>OY284495.1:2184049-3384049 GCA_958336395.1 Ctenicera cuprea
TTAAAATTATTATTTCGACAGAAATTTCGAACACAAACATACGTTTCTTGTATCTACGGAGTGATATTTTTTATAGTGTGCAAAAACAAATAATTTCTTGATATTAATAAAAAAAAATAGGGGGAGTTGAATTATATACAATTAGAAATAAACTTTAAATTAGTTAAACGTTCAAAATTAAATAATACGTGTGAATACAACATTGCGAACTTCAAAAGGCTTTTATAAATTAATAAAATTGAAATTTCAACAGTGAAATTTTATATCTATGAGATAACAAGTAGGTAACTAACATAAGGCACAGAATTTAAATTAAGCATTGTTTTGGAACCAGTTTTCCCACACGATACATAATTAGCGCTACTTAATAACTACCACTTGCACCAGACACTTTTATTTTTACTAAATATTTTAGTAATATATCTTTTAAAAAAAACGGTCAAGTCTAATTGTGTGTAATTGTGTGACTGTCTCTCTCTCTTTTAACGTTGTTGATATCTTAAAATCAGATGCGGTTTATACAGTATTGTTGTGGTCAGAAGTATGACTCATAGCATTTGAATCGTGTTGTGATTTGATTAGAGTCAAAATAGTTTTTCTACAGAATGTTTAGTACGTGGTACCGCATGTGAGATCTCATGTGTAACTCCAGTCAGACCAGTAATATGTTATATCTATGACTTAAAAGAAAACATGTGATTGATGGGAACGGTCTTGTGGATGAGCAGCCGCTTACCAATCCAATGATGCCGGGTTCGATTCCCATAAAATTCTTTTTCTTAGTGTTTTTTATTTTTAATTTATGTTCTTAGAATATTTTTGGCGGCCGCAATATGTCAGAAGGTTAAGAGTCCGCTGTCCTACTGGATCGACTCGAATTCGGACCTGTCTGTCACAGGATTTTTATAAATTTGGGGCAGCAAGAATGGGCTTAGTAATTAAGTAAGTTATTTTGGGGTGGGGCATGTTAGACCCGTGTATAGCACTTAGTAGGGAGAGGGGAACGTAACTCCAAGGTTCTCTTAAACAAAAAACTTCTTTATGGAAAACAACGCGAACCAAGTATTGTATTATTTGAAAATGAAACAAAAACAATTCGACGTCTTATTACGTTTTACCGGT
This sequence comes from Ctenicera cuprea, assembly GCA_958336395.1. Lineage (NCBI taxonomy): Eukaryota > Metazoa > Arthropoda > Insecta > Coleoptera > Elateridae > Ctenicera > Ctenicera cuprea. Next base: position 2,185,172 of record OY284495.1, read on the forward strand.
GGTATTTAAAATATGCTAAAATTATTTTTGGGGAACACTTTCGACCAAAAAAGAAATACTTTGATCACTTCGCATTTCATAAAAATCCAGGAGTGAAACACGACCATAAATCGTGTTGATCGTATTCCTTTTTATACAGATTTTCCATTTTTAGGATTAGATTTCTTGGATTTTCCTGGAATTTGTTTGATCTCCTTGGAATTTACTTGTATTTCCTCCGATTTTCTCGAGGTTTCCTAGAGATATTTTTTGTTTTCCTTGTATTTCCCCGGAATTCCATTAATTTTGTTTGAGTTTTACTTCAATTTCCGCAAGTGATTTTCCACGAGATTTCCTCGGAATATCTTTAATATCTTCAAAAGTTCTTGGTTTTTTCCGGAATTCGGATTTCCTCCGATTTCCTCGAGTTTGCTCTGGATATCCTTGGTTTTTATTGGATTTCCCTGGAATTTCCTTAATTTTCCTTGAGTGTTATTTACATTTCCTCATGTGAATTTCTACGAGGATTCTTAGGGATTTCTTGGGGATATCCTCAAAATGTCTTTAATTTTACTGGAATTCTTTCAATTTTACCGGAATTCTTTTGATCTAGTAGCGATTTACTTGGATTTCCTCATTGGATTTTCTCAGATTTCCTCCAGATTGACTCCAGATTTCCTTTAGATAGCCTTGCAATTTCTTGGATTTCCTCGGAATTGCTTTAATTGTTCTTGAGATTTAGTTGACTTTCCTTAGGTGAATTTTATCGAAATTTCCTGGAGTGTTTTTGGAATATTCCCGGAGTCTCTTGGATTTCCTAGAATTTCTTTTATCTTCTCGGGTTGTACTTAAATTTCCGTAGGTGGATTACCTTCGATCTACTCGAGAGTTTTTCGGGATATCGTTGGTTTTCTTGGCTTTCCCTGGAATTCCCAGAATTTGTCTTGAATTTTTTTAAGTGAATTTCCACGAGGGTTTTTTTTTAATTGTCCTTCAGTTTTATTTGAATTTCCTCAGGTGAATTTTCACGAGATTGCATCGGGATCTCTTCAGGATATTATGGGAGTTTCTTGAATTTACACGGAATTTCTTTGATCCCCCCGGGAGTCACTTGGATTTTATCAGTTGAATTTCCTCCGATTGCCTTGAGATATCATCGGTTTTTCTTGGATTTTCCCGGAACTTCTTTAATTCTCCTTGTTTTACTTCAATTTCCTCAGGTGATTTTCCATGAGATTTCCTTGGGATGTCTCTGGGATATCTTCGGATTTTGTTAAATATTCCAAAATTTTCCATAATTTTCCTTGAGTTTTACTTGAATTTCCTCAGGTGATTTTCCACGAGATTTCCTTGGGATATCCTCGTAATTTTTTTGATTTTCCCGGAATCCCTTTGATCTCGTCGGGATTTATTAGAATTTCCCCAGGTGTATTTCCTTCCTCGGGATATCTCGAGTTTTTGTTTGGTTTTCTCGGAATTTCCTTAAATTTCGTGAGTTTTAGTTGCATTTACTCAGGTGAATTTCCACGAGATTTCCTCGGGATTTCTTGGATTGCCCCGGAATTCCTTTAATTACCTTAGGATTTGTTTGGATTTACTCGAGATTTTCTTCGATTTCCTTGGGGTATCCTCCCATTCTCTTGGATTTCCCAAGTAATTCCTTTAAGCTTCATTTTCTGTGTACAACAAATAAACCAGAAAACACATGGTAAAAGTCGCTTAAACGCTTGGCGATTGAAATTGTTCTGCAATATTGAGTTGTTTTCTTAAAGTAACTCCGTAAGAAGCGTTTCCGGTATAGAACTATTATAGGGGATTGGGTTACACCATGTTGCACCCATTCATTATCAAGATCGCTGTAAAATTAGCGACTAGGATACTTAACCTAAATGTATTTAAAAGTTTACAAGAGAAAAGTATATTTTTTATGTAGTCTTTCTAAACAAATTACTCATATTAGCTGAACCCTACACGGAAATGGTTAAAACCAGACAAACATCAATAAAAAGTTTGTATTAACATTAACGAAGGTTAAACTACTGATATTTGGGAAAAGTTCTTAGTTTCGTATTTAATTAAAATTCTGCTTTATAAGCCCCTATAACATAAAACTTGTGGGTGTTATCCTTCACATATGTCACAATTATTATGAATAATATTCACAAATAAATATGTTTTGTGTGGGTTTGCTCTACAAAATAACAATTAACCTAAAAAAAAAAATAAAGTGGGTTAGTTATGAAATATTCTTCATTAAACCATGAATAGAGATGTAATTACGAACAACTAAAATAGAAACATCGTGTGGTATACCTGCTTCGATTGTAGTTTTAATTTGATATAACTGCAAATTCTTTATTGTTCAACCACTTAAAATTTTTCCTATTGAACAAGTGTAATTAAGTAGTTCAAAGAACCAATCAATAAATACGTTGATCATTAAAATTGAAAACATGATTACTGCTTTCTACTATGGCTATATTTCTAACAAATTTAATTAAAACTGTTGAAAGGAATTTATTTTTAGTTCCATGTATGGAAATTTAAAGCGCAACCTGTCATTTTTTAACGTCATTGCTTTTCCCGATTCATAAATAAACGCCAAATCGGTAAGATGGGATAGAAACTATGAAACACTTAATGTACAAGCATTTCTAGATACAAGCGATGTTCCAATAGGTTTTGAATTGTAAGTTTGCATTATTTTTCAATGTTATAAATTTTAAACTGGTTTGGAAAAAGGTTGCATAAGAAACGCATCACAAAATCTGCGGTGGCGGAACATACTGGTTTAACTGGGCATAAGACGGATTTTGGCAATGCTCGGGTACTCGCTAGAGTACCTCATTGCTTCCCTTGTATCATACGCGAAGCAATTGAAATTGAAAAACAACTTAACAACATAAACAGGGAGGATGGTTTTAGACTCAATAAAGCTTGGACTCCAATAGTCCATCCTCTAAGGACTCCTAAGCACCATCGATCTCACGATTACGCTCCACCGGATCCGTCTTTGCCCAACGGTGACAGCCAACCAGAACTCCGCCGTTCTGCTCGACTGGCTCAAAGAGGTTTAAATGCCTCCGCTTCCCGGATTTGAATTCAGTGTTTTTATTCACTCTGAAGATGCAAGCTGCAATGTCTTGCGAAACGTTAGTTTGTATCGGTTCACAAACAGCTAACAGGCATAAGCCGATTAAGTATTATTGTCCTGGCAAACAAAATACATTAAGATCAAATTCTTGTCCGTCCCAAGGTTTAAATAATCTAAGCACACGGCCCTGTTTAGGCAGGCAGGGCCTACAAACAAATATTGCTCAGACTTCTAGAGCAAATGCTTGTAAAGTCAGACAAGCTACAGGTCGTTCCTTACCTGATTATGCTGGATGTAGTTCCCAAATGACGACGCGGTCTAAGGCGAAAGAAAATTGTAATATTGACAGTTCGAGAAACTGCGAAAGCCTCAAGTAATAAACCTTAAATAATCTAAACTGTTTGAAGATCTTTTTCTCAACAGCTCTACAGTTGTAGCACACCTATTGGAATTTCAGAATAGTCTATTCTCCACACCTTTACAATATTCAAGATCTTTCCCTTAACTGCTCTATTTCCGTAAAAGCACTACTCAGCTGCTTTATAATACTAAAAGACTCGTTTTTATTCAATCTGGATTTACAGAACACTAAACTGCTCTACAATTCCAAAACAATTTTTCTTCCATCGCTCTTTAATTTCCCCCTCCACAGATGCACAATATAAGATAACGTGTTTAATTAATTAGACTTTCTGAACACACTTTCCTCAACTGCTCTGTAAAAGACCTTTTTGTTCATTTCTCTATATTTTCGAAAGACTCCGTTTTCAGTTTTTCTATGATCATACAAGATCCTTTCTTGACCCTTGCTATGAACTTCCAGAACACTTTTTCCTTAACTGGTCCACAATTCCAGAAAACCATTTCCCCCGGTGATCTGTACTTTCAGACTATCCCCTCTTCAACTTCTTTATAATACCAGAAAACCCTCTTGTTCGTTGCTCTAGAATTTCAGAATACTCTGTTTTCAGTTTTTTTTATGATCCTACAAAATCCTTTATAAACCCTTGCTATGAACTTCCAGAACACTTTCTCTTTAACTGTTCCACAATTCCACAAAACCATTTCTCCGCTGATCGATACTTTCAGACTACCCCCTTCTCCAGTTCCTTATAATTCTAGAAAACCCTCTTGTTCGTTCTAGAATTTCAGAAGACTCCGTTTTCAGTTTTTCTATGATCCTACAATATCGTTTCTTGACCCTTTCTATGAACTTCTAGAACATTTTTTCTTCAACGGTTCCACAATTTACCCAAACCATTTCCCCCGCTGATCTGTACTTTCAGACTATCCCCTCCTCAACTACTTTATAATACCAGAAAACCCTCTTGTTCGTTGCTCTAGAATTTCAGAGGACTTTGTTTTCAGTTTTTTATGATCCTACAAGATCCTTTATAGACCCTTGCTATGAACTTCCAGAACACTTTTTCTTTACCTGTTCCACAATTCCACAAAAACGCCATTTCCTCCGCTGATCTATACTTTCAGACTACTCGCTTCTCCAGTTCTTTATAGTACTACAAAACTCTATTGTTCGTTGCTCTAGAATTTCAGAAAACTCCGTTTTGTTTTTTTATGATCCCACAAGATCATTTTTTGATCCTTGCTTTGAACTTACAGAACTGTTCCACAATTCCACAAAATCATTTCCTCCACTGATCTGTACTTTCAGACTACCCCCTTCTCCAGTTCTTTAAATTACTGGAAAACCCTCTTGTTCGTTGCTTTAGAATTTCAAAAGACAGTTTTCAGTTTTTTTATGATCCTACAATATCGTTTCTTGACCCTTTCTATGAATTTTCGGAACACTTTTTCCTTAATTGTTCCACAATTTCACCAACCTATTTCCCCAGCTGATTTGTACTTTTAGACTATCCCCTCCTCAACTTCTTTATAATACCAGAAAACCCTCTTGTTCGTTGCTCTAGAATTTCAAAAGACTCAGTTTTTGATTGATCTGGACTTCGCTGCTCTATAATTTAAGACCAGTTGCTCTACAATTCTAGAAGACACTATGTTTAATTTAAATGCACTTGCTGAACACCCTTTATAATTCTAGAAAACCCTCATAATCACTGCTCTAGAATTTTAGTTGACTCCGTCTCAAATTGTTTTACGATCCTACAAAACCCCTTTTTAATTGATTTAGACTTCCAGAAAATCCGCTTTATAACTTCTTCTTATAATTTTAGAAAATCCCATTTTCCACTGCTCTATAATTTTAGAAAACTGGTTCCTTAGCTATTCTTTAAATGTAGAAAACCCTTTTCTTAACTGCTTTGCAATTTCAGAAAACCCGTTCTTTTACTGCTCTATAATTTCAGATCCTTCTCAGCTGCTCTACAATTCTAGAAGACACTATGTTTAATTTAAATGGACTTGCTGAACACCCTTTCTTCAACTTCTTTATAATTCTAGAAAACCTTTTTAATCACTGCTCTAGAATTTTACTTGACTCCGTCTCTAATTTTTTTTACGATCCTATAAAACCCCTTTTTAATTGTTTTAGACTTCCAGAAAATCCTCTTTATAACTTTTTCTTACAATTTTAGAAAATCCCTTTCCCCATTGCTCTATAATTTTAGAAAACTGCTTTCTTACCTATTCTATAAATGCAGAAAACCCTTTTCTTAACTGCTCTATAATTTCAGATCCTTCTCAGCGGCTCTACAATTCCAGAATGTATAACTGAACTAGACTTCCTGAACACCCTTTCCCCAACTGCTTTATTATTCTAGAAGAATGTTTTGTTCACTACTTTAGAATATTGAAAGATTTTGACCTCAGCTTTTCTACGAATCTACAAGTTGCAATTTTAATTGATCTTATCTTACAAAAGATCCTATCTTTTAATTTTCTACAATTTTATAAAACTCCCTCCTTCAGTGTTCTCTCATTCCCAAAAATTCTTGTTTAGCTGTTCTAGAGATTTAGAAGACCCTTTCTTCAATTAATCTGTACTACTAGACTACTCTTACCACAACTGCTCTACATTTCTAGGAGACAGTTTATAGTTCCGGAAACCCCCTTCCTCGGGCGCCCTACAGTTTTAGATACTCATTATTTCCTTCCTTCCTTTCTACAATTATAGAAGAGCTTATCCTCTACTTACTGCTGTACAAATATAAGATATCTCTGCAGCTCCTCTGTAATTGATCTGGACTTCCAGAAAACCGTTTTCTCGTTTTCTACAATTCTAGAGGGCCTTTTCCTCCACTGTTGTATTAAATCTCCCGCAGCTCTTCTACAATTCCAAAACACCCCTGCTTTAGTTGATCTGAATTCAGAAAACCTTTTTTTCTTTTCTTTTTCCTCAATTGCACTACCAGACTTTCACAAAACTCGATTGCTCGACTGATCTACAAATCTAGATGACCCTTTTTCTCAAATGTTCCCGACTCCCTGTTACAGTTATTTTTTTAGCTTAATTTTTCTCTTGCTTAGGTGACCCGTTGTAGCCAAGTTTCCAAGATATATGGAAATTATCTTACATTCTTTGGGAATATGTTGGTTTTCCGATAACTAAATCGAACTTCCTTAAGGCCAGAAATTTACTCTTCATTGTATTGTATTGTAAATAACTGAATTCTTTAAACTTGCTAGTTACCTATAGTCAATTTTGCACGAACTTAGTTAATTTATGATATTTAATTTGCTGTCATTTGTAAAATTTGTTATCGTACAACTTTGAGCTTATTGAACTTTGATCCTACAATTTATTTAATTAATTTGATTACTTGCAATTTGCATGATTGAAATGACTATTGTTTACACTTTGTTGGTTAAATTCAAGCACTTTTAAGGCATTTATAAGTTCAAACCGATGTTGTTTAAGAAATGCTATTTCATTTGGTATTTAGGTAAAGTTGACATTGTTTGAAAATCAACAGCGGTCACATCATAGCGTAACTGACGTAATTTACTCTGCACATTTGGTCTGTTGCAAAATAAGTTTAGCGATCTTGATAATTGAAAAAAATATAATTTTATTTTATCAAGAACGGAGTTACATGAAGTTTACAGTAGCAATCGAACATAATAACTGCCTTAAAAATAGTGATTCAAACCTTATATAGAATTAACATGTAAATGTTTAGATAACGTTTCCTGCAGTACAGGGGTGCATTCAATAAACAATTAGGTACATTTGGTTAAGATATGTTTATCCTCTAATTTCCTGTAATACAAAGGAAGTTCTGTTTTATTTTAATAATAACAAAATATACGTACATATAACTCCTCCATCCTTAAAATTAAAAATACAGTAAAAATTAATTTTTTGCTTATTTTTAAGGTAGTATTTCTAAGGGTATAATATTCTGTTTCGATCTATTCCTTTTGCATATTTTAGGTAATAAATCATATTTATACATTACAAATACAATAAGCATGATTACAATTAATACAACTATAATAATAAAATTACTTGCATGTGCATAAATATTAAAATTAGTAGATCTAAATTCGTTTGGTAATTCTTTTAGTTTTTCTCTAAGCTGGTGTACATCATCTAAATTAATATTTTCTAAGTGTAATTTGGGGAAATTAATTGCATTATTTATTGGTTCCGTAGAACTCACGTTAACAATTGGCAATTGAATAATTTGAAACAAAGGATTTGAATATTGACTCGTCCTTAGTATTTTATTATCAATTTTCATTTCACAATTAACAGGTAATTGAATTATATAAGAACCTAGTAATGGTATTTTCCTATTATCATGGTTACAATTTATTTTTCCTATCAGCTCGTGAGCTGTTACAATAAGCCATAGATCACTATCTATTTTTTGTATTTTATAACTTTCTAGTGAGAACATTTTTGGTTTACAATTATTAGTTTTTGAAAATGATATTAATTGTGACTCGCACAACGAGTTTCCAAAATTTATTTGTTCTGGGATATTACATATGAAGTTATTTTTACTTAATTGTTTGCATTGTTCATCAGTAGTGATATAATTCGAGTCCGAAAATAATAAGAATTTATGCTGTGGCAAAATAGCTTGGTATTGGTCAGTAATTTTCATTGGCAAGGGATACAAGTGATAATAATCATATCTTGTCGTATCTGTTAAAGGTACTTCGATTATAAACACTAATCTGGTGTTTAACTGGTATGCTTTGACAATTATAATTTCTTCGAATAATAATAGATTATCTTTAGTTGGTTCGAATGGGAGTTGTAATTCACTTGATTTACTTTTGATGAATTTTAAGCTGGTTTCTAAATCTTCTGGGTCCATAATAGATGGGTGAAATGTTTCTAATTTTGCAAATGTGCTTGCCTCTTCTAAGGTGTTAATAATATGTAACATTAAATTTGCAATTGCGGTTATTTGCAGAAATATTGTATACATGTTGATAATTGAGTACATTTCGATTTGTTGTAGTGCATTCTTTTTCATTTCAGCTTCTACTTGTAGAATTCTTGATTTTAATGTCTCTTGGTTCGTTTGTAAAGTAGCAATACTTTTGTTAAGTTTGTTTAGTATTTGATCAGTTAGGGATATTTGTTTAGTGATTATTTGTCTTTGGTTTTCTTGACTTTTCTGTAATTCTTTAATTGCTTCTTCATATTTTTGTCCATCGGTTGCATCCAAATTTCCGGTTATAATTTTTATTATTGATCCCAATCCATCAATTATTCCTCGTTTCTGTCTGGTAGGAAATAGTTGATTTAATTTTCGCTTTACCTCAGAGAGCGTTGCATTACTAAGCATGTGACAATTTTTAAATACTCTAGCGTAAACGGGTCCATTATTATATTTGTCAAATATGGATTTCATTTCTATCAAATTTTGCTGTAATGAGTCATATTCTTGAATTATAGAGGTGCAATCTACATTTTTGATTAAAGTCCATTTATCTACTTGATTTTTTGCTTGTCCAAGTTTATAGGGAAATAGTCCAGGGTTGTTGGTTATCTGGGTTATTTTTGGTTCTTCTATACTGATAGTATACTGGATGCAGAAACATCTGAAACAATCGGACGGCTTAATGTATTCACGTGCCTTTTCTTTTCCTTATTGTTACAATCTACTAAGGTTACGATGTTCTTATCTGTTATTTCAGTGATTGTATAGGGTCCGTCGTACTTATTGAGTGATTTTCCTCTTTTATCTAATTTTATCATTACTTTGTCTCCTATTTCGTATGTATGATTTTTAATATTTTTATTGCGTTTGTTAATAAGATTTTCTTTGTTTTTATGCATAGTTTCTTTCAGTGTCTCGTACATAATATTTAATTTATTCTTATGAGTAGTAACGTATTCTTCATAAAATTTATTACTTAGCTGGAGATCAAATGGATCTCGAGCAGAGGTATGTCCATAAATAATTTCAAAAGGTGTAAATTTAGTTGCGGAGTGAATAGTATTATTATATCCAATAATTGCGTATGTCATAGTTTGTTTAGGTGTTTCTTTGTTATTTTTTTCTTTAATTATTCTATAATTTTCGATTAATGTCGAATGAATTCTTTCGATCATAGAATTTGAGTTTGGATTTTTCGGTGTAGTTATGTGAATTTCAATTTTATGTAATTCTAACAGGTTTCTGACTACTTCGTTGGCTAATTCAGAGCCTCCGTCCATAGTAATTAAAGTTGGTGATCCGTGTTGAGATATAAAATCTATTAAATTTTCTGCTACTTCTATTCCATTTTTAGAAGTTAGGTGATAAGCTTGGCAAAATCTTGAAAATGAATCGATGATAGTTAGGAATGAATTTCTTTCAATTTGAAATGTATCCATGTGTAGGTGCTCGAATGGTCTGTTAGGTGTCTCGGTAATATTTAAAGGTGTTTTATTGGGATGTCGTTCGTATTTTGTTTTTCTACATGTTATGCATTTGTTGATATAGATGGTGACGTCGCGATCTAAGTTTTCCCAATAATAATTTCTTCTGATTGCCATGCAGGTAGCTAATATTCCGCGGTGGTTTGTTTTGCCTTCATGATAATTAATAATTACTTCTAACTTGTCGTCTTCGTTTGTTACATGTAGTACTCTTTTAGTGCATTTGTACAATTTTATTTGATTTTGCGTAAAATGGGTTGTGAGTATTTCGCATGTTACTTTGTAAGACTCTTCATTTGGAAACAAACAATGATATGTTTTGTTTGGTACACAATGTTCTTTAAGGAATTCTAATATGCTAGTGTTCAGATTATCATCTCCTAAGTAAGCTGTAATTATTGTGTTCTTTTCTTTCTTTTCTATTTTTGCTTTTGCAGATTTTCCATGTATAATCGTTATAATTATCTGATTTCTTTTGGTATCTAGGGCATCTTCGCATATCGGTATACTAGATATAGAATCGTCTTGGGAATGAAGTGTGGATGTTAAATCTTCGTTAAGTTCTTCAGGTAAGATTTCAGGTATCGTAATGTCAAATGGAATTACATCAGGTGTTCTTGATCGTATTGGTGGTGGTTCTGTCATAGGTTCAGGTGTTTGTAGTTGATCTCGATCTTGAATAACTTCTTGTAGTAATTGATCTAATTCTGAATCTACTTCTACCTGTAGTGACTGAGTATCAATTGGGTTAATTTTAATTCTTGATAATGCGTCGGCGTTTGTGTTAGATTTTCCCCTTTTATAGATTACGTCATATTGAAATTCCTCGAGACGTAACCTCCATCTTGAAAGTTTTGAATTTGGTTCTTTTAATGAGTTAAGCCATTGTAATGGTTTGTGATCGGTAATTATTTTAAATTTCTGACCATACAGGTAAGGTCTAAAGTATTTCGTTGCCCATATGATTGCTAATAGTTCTTTCTCTATTGTTGAATATCTTTGTTCTGATTCATTTAATGTGCGGGATGCATAGGAAATTGGCAAATCTTTTCCTATTGGTCCTTGGGATAAGATAGCTCCTATCGCTACATTAGATGCATCTGTTGTTAGATTAAATTCTTTACTAAAATCTGGGTACTGAAGAATCGGTTTGTTCATTAATATGTTTTTGCATTTTTCGAAAGTTTCTTTGAATTCGCTTGAGTGTATAACTTCAGCTCCTTTTTTTAAACATTTTGTCATTGGTTTGGTTAGTTTTGCAAAATCTTTTATAAATTTACGGTAGTATCCTAATAATCCTAAGAATCCTTTTATTTCCTTTTGCGTTTTAGGTAATGGGTAATTTTTTATTGCTCTTATTTTGTCTGGATTAGGTCGTACTCCTTCAGGTGTTATTATATGTCCAAGGTATTGTACTTCTCTTTTTAGGAATTCGCTTTTGTCAAGTTGAATTTTAAAATTAGTTTGTCTTAGTCTAGAGAATACTTCTTTTAATCTGGATATGTGCTCTTGTAATGACGTGGAGAATATTATTATGTCGTCTAGGTACACAAGGCATTTTTCGTTTTGTATACCTCTTAATATATTATCCATAACTCTTTGGAATGTAGAGGGGGCATTTTTTAATCCAAAAGGCATCCTTTCAAATTCATAATGTCCATTTTCTGTGTTGAAAGCCGTTTTAGGAATGTCTTGTTCTTCGACTTGTACCTGGTGGAATCCTGATGCTAGATCAAGCGTTGTAAAATAGTGACATCTTCCCAATTTATCTAGGAGATCTGTAATGTTTGGTAATGGATATTTATCGTCGATTGTTTTTTCATTAAGTTTACGATAATCGATTACGATTCGCCATTTTTGTTTGCCTGAGGCATCTGCTTTCTTGGGCACTACCCATACAGGTGAACTCCAAGGGGATGTACTAGGTCTAATGATTTTATCTTTCAGCATTTTATCTATTTGTTTTCTTACTTCCTCACGATGTACTTGCGGGTACCTATAATTTTTTGAGTAGACAGGTGCGTTATCTGATGTTTTAATTTGGTGTTTAATTTGGTTATTGAAAGTAAGAGGTATGTCTTCACAGTAAAAAATGTCTTGAAAGTCTTCACATAAATTTTTTATTAGAGTGCTTTCTTCATCGTTAAGGTGTTCTAATCTTAATTGTTCTAGATTTTTTCTTTGAAGTTTCTTTTTCTGACTTGCATTAGGACATTCTGATTGATAGTGTAGGTCATGTATTTCAGGATTTTCTTCTACTAATTCGATTTTTATTGGTTGCGTCATTGTGAACGTCATTTCTTTATCGCTGGTGTTTACAATGGTTGTTGTTGCGTAACCGTCTTTTACAGTGACGTATGAAGCTGGTATTTCCACATGTTTATTTAATTTTTGATGTTCAATAATGCCTTCTTTAATATTTTTTGTTACAGGTATCTTAATTATCTTTTCGGTTCTTGGTTCTATTGTTATATGATAATTTAAGTCTCGAATTGTGTCTTCCACTGAGTACAGTGGAATTTGAGTTTTTTCAGTCTCAAGTAAATTATTTGTAAAATTAATTTTAGCTTTTAATTTTTTCAACAAATCAGTTCCAATAAGTCCATCATATTTAGGATCGAAATTAAACAGGTGAAATTTATGATTTTTGTTAACCTTAAATATTGCTGGTAGACTAATTAAAGCTGTTTCGTAATGTGTCGAAATATGATGTGCAGTTTGAATTTGGAATTGTTCTTCTTCAATTAATTCAGGGAAATATTTATAAGCGATTTCTGGTTTAATTAATGTTCTTGAAGCTCCGGTGTCGATAAGAAAGTTAGCTTTTAGTTGAGGAATGTAGATACACGGTAGTTGTGATGATTTTTGATTGTTAATATGTATAATTTCGTGCAGGTATTCGTCTTCAGGTGAATTGGTAATTGTAACAAATTCGTCGTATTCTACGTATCGTTGTTCTGTGTCGTAGGAATCATAAAATCCTCTTCGTAGAATTGTTCGTCTGGAATAAATTGCGTTTCATCCTCGTAGTATTCTTCTTCAGGTTCATCTGTTTCTCCTTGATAATGTAATTCTTCTGACGTGAAGTTACGGGGTTGATTAGATTGACGTACAAACGGTTGATTATGTTGCACTGTTTGTGGTCTGGTTACATTTTGCGATTGATATCGTGATGGTGCCATAGTTCGTCGAGTTGTTGCTGACGTAGTGTCCATTGGTACTGGCCTAGGATATTTAATATCTCTATTTTTAGGTGCAAATACATTTCTTTGCGGCTGTTGTCTTGCGTCATTTTGCATATTAGGTCTTTGTCCTGGGAAATTCATTGGTCTTGCATTATTTGGGAATGCAAATGATTGTGATCTGGGCTGAAATCCAGAATTTTGTTGTCTTTGTTGCTGCGAATTATTATTGTTCATGCGTAAACCGATAAGTGGTGTTGATTTTTTCTGCATTGGTGAGGTTATAGGTTTTGAAAAGTTTCCCGTAGTTTCTCTTCTTTCTCTGTTGTAATACACGTTTTCCTCTTCAATTACATAGGCAATAGCATTTTCCATAGTGGCTGGACCTTTTGCACGTAGAAAACTTCCTAGTGGTTCCTTTAATCCGGAAAGATATGCTTTTAGAGTTAATTTATCATAGAGGTTTTTCTTCGTTACTCTTACATCTGCGTCTTGTTCGGTTAATTGTACGTTCGAGTACAAGAGGCTGCGAACTTCTTGACATTTTTCGAAATAATCTTGCGCTGTTTCATGTTTTTGTCTTAAGAGCATGAGATCTCTCAAAAGGGAATCTTCTGATCTCTGATCAGCAAAACATTGTTGTAAAATTGTTTTTAATTCGCCCCAAGTGGCAATTTCTCTACCGCTTGTCAAAAGTAAGGCTTTTCCAGTGAGTTTAGTTCTAAGTGCTGATAAAACTAATCGTTGTAAAAATAAATCTTGTTGTCCTCCCACGAAGAACTGATTAATAATGATTTCTGCAGATCTCACATATTCTGCTAGTTTATAGGACGTTCCATCGAATTCTGGGACTGTTTTTAAATATTCGAGGTGGAATGCCATGTTGATTACTGCTGGTTCTTGTTGAATTTCAACGTTGCCAATAACCAAGTTTTGCAATTGTTGAACAATATCTTCTTCTTGCATATAATATAATTTAACTTGTTTTTATTTGTTTAAAAAAATGGGTCAAGGGATTTATTTTGTTATTAAGGGTTCCCTTTGTGATCGTTGTAATTTTATTACCAGGCTAGTTAGTCATTGCGTACTCCGACAGTTCTAGCTTGAATAATATTTTACTTCGATTCGGGCTAATTCTAATTTATTATTATAGTTTAAAAATACACTTTTATTTAATAAAAGCTTAGAAATAATAATTTTTTTTAAATTCTTGATTCTGCAAGATTAAAAATAAGCGACTTACAGTATCAGAAGCGCTGTTTTCATGGATAGTTTTTTCTTAACCTAGCCCTGGCGTCGGCGATGCTTGTCCTCGACCTGGGGTTGCTCGAACCGTTGGCGATGCTTGTCCTCTGGCTCTCGCGATGCTGGAGGGTCGGCGATGCTTGTCCTCGTCTCCTGCTGCTATTTGAATGGCCACACCCGTTTGGTTGGTTGCAACTACTAGTGCGGTTTCTTCTCGTAGCTGTTTCAATTGCTAGTCCACAATTTCTTCTCGCAATTATCCGCGATGCTTGTCTTCAAATTGGAGTTGAAAATTGTTTTTAACAACTGCGAATTTGACCTCTGGAAGGTAGTGATGTCGAATATCGCTGAAGTATTAAAATACACCTGCTCGGACGATGTTTGTTCTTTGCAGGGCGATATCCTACCGTTGACTGCGCCAAATAAGTTTAGCGATCTTGATAATTGAAAAAAATATAATTTTATTTTATCAAGAACGGAGTTACATGAAGTTTACAGTAGCAATCGAACATAATAACTGCCTTAAAAATAGTGATTCAAACCTTATATAGAATTAACATGTAAATGTTTAGATAACGTTTCCTGCAGTACAGGGGTGCATTCAATAAACAATTAGGTACATTTGGTTAAGATATGTTTATCCTCTAATTTCCTGTAATACAAAGGAAGTTCTGTTTTATTTTAATAATAACAAAATATACGTACATATAACTTGCATTAGATCTAAAAATTATCAATTTACACAATTTACAAAGCCGTTATCGAAACAATTCAGTGATTTATTCAAAATTTGTTTATTATATTTATGAGAATGTTTGAGATATTGTTTTCTTTAGGCAGTTACAAGACTTGCACACGATTTGATATATTTATTCACGTATTAATACAGTGTCGTAGGCCGTTATGTTTTTATGAGCTCATACAAAACATTGGGGTATTCGAACGACAAAACTTTTAAACTTCCAGAAGAATTTTTAATTAAATGCTCTAAAAGCCTTGACGGCTTTTTTCTTATATAGTTCATAATTTCAGAAGACCGTTACTCTCATGGTTCTTTTAAAACCACAACCGTGGTAAAAAAAAATAGATATAAAAATAAACGTGTTATAATACAAGCTGATTATGATTCAGATTTATGCAAGTAATAACAAATTCAAGCTACCACTTGTACGTTGAGCACAACTGCGAATTCTGAATAACATATTGTGATCAGAATTTTGATTTTCCCTAGAAGGTTATTCTAGCCTTTTATGTGAAAGTTGCCAATTCTCGTCAAACAAATAAAAACGCAATGTCTTCACGGTTGCTTGGAGCGACGCCTCATCATTTGCTCTATAAGGACTCAAAAATGCGAATCGTGATGAACATTTGCGCGTATCTTACACTAATTACCCAGTAAAATGCAGCTATTGTTACATTCGCTGTTGGTCAAGAGGTCATGGGTCGCGTATGTGGGACTGTAAAGGTGCATTGCAACATTCCTTA
Source organism: Ctenicera cuprea (assembly GCA_958336395.1). Taxonomy (NCBI): domain Eukaryota; kingdom Metazoa; phylum Arthropoda; class Insecta; order Coleoptera; family Elateridae; genus Ctenicera; species Ctenicera cuprea. The sequence continues at coordinate 2,200,959 of OY284495.1, forward strand.
ACATATAATAAATGTGTAAGGTGTTGCGATACTGCAATAATTAGGTAATTTCGCACACAATTATAAATAGCTGGAGACTTTTAAATGTGCCAAATGCACATTTTAACGAACTAACAAAACAAAAAAGGTATGGGGTCTTTAAAATTATGTTTTCATTATCCTTGACACTTCTTCACCTTCAGACGTCTGTTTTGATTAGATCGTTATAAGGTACAGGCTATACTCAGTGGAATTGACGTTATAAGGTATATGCTATACTGAGTGGAATTGGAAAATCCGCCATTTTGTTATGGATGAATAGGTATTTGTTTTTGAAACTTTAGAATCAGACGCACAATTAAAATACCTTTTAAATGAGGTGTCACTCGACCCCCATTAGTTTTTTGTCGAAATGGCGCCCAGCCGCCATTTTGAATAATACAATATTTATTATTTTTCAACTGGCCACCACTGATTGTAGTAAAGAAATTCGTCTCTCAAAATAAATATAATAAATTCTCACACTAAAGTATGAGAAAGTAGAAAAATGACTAATAAATTAAAATTCAAACGGATATTGCAGACATAAAATCAGAAGGTTTACATGGCTATTAAAATTTTCAGCGTTAAGGAATTTCTCCATTTCTCCCAATAAAAATCTGAATTTGCCGTGTTAATTAACGAATCGATTACGAAATGTCGGCGCCGTTTTCTATTAATTTTATGGTAATTTCAGAACAAATAGAGCGTATAAAGCGACCGATTTCGCTTCTCATAAAAGGCACCCCCGCGTTTACATTATTAAAGAGTTATCTAATACATCGTCATTCGTTAGATTAATACAAATTCCTTTACAGCACATAAATTAGTAGCAACTTATTAATTATTGGTTTATTTAAATGAGACTTAAGATTTATTGGATTTGTACATGCACTGTGCTTCTATTTACAACCAACATTTTTAATAATTAGTTCAAGATAAAATTTACATGGATTTACCTTGTAATTATTTGCTGATTTTTAGTTTTGGTAAAATATGCAATGTATAACAAAAACCTCAAAATAGGTCCTTGAATAAAATTACAAAAGGACATGAGAGCGATTTTAAAATTATAGCTAAATTAAATAAATAAACAATAAATTAAATAATAAGTTGTTTCCAAAAAGAAGTTTAGGCATATTAAAAGCAACAAAAAAATCGTCTTATTTGCGAAAGTTAATGTATTTCTAGGGTTGCTGAACATAGGCTACTTACTACTGCGATTGTGTTTAGGCTGTTTGATTTCAGGCCCTGCTAATATGAAGAAGTTTTTGCGTTTTCCCCAAAATTTTGCTTACGTAAGGATACACATGTTTTATACCATTAAAAATAGAAAATCATCCTCTTTTTATGGAATGCAAAAAATAGGTGTAGTGCTATTGAAAAATTATTATTATTATTAGCCAAAAAAGTATGCAAACAGATAGATAAAAATTTAGTAAAAAACTCTTATACAAAGTATTTTTCTGTAAAACCAATATTTACGTCACTAGAACCTTTCATTCCATACTTTTGAACGACCCTGTATAACCTTATAATAGAGGTGGGCAAATAAAGAAACATTTGCGCCCGGCCCCACCCGGCCCGTTTCGATCCGGCACGACAACTTCAAAAGCTGGGTTAGCCTGACCGGGCCTATTATTCAAGTACACGATTTCAGGCGCGGCTCGATCCGAGAAATTTAAAAACGACCCGTTTATGAATTGCCCCGGTAAATTCGGCCTGCCAAATTTGACCCAGCAAATTTGTCCCAGCAAATTTTGCCTTTAATTGTAGAACATCAACCCAGATTTCGAATACCTCGGCCGCTACTAATACTACCAGTAGATTAAGTATTCAGTTTGTAATCCTTTTTGACTTTATAAGTAAGTACTTTCATAAGTTATTTTGTAACAATATTTGACATTTTAGTCACGCCGGCTGTGTTTAGCCCTGCTTTTATGGCTAAACTCTGTTAGGCCTTTAGGCACAGCTGGACCGGCAAAGGTACTGATATGCCTGGTTAGGGCTTTAAATAAGGCCAGCCCGGCCCTATAATAAAAAATTTTAAAATTACAGGCTCGGCGCAGTCCGTGGGCCGAGCTTTGGCTTTGGGCCGGGATTATTTTTTAATTTATTTAAAAGAACAAATTCAGAAATTTCTCCTCCTCCCTTGATACACCCAGTTAGGGCTTTAAATAGGCCCGGTCACGCCGACTGCGTTTATCTTTGCAAAACTGGTTAAGCCCTGCTTACCCGGGGAGGCCCTATTAAGCCCAACTGGCCCGACGAGGCCTTGCTAGGCACAGCGGGCCCGGCAAAGGCCCTGATAAGCCTGGTTAGGGTTTTAAATAAGGCTAGTCCGGCCCTATAATAAAAAATTTGAAATTATAGACTCGGCGCGGTCTCTGGGCTGAGCTTCAGCTTTGGGCCGGGATTATTTTTTAATTTATTTAAAAGAACAAATTCAGAAATTTCTCCTCCTCCCTTGATACACCCAGTTAGGGCTTTAAATAGGCCCGGTCACGCCGACTGGGTTTATCTTTGCAAAGCTGGTTAAGCCCTGCTTACCCGGGGAGGCCCTATTAAGCCCAACTGGCCCTACGAGGCCTTGTTAGGCACAGCGGGCCCCGCAAAGGCCCTGATAAGCCTGGTTAGGGCTTTAAATAAGGCTAGCCCGGCCCTATAATAAAAAATTTGAAATTATAGACTCGGCGCGGTCTCTGGACTGAGCTTCAGCTTCGGGCCGGGATTATTTTTAAATTTATTTAAAAGAACAAATTCAGAAATTTCTCCTCCTCCCTTGATACACCCAGTTAGGGCTTTAAATAGGCCCGGTCACGCCGACTGCGTTTATCTTTGCAAAACTGGTTAAGCCCTGCTTACCCGGGGAGGCCCTATTAAGCCCAACTGGCCCGACGAGGCCTTGTTAGGCACAGCGGGCCCGGCAAAGGCCCTGATAAGCCTGGTTAGGGTTTTAAATAAAGCTAGCCCGGCCCTATAATAAAAACTTTGAAATTATAGACACGGCGCGGTCTCTGGGCTGAGCTTCAGATTTGGGCCGGGATTATTTTTTAATTTATTTAAAAGAACAAATTCAGAAATTTCTCCTCCTCCCTTGATACACCCAGTTAGGGCTTTAAATAGGCCCGGTCACGCCGACTGGGTTTATCTTTGCAAAACTGGTTAAGCCCTGCTTACCCGGGGAGGCCCTAATAAGCCCAGCTGGCCCGACGAGGCCGTGTTAGGCATAGCCCGCCCGTCAATAGCCCGGATAGGCTTGGTTAGGGCTTAAATAAGCCTGGCTTGGCCAATAATAAAAAAATTGGCAATTTTAAGCCCGGCACGGTCTTGGGCTTCGCGCTGAGATGCTAGCCTCTCCCTTGTATGGTGGGTCGTCTATATAAACTCTAAATAGGGCCGGTCCGCCGTCTAACGCCATTTATAACGCAAAAAAAATATTTTTTGACATCAAAAATTTATTTTCTGATATCAAACAATAATTTTTGACATCAATAATTGGTGTTTTGACGTCGAAAAGTCAAGCGCTAAATTTTTTTGAGCGTTGAAAAATGATTTTGTGACGTGAAGAAATGATTTTTTTACGTCTTAAAATTGTTTGTTTATGTGCGATTCTAATTTTAAAATTTTTGAAGAAAACCAATTTCCGATTTCTGAAATTAGATATTGTTTAGTCGCTAATTTTTAGACGATTATAAATGACTTTTTTTGTCAATAAAAACGACACTTTGATGTCAGAAAACCAATTTCAAACCTTTGAAATTAGATATTATTTATTCGCTAAATGTTTGACGGCCTTAACTAAATTTTTGACGTCAGAAATTTGATTTTTATCGTTAATACATTAACGTGACAAAATCAATTTCGGACTTCTCAAATTATTTAATAGTTACTAAATTTTTGACGTCAAAAATCTTAAGGTTTGACGCCACAAAATCAATTTCCGACTTCTAAAATTAGATATTGTTTAGCCGCTAATTTTTTGACGACTGCAACTGGATTTTTGACGCCAAAAAGTTAATTTTTGTTGTCAAAAAACCATCTTTAACGTGACAAAATCAATTTCCGTCGTCTGAAATTAAATATTATGTATTCACTAAATTTTGGACGGCCATAACTGGATATTTGAAATTATTTTGTGTTGCATTAAGCTGCGACGTTTGAAAATGAAATTAAAATTTATAATTCGTAAGTAAGAGAAAGTCGATGCGAGGTATTGTGCCAATTTTTTAGATCCTAATCGACATAGAAGCAATTTTAAATTTTAAAATAACAGCGAGATAAGCTTTTATTATAATAAATACTTTTTTCTCATAAAATTAATACTATGATTATTTTGCGTGTGTGCAAATTCGCATTTCAAATTGCTTCTTAAAGCACATTATTTACGCTTGCATTAGAAACACGTTTGTTAATCTCTACAACAGGTTAACTTCCCACGCAAATTTTTTTCAAACGTTCAAGTAAAACACCAGGCAATAAATAAAGCCAAGAGACTCTAATTGAAGCCAAAGATGAAATATCGCTGTTTAGTGCAGCGTATCTATCAAAATTAATTAAGGCGATAATTAAAGTCGCTGTACATTCACAGTTTGCTCGGACATTTATATTTTATGACAATGTTATGTGCGGTATATTTATTTCAACGGAAAGTATCGAAAATTAGCTTAGAAACGTTAGGGAAAGTTGCTTTTTGATCAATTACCGATTCTGTTGCTTCCTCCGCTATTAAGTGAAAATTTTGCCATTAATAATTATTATAATCAAGTGAAGAAATACATCACGCCACCAGGAAGAAAATAATAACACAACAAGGTCAGATTTAACACGAATTCTAAAATGTTAATTTTTATAATTTCTATGTCGTGAATTTCCGCTTCTGCAAGGAAGAGGAGATGCGCATTTGAATTTGCACAGAATGGATAATTTGAAGAGTTTTAATTTTTTTTTATATTTAAGAGAGATAAACACACTCAAAGTGTCTTATCTAGCAAAAAGTGCATCCCACTAAACGCAAGAATTTAATAATCGACATCCACAAGGAAAATAATACACCAGGATATTGCACGACAGAATGTTATTAGTCTTCGTTTTCTGCGTAAAACCGTAACAGGATATTATAATACCAACTAAGTCTGTTTCAACACCACGTTCTCCATATTATGGTTTAAATTAAGCACAAATCTATTCCGGTTTGCCATTATTGGGGAGAGGTACTTCCAGATCTTTAGACTGGAAGATTATATTTCGAATGGCCGCCATGCTCGCCAGACTTAAGTTTTTCTATGGATTATTTAATGAGGGAGTTCTTCCAAATAATGGTCTGAATACAAGCTATTACGTAAATTTTTGGATTAAAATATGACCACCACGTTCGCCAGACTTAAGCTTTAATTTTCTTTTTGTTACGTTATTCTCCAAATGATGATCTGAAGACTAGCCATTACTCGAGCAAATTATTTTCAGGTTATTAGAGTTAAGTCGCCATCGCAGTCTCCAGATTCAAATGAATTAGATTAACCCTTTGATATACGGGAAGTCGTCCACCGTGTAATCTGGATGTATATGAAATTACTTATTAAATTCCGAGCATTAGTACCCGCGAAAATGCAATCCAAAGTCTCAGGGTAGTAAGTGTTCGAAATGAGCACCACCAGCGTCCATATAGTAATAAAGGTTCGGCTCAAAACGTCGTCGCACATTATGGGGCATTTGTGGAGTGGCATTCGTCGATTATACGTTGTCGTAAATCATGTAAATAATCGGGGTGCGTTGCGTTAATTTAACTCTTTGAATGATCCCGCAAAAAGAAATCGTGCGGCGATAAATCTGGCGACCTGGGGGGCCATTCAATAGCGCCTCCGGGTGTTTTTAGAAAAACTGAGGTTTAGTGTCACAAATCACGCCTCTTTCGTTTTCGGTGGGCCACCCTGTATAAAGGCGGCCAGCACACTCTCCATACTTAAATCCTTCAAATGTTTTTAGTGGAATATATTCAAAATTCAAAGTTTTGCCAAACCAGTAACACTGATTTATATTCAGCGAACATTCAGATGCGGTTTTGCAGGTGAAAGTTTCAGGAACTCTTACATATCCAGGTGTTAATTGCAGACAAATTTACCTAATTTTTTCCCCCAGGTAAAATCACTTGTTAATTCGAAAGCAATAGCAATAACTAACTTTAACACAGATATAATTACAATAACAATTCCGACAAGGCGCAATAAATCAAGATGCGTGCGTATTCTTAACAAAGAAGGCATTGAGGTTATATAACAACGTTTTGCCCAATAAGTTCCCAGACAAATGAGGGATTTCTCCAATAACATCTGCCGTTCGGCTCTCGGAAGATTACAACATAAGTAACGATTAGCACTATTAAACCGAGCAAAATCTTTGAAGCCTCGATGTTTCTTCATGCAGGACATGTTTAGCGTGATGAGGCAAGCAATTTGGCGTCTTTACATTATTTTACCTGATCGCGGTTTCGAAACTGAAACGCTGCCAAGTCATTGTCAGGAGTTCGTGTTCCACAAGATGGATGTTGGTTTGTCAATTGTTTAGAGGCATTTGATGAGTAAAAATGTTGTTTTGTATACTTAGTAACGGGTCCCTTTTTTATAACATAATTAATAATTTTGATTAAAAATTCGTTCAAACCGGTGTCCCGATTTTGATGAAATTTGAATTGTGGAAGCTTATCAGAAATTGATAAAGAAATAACGTTCAAAAATCCGAAACTAGTGTTTGGGAAAAAAATGGTGGGGTTCAAATTTTTACAAAAACTCCATATGGATAGTTCCATTTTTCAAAATTCCTACCTAACTCGACCAAGTCTGCTCCGATCTTAACCAAATTTTTATCAGAGCCGTAGATCGGCGCACGCATGAAAATCGTTAGTTTCGGTACGCGCCGGACCGTTCCGGTGCGCTTAAAATATAATTGCTGCTCGGATCTGTACCACTTTGCAGCGACAATCGGAAAGGGTGTTTTCACAACTTAGAGTAGGAATTCCTACGTTCAAATTACTATTTTTTTTTCCTAATCACCACTAGTTTTTTCTCATCTCAACCAAGTCCAGCGACCAATTTCTACCACTAAACCTTATTCTATACAGAGTGCCCATTTTAAAACTCCGAGCCTAAATTTTTTTAAATAGGCAACACACAATGCAACCCCCAGATCACTATGCATTTCTACCATTTTTTTTTAAATTGAGATCAGAGTTGTTTTACTGTACATGTATCTACTAATGATTAAGTACAAATTTAAGGTTACTTTAATAACTCAAATTTAATATTTGACAACAATAACTACAATAATTTAATAGGAACATAGTATAAAAACTAACAAAGCAGGTGTTCAAATTCCCTTCCCCCTTCGTTTTCGCAGAGTATAATTCTTCTACGCATCGAACCTCTAACACGAGTTAACATTTCCGGTGTGATAAAGCGACAACATTGAATTATCCTTTCGCGTAGATGTTCTTCATTTGGAATGGGCACTTCATAGACATCATTTTGTACTTTGCCCCACAAAAAGAAGTCTAGCGGAGTCAAATCGGGACTACGGGCAGGCCAAGGATGCAATGCACCTCGTCCAATTACGCGTCCCTCAAAACGTTGGTTAAGATAATTTCTCAAATCCCTATGAAAATGCGGAGGTGCACCATCATTTAAAAACCACATGCTATTCCGTACGTTTTAAGGAACTGTTTGGAGGAGAGCCGGTAGTTCATTAATTAAGAAAATTAAATACATTTCACCATCTAAATTTCCATTAAAGAAATGTAGACCTATTACAAAATCGCCAATAATACCGCACCACACATTAAGAGAAAAAATTCTCTGAAAATGAGTTATCCTGATCCAGCGGGGATTGTCTTGGCGTAATAGTGGCAGTTATGTCGATTAACCATGCCGTTGTTTGAAAACCTCGCTTCATCACAGAATAATACCATACTTAAAAATTCCGCATTGCCGTTTAATTGCCGTGTAAGAAATTAACAATACTCAACACGATGTTCATAATCCCTATCTTCAAGATGGTGTGTATGGTATAAACATGGTAGGGGTGAAATTTGTTCGCCTTAAGAATATTGAAAACAGAACCTTTGCTAATGTTTAAGGCGTTTGCAATCGCTCTTTGACTTGTATGGGGATTATCCGCAATCATTTCAATTACAGCTACTTCGTTATGTTCAACCGTAACTTGCGTTGCCCTTACTTTTGGTTTTGAAAATTGCCGATACTCTTGTAAATCCAGAAGAAGCATTCTAAATGTTTTGTCTGTTGGAATTCGTCTACCTGGAAAGCGTTGCGCATACAAAGTACTGGCGGCACTCGCATTTTTTCGACATTCGCCCAGAATTAGAAGCATGTCCACTTTGTCAGCGTTGGAATACATTTTGCACCAAAGATTAGTGATCGATAATCTTTGTTTTGCACCGTTCAAGTAATGTGGCTTAACGAATTTGATTAGTAAACTGTCAAGTTAATGCAAACATGATTGCCCTGATCTTAATTATAGAAATATTTTGTTTTAAAATAATAGTCGGCAGTGACTTGTATTGTGTGTTGCCTATTTAAAAAAATTTAGGCTCGGAGTTTTAAAATGGGCACTCTGTATAGTATCAAGAAAGTTTTTTTTCTTCAAATTCTACAAATATTGAAAACTCAATTTTTATAACATTTTCCGAAACTTTAGAAATGTTAAAAATTTTGAATATTTTGAATAATTTACAATCTGTAAAATTTGAAAAATCTTGAAAATTTTCGAAAATATATAAACCACAATTTCAGAAATTTTAAATATATTGGAAAATTATCTTTTGGAAAATTTACTAAATCTTGTAAATTTTCGAAAATTTAAAACACCAATCATGACATTCTTATCATTTTGAAAAATTTTAAAATTTTGTATTTTTAAAAAAATGTTATTAAATTTTGAAATTTTACATTTGAAACAATTACGATTATTACCTATTACACACACAACAAAGATATTACAGAAACGTTTTGAAAGCGAAAATTGTATACATCTTTAGTTCCATAATTCATTACCAGTATGTTAATACGATTATGAATCGCGTTTCTGAACAATTTTTTTTAAATTTCCATATTGCATTCGTGCAGGAAATATGAATAATGGTTTCCAGAAATTAAAACCAATATTAATCTTCAACATTACAACAAAAACCATAAACAAACATTCTTTAGTTCACTGACAATCTGTAGGTACAAAATACTTAGTTATCATTACAGGTAAAAAATTTATTTGCACGCCTGTTATATTATAAGTTATAACTTTGCAAATGAATCAAATCAATTACATAAGTAACTATTACCACAACATACGACGTGAAACTGAGAAGTGTAAAGTGATACAAAACAATTTATCTTCGAGATGCAGTGCAGCATAAAATGCGTATGTTAATGATACCAGAACGTATTTATTTCAACAAGTTTACAGCGGCAATAAAAAGATTGGTTGAGGTGAATCAAATGACAGCACATATGTTGCACACATCTAAATGCTTTCTTGTGATGTTTTTACGCTTTGTAATATCTAATATGTAATATACATACATGAAATGAAATAAAGTGTCCTTTTAGTAATGTGGTTTACGGCTGCCAAGTCAAGATGTGAACAAAATACCTAAAACTGTGATTCTATTAAAACACATTATTTATAGTTATAAATATTTTCGAATATTTTTCATCATTTATGTTACTGACTAACGATCTATTTGCCACGACAGGTAATTAACACGATAACTTACAAAAGTACTTGATAATGAACAATAAGAAAGGTCTGTATGTGATGCAAGCTATGTCCAACCAGACTCTTTGGGATCACCAAACACACTCTGCCTCCAGCCTGCTTTCCCGTCTCCGCTCCGTCGGTGAATCCCCGCATGTCTAACATTTGGCCATAGGACGAACATTTGTCCTCAAATATGTGGACAACACTCTCCGGGACGTAACTTTTGTAACATGCACCTACAATTAACACGAATGGTATTTCCTGCTCGAAAGCAAGAACTCAACTTTGGAGCAACCTTTTGGATTTGTAGGAAGGCTTTAATACACTGCCGATGAGGATTTCAGAGGCATCATCTTTCTCATTCTCTCGATTCAGTTGCAACATCTCAACTCGGTAGCAACATCTCAACTCGGTAGTAACATCTTAATTCAGTAGCAACGTCTCAACTCAGTAGCAACATCTCAAGTCGGTAGCAATATCCCAACTTAGTAGCAACATTTTAACTCAGTAGTGACATCTCAACTTAGCAGCAATATTTTAATTCAGTAGCAATATCTCATATCAGTAGCAACATCTCAATTCAGTAGCAACATTTTAACTCAGTTACAACATTTTAACTGGGTAGCAAAATTTGAACTCAGTAGCAACATTTTAACTTAGTAGCAACATCTCAATTCAGTAGCAACATCTCAACTCAGTAGCAACACCTCAACTCTGTAGCAACATTTTAACTCAGTAGCAATATCTCATCTCAGTGGCAACTCTACAAGTCTTCTTCTCTTAGGACCCACTAACACCAACAATTATCATTTTCTAAACTATACAGTGCGTCTGCAGAATACCTCCTCGCTGTGAGCAAGTTTATTACCTCATATTTCCCGAAAGAATGGGTTGATTTTGATAAAACTTGGGTTGACAAGATGATATATCAAAAAATGTATCGGAAAAATAAGCTTTTATAAAAAACTTCGAAAACGGAAACCGCAATTAGACAAGTTACTTTGGTAGCATTTTTTAAAAACTGAAGTTTGATTATTATTAAAGAACTAAGTCTTGAGCAAATTCAACAAAGCCAAATTTTCACGTAAAATCATTTTATTGCTACTTTTAACGATAAAACATGATTGAATACCTCCGTCTGGGTACCGGAGTAAAAATAGTTCCAGGGAATCCCCTGCCTGTCGTAAAAGACGACTATCTGGAGCACTGGTCCCAATTTTACCCAACATACCTTTATCGTCCCGTTTTCTTTAATCCATTATTTATTCTATCTTACGTCCTTCTAGAGAATCAAACCTCTGTAAATAATTCGCAATCTAAAATGTGTCATTCGAATGGCCATACAATAGTTGGTCTCGAACGGTGACCATAAAAATGTCTCGTGTGCTAAACGCAAAGAATCATGGACAATACCCAGTACAGATAGAGGTAACCACATAAATCATGTGCTAATAACAAAGAAAAGAGAATAAAATACAGGACGTCACAACATGCAGGGGCGGAAACGCAGATACTGACCACTGCTTAGTAAGCAAGGATAAAACAAAGAATGGTAATGGAAAGAGAAAGGCACACAATGGAAAGGAAAAGGGCAGTAGCGAAGCTAAACAGGAAGCAACAAAAGAAGGAGTATCACACAGGAAACTATAAAGTAGACAGAAAAATGGGGATTAAACCACCGTAAATGGATCGAGACCTCTAAAACTCTTCGTCTCATATTACCACAACTTTTTCCAATCTTTTTTTTATTAAATAAGCAAAACAAAAAAAACCTTTTTTTTACCAAGTGCGACTAACGCTGTTCTTGCTTTTAATTGATGTACAACAACCACAAATTACTTTCGAACTATTACCAACCACTTTTAAATTAAATTAGAATCAAGTTATGGGGGTATGTGGTCCCATTGAAATAAAAACAAATACATTTAAAATCATTTGAAAGAATGAATTAGGATTTATTCGCTATATTCTATAGATTACATGCTGCAACATTGAACAAATACACAGCAAAACATTTTTAGGTTATTTATAATACACATATTATAGATGGGATAATTATTATCGATAACATTTTTAATTTTAAATTGAAAAAATTAGAAGCCAATCAAGTTGACTGCTACATATTAAACAGTACGCAAACCTTCCCATGTAGGTACATTTTGTTTAAATTCAGGGTTGTAAGTAGGGGGGGGGGGGGCTAAGTGGGAGTACGCCTAACTCGGATTTGTTTAACTGTAACGAAGAAGGTGCCTATTGTAATCGTGAAAAATCCCTGCTGTACCGATTTTGACAAAATTTGGTGTAACAAAAATTCATGCTTACAAGCTTGAATCAATCCGAAACAGTAGACCAAAAATCAGTCCGTTTTGTTGATTATTTTCAAACACGGAATTTTACGAACTTGAGGCAGATTCCTATAGTCAACGCTAAGACAAACAAAAACATTTTTTTGGAACTACTATCACAATTGCAACTGCTTGGTTTTTAAATTTACACAAAAATTTGTTGCCAGATCGGCTTAAAATTTGATATGAAGTAGTCGTAGGAGGACCACTTTGTTACTGCACAGAATCATATTTTCGACAAATTTTTTAAAATTTGGAAATTAGTGACTACTCCTTTATTAAACTGGAGACGATAAAAAAATCAGCGTTCAAATTTAATTTCTCAACACGAACAAGATTCAAAATTTAATATTTAGCAACATTATTATTTAGGGAGGCTGCTACGAAACGTTGGAAGTATTTTAATATATTAGTAACCGTTGGGGTTGGAATACACAACTTTTTTTTCAAATTAAAAATATTTAAATTTTGTTAAATGTAGGAAGGTTCAAGAACGTACTTCACTCTTATTTATTTTGTCTATGGCCCTGTTCAAAGATTTTATAACAAACCTAACAGATATAATACAATAGCTATCAAAAAAACCTGTGAACAAAACTATTTGCTTGCTCTGCCTCATTCTGCCATTTTTAACTGAAGTATATTTATTATTTCCTTGCGCCGCTTTCGCACAGCCCAATTCAATGCAGTACGGCCATAGCGATCTTTAGCTTCTATGTTTGCCTTTTTAGACAGAAACAAAGCTACCGTTTCTACATGTCCATGTCCTGCAGCCATATGTAAAGGAGTTTGTTTCTCTTTACATTCAGCTTCTAGTTCTGCACCGTTATAAAGTAACAACTCGACTATTTCTGTGTATCCATTCCATGCAGCCTTGTGCAGCGCAGTTTGCCCTTCCTTACACTTTGCTTCTATGTTTGCCTTTTTGGACAAAAGTAAAGTTCCTTCATGCCCATTCCTTGCTGCTCCATGTAACGGGGCTTCATTTTCTTCAGACTTTGCTTCTATTTTTGAGCCGTTACAAATTAGCAGCTTTATTGTTTCGGTGTGTCCATTCCATGCAGCTTTGTGTAGTGCAGTTTGTCCTTTTCGACACTTTGCTTCTACGTTTGCCTTTTTGGACAAAAGTAGATTTACAATTTCTTCATGTCCATGTCCTGCAGCCAAATGCAACGGTGTCTGTTTTTCTTCACATTCTTCATCTATTTTAGCACCATTCAAAAGCAGCAGTTTTACTACTTGCGTTTTCCCAAATCCAGCAGCTTTGTGCAGCGCAGTTTGTCCTTTCTTACACTTTGCTTCTATGTTTGCCTTTTTGGACAGAAATAAATTTACAATTTCTTCGTGACCATGTCCAGCAGCCATATGTAAAGGAGTTTGTTTTCCTTCACATTCTGCTTCTAGTTCTGCACGATTGTAAAGTAACAATTCTACTATTTTAGTGTGTCCATTCCATGCAGATCGATGCAGCACCGTACGCCCTTTCGTACACACTGCTTTTAAATCTGCACCTTTAGACAATAATAAGTTTAACGTTTCTGCCTGTCCATGCCACGCAGCCTTGTACAGCGCAGTTTGCCCTTCCTTACACTTTGCTTCTATGTTTGCCTTTCTGGACAGAAGCAAAGTTACCGTTTCTACATGTCCATGTCCTGCAGCCATGTGTAAAGAAGTTTGTTTCTCTTCACATTCTGCTTCTAGTTCTGCATTGTTGTAAAGCAACAACTCTACCATTTCAGTGTGTCCATTCCATGCAGCCTTGTGCAGCGCAGTTTCCCCTTTATTACACTTAGCTTCTATGTTTGCCTTTTTGGACAGAAGTAAATTTACAATTTCTTCGTATCCAAGTCCTGCAGCCATATGTAAAGGAGTTCGTTTCTCTTCACATTCTGCTTCTAGTTCTGCACCATTGTAAAGTAACAATTCTACTATTTTAGTGTGTCCATTCCATGCAGCCTTGTGCAGGGCAGTTTCCCCTTTCTTACACTTTCCTTCTATGTTTGCCTTTTTGGACAGAAATAAATTTACAATTTCTTCATGACCATGTCCCGCAGCCATATGCAAGGAAGTTTGTTTCTCTTCACATTCTGCTTCTACTTCTGCACCATTGTAAAGTAACAATTCTACTATTTTAGTGTGTCCATTCCATGCAGCTCGATGCAGCACCGTACGCTCTTTCGTACACACTGCTTTTAAATCTGCACCTTTAGACAATAATAAGTTTAACGTTTCTGCCTGTCCATGCCACGCAGCCTTGTGCAGCGCAGTTTGCCCTTCCTTACTCTTTGCTTCTATGTTTGCCTTTCTGGACAGAAGCAAAGTTACTGTTTCTACATGTCCATGTCCTGCAGCCATGTGTAAAGGAGTTTGTTTCTCTTCACATTCTGCTTCTAGTTCTGCATTGTTGTAAAGCAACAACTCTACCATTTCAGTGTGTCCATTCCATGCAGCCTTGTGCAGCGCAGTTTTCCCTTTATTACACTTAGCTTCTATGTTTGCCTTTTTGGACAGAAGCAAAGTTACCGTTTCTACATGTCCATGTCCTGCAGCCATGTGTAAAGGAGTTTGTTTCTCTTCACATTCTGCTTCTAGTTCTGCACCATTGTAAAGTAAGAATTCTACTATTTTAGTGTGTCCATTCCATGCAGCCGTGTGCAGCGCAGTTTCCCCTTTCTTACACTTTGCTTCTATGTTTGCTTTTATGTTTGCTTTTTTGGACAAAAGTAAATTTACCGTTTGACATTCTGCTTCTATTTCTGCACTGTTATAAAGTAACAACTTGACTATTTCTGTGTATCCATTCCATGCTGCCTGATGCAATGCAGTTTGCCCCTTTTTGCACACTGCCTTTACATCTGCACCTTTGGACAACACCAATTTCATTATATCCTTGTGTCCATTCCACGCAGCTTCATGGAGTACGGTGCAACCGTAACCATTTTTCGTTTCTAACTCTGCTCCATTAGAGAGAAGAAAATCTACAATATTTGTATGTCCATTGCATGCAGCCAGATGCAGTGCTGGCAAACCTTGCTTATCTTTTGCTTCTAAATCCACACCTTGGTCGAAAAGTGATTTTACTTCTTCCAAAAGTCCATCGTTTGCAGCCTTAAGAAGTGCTTCCTGCAAATAATACTTAATAAAAGTCCAGGTAAATTTATAACAACTAAACAAATAATACGGTCAATACTGCACTAAACTAAGCAAAAGGTAATGGCAATATTTGGTTGGATAAACTATCTTAAGAATGTTTCTAATGCAAGGGCATGCACACAACGAAAATTTAAAATGTGTGTAAAAAGATAATTTAAAGAATAATTTATTTGTTTCTGATTCTGTAAGGCAGCGTTTCCCAAACTGTGTTTTGCACGTTGTGAATAGGTGCTCGGTGAAAACGGACAACCAGTTCCCGGGCAGGTCTCCAGACAAAAAGTGTCCTGATTAAAGGTCCGCACAAAGGCGCCGGACAATAAAGTTCACTGACAAACAGTCCATGTACAAAAGATCTCCGGAAAAACAGGTCCGAACAAAAGGATTCCCGAATAAGTCCATTCTGGACAAAGGGTTCCCGCACAAACGGGTCGCGCACAAACGCTTCTCGGACGAAAGGTCCCCGGCCAACGGGTCGCACATAAAAGGTTCTCGGACAAAATGTCGCCGGACAAGAGGTTCCCCGAATACAATAATTCCGTACCTAAAGTCCTGGACAAAAGGTCACCCGACAAAAGGTTCCCCGAATAAGATAATTCCGGACGAAAGTTCCTCGTAGAAATAGTTCTCGGACAAAAGTTTCCCTAATTAAGAGATTTTCGGGCAAAAAGTTCCCTAAATAAACCAATACTTCAGACGGTGTTTAAGATTCAATTTTTTAAAAGTTAAGAGAATTTTCTCTTTTATTTTGACCCTTATATAAATATTTGGTGATTATTTGAATTAGAGGTAAATAAATATACGTAAGTAGTTGGACAACGTTTAGGTATAGCTTCCTGGGGTCAAAGAAGACCCGTGAAAATATATTGAAACTCGCGGCTATCAACGGCAACAACTTCGGAAATCCAGGCAATTACCGCAATAACTAGACAATCATGACAATCACGGTAATAACTCCGCAATCATAGAAGTCACGTCGGCAATTACGGCACTAACAACGGCAATAACGTCAGCATTTGCAGCAACAACTAGACAATCACGGCAATCCGAATCAAGGCGGATATCCCGACAATAACGTCAGCTATCGCAGCAATAACTAGGCAATCACGGAAATAACTTCGCAATCAAAGAAATAACGGCAATAACTAGGTAATCATGGCAATCAGGACTATATCCCCGGAATCACGGCAATCATGGTAATCCCGGCGGCAACCACGGCTGCAATCTATAACTTCGGCAATCACACAAATAATTTTTGCAATCACGGTAACAACTCCGCAATCACGTTAATCACGGCGAAAATCTCGGCAATAACGTTAGCAATCGCAACAATAACAAGGCACTCACGGCAGTAACTCCGCAATCACAGCAACAACTAGGTTATCATGGCAATTGCGCCAGTAACTCCGCAATTATGGCGGTAACCCCGGCAAGTTCAGCACTCACGGTAATCACGGTGCTAAACCCGACTATAATTTCGTCAATAACTTAACTAGGCAATCATGGCAATCACGGCAACAACTCCGCAATTTCATCAATCACGACAATAACGTCAGCTATCACGGCAATAACTAAGTAGTTATGGCAATCAGGGCAATAACTTCGCAACCCCGGCAACAACTTCGGCAATGACCCTAGCAATTAAGACGATAACTCGTCAATCACGGCGGAAATTCCGGTCAATAACGTCGGCAATCGCAGCAATAACTATAGGCAGTATCACGGCAATAACTTCGCATTCACAGCAACCATTGCAATCACGCAAATATCTACGCAATTTCGGAAATCACGTTGACAATAAAGACAATCAGGGCATAAATATTAGGCAGTCATTAAAAATTTATTGCGCACTTTTTGTAGCGCACAGGTGTGAACCAATAACAAAGCAGTATTAGTTTTGGTTGCCCTTGGTCTGTAATAAATGGTAATATGCTCCCGACTCTAAATATTGTGCGGAATTAAATTTATATTTTATGTTTGAAATTGTGTAGAAGTAATAATTACTTTATATTGTATGTAGTTACTTCCAATAAAGTATATGTATAATTGTTTAATACTTTTATGCAATTATATTCTAAGTTTACTGCCAAATTATTGTACTCGTAAAAAATTTCATATAAAAACGACACTCCATTCAAAGGCAATTGATACAAGTCAAAAAATTTTCTTTAATAATTGGTTTGATTTAAATCAAAATTTAAATTGCGATTTAAATCAACTAGATTTAAATCTTGACGCCCCATTAGAGCCTGGAAAGAATGAAAAAAATTCCTATAAAGAAGGATCTGGAAACACCCCTACGGAATTACAGCCTCTAGAAGAGGCAACACTGTGCCCACTTCTGTAGGCTATTGTTACTCATGTTCATCGACTCTGTTTTCATTGCTTAGGTATGCAAAACTTATAAATTAATTGGAAGATGTGTTGGATTTAGCGACTTTTAACGAGAGTGCCGTTTTTGTACACTACTGTTATGCAGAATAATGTTTAAAACTAACACAAAAACTGTAAAGATCCAAAATATTTATAAAAAACTATTACGCAACCCTCTATCTAAAACCCATCTGGTGCAGTTATTCAAACAAAAATTACCAGAAATACCAAGTAAATAAGTAACGCTCAGATACAGAATTTCAAAACTATTGCGAAAGTTACAACAAAAAAATGGACGAAACAGGTCGCTGGTACTTTCTCATACTACTTACGTTTTAAATATTTGCGCGCCAATAAATTACTAAATAACATTGTTTTAACAAAAATTAAAGAAAGAATAAAAAAAGGTATGATAACTTCGGCTAGCCGCATAGGATAGGAGCGCGGTAACCGTGCCTTACAGCTGATTCAACGCCGAGAGGGTAAATCGCGCTTAAAGATTTTGTACACCTACTTCCATTAGCACAGATACTTCCACTTACAGTTCCACATACTTCCACACGCGTCCTAATATTGATTTGAACGTTATAGAACGTAAAAAAGTCAAAATCAGTTATATCTTACGTTAGTAAATTTTATTGCCTTCTAGTTTATAAATATAAAAAAATGATTTTCCAAAAAGTAAAGTTAGCTTCAAAAGATTGGCAATTGCACTCGGATGACACCATAACAAAACGTGGTTGGTTGCAAAAAAGCAGGGGATGGGAGAGGGGTAGTCTACTTCAATATGGCCGCGCTCGAAAAAGTTCCTTACGCATTCCTACCACCCCCAGTGCCCCCACCAACGATTTTTCGGTATTTTACAAATTTACGAATTTTGGCTTCAAAATCGCTTATGAAGATGTTAAATGACAATAGGAACTTTCCATTATCATAACACCTGTGGTAAATTTCCTTTTGATTGCTTAGCACAACAGTTTAATGAGTAATCGACGAAAATAACAAATTGGAAAATCAATTTAGTGATTTCAACGCATCAATATTGTTTGCAATAGTTTGCAAGTTAAATATCTAGAAAGATTTCCGAACGTTTAAACTTTATTAAAATTTTAAATTTTCAGATTTTTGAAAAATTTTAATTTTAAAAACCTACTCTTAAAAATTTTCAACAATTTCATGATTTTAAATATTCGAATTTATTATACCTTCAAAAATTTTCCAATTTTAATAATGTTTAAACTAAAAATTTTCAACATTTGCAATATTCTAAATTTTTGATGTTTTGCAATTTTTCAGAACCTGACCTGATTCAATATTTTCCAAAATTTTAAAAATATTGAAAATATTGAAACTAATGGAAAAGTTTGAATCGGAGAATACGAAAGATCTCCTGGCGGTTACCGGACAGTTTTATAATACTGGAGTTGCTTAAAAAATTTTTTATTTCTTTGGGGGGGGGGATGAAAGTCTTTCCTTTTTGTGTCAATGGTCACATTACGCATACTAACTCTTATAACGCCTTCATAATTTATGAAGGCGTTATAAGAGTCTTTATGAATCATAAAGACACAATAAAACACATTTTCACTGCACCAGGTTATTAAAATTTTATGAGTGAAGGTAACTAACTCAACCCGTTACAAAAAACTGCAACGCATGGAACTCGCATCGAACGGTACCAGATTGAAAATAAATAATCATCCAATTCTACAAGGCAACAGAAAGATCGAAGTCATAATAATGATTGTGATTATTTCTTTGTACTTTCACATACTTCCACTACCGTGTACACCTACTCCCACTCGCAGTGCATCCCTCGTTAAATGCGCTTCGGACTTCTGACCAAAATCGCCATAAAAACTTTATTTGAAGAGTTATCAAAAATATGCAAAGAATGAAAAATATATTTTTTCACTAGAGCTAACTGACAGGCGTAGTTGAAATCATGTAGATTTCGGAAAACGCGTTGTTGATATTAAAAAGTATCGTTTTTTTTAACTTTTAATAGGGTTGCAAATTCTTGTTATCCTTCAAATAAGCTTTCAAACTGTTTCAAGTTTATAACGATTATAAATAATTTCACAATTTCAAATTTTTCACAAATTTTTAAAGGGCGTCAGAAAATTTGGAATATTAGTAAAAAACAAATTTGTAGTGCATTGCGCGTTTTATCGGCTTAGTAAGTTTTAAAAAATGGCAGTTTTTGAGGAATAATTTTTTGAAAATGTTCACAATTTTGAGAAGCTAGCATATTTACAATTTTCATATTTACAAAAATACTTTTACATTACTTGATTATAGTTATTGTGGGCCATCGAATAATATGAAAATTTGTATTAATTGGATATTTTGTTTTTGAGTAATCGGGCATTAAATTTAAAATTTTCAAAAATTCGTAGCGGCCTTTATTTGAAGATTTGATGAACCTTTAAATGCACTGCAATGCTATGCATTCAGAATCTTTATAAAAACGTTGAGAAAAAAATATATGCTAAAAAAATCTATTTTCCGTTTCCGGTTAAATTTCCGTTAATCCGGAAACGAACGCACCCACCACAGAAAGACATTTTTTTTTAAACACTTGTTTTGGTTCCTCGGCCCCAAAACGCGTATTTCCGTTAAAATATAAAATTCGAAGCTTTGCATGAAATTACATCTTTCCTTACTTCAGTAGAAGTACGGAAAAGTAAAAAGTGATTAGATTCATTCGCCTTCAGGAGGCTGTAACTCCAAACGAAGCGGTTTATCAGAATTTTAATCATTATTTTTTGATTCTGAATCTATCCTGAAAGTGCGTCCCACACGAGGGGTAAACCGCGAGTGGAAGTACGTGGAAGTATGTGAAAGTATGTGAAAGTTAGTGGAAGTATGTGGAAGTTGGTGGAAGTATTCTGAACTACAAGTAGAAGTATGTGTCCAAAATTTTTAGGCGCGGTTGCCCCGCAGTCCCACATATTATGAATTCCCTTTATTACTGTTATTACATAATATTGTGCAATTTTCATGAATCAGAGTCCGGATAAAAAAACGCACAAAAACTCTAACAAACGGCACTCAAAAAGCACAAAATTTTGCAAAAAAAACCATTAACGTAGGTAAGCAAAAATAAATTTATGCAAATAAAATATTTGATAAAATAATTTTATTTTTGTTAAACATTTTGTGTGGAACAATTTTTCCTAGAAATAAGAATATTTTAGTAATAATAGATTTAGAAAAACACCAATCCTAATAATAAAAAATGAAATAAAACACATTAAAAAAATAAAATTGGATCGGAGCGAAACATACTTTCTAACAAAGACTAAATCAAGAAGAATCACAGCCGAAAACATTGTACGGGGAAGTTTTTCAACACAGGAAAATAAATTGAAGCTTCCTGCTTTCTTTTATACAAAAAATGCCGAACATTTGGAGCCGAATGATGTCCTTCACTATTTTTAGTATTTTGTTAATGCTCTTAATATTTAGCAAAACCATAAAAGCTGGAAATCCGCTGTTTTAATATTTTAATGGTCAAGTTCGAATCTAATTGTGGTTAAGTGTTATTAAATAATAGAAACTCACCTCAAGATTATTCATTTTTGGATAAATCGCCGAATGTCGTTGCACTGAACTATTTTCAACTAATAATGCAAAACGATAAATACAGTCTTTTAAGACACTGTTCAGTTGACCACATTTATTTCACTAATGCGAGTAGCGTAAATGGTTGCTCCCAATAAGAGGCACAACGTATAAACAAATCAACTTCAGGCAGAAACTCGAAGCTTATTGAAAGTGGAGTCAGCATCTTTTACATGGAAATTAAACAAACTAATAATTTATTGCTTTAGTTTGCAGACGAAACATCCTGCTCTATATCAACTATTTATTAAATACTAGGAAGCACAGTGATAATAATATAATTGGAAATGCTCGGAAAAAGATTAGATTAATTGAAAATAATACTTTCTCACAATGCATCCATAAAACCTGCTAACTTTAGAAAAACTCAATTTACAAGGGCGGTACCAAAGACACTAACTTACAGAAAAAATAGTAAGTGATGACTCACTTTAAAGTCCTTTTTGTTGTGCTTCAGAATGGGTGGGTGCCTTAGTGTACGCCTCACATATCCCGAACGGATAGACCGATTACGATGCGCTTTGGAACACACCTAAATTTATCAAAAATTGATCAATAATTAAGCTTTAAAAATCTGAAGAACAAATTTAACACATTTTTACGAATTTTTCTAGCTTTAAATTGCCGCAGCTACAATTTTGACTTTAACGCCTTATTACTAAAAAACGAATTGACATACCGGGATTAAATTGTGTATTGTAGTAGCTGTAGGGGGACACAATAGACGATAATTTAAAAATTCCTGAATACTGTGATTAAAAAATTATTTCAAATTTAGGAAATTTTCAAAAAAACATTGCTCAAAAACAACACGATTTTATTTTAATTTCTGCGGCTTATACAGCTGGGAATAAGCTATTATTTGGTTCGTGTCCCCGTCCCAGTCTGCTAATTTTCCGGTGACGCCTTCTTTGGATTTTTGAAAAATGTTGTTTTAATGCTTATTCATTCATAAATGAAGTTTTCTATTGTAAATGCCCCAGGGGTACGCAATGTTACGAATTACGATTTTTGGAACCAAGTACTAAAACTAAGAAGTAAAAAAAATTAAAATTTTAAAATTTTAAAAATTTTTATACCCAGTGCCAGGGTAAACTGATATTATTTTTTGTGGCGCCTTCTATGAATTTCTGAAAATCGAAAATTCATGCCTCTTTATTTAATAAACGCCTAAACAGAGGGCGATAAAAAATATCTTTTGCAGCAAAATTGCTTATGAGTGATAGTAGAATAAGGTTCACAACCTAATTTTAATCTCAAGGAATACGTTCCAAAAAAATCAAAATTTTGTTTAAATTTTTTTTGGCATTCATTTAAGAACAGACTGTAGATAATAACTTTTTTAAAATGGAAGAATATTTGATACATGATCCAAACGCAGAAAGTTGCGATTTGTCTATGTGGTGAAGCATGTTAGAAGTATTCTAAGAAGAAAGGAACCGTTAGAACATGAAGATAATTTACAGGGTGTTGCAAAATTCAGAAACTTTGGAAGATGATTTCATAGATCATTCAAAGAAAAAAAGTTAATAAACGTATATCTTAAACTGTTTAATATTTCCGCCTTAAAAAACGAAAAAAAAAGGTCAGTCGTAAAAGGTCACTTGGAAAAAAAGCACCGAAGAAAAAGTCACACAAAACCGATCCGGTAAAAAGGTAAAACACGGAAAAATACACCCGGGATAAAAATCACTCGAAAAAAGAACCCAGATAAAAGGTAACTCCGAAGATAAGGTCACTCAGAAAAAAAGCACCCGGAAAAAAAACAAAAGCCCCTTAAAACATTAAGTCCCTATTTTAATTAAACAGCCCAAATTTCCTAAGGCTGCGTACACATATGAGCACGCATAGACTGAGCCCGCACGATTGCTCAAATGTGGACGTCTTGCTTAGGATGCTCGCCTTGTGCGTAACGGCGCGCGTGCACCAATGCACGAATGCGAATGCAAACCACAGTTTGTCGGTTTTCTTGATGTGCTCAAAGGAAATGATTTGATCATGTGTTCTCACTGTAGACGCCTGACCGGTTATTGCGCTTTATCTGCTTTGATAAAGCCATGTCACCCACCAATGCCTGTCATTCCTTTTCTTTTTTTTTCTTATTAATTAAACTGTACATTAGTATAAATGCAGCACTTGCAACCGCATTGCTCGAGCTCATATTTGCCACTGCCGTGTTTATTCGGAATAGTCTGAGCACACACAGATGCTCACCAAACGAAGGTTTTCGCACATAACCTGAGCACACGCAACCTGAGCACACGCAACCTGAGCGCAAACGCATATGCGTGCTCATATGTGTACCCTGCACCTTAAAGGTTAGACTAAGAATGCCAAGAAAACTTTTTAAAAGTCCTCGGAAATCAAGGCAATCGAAGAAAAGCACTTAAAAAAGGTCTCGGCAAAAAAGTGCCCGTAAAAAAGTAATCATAAAAAGGTCACTTGGAAAAAAAGCTATTCGAAGAAACGGTCACTCGGAAAAAGGCACCCAAAGGTCACTTTGAAAAAACACCCGGAAAACAGGTTACTCGGAAAAAAACACCTGAAAAAGTAAGCACTTGGGAAAAAAGTCAAGCGTAAAGTCACCGCATTTTAAACCGCTGAAATGGTCGCTGGAAAAAGTTATGTGAATGATTATTATCTATATTTTATCGAATAATTAATTCAAAACATTAAGTCAATATTTTAATTAAACAAGTTAATTTAAGTATTGATACGAATCAGAAGTTTTTAAAAGCGATAATGAATTTTTCAATTTCCTTTTAGATTCATTTTAGAACACATTTTCGGTTCATAACCAAAATTTGAAATTTGCAATCCTAAGATTTAAAAAAAATTTTTTTAAATGTTTGAGCTCTTAAAACTAAAAATTAATACTCGTACCTCCTGATGGCGAACAAATAGTAAATATGCCATGTATAAATTTGAAATTTTGAAAAGAATTACTTTTTATAAATGAAGTTGTTATTCTCGCCATTGCATTCTAGTAAATAAACTGACAATTTTTATTTCTTTTTGCTTAATTTTATGTATACTATTAAGGCGCGACCTTTTTCGAGCGGCTTTTTCCGATGGGTTTATTTCCGATGACCTTTTTTCTGGTGGGCTTTTTCCGAGTGACCTTTTATCCGATGTTCCTTTTCTAACGACTTTTTTTAACCTTTTTTACAATGGCCTTTCTTTCTGAATGCAATTGGCTTGGTAGCTATTTTCAGTCATCGCCACCCGCTTAAGTTACAATACCTCATATGTGTATTCTGCCGTAGATGGTGCGGTACTTTAGGCATTGGACTGTTACGTATACAAGCTTTGTGCTTCGAGCCCACCTCTACAAACCTCTAATTTTTCACATTCAAAATTTGAATTTTGATTAGTATTAAATAACTAAGTCTTGAGCAAATTCAACAAAGCCAAATTTTCACGTAAAATCATTTTATTGCTACTTTTAACGATAAAACATGATTGAATCCCCCCGTCTGGGTACCGGGGTAAGAATAGTCCCAGGGAATCCCCTGCCTGTCGTAAAAGGCGACTATCTGGGGCATTGGTCCTAATTTTATCATACATTAGTTGGTCTCCAACGGTGACCATAAAAATGTCTCGTGTGCTAAACGCAAAGAATCATGGACGATACCCGGTACCGACAGAGATAATCAGATAAATCATGTACCACTAAGTACGACTAACCCTGTTCTTGTTTTTAATTGATGTACACCAACCACAAATTACTTTCGAATTATTAACAACCACTTTCAAAATAAATTAAAATTAAGTTATGGGGGTATGTGGACCCATTGAAATAAAAACAAATACATTTAAAATCATTTGAAAGAATGAATTAAGATTTATTCGTTATATTCTATAGATTACATGCTGCAAACATTGAACAAATACACAATAAAACATTTTTAGGTTATTTATAATACACATATTATAAATCAGATAATTATTATCGATACTTTAATTTAAAAAATTTAAAGCCAATCAAGTTTACTGCTGCATATAAAACAGTACGCAAAGCTTCTCATGTACATTTTGTTCAAATCAGGGCCATAACTAGGGGGGCGGGGTTAATTGGGACTACGCTCAACTCGGATTTGTTTAACTGTAACTAAGAAGGTGCCTATTGTAATCGTGAAAAAAACCCTGCTGTACCGATTTTAACAAAATTTGGTGTAAAAAAATTCATGCCAACAAGCTTCAATCAATCCGAAACAGTAGACCAAAAATCAGTCCGTTTTGTTGATTATTTTCAAACGGAATTTTACGAACTTGAGAGCAGATTCCAATAGTCAACGCTAAGACAAACAAAAACATTTTTTTGGAACCTTCACAAATGCAACTGCTTTGTTTTTAAATTTACACAAAAATTAGTTATCAGATCGGCTTTAAATTTGATATGAAAAGTCGTAAGAGGACCACTTTGTTACTGCACAGAATCATATTTTTGACAACGGACAACCTCCTCCATGAATTT
Source organism: Ctenicera cuprea (assembly GCA_958336395.1). NCBI lineage: Eukaryota > Metazoa > Arthropoda > Insecta > Coleoptera > Elateridae > Ctenicera > Ctenicera cuprea. The sequence goes on from OY284495.1 coordinate 2,226,714, forward strand.
TTAAATTTGACAATTAATGACTACTCCTTTATTAAACTGGAGACGATAAAAAAATCAGCTTTCAAATTGAATTTCTCAACACGAACAAGATTCAAAATTTAATATTTAGCAACATTTTTATTTAGGGAGGCTACTACGAAACGTTGGAAGTATTTTAATATATTTTTTATTTTTTATTTTTTTTTTGAATAAAAATATTTATATTTTGTTAAATATAGGAAGGTTTAAGAACGTACTTCACTCTTATTTATTTTGTCTATTTTGCCCTGTTTAAAGATTTTATAACAAACCTAACAGATATAATACAATAGCTAGGATAAAAAAAAACTTGTAAACTGAATTATTTGCTTGCTCTGCCTCATTCTGCCATTTTTAAATGAAGCATGTTTATTATTTCCTTGTGCCGATTTCGCACAGCCCAATCCAATGCAGTACGGCCATAGCGATCTTTAGCTTCTATGTTTGCCTTTTTGAACAGAAGCAAAGTTACCGTTTCTACATGTCCATGTCCTGCAGCCATATGTAAAGGAGTTTGTTTTCCTTCACATTCAGCTTCTAGTTCTGCACCATTGTAAAGTAACAATTCTACTATTTTAGTGTGTCCATGCCACGCAGCCTTGTGCAGTGCAGTTTCCCCTTTCTTGCACTTTGCTTCTATGTTTGCCTTTTTGGACAGAAGTAAATTTACAATTTCTTCATGACCATGTCCCGCAGCCATATGCAAGGAAGTTTGTTTCTCTTCACATTCTGCTTCTAGTTCTGCACCATTGTAAAGTAACAATTCTACTATTTTAGTGTGTCCATTCCATGCAGCTCGATGCAGCACCGTACGCATTTTCGTACAAACTGCTTTTAAATCTGCACCTTTAGACAATAATAACTTTAACGTTTCTGCCTGTCCATGCTACGCAGCCTTGTGCAGTGCAGTTTCCCCTTTCTTACACTTTGCTTCTATGTTTGCCTTTTTGGACAGAAGTAAATTTACAATTTCTTCATGACCATGTCCCGCAGCCATATGCAAGGAAGTTTGTTTCTCTTCACATTCTGCTTCTAGTTCTGCACCATTGTAAAGTAACAATTCTACTATTTTAGCGTGTCCATGCCACGCAGCCTTGTGCAGTGCAGTTTCCCCTTTCTTACACTTTGCTTCTATTTTTGCCTTTTTGGACAGAAATAAATTTACAATTTCTTCGTATCCATGTCCTGCAGCCATGTGTAAAGGAGTTTGTTTCTCTTCACATTCAGCTTCTAGTTCTGCACCATTGTAAAGTAACAATTCTACTATTTTAGTGTGTCCATGCCACGCAGCCTTGTGCAGTGCAGTTTCCCCTTTCTTACACTTTGCTTCTATGTTTGCCTTTTTGGACAGAAGTAAATTTACAATTTCTTCATGACCATGTCCCGCAGCCATATGCAAGGAAGTTTGTTTCTCTTCACATTCTGCTTCTAGTTCTGCATCATTGTAAAGTAACAATTCTACTATTTTGGTGTGTCCATGCCACGCAGCCTTGTGCAGTGCAGTTTCCCCTTTCTTACACTTTGCTTCTATTTTTGCCTTTGTGGACAGAAATAAATTTACAATTTCTTCGTATCCATGTCCTGCAGCCATGTGTAAAGGAGTTTGTTTCTCTTCACATTCAGCTTCTAGTTCTGCATCATTGTAAAGTAACAATTCTACTATTTTAGTGTGTCCATGCCACGCAGCCTTGTGCAGTGCAGTTTCCCCTTTCTTGCACTTTGCTTCTATGTTTGCCTTTTTGGACAGAAGTAAATTTACAATTTCTTCATGACCATGTCCCGCAGCCATATGCAAGGAAGTTTGTTTCTCTTCACATTCTGCTTCTAGTTCTGCACCATTGTAAAGTAACAATTCTACTATTTTAGTGTGTCCATTCCATGCAGCTCGATGCAGCACCGTACGCATTTTCGTACAAACTGCTTTTAAATCTGCACCTTTAGACAATAATAACTTTAACGTTTCTGCCTGTCCATGCCACGCAGCCTTGTGCAGCGCAGTTTGTCCTTCCTTACACTTTGCTTCTATGTTTGCCTTTTTGGACAGAAGCAAAGTTACCGTTTCTACATGTCCATGTCCTGCAGCCATGTGTAAAGCAGTTTGTTTCTCTTCACATTCTGCTTCTAGTTCTGCACCATTGTAAAGTAACAATTCTACTATTTTAGTGTGTCCATTCCATGCAGCCTTGTGCAGCGCAGTTTCCCCTTTCTTACACTTTGCTTCTATGTTTGCTTTTTTGGACAAAAGTAAATTTACCGTTTCACATTCTGCTTCTTTTTCTGCACTGTTATAAAGTAACAACTCGACTATTTCTGTGAATCCATTCCATGTTGCCTGGTGCAATGCAGTTTGCCCCTTTTTGCACACTGCCTTTACATCTGCACCTTTGGACAACACCAATTTTATTATATCCTTGTGTCCATTCCACGCAGCTTCATGAAGTACGGTGCAACCGTAACCATTTGTCGTTTCTAACTCTGCTCCATTAGAGAGAAGAAAATCTACAATATTTGTATGTCCATTGCATGCAGCCAGATGCAGTGCTGGCAAGCCTTGTTTATCTTTTGCTTCTAAATCCACACCTTGGTTGAAAAGTGATTTTACTTCTTCCAAAAGTCCATCGTTTGCAGCCTTAAGAAGTGCTTCCTGCAAATAATACTTAATAAAAGTCCAGGTAAATTTATAACAACTAAACAAATAATACGGTCAATACTGCACTAAACTAAGCAAAAGGTAATGGCAATATTTGGTTGGATAAACTTAAGAATGTTTTTGATGCAAGGGAATGCACACAACGAAAATTTAAAATGTGTGTAAAAAGATAATTTAAAGAATAATTTATTTGTTTTTAATTCTGTAAGGCAGCGTTTCACAAACTGTGTTTTGCACGTTGTGAATAGATGCTCGGTGAAAACGGACAACCAGTTCCCGGACAGGTCTCCAGACAAAAAGTGTCCTGATAAAAGGTCCGCACAAAGGCGCCGGACAATAAAGTTCGCTGACAAACAGTCCATGTACAAAAGATCTCCGGAAAAACAGGTCCGAACAAAAGGACTCCCGAATAAGTCCATTCTGGACAAAGGGTTCCCGGACAAACGGGTCGCACACAAACGCTTCTCGGACGAAAGGTCCCCGGCCAACGCGTCGCACATAAAAGGTTCTCGGACAAAATGTTGCCGGACAAAAGGTTCCCCGAATACAATAATTCCGTACCTAAGGTCCTGGACAAAAGGTCACCAGACAAAAGGTTCCCCGAATAAGATAATTCCGGACAAAAGTTCCTCGCAGAAATAGTTCTCGGAGAAAAGTTTCTCTAATTAAGAGATTTTCGGGCAAAAAGTTCCCTAAATTAACCAATATTTCAGGCGGTGTTTAAGTTTTAATTTTTTAAAAGTTAAGAGAATTTTCTCTTTTATTTTGACCCTTATATAAATATTTGGTGATTATTTGAATTAGAGGTAAATATACGTAAGTAGTTGGACAACGTTTAGGTACAGCTTCCTGGGGTCAAACAAGACCCGTGAAAATATATTGAAACTCGCGACTATCAACGGCAACACCGTCGGAAATCCAGGCAATTACGGCAGCAATTACGGCAATAACTAGACAAGCATGGCAATCACGGTAATAACTCCGCAATCATAGAAGTCACGTCCGCAATTACGGCACTAACAACGGCAATAACGTCAGCATTTGCAGCAATAACTAGAGAATCACGGCAATCTGAATCAAGGCGGATATCCCGACAATAACGTCAGCTATTGCAGCAATAACTAGGCAATCACGGAAATAACTCCGCAATCAAAGAAATAACGGCAATAACTAGGTAATCATGGCAATCAGGACTATATCCCCTCAATCACGGCAATCATGGTAATCCCGGCGGCAACCACGGCTGCAATCTATAACTTCGGCAATCACACAAATAATTTTTGCAATCACGGTAACAACTCCGCAATCACGTTAATCACGGCGAAAATCTCGGCAATAACGTTAGCAATCGCAACAATAACAAGGCACTCACGGCAGTAACTCCGCAATCACAGCAACAACTAGGTTATCATGGCAATTGCGCCAGTAACTCCGCAATTATGGCGGTAACCCCGGCAATAGGTTAGGCAATCACGACAATAACTTCAGCAATCACGGTAATTACGGCGCTAAACCCGACTATAATTTCGTCAATAACTTAACTAGACAATCATGGCAATCACGGCAACAACTTCTTAATTTCATCAATCACGACAATAACGTCAGCTATCACGGCAATAACTAAGTAATTATGGCAATCAGGGCAGTAACTTCGCAACCCCGGCAACAACTTCGTCAATTACGGCAATGACCCTAGCAATTAACACAATAACTCGTCAATCACGGCGGAAATTCCGAAAATAACGTCGGCAATCGCAGCAATAACTATAGGCAGTATCACGGCAATAACTTCGCATTCACAGCAACCATGGCAATCACGCAAATATCTACGCAATTTCGGAAATAACGTCGACAATAAAGGCAATCAGGGCATAAATATTGGGCAGTCATTAAAACATTTTTGTGCATTTTTTGTGGCGCACGGTGCACAGGTGTGAACCAATAACAAAGCAGTATTAATTATGATTACCCTTGGTCTGTAATAAATGGTAATATGCTCCTGACTCTTTAAATTATTGTGCGGAATTAAATTTATATTTTATGTATGAAATTGTGTAGAAGTAAAATTACTTTATATTGTATGTAGTTAGTTCCAATAAAGTATATAATTGTTTAATACTTTTTTGCAATTCTATTCTAAGGTTACTGCCAAATTATTGTAGTAAAAAAATCATATCACAACGACACACCATTCAAAGGCAATTGATACAAATCAAAGATTTTCTTTGATAATTGGTTTGACTTAAATCAAAATTTAAATTGCGATTTAAATCAACTTGATTTAAATCTTGACACCCCATTAGTCTGGAAATAATGAAAAAAAATCCTATAAATATGGATCCGGAAACCCTCCTACGGAATTACAGCCTCTAAAAGAGGCATCACTGTGCCCACTTCTGTAGGCTGTTATTCATGTTCATCGACTCTGTTTTCATTGCTTAGGTATGCAGAACATATGAATTAATTGGAAAATGTGTTGGATTTAGCGACTTTTAACGAGAGTGCCGTTTTTGTACACTACTGTTATGCAGAATAAGGTTTAAAACTAACACAAAAACTGTAAAGATCCAAAATATTTATGAAAAACTATTACGCAACCCCCTATGTAAAATCCATCTGGTGCAGTTATTCAAACAAAAATAACCAGAAATACCAAGCTAAATTTCAAAACTATTGCGACAGTTACAACAAAAAATAGACGAAACATTTCGCTAGTACTTTCTCATAATACTTACGTTTTAAATAATTGTGCGCCAATAAATTACTAAATAACATTGCTTTAACAAAAATTAAAGGAAGAATAAAAAAGGTATGATAACTTCAGCTAGCCGCATAGGATGGGAGCGCGGTAACCGTGCCTTACAGCTGATTAAACGCCGAGAGGGTAAATCGCGCTTAAAGATTTTGTACGCCTACTTCCATTAGCACAGATACTTCCACTTACAGTTCCACATACTTCCACGTACTTTCACTGTACTTCCACATACTTCCACACGCGTCCTAATATTGATTTGAACGTTATAGAACGTAAAAAAGTCAAAATCGGTTACATATTACGTTAGTAAATTTTATTGCCTTCTAGTTTATAAATATAAAAAAATGATTTTCCAAAAAGTAGAGTTAGCTTCAAAAGATTGGCAATTGCACTCGGATGACACCACAACAAAACGTGGTTGGTGGCAAAAAAGCAGGGGATGGGAGAGGGGTACTCTACTTCAATATAGACCGCGCGCTCGAAAAAGTTTCTTACGTCTTCCTACCACCCCCAGTGCCCCCACCAACGATTTTTCGGTATTTTACAAATTTACGAATTTTGGCTTCAAAATCGGTTATGAAGATGTTAAATGACAATAGGAACTTTCCATTATCATAACAGCTGTGGCAAATTTCCTTTTGATCGCTTAGCGGAACAGTTTAATGAGTAATCGACAAAAATAACAAATTGGAAAATCAATTTAGAGATTTTAACGGATCAATATTGTTTGCAAGTTAAATATCTAGAAAGATTTCCGAACTTTTAAACTTTATTGAAATTTTAAATTATCAGATTTTTGAAAATTTTTAATTTTAAAAAACCTACTCTTAAAAATTTTCGACAATTTCATTATTTTAAATATTCGAATTTATTATACCTTCGAGACTTTTCCAATTTTAATAATTTTTAAATTACAAATTTTCAACATTTGCAATATTCTAAATTTTTGATATTTTACAATTTTTCAGAAACTGACCTAATTCAATATATTCCAAAATTTTAAAAATTTTGAAAATATTGAAACTAATGGAAAAGTTTGAATCGGAGAATACGAAAGATCTCCTGGCTGTTGCCCGACAGTTTTATAATACTGGAGTTGCATAAAAAATTTCCATTTCTTTGGGAGGGGGGTGTAGAAAGTCTTTCCTTTTTGTGTCAATGGTCAGATTACGTATACTAACTCTTATAACGCCTTCATAAAGACACAATAAAACACATTTTCACTGCACCAGGTTATTAAACTTTTATGAGTGAAGGTAACTAACTCAACCCGTTACAAAAAAATGCAAAGCAGGAACTCGCATCGAACGGTACCAGATTGGAAATAAATAATCATCCAATTCTACAAGGCAGTAGAATGATCGAAGTCATAATAATGATTGTGATTATTTCTTTGTACTTTCACATACTTCCACGTACTTCCACTACCGTGTACACCTACTCCCACTCGCAGTGCATCCCTCGTTAAATGCGCTTCGGACTTGTGACCAAAATCGCTATAAAAGTTTTATTTGAAGAGTTATCACAAACATGCAAAGAATAAAAAATATATTTTTTAACTAGAGCTAACTGATAGGCGTAGTTAAAATCACGTAACTTTCGTAAAACGCGGTGTTGAGTATCGTTTTTTAAACTTTTAATGGGGTTGCAAATTCTTGTTATCCTTCAAATAAGCTTTCAAACTGTTTATAACGATTATAAATAATTTCACAATTTCAAATTTTTCAAAAACTTTTGAAGGGCGTCAGATAAAATTTGGATTATCAATAAAAAACAAATTTGTAGTGCATTGCGCGTTTTATCGGCTTAGTAAGTTTTAAAAAATGGCAGTTTTTGAGGAATAATTTTTTGAAAATGTTCACAATTTTGAGAAGCTAGCATATTTACAATTTTCATATTTACAAAAATACTTTTACATTACTTGATTATAGTTATTATGGGCCATCGAATAATATGAAAATTTGTATTAATTGGATATTTTGTTTTTGAGTAATCGGGCATTAAATTTAAAATTTTCAAAAATTCGTAGCGGCCTTTATTTGAAGATTTGATGAGCCTTTAAATGCACTGCAATGATATGCATTCAGAATCTTTAAAAAACGATGAGAAAAAAATTTATGCTAAAAAAATCTATTTTCCGTTTCCGGCTAAATTTCCGTTAATCCGGAAACGAACGCACCCACCATAGAAAGACATTTTTTTAAACACACTTGTTTTGGTTCCTCGGTCCCAAAACGCGTATTTCCGTTAAAATATGAAATTCGAAGCTTTGCATCACATTACAACGTTCCTTACTTCAGTAGAAGTATGGAAAAGTAAAAAGTGATTAGATTCATTCGCCTTCAGGAGGCTGTAGCTCCAAACGAAACGGTTTATCAGAATTTTAATCATTATTTTTTGATTCTGAATCTATCCTGAAAGAGCGTCCCACACGAGGGGTAAACCGCGAGTGGAAGTAGGTGTACAAGGTAGTGGAAGTATGTGGAAGTTGGTGGAAGTATGCTGAACTACAAAGAGAAGTATGTGTCCAACATGTTTAGGCGCGGTTGACCCCACAGTCCCACATATTATGAATTCCCTTTATTACTGTTATTACATAATATTGTGCAATTTTCATGAATCGGAGTCCGGATAAAAAAACGCACAAAAACTCTAACAAACGGCACTCAAAAGGCACAATTTTGCAAAAAAAACATTAACGTAAGCAAAAATAAATTTATGCAAATAAAATATTTGATAAAATAATTTTATTTTGTTAAACATTTTGTGTGGAACAATTTTTTCTAGAAATAAGAATATTTTTAGGCGACCTTTACAAAAAATTGAATTTTTAGTACTCAAAACCGGCCAAAAAGTAACCGTTTTTTGGCCGAGGACGAAAAAACACTTTTTAGCAGTGGTGCACACAAATGTTTTTAGGCGACCTTCATTATAAAATTTACAAATTTGTTAGATTTTTATTTATGATTTATTGATATAATTATTTATAACAACTGAACAATTGTACATATTTGTGACTCCTTCAGAAACGTTTATATTTTCTTTATTTACACTCGAAGTAATTTCGGCATGTATAGCTTCATTATTCGTATGAACAATTTGTGTGCTTTTTGATGTTGCTGCAGCAGTAATTTTATCTTGATTATTTTAAGTAAAAATCTAACAAATTTGTAGAAAAATATAAACGTTTCTGAAGGAGTCACAAATATGTACAATTGTTCAGTTGTTATAAATAATTATATCAATAAATCATAAATAAAAATCTAACAAATTTGTAAATTTTATAATGAAGGTCGCCTAAAAATATTGTGTGCAACACCGCCAAAAAGTGTTATTTCGTCCTCGTCTGCTTTCTGGCCTCGGCTTCGCCTCGGCCATTAAACTCAGACACGGCCGAAAAAAATCCACTTTTTGGCCTTGGTACACAAATAACTATTTAGTAATAAAAGATTTAAAAAAACACCAATCCTAATAATAAAAAATGAAATAAAACACATTAAAAAAAATAAAATTGGATCGGAGAAACTCACCTCAAGATTATTCATTTTTGGGGTAAATCGCCGTATGTCGTTGCACTGAACTATTTTCAACTAATAATGCAAAACGATAATACAGTCTTTAAGACATTGTTCAGTTGACCACATTTATTTCACTAATGCGAGAGTAGCGTAAATGGCTGCCCTCAGTAAGAGGCACAACGTATAAACAAATCAACTTCAGCCAGAAACTTGAAGCTTATTGAAAGTGAAATCAGCATCTTTTGCATGGATAAAAAACAAACAATTAATTTATTGTTTTAGTTAGCAGACGAAACATCCTGCTCTATATCAACTATTTATTAAATACTAGGAAGCACAATGATAATAATATAATGGGAAATTCTCGGAAAAAGATTAGATTAATTGAAAAATTTTTTTAAGATGAAAATAATACTTTCTCACAATGCATCCATAAAACCTACTAACTTTAGAAAAACTTAATTTACAAGGGCGGTACCAAAGACACTAACTTACAGAAAAAATAGTAAGTGATGACTCACTTTAAAGTCCTTTTTGTTGTGCTTCAGAATGGGTGGGTGCCTTAGTGTACGCCTCACATATCCCGAACGGATAGACCGATTACGATGCGCTTTGGAACACACCTAAATTTATCAAAAATTGATCAATAATTAAGCTTAAAAAATCTGAAGAACAAATTTAACACATTATTACGAACTTTCTAGCTTTAAATTGCCGCAGCTACAATTTTGACTTTAACGCCTTATTACTAAAAAACGAATTGACATACCGGGATTAAATTGTGTATTGTAGTAGCTGTAGGGGGACACAATAGACGATAATTTAAAAATTCCTGAATACTGTGATTAAAAAATTATTTCAAATTTAGGAAATTTTCAAAAAAACATTGCTCAAAAACAACACGATTTTATTTTAATTTCTGCGGCTTATACAGCTGGGAATAAGCTATTATTTGGTTCGTGTCCCCGTCCCAGTCTGCTAATTTTCCGGTGACGCCTTCTTTGGATTTTTGAAAAATGTTGTTTTAATGCTTATTCATTCATAAATGAAGTTTTCTATTGTAAATGCCCCAGGGGTACGCAATGTTACGAATTACGATTTTTGGAACCAAGTACTAAAACTAAGAAGTAAAAAAAATTAAAATTTTAAAATTTTAAAAATTTTTATACCCAGTGCCAGGGTAAACTGATATTGTTTTTTGTGGCGCCTTCTATGAATTTCTGAAAATCGAAAATTCATGCCTCTTTATTTAATAAACGCCTAAACAGAGGGCGATAAAAAATCTTTTTCAGCAAAATTGCTTATGAGTGATAGTAGAATAAGGTTCACAACCTAATTTTAATCTCAAGGAATACGTTCCAAAAAAAAACAAAAATTGTTTAAATTTTTTTTGGCATTCATTTAAGAACAGACTGTAAATAATAACTTCTTTAAAATATTCCTTATTTCGAAATAAGAATATTTGAAAAATGATCCAAACGCAGAAAGTTGCGGTTTGTCTATGTGGTGAAGCATGTTAGAAGTATTCTAAGATGAAAGGAACCGTTAGAACATGAAGATAATTTACAGGGTGTTGCAAAATTCAGAAACTTGTATATCTTAAACTGTTTAATATTTCCGCCTTAAAAAAACGAAAATAAAAGGTCAGTCGTAAAAGGTCACTTGGAAAAAAAGCACCAAAGAAAAGGTCACACAAAACCGACCCGGTGAAAAGGTAAAATACGGAAAAATACACACGGAATAAAAATCACTAGGAAAAAAGCACCCAGGAAAAAGGTCACTCCGAAGAAAAGGTCACTCAGAAAATAAACCACCCGGAAAAAAATCAAAAGCCGCCTTAAAACATTAAGTCACTATTTTAATTAAACAGCCCAAATTTCCTATGGATGCGTACACATATGAGCACGCATAGACTGAGCCCGCACGATTGCTCAAATGTGGACGTCTTGCTCGGGATGCTCGCTTTGTGCGTAACGGCGTGCGCGCACCAATGCACGAATGCGAGCCACAGTTTGTCGGTTTTCTTGACGTGCTCAAAGGAAAGGATTTGTTCATGTGTGCCCAGTGTGGACGCCTGACCGGTTATTGCGCTTTATCTGCTTTGATAAAGCCGTGTCACCCACCAACGCCTCTCATTCCTTTTCTTTTTTTTTTCTTATTAATTAAACTGTACATTAGTATAAATGCAGCACTTGCAACCGCATTGCTCGAGCTCATATTTGCCACTGCCGTGTTTATTCGGAATAGTCTGAGCACACACTGATGCTCAGCAAACGAAGGTTTTCGCACATAACCTGAGCACACGCAACCTGAGCGCAAACGCATGTGCGTGTTCATATGTGTACCCACCTTAAACGTTAGACTAAGAATGCCAAGAAAACTTATAAAGTCCTCGGAAATCAAGGCAATCGAAAAAAAGCACTTAAAAAATGTCTCGGCAAAAAAAGTGCCCGTAAAAAAAATAATCATAAAAACGTCACTTGGAAAAAAAGCTATTCGAAGAAAAAGTCACTCGGAAAAAGGCACCCAAAGAAAGGTCACTTAGAAAAAAGCACCCGGAAAACAGGTTACTCGGAAAAAACACCTGAAAAAGCACTTGGGAAAAAAGTCAAGCGTAAAGTCACCGCATTTTAAACCGCTGAAATGGTCGCCTGGAAAAAGTTATGTGAATGATTATTATCTATATTTTATCGAATAATTAATTCAAAACATTAAGTCAATATTTTAATTAAACAACTTAATTTAAGTATTGATACGAATCAGAAGTTTTTAAAAGCGATAATGAATTTTTCAATTTCACTTTATATTCATTTTAGAACACATTTTAGGTTCATAACCAAAATTTGAAATTTTCAATCCTATGATTTAAAAAAAACATTTTTTAAATGTTAGATCGCTTAAAACTAAAAATTAATACTCGTACCTCCTGATGGCGAACAAATAGTAAATATGCCATGTATAAATTTGAAATTTTGAAAAGAATTACTTTTTATAAATGAAGTTATTCTCGCCATTGCATTCTCGTAAATAAACTGACAATTTTTATTTCTTTTTGCTTAATTTTATGTATACCATTAAGGCGCGACCTTTTTCGAGCGGCTTTTTCCGATGGGTTTATTTCCGATGACCTTTTTTCTGGTGGGCTTTTTCCGAGTGACCTTTTATCCGATGTTCCTTTTCTAACGGCTTTTTTAAACCTTTTTTACAATGGCCTTTTTTTCCGAATTCAGTTGGCTTGATAGCTATTTCCAGTCATCGCCACCCGCTTAAGTTACAGTACCTCATATGCGTATTCTGCCGTAGATGGTGTGGTACTTTAGGCATTAGACTGTTACGTATACAAGCTTGTGCTTTGAGCCCACCTCTACAAACCTCTAATTTTTCGCATTGAAAATTACAATTTTGATTATTAATAAATAACTAAGTCTTGAGCAAATTCAACAAAGCCAAATTTTCACGTAAAATCATTTTATTGCTACTTTTAACGATAAAACATGATTTAATCCCCCGTCTGGGTACCGGGGTAAGAATAGTCCTAGGGAATCCCCTGCCTGTCGTAAAAGGCGACTATCTGGGGCACTGGTCCTAATTTTATCCAACACACCTTTATCGTCCCGTTTTCGTTAATCCACTATTCATCCCATCCTACCTCTCTCAAGAAAAGCAAACCTCTGTAAATAATCCGCAATCTAAAATGTGTCATTCGAATGGCCATACAATAGTTGGTTTCCAAGGGTGACCATAAAAATGTCACGTGTGGTAAACTCAAAGAATCATGGACAATACCCGGTACCGACAGAGGTAACCAGATAAATCATGTGCCACTAAGTGCGACTAACCATGTTCTTGTTTTTAATTGATGTACACCAACCACAAATTACTTTCGAGTTATTACCAACCACTTTTAAATACAATTAAAATCAAGTTATGGGGTATGTGGACTCATTGAAATAAAAACAAATACATTTAAAATCATTTGTAAGAATGGATTAGGATTTATTCGTTATATTCTATAGATTACATGCTGCAACGTTGCACAAATACACAATAAAGCATTTTTAGGTTATTTATAATACACATATTATAGATGGTATAATTATTATCGATAACATTATTTAATTTAAATTTAAAAAATTAGAAGCCAATCAAGTTCACTGCTACATATTAAACAGTACTCAAAGCTTCCCATGTACATTTTGTTTAAATCCAGGGCCGTAACTAGGGGGGGGGGGGCTAAGTGGTACTACGACTACTTCGGATATGTTTAACTGTAACTAAGAAGGTGCCTATTGTAATCGTGAAAAAATCCCTGCTGTACCGATTTTAACAAAATTTGGTGTAACAAAAATTCATGCCAACTAGCTTGAACCAATCCGCAACAGTAGACCAAAAATCAGTCCGTTTTGTTGATTATTTTCAAACACAGAATTTTACGAACTTGAGGCAGATTCCTATAGTCAACGCTAAGACACACAAAAACATTTTTTTGAAACCTTCACAAATGCAACTGTTTTGTTTTTAAATTTACACAAAAATTAGTTGCCAGATCGGCTTAAAATTTGATATGAAGTATTCGTAACTCGTAAGAGGACCACTTTGTTACTGCACAGAATCATATTTTTGACAACGGACAACCTCCTCCGTGAATTTTTAAAATTTGGGAATGACTACTCCTTTATTAAACTGGAGACGATAAAAAATCAACGTCACAAATGGAATTTCTCAACACGAACAAAATTCAAAATTTAATATTTAGCAACGTTGGAAGTATTTTAATATATTTTTTTTATTTTTTATTTTTTTTTTGATTAATAATATTTAAATTTTGTGTGGTACGGTTTAAGAACGTACTTCACTCTTATTTATTTTGTCTATGGCCCTGTTTAAATATTTTATAGCAAACCAAAACAGATATAATACAATAGCTAAAAAAAACTTGTGAACAACATTATTTGCTTGCTCTGCTTCGATCTGCCATTTTTAACTGAAGCATATTTATTATTTCCTTGTGCCGCTTTTGCACAGCCCAATCCAATGCAGTACGACCATAGCCATCTTTAGCTTCTATGTTTGCCTTTTTGGACAGAAGCAAAGTTACCGTTTCTACATGTCCATGTCCTGCAGCCATGTGTAAAGCAGTTTGTTTCTCTTCACATTCTGCTTCTAGTTCTGCACCATTGTAAAGTAACAATTCTACTAAATCTGTGTGACCGTTCCATGCAGCCCTGTGAAGCGTAGTGCGCCCTTTCTTACACGCTACTTTCAAATCTGCACCTTTAGACAATAATAACTTTACGGTATCTGCCTGTCCATGCCACGCAGCCTTGTGCAGCGCAGTTTGCCCATCCTTACACTTTGCTTCTATGTTTGCCTGTTTGGACAGAAGCAAAGTTACCGTTTCTACATGTCCATGTCCTGCAGCCATATGTAAAGGAGTTTGTTTCTCTTCACATTCAGCTTCTAGTTCTGCACCATTGCAAAGTAACAATTCTACTATTTTAGTGTGTCCATTCCACGCAGCCTTGTGCAGTGCAGTTTCCCCTTTCTTACACTTTGCTTCTATGTTTGCCTTTTTGGAAAGAAGTAAATTTACAATTTCTTCATGACCATGTCCCGCAGCCAAAAGCAAGGAAGTTTGTTTCTCTTCACATTCTGCTGCTAGTTCTGCACCATTGTAAAGTAACAATTCTACTATTTTAGTGTGTCCATTCCATGCAGCTCGATGCAGCACCGTACGCCCTTTCGTACACACTGCTTTTAAATCTGCACCTTTAGACAATAATAAGTTTAACGTTTCTGCCTGTCCATGCCACGCAGCCTTGTGTAGAGCAGTTTCCCCTTCCTTACACTTTGCTTCTATGTTTGCCTTTTTGGACACAAGCAAAGTTACCGTTTCTACATGTCCATGTCCTGCAGCCATGTGTAAAGCAGTTTGTTTCTCTTCACATTCTGCTTCTAGTTCTGCATCGTTGTAAAGTAACAACTCGACTATTTCTGTGTATCCATTCCATGCTGCTTGATGCAATGCAGTTTGTCCCTTTTTGCACACTGCCTTTACATTTGCACCTTTGGATAACACCAATTTTATTATATCCTTGTGTCCATTCCACGCAGCTTCATGGAGTACGGTGCAACCGTAACCATTTTTCGTTTCTAACGCTGCTTCATTAGAGAGAAGAAAAACTACAATATTAGTATGTCCATTGCATGCAGCCAGATGCAGTGCTGGCAAACCTTGCTTATCTTTTGTTTCTAAATCCACACCTTGGTTGAAAAGTGATTTTACTTCTTCCAAAAGCCCATCGTTTGCAGCCTTAAGAAGTGCTTCCTGCAAATAATACTTAATAAGGTTCCAGGTAAATTTGTAACAATTAAACAAATAATACGGTCAATACTGCACTAAACTAAGCAAAAGGTAATGGCAATATTTGGTTGGATAAAGTATCTTAAGAATGTTTCTAATGCAAGGGCATGCACACAATAAAAGTTTAAAACGTGTGTAAAAAGATAATTTAAAGCATAATTTAAGTATTTCTAATTTTGTAAGGCAGCGTTTCCCAAACTGTGCTTTGCACTTGTGAATAGGCGCTCGGTGAAAACGGACAAAAAGTGTCCTGATAAAAGGTCCGAACAAAGGCGCCGGACAATAAAGTTCACTGACAAACAGCCCATGTACAAAAAATCTCCGGACAAACAGGTCCGAACAAAAGTATTCCCGAATAAGTTCATTCTGGACAAAGGGTCGCACATAAAGGGTTCTCGGAGAAGATGTCGCCGGACAAAAGGTTCCCCGAACACAATAATTTTGTACCTAACGTCCTGGACAAAAGGTCCTCGCATAAACGGACCTCGGACAAAAGGTCCCCGGACAAACGGGTTGCGCATAAACGATTCTCGGACAAAATGTCCCCAGACAAAAGGTTTCTCGAATGCAATAATTCCGTACCTAAGGTCATGGACAAAAGACGTCAGCTATCGCAGCAATAACTAGGCAATCACGGAAATAACTCCGCAATCAAAGAAATAACGGCAATAACTAGGTAATCATGGTAATCAGGACTATATCCTCGCAATCACGGCAATCATAGTAATCCCGGCGGCAACCATGGCTGCAATCTATAACTTCGGCAATTTCGCAGATAATTTTTGCAATCACACGGTAACAACTCCGCAATCACGTTAATCACGGCGAAAATCTCGGCAATAACTCCGAAATCACAGCAACAACTAGGTAATCATGGCAATTGCGCCAGTAACTTCGCGATTATGGCGGTAATCCCGGCAATAGGTTAGGCAGTCACGGCAATAACTTCAGCAATCACGGCGGAAAACCCGACTATAATTTCGTGAATAACTTAACCAGGCAATCACGGCAACAACTCCGCAATTTCAGCAATCACGACAATAACGTCAGCTATCACGGCAATAACTAAGTAATCAGGGCACTAACTTCGTAATCCCGGCAATAACTCGTCAATCACGGCGGAAATCCAGGCTATAACGTTATGGCAATCAGGACAATAACTCCGCAATCGCGACAATCATAGCAATCAACGGCAATGACTCCAGTATCACGGCGGAAATTCAATCAATAACGTCAGCAATGGCGGCAATAACTAGGCAATAACTTCGCATTCACAGCAACCATGGCAATCCAGGGTGGCCACTTAAAACTGCTTTTCAAATTCCCTGACTTCCCTGACTGATAAACTTGAGTTTTCCTTGGCCCATTTTTATGGTGAAAAGGCCAATTTCAACTGTTTTTTTAATTGTAACCTAACATAAAAATTAGCAAAGTAAACTTAAATTCCTTTATAGCAAATGGAAATTTTTCAACAAGTATAACAAAATACAACATCTAAACTTTAAGGAAAAAACAAATGAAATAAATATAAATTTTATAAACATAAACCTAGATAACAAAATTTTCGTTTTGCAGGCAAAAATAAAAATATTAAAATAATTGCATTTTACAGAATTTTCCCTGACTATTTCGTGAAATTCCCTGACTTTACGTTGAAATTGGTACAATTCTCTGATTTCCTTGACCAAAATAAAAAAATTCTTAATTTCCTGACTTTTCCCGGTTTTCCCTGTTTTCCAGAAAAGTGGCCACCCTGCAATCACGCAAATATTTACGCAATTTTGGAAATCACGTCGGCAATAAAGACAATCAGAGCATAAATATTACGCAGTCATTAAAACATTTTTATGCATTTTTTGTAGCGCACGGTGCACAGGTGTCAACCAATAACAAAGCAGTATTAGTTATGATTACCCTTGGTCTGTAATAAATGGTAATATGCTCCCGACTCTTTAAATTATTGTGCGGAATTAAATTTATATTTTATTTATGAAATTGTGTAGAAGTAAAAATTACTTTAAATTGTATGTAGTTACTTCCAATAAAGTATATAATTGTTTAATACTTTTATGCAATTCTATTCTAAGTTTACTGCCAAATTATTGTACTCGTAAAAAATTTCATATAAAAGCGACACTCTATTCAAAAGCAATTGATACAAATCAAAAATTTTCTTTAATAATTGGTTTGATTTAAATCAAAATTTAAATTGCTTGACACCCCATTAGAGTCTGGAAATAATGAAAAAAATTCCTATAAAGATGGATCCAGAAACCCCCCCTACGGAATTACAGCGTCTAGAAGAGGCAACACTGTGCCCACTTCTGTAGGCTCTGTTTTCATTGCTTAGGTATGCAGAACTTATGAATTAATTGGAAAATGTGTTGGATTTAGCGACCTTCAACGAGAGTGCCGTTTTTGTGCACTACTGTTATGCAGAGTAAGGTTTAAAACTAACACAAAAACTGTAAAGATCCAAAATATTTATAAAAAAGTATTACCTACGCAACCCCCTATATAAAACCCACCTGGTGCAGTTATTCAAACAAACGCTACCAGAAATACCAAGCTAAATAAGTAATACTTTTGATTATATACCTTTAGATACAGAATTTCACAACTATTGCGGAAGTTACAACAAAAAATGAACGAAACAGGTCGCTGGTACTTTCTCATACTACTTACGCTTTAAATATTTGCGCGCCCCAATAAATTACTAAATAACATTGTTTTAACAAAAATTAAAGAAAGAATAAAAAAAGGTATGATAACTTCGGCTAGCCGCATAGGATAGGACCGCCGTAACCGTGCCTTACAGCTGATTCAACGCCGAGAGGGTAAATCGCGCTTAAAGATTTTGTACACCTACTTCCATTAGCACAGATACTTCCCCACTTGTAGTTCCACATACTTCCACGTACTTTCACTGTACTTCACACATACTTTCACACGCGTCCTAACATCGAAATGAACGTTATAGAACGTAAAAAAGTCAAAATCTGTTACATACTACGTTAGTAAATTTTATTGCCTTCTAGTTTACAAATATAAAAAAATGATTTTTCAAAAAGTAAAGTTAGCTTCAAACGATTGGCAATTGCACTCGGATGACACCACAACAAAACGTGGTTGGTGGCAAAAAAGCAGGAAATGGGAGAGGGGTACTCTACTTCAATATAGACCGCGCGCTCGAAAAAGTTCCTTACGTCTTCCTACCACCCCCAGTGCCCCCCCCCAACCAACGATTTTTCGGTAATTTACAAATTTACGAATTTTGGCTCCAAAATCGGTTATGAAGATGTTAAATGACAATAGGAACTTTCCATTATCATAACACCTGTGGTAAATTTCGTTTTGATCGCTTAGCGCAACAGTTTAATGAGTAATCGGCGAAAATAACAAATTGGAAAATCAATTTAGATATTTTAACGGATCAATATTGTTTGCAATAGTTTGCAAGTTAAATATCTAGAAAGATTTCCGAACTTTTAAACTTTATTAAAATTTTAAATTATCAGATTTTTGAAAATTTTTAATTTTAAAAACCTACTTTTCTTTCAACAATTTCATTATTTTAAATATTCGAATTTATTATACCTTCGAAAATTTTCCAATTTTAATAATTTGTAAGTAAAAATTTTCAACATTTGTAATATTCTAAATTTTTGATATTTTACATTTTTTCAGAAACTGACCTAATTCAATATATTCCAAAATCTTAAAAATTTTTAAAATATTGAAACTTATGGCGGTTGCCCGACAGTTTTATAATACTAGAGTAATGCATAAAAAATTTCCATTCCTTTTTTTTGGGGGCGGGGGGGGGTGTAGAAAGTATTTCCTTTTTGTGGCAATGGTCACATTACGCATACTAACTCTTATAACGCCTTCATAAAGACAAAATAAAACACATTTTCACTACACCAGGTTATTAAAATTTTATGAGTGAAGGTAACTAACTCAACCCGTTACAAAAAATTGCAACTGCAAGGCAGCAGAAAGATCGAAGTCATAATAATGATTGTGATTATTTCTTTGTACTTTCACAGACTTCCACTACCGTGTATACACCTACTCTCACTCGCAGTGCATCCCTCGTTAAATGCGCTTCGGACTTCTGACCAAAATCTCTATAAAAAAAGCTTTATTTGAAGAGTTATCAAAAGTATGCAAAGAATGAAAAATATTTTTTTAACTAGAGCTAACTGATAGGCGTAGTTAAAATCACGTAACTTTCTGAAAACGCGTTGTTGATATTAAAAAGTATCGTTTTTTAAAACTTTTAATGGGGTTGCAAATTCTTGTTATCCTTCAAATAAGCCTTCAAAGTGTTTATATCGATTATAAATAATTTCACAATTTCAAATTTTTCAAAAATTTTTGAGGGGCGTCAGATAGGATTTGGAATATTAGTAAAAAACAAATTTGTAGTGCATTGCGCGTTTTATCGGCTTAGTAAGTTTTAAAAAATGTCAGTTTTTCAGGAATAATCTTTTGAAAATGTTCAAAATTTTGAGAAGCTAGCATATTTACAATTTTCATATTTACAAAAATACTTTTACATTACTTGATTATAGTTATTATGGGCTATCGAATAATATGAAAATTTGTATTAATTGGATATTTTGTTTTTGAGTAATCGGGCATTCAAAATCTTAAAAAAAACGTTGAGAAAAAAATGTATGCTAAAAAAATCTCTTTTCCGTTTCCGGTTAAAGACCTTACAAAAAACTACCTGCAACTAAAAAACTGCCACACACCAAATCTTATTAAAATCGGCCAAGGGATTCTGGAGATATGGAGAAACAAACGCACCTACCCACCACAGACAGACATTTTTTAAAAAACACTTGTTTTGGTTCCTCGGTCTCAAAACGCGTATTTCCGTTAAAATATGAAATTCGAAGCTTTGCATGAAATTACAACTTTCCTTACTTCAGTAGAAGTATGAGAAAGTAAAAAGTGATTAGATTAATTTGCTTTCAGGACGCTGTAACTCCAAACGCAACGGTTTATCAGAATCTTAATCAATATTTTTGATTCTGAGTCTATTCTGAAAGTGCGTCCCACACGAGGGGTAAACCGCGAGTGGAAGTAGGTGTACAAGGTAGTGGAAGTACGTGGAAGTCCGTGGATGTACATAAAAGTAGGTGGAAGTACGGTGGATGCACGGTAGAAGTACGTGGAAGTATGTGGAAGTTGGTGGAAGTATGTAGAAGTTAGGGAAAATATGTGGATGTATGAGGAAGTAAGTGAAAGTACATGGAAGTATGCTGAACTACAAGTAGAAGTATGCGTCCAAAATTTTTAGGCGCAATTTACCCCTCAGTCCCACTCCCTGTATTACTGTTATTACATAATATTGTGCAATCTTCAATAATCAGAGACCGGGCAGAAAAAAGCACAAAGAAAATAACAAAGAGGGCTTAACAAGCACAAAATTTTGGAAAAAAAAACATTAACGTAAGCAAAACTAAATTTACGCAAATAAAATATTTGGTTAAATAATTTTATTTTGTTGAACAGTTTGTGTGGAACAATTTTTCCTAGAAATAAGAATGTTTTAGTAATATAAGATTTAAAAAACACCAGTCCAAATAATAAAAAAATGAAACAAAACCCTTAAAACAAATAAAATTGGATTCGGAGCAAACTCCTTCTGCTGAAGAGTTAATTACGACGGCAGTTTAGGTACGGAGGTCATGCCCGTCAAACAGGGGAACCCCACATAACGCCGATAAAGGAAACTTGGGAATCACAGCCGAAAACATCGTACGGCGCAGATTTAAAACACAGGAAAATAAATTTAAGCGTCCTGCTTTATTTCTATGCAAAAATGCCGAACATTTGGTGCCGAATAATTCCCTTCACTATTTTTAAAATTTTGTTGGTGCCTTTAATATTTAGCGAAACCATAATAGCTGGAAATCCGCTGTTTTAATATTTTAATGGTCAAGTTCGAATCTAATTGTGGTTAAGTGTTATTAAATAATAGAAACTCACCTCAAGATTATTCATTTTTGGGATAAATCGCCGAATGTCGTTGCACTGAACTATTTTCAACTAATAATGCAAAACGATAATACAGTCTTTAAGACATTGTTCAATTGACCACATTTATTTCACTAATGCGAGTAGCGTAAATGGCTGCTCTCAGTAAGAGGCACAACGTATAAACAAATCAACTTCAGCCAGAAACTCGAAGCTTATTGAAAGTGGAGTCAGCATCTTTTACATGGAAATTAAACAATTAATTAATTAATAATTTATTGTTTTAGTTAGCAGACGAAACATCCTGCTCTATATCAACTATTTATTAAATACTAGGAAGTACAGTAATAATAATATAATGGGAAATGCTCGGAAAAAGATTAGATTAATTGAAAAATTTTTTTAAGATGAAAATAATACTTTCTCACGATGCATCCATAAAACCTGCTAACTTTAGAAAAACTTAATTTACAAGGGCAGTACCAAAGACACTAACTTACAGAAAAAATAGTAAGTGATGACTCACTTTAAAGTTCTTTTTGTTGTGCTTCAGAATGGGTGGGTGCGTTAGTGTACGCCTCATATATCCCGAACGGATAGACCGATTACGATGCGCTTTGGAACACACCTAAATTTATCAAAAATTGATCAATAATTAAGCTTCAAAAATCTGAAGAACAAATTTAACACATTTTTACGAATTTTTCTAGCTTTAAATTGCCGCAGCTACAATTTTGACTTTAACGCCTTATTACTAATATAAACGAATTGAAATACCGGGATAAAATTTTGTATTGTAGTAGCTGTAGGGGGACACAATAGACGATAATTTAAAAACTCCTGAATACTGTGATTAAAAAATTATAAAAGTTTAGGAAATTTTCAAAAAAAAAAACATTGCACAAAAACAAGACGATTTTATTTTAATTTCTGCGGCTTATACAGCTGGGGATAAGCTATTATTTGGTTCGTGTCCCCGTCCCAGTCTGCTAATTTCCCCGTCACGCCTTCTATGGATTTTTGAAAAATGTTGTTTTAATGCTTATTCCTTCATAAATGAAGTTTTCTATTGTAAATGCCCCAGGGGTACGCAATGTTACGAATTACGATTTTTGGAACTAAAACTAAGAAGTAAAAAAAATTAAAATTTTAAAATTTTAAAAATTTTTATACCCAGTGCCAGTGTAAAGTGGTAATTTTTTTGCGACGCCTTCTATGAATTTCTGAAAATCGAAAATTCATTCCTCTTTATTTAATAAACGCCTAAACAGAGGGCGATAAAAAAATATCTTTTTAAGCAAAATTGCTTATGAGTGATAGTAGAATAAGGTTCACAACCTAATTTTAATCTCAAGGAATACGTTCCAAAAAAACAAAATTTTGTTTAATTTTTTTTGGCATTCATTTAAGAACAGACTGTAAATAATAACTTCTTTAAAATATTCCTTATTTCGAAATAAGAATATTTGAAAAATGATCCAAACGCAGGCAGAAAGTTGCGATTTGTCTATGTGGTGAAGCATGTTAGAAGTATTCTAAGATGAAAGGAACCGTTAGAACATGAAGATAATTTACAGGGTGTTGCAAAATTCAGAAACTTTGGAAGATGATTTCATAGATCATTCAAAGAAAAAAAGTTAATAAACGTATATCTTAATCTGTTTAATATTTCCGCCTTAAAAAAACGAAAAAAAAAGGTCAGTCGTAAAAGGTCACTTGGAAAAAAAGACCCGAAGAAAAGGTCACACAAAACCGATCCGGTAAAAAGGTAAAACACGGAAAAATACAAGCGGAATAAAAATCACTCGTAAAAAGCACCCAGAAACAAGGTCACTTCGAAGAAAAGGTCACTCAGAAAAAAAGCACCCGGAAAAAAATCAAAAGCCCCCTTAAAACATTAAGTCACTATTTTAATTAAACAGCCCAAATTTCCTAAGGCTGCGTACACATATGAGCACGCATAGACTGAGCCCGCACGATTGCTCAAATGTGGACGTCTTGCTTAGGATGCTCGCCTTGTGCGTAACGGCGAAGGTGCACCAATGCACGAATGCGAATGCGAACCACAGTTTGTCGGCTTTCTTGATGTGCTCAAAGGAAATGATTTTTTCATGTGTTCTCAGTGTGGACGCCTAACCGGTTATTGCGCTTTATCTGCTTTGATAAAGCTGTGTCGCCCACCAACGCCTCTCATTCCTTTTCTTTTTTTTCTTATTAATTAAACTGTACATTAGTATAAATTCAGCACTTGCAACCGCATTGCTCGAACTCATTTTTACCATTGCCGTGTTTACTCGGAATAGTCCAAGCACACACAGATGCTCACCAAACGAAGGTTTTCGTACATAACCTGAGCACACGCAACCTGAGCACACGCAACCTGAGCGCAAACGTATATGCATGCTCATATGTGTACCCACCTTAAAGGTTAGACTAAGAATGCCAAGAAAACTTTTAAAAGTCCTCGGAAATCAAGGCAATCGAAAAAAAAGCACTTAAAAAAGGTCTCGGCAAAAAAAGTGCCCGTAAAAAATAATCATAAAAAGGTCACTTGGAAAAAAAGCTATTCGCAGAAACGGTCACTCGGAAAAAGGCACCCAAAGAAAGTTAACTTAGAAAAAAGCACTCGGAAAACAGGTTACTCGGAAAAAAACACCTGAAAAAGCAAGGACTTGGGAAAAAAGTCAAGCGTAAAGTCACCGCATTTTAAACCGCTGAAATGGTCGCTGGACAAAGTTATGTGAATGATTATTATCTATATTTTATCGAATAATTAATTCAAAACATTAAGTCAATATTTTAATTAAACAGCTTAATTTAAGTATTGATACAAATCAAAATTTTCTGAAGTTTTTAAAAGCGATAATGAATTTTTCAATTTCCTTTTAGATTCATTTTAGAACACATTTTCGGTTCATAACCAAAATATGAAATTTGCAATCCTAAGATTTAAAAAAATTTTTAAAAATGTTTGAGCGCTTAAAACTAAAAATTAATACTCGTACCTCCCGATGGCGAAAAATTAGTAAATATGCCATGTATAAATTTGAAATTTTGAAAAGAATTACCTTTTATAAATGAAGTTATTCTCGCCATTGCATTCTCGTAAATTCATAAACTCACAATTTTTATTTCTTTTTGCTTAATTTTAATATACCATTAAGGCGCGACCTTTTTCGGGCGGCTTTTTCCGATGGGTTTATTTCCGATGACCTTTTTTCTGGTGGGCTTTTTCCGAGTGACCTTTTATTCGATGTTCCTTTTCTAACGGCTTTTTTAAACCTTTTTTACAATGGCCTTTTTTCCGAATTCAGTTGGCTTGATAGCTATTCCCAGTCATCGCCACCCGCTTAAGTTACGGTACCTCATAGGTTTATTCTGCCGTAGATGGTGTGGTACTTTAGGCATTAGACTGTTACGTATACAAGCTTGTGCTTCTCTGCACCTCTACAAACCTCTAATTTTTCGCATTCAAAATTTAAATTTTGATTATTATTAAATAACTAAGTCTTGAGCAAATTCAACAAAACCACATTTTCACGTAAAATCATTTTATTGCTACTTTTAACGATAAAACATGATTGAATCCCTCCATCTGGGTACCGGGGTAAGAATAGTCCCAGGGAATCCCCTGCCTATCGTAAAAAGCGTCTATCTGGGGCACTGGTCCAATTTTATCCAACATACCTTTATCGTCCCGTTTTCTTTAATCCATTATTTGTTCTATCTTACCTCCTGCTAGAGAATCAAACCTCTGTAAATAATCCACAATCTAAAATGTGTCATTCGAATGGCCATACAATAGTTGGTCTCCAACGGTGACCATAAAAATGTCACGTGTGCTAAACTCAAAGAATCATGGACAATACCCGGTACCGACAGAGATAATCAGATAAATCATGTACCACTAAGTACGACTAACCCTGTTCTTGTTTTTAATTGATGTACACCAACCACAAATTACTTTCGAATTATTAACAACCACTTTTAAATTAAATTAAAATCAAGTTATGGCGGTATGTGGACCCATTGAAATAAAAACAAATACATTTAAAATCATTTGAAAGAATGAATTAAGATTTATTCACTATATTCTATAGATTACATGCTGCAACATTGAACAAATACACAATAAAACATTTTTAGGTTATTTATAATACACATATTACAGATCATATAATTATTATCGATAACTTTGTTAATTTAAAATTTAAAAAATTTGAAGCCAATCATGTTCACTGCTACATATTAAACAGTACGCAAAGCTTCCCATGTACATTTTGTTTAAATCCAGGGCCGTACGGGGGGGAGGGCTAAGTGGGACTACGCCTACTTCGGATATGTTTAACTGAAACTAAGAAGGTGCCTAATGTAATTGTGAAAAAATCCCTGCTGTACCGATTTTGACAAAATTGGGTGTAACAAAAATGCATGCCTACAAGCTTGAATCAATCCGAAACAGTAGATCAAAAATCAGTCCGTTTTGTTGATTATTTTCAAACGGCACTTTACGAACTTGAGAGCAGATTCCAATAGTTAACGCTAAGACAAAAACATTTTTTTGGAACTTTCACAAATGCAACTGCTTTGTTTTCAAATTTACACAAAAATTAGTTGCCAGATCGGCTTAAAATTTGATATGAAGTTGTCGTAGGAGGACCACTTTGTTACTGTACAGAATCATATTTTTGACAACGGACAACCTCCTCCATGAATTTTTAAAATTTGGAAATTAATGACTACTCCTTTATTAAACTGGAGACGATAAAAAAAAGAGCGTTCAAATTGAATTTCTCAACACGAACAAGATTCAAAATTTAATATTTAGCAACATTATTATCTAGGGAGGCTACTACGAAACGTTGGAAGTATTTTAATATATTTGTTATTTTTCATTTTTTTTTAATAAAAATATTTAAATTTTGTTAAATGTAGAAAGGTTTAAAAACGTACTTCACTCTTATTTATTTTGTCTTTGGCCCTGTTTAAAGATTTTATAACAAACCTAACAGATATAATACAATAGCTAGGATAAAAAAACTTGTAAACAAAATTATTTGCTTGCTCTGCCTCATTCTGCCATTTTTAACTGAAGCATGTTTATTATTTCCTTGTGCCGATTTCGCACAGCCCAATCCAATGCAATACGGCCATAGCGATCTTTAGCTTGTATGTTTGCCTTTTTGGACAGAAGCAAAGTTACCGTTTCTACATGTCCATGTCCTGCAGCCATATGTAAAGGAGTTTGCTTCTCTTTACATTTAGCTTCTAGTTCTGCACCGTTATAAAGTAACAACTCGACTATTTTAGTGTGTCCATTCCATGCTGCCTGGTGCAGCGCAGTTTGCCCCTTTTTGCACACTGCCTTTACATCTGCACCTTTGGACAACACCAATTTAATTATATCCTTGTGTCCATTCCACGCAGCTTCATGGAGTACGGTGCAACCGTAACCATTTTTCGTTTCTAACTCTGCTCCATTAGAGAGAAGAAAATCTACAATATTTGTATGTCCATTGCATGCAGCCAGATGCAGTGCTGGTAAACCTTGCTTCTCTTTTGCTTCTAAGTCCACACCTTGGTTGAAAAGTGATTTTACTTCTTCCAAAAGCCCATCGTTTGCAGCCTTAAGAAGTGCTTCCTGCAAATAATACTTAATAAAGGTCCAGGTAAATTTGTAACAATTAAACAAATAATACGGTCAATACTGCACTAAACTAAGCAAAAGGTAATGGCAATATTTGGTTGGATCTTAAGAATATTTCTAATGCAAGGGCATGCACACAACGAAAATTTAAAATGTTTGTTAAAAGATAATTTAAAGAATAATTTAAGTGTTTCTAATTTTGTAAGGCAGCATTTCCCAAACTGTGTTTTGCACGTTGTGAATAGGCGCTCGGTGAAAACGGACGTGTCCTGATAAAAGGTCCGCACAAAGGCGCCGGACAATAAAGTTCACTGACAAACAGTCAACGTACAAAAGATCTTCGGACAAACAGGTCCGAACAAAAGGATTCCCGAATAAGACAAACGGGTCGCGCACAAACGCTTCTCGGACAAAAGGTCCCCGCCCAACGGGTCGCACATAAAAGGTTCTTGGAGAAGATGTCGCCGTACAAAAGGTTCCCCGAATACAATAATTCTGTTCTTAACGACCTAGACAAAAGGTCCTCGCATAAACGGACCTCGGACAAAAGGTCCCCGGACAAACGGGTTGCGCATAAACGATTCTCGGACAAAATGTCCCCAGACAAAATGTTGTCCGAATACAATAATTCAGTACGTAAGGTCCTGGACAAAAGGTCCTCGCATAAATGGACTTCGCACAAAAGATCACCAGACAAAAGGTTCCCCGAATAAGATAATTCTGGACAAAAGTTCCACGCACAAATAGTCCTCGTACAACAAAAGTTTCCCCAATTAAGAGATTTTCGGGCAAAAAGTTCCCTAAATTAACCAATATTTCAGGCGGTGTTTAAGTTTCAATTTTTTAAAAGTCAAGAGGATTTCTCTTTTATTTTGACCCTTATATAAATATTTGGTGATTATTTGAATTTGAGGTAAATATACGTAATTAGTTGGACAACGTTTAAGTACAGCTTCCTGGGGTCAAAGTAGACCCGTGAAAATATATTGAAACTCGCGGCTATCAACGGCAACAACGTCGGAAATCCAGGCAATTACAACAACAATTACGGCAATATTTAGACAATCATGGCAATTACGGTAACAACTCCGCAATCATAGCAGTCACGTCGGCAATCACGGCACTAACAACGCCAATAACGTCAGCATTTGCAGCAATAACTAGGCAATCACGGCAATAACTCAGCAATCATAGCATACTCGGAAATAACTACGGAAACAACGTCGGCAATCCGAAATCACGGCGGATATCCCGACAATAACATCAGCTATTGCAGCAATAACTAGGCAATCACGGAAATAACTCCGCAATCAAAGAAATAACGGCAATTACTAGGTAATCATGGCAATTAGGACGATATCCCCGCAATCACGGCAATCATAGTAATCCCGGCGGCAACCACGGCTGCAATCTATAACTTCGGCAATCACGCAAATAACTTTAGCAATCACGGTAACAACTCCGCAATCACGTTAATCACGGCGAAAATCTCGGCAATAACGTTAGCAATCACAACAATAATGAGGCACTCACGGCAGTAACTCCGCAATCACAGCAACAACTAGATTATCATGGCAATTGCGCCAGTAACTCCGCAATTATGGCGGTAACTCCGGCAATAGGTTAGGCAATCACGACAATAACTTCAGCAATCACGGTAATCACGGCGCTAAACCCGACTATAATTTCGTTAATAACTTAACTAGGCAATCATGGCAATCACGGCAACAACTCCGCAATTTCAGCAGTCACGACGTCAGCTATCACGGCAATCAGGGCAATAACTTCGCAATCCCGGCAACAACTTCGGCAATCACGTCAATGACCTCAGCAATTACGGCAATAACTCGTAAATCACGGCGGAAATCCCGGCAATAACGTCGGAAATCGCAGTACTAACTAGGAAATCATGATAATCGCGGCAATAACTTCGCAACTACGACAACAACTAGGTAACTATGGCAATCAGTACAACAACTTCGCAATCACGACAATCATAGGGACAATCCTAGCAATAACTTCAGTAATCACAGCAATAACAGCAATCAACGGCAATAACTCCAGAATCACGGCGCAAATTCCATCAATAACGTCAGCAATCGCAGCAATAACTAGGCAATCTCACGGCGATAACTTCGCATTCACAGCAACTATGGCAATCACGCAAATATCTACGCAATTTCGGCAATAAAGACAATCAGGGCATAAATATTAGGCAGTCATTAAAATTGATTGTGCACTTTTTGTAGCGCACGGTGCACAGGTGTGAACCAATAACAAAGCAGTATTAGTTTTGGTTACCCTTGGTCTGTAATAAATGGTAATATGCTCCCGACTCTTTAAATTCTGTGCGGAATTAAATTTATATTTTATGTATGAAATTGTGTAGAAATAAAAATTACTTTATATTGTATGCAGGTACTTCCAATAAAGTATATAATTGTTTAGTTTAGTTTACTGCCAAACTATTGTACTCGTAAAAAATTTCATATAAAAACGACACTCCATTCAAAGGCAATTGATACAAGTCAAAGATTTTCTTTAATAATTGGTTTGATTTAAATCAAAATTTATATTGCGATTTAAATCAACTTGATGTAAATCTTGACACCCCATTAGAGTCTGGAAATAATGAAAAAAATTCCTATAAAGATGGATCCGGAAACCCCCCTACGGAATTACAGCGTCTAGAAGAGGCAATACTGTGCCCACTTCTGTAGGCTATTACTCATGTTCATCGACCCTTTTTTCATTGCTTAGGTATGCAGAACTTATGAATTAATTGGAAAATGTGTTGGATTTAGCGACTTTCAACGAGAGTGCCGTTTTTGTGCACTACTGTTATGCAGAATAAGGTTTACAACTAACACAAAAACTGTAAAGATCCAAAATATTTATAAAAAACTATTACGCAACCCCCTATATAAAACCCATCTGGTGCAGTTATTCAAACAAAAATTACCAGAAATACCAAGCTAAATAAGTAATGCTCAGATACAGAATTTCAAAACTAGTGCGAAAGTTACGACAAAAAATGGACGAAACAGGTCGCTGGTACTTTCTCATACTACTTACGCTTTAAATATTTGCGCGCCAATAAATTACTAAATAACATTGTTTTAACAAAAATTAAAGAAAGAATAAAAAAAGGTATGATAATTCCGCTAGCCGCATAGGATAGGAGCGCGGTAACCGTGCCTTACAGCTGATTAAACGCCGAGAGGGTAAATCGCGCTTAAAGATTTTGTACACCTACTTCCATTACCACAGATAATTCCACTTACAGTTCCACATACTTCCACATACTTCCACACGCGTCCTAATATTGATTTGAACGTTCTAGAACGTAAAAAGTCAAAATCAGTTACATATTACGTTAGTAAATTTTATTGCCTTCTAGTTTATAAATATAAAAAATTATTTTTCAAAAAGTAAAGTTAGCTTCAAAAGATTGGCAATTGCACTCGGATGACACACAACAAAACGTGGTTGGTGGCAAAAAAGCAGGAAATGGGAGAGGGGTACTCTACTTCAATATAGACCGCGCGCTCGAAAAAGTTCCTTACGTCTTCCTACCGCCTCCAGTTCGCCTATTAACGATTTTTCGGTATTTTACAAATTTACGAATTTTGGCTTCAAAATCGGTTATGAAGATGTTAAATGACAATAGGAACTTTCCATTATCACAACACCTGTAGTTCATTTCCTTTTGATCGCTTAGCGGAACAGTTTAATGAGTAATCGACAAGAATAACAAATTGAAAAATCAATTTAGAGATTTCAAGTTCGTTCACCTATATCTCCGGAACCCCTTGCCTGATTTTTGCAAGAATTGGTGTGTGGAAGTTTTTTAGTTGCAGGTAGTTCTTTTTTGAAATTGTGAATACATAGCGTTGGAGCGAATCTGAAGACAAATCAAATGCTTTTTTTCTAAATTCTGTAGCTTCTTGTACGTAACTTTCGGAAAACGCGGTGTTGATATTAAAAAGTATTGTTATTTAAACTTTTAGTAGGGTTGCAAATTCTTGTTATCCTTCAAATAAGCTTCCAAACTGTTTCAAGTTTATAACGACTATAAATAATTTAACAATTTCAAATTTTTCAAAAATTTTTGAAGGGCGTCGGGTAAAATTTGGAATATCAGTAAAAACAAATTTAGGCTTAGTAAGTTTTAAAAAATGTCAGTTTTTGAAAAATAATTTTTTGAAAATGTTCAAAACTTTGAGAAGCTAGCATATTTACAATTTTCATATTTACAAAAATACTTTTACATTACTTGATTATACTTATTAAGGGCTATCGAATAATATGACAATTTGTATTAATTGTATATTCTGTTTTTGAGTAATCGGGCATTAAAGTTAAAATTGATGTGCCTTTAAGTGCACTACAATGCTATGTTCCTCGGCCCCAAAACGCGTATTGCCGTTAAAATATAAAATTCGAAGCTTTGCATGAAATTACAACTTTCATTACTTCAGTAAAAGTATGGAAAAGTAAAAAGTGATTAGATTCATTCGCCTTCAGGAGGCTGCAGCTCAAAACGAAACGGTTTGCCAAATTTTAATCATTATTTTTTGATTCTGAATCTATCCTGAAAGTGCGTCCCACACGGGGGGTAAACCGCGAGTGGAAGTAGGTGTACACGGTAGTGGAAGTACGTGGAAGTATGTGAAAGTAGGTGGAAGTTTGTGAAATTAGGTGGAAGTACATGGAAGTAAGTGGAAGTATGTGAAAATAGTGGAAGTATGTGGAAGTTGGTGGAATTATGCTGAACTACAAGTAGAAGTATGTGTCCAAACTTTTTAGGCGCGGTTAATCCCTCAGTCCCATATATTATGAATTCCCTTTATTACTGTTATTACATAATATTGTCCAATTTTTATGAATCAGAGTCCGGATAAAAAAAACGCACAAAAACTCTAACAAACTCAAAAAGCACCTAATTTTGCAAAAAAAAAACCATTAACGTAAGCAAATATAAATTTATGCAAATAAAATATTTGATAAAATAATTTTATTTTGTTAAACAGTTTATGTGGAACAATTTTTCCCAGAAATAACAATATTTTAGTAATAAAAGATTTAAAAAACACCAATCCTAATAATAAAAAATGAAATAAAACACATTTAAACAAAATAAAATTGGATCGGAGCGAAACATACTTTCTAACAAAGACTAAATCAAGAAACTCTTTCTGCTGAATAGAGTTAATTACGATGGCAGTGTAGGTACGCAGGTCATGCCCGTCAAACGGGGGAACCCCACAAAACGCCGATAAAGGAAACTTGGGAATCACAGCCGAAAACATCGTACTGCGCAGATTTTAAACACAGGAAAATAAATTTAAGCGTCCTGTTTTTTTCTATGCAAAAATGCCGCACATTTGGTGCCTAATGATTTCCTTCACTATTTTTAGAATTTTGTTGATGCTTTTAATATTTAGCAAAACCATAAAAGCTGGAAATCGGCTGTTTTAATATTTTAATGGTCAAGTTCGAATCTAATTGTGGTTAAATGTTATTAAATAATAGAAACTCACCTCAAGATTATTCATTTTTGGGGTAAATCGCCAATTGTTGTTGCACTGAACTATTTTCAACCAATAATGCAAAACGATAAAGACAGTCTTTAAGACATTGTTCAGTTGACCACATTTATTTCACTAATGCGAGTAGCGTAAATGGTTGCTCTCAATAAGAGGCACAACGTATAAACAAATCAACTTCAGCCAGAAACTTGAAGCTTATTGAAAGTGAAATCAGCATCTTTTGCATGGATAAAAAACAAACAATTAATTTATTGCTTTAGTTAGCAGACGGAACATCCTACCCTATATCAACTATTTATTAAATACTAGGAAGTACAGCTTCGAAAAAAATTAGATTAATTGCAAACATTTTTGAAGATAAAAATTTCACTTTATCACAATGCATCCATAAACCTTGCTAACTTTACAAAAACTTAATTTACATGGGCGGTACTAAAGACACTAACTTGCAGAAAAAATAGTAAGTATTAGGAAAACAACAAAATTTTAAGTGATGACTCACTTTAAAGCCCTCTTTGTTGTTATTCAGAATGGGTGGGTGCCTTAGTGTACGCCTCATATATCCCGAACGGATAGACCGATTACGATGCGCTTTGGAACACAGCTAAATTTTTCAAAAATTGATCACTAATTAAGCTTTAAAAATTTGAAGAACTTAGAACAAATTTAACACATGTTTACGAACTTTCTAGCTTTAAATTGCTGCAGCTACAATTTTTGAAAATTTTGACTTTAACGTCTTATTGCTTAACAACGAGTTAACATATCGGGATTAAATTTTGTATTACACTAGTAGCTCTAGGGTGACATAATAAAAAAAAATTTAAAAACTCCCGAAAACTATGATTAAAAAATTATTTCAAATTTAGGATATTTTCAAAAAAACATTGCTCAAAAACAACACGATTTTATTTTAATTTTTGAGGCTTATAAAGCTGGGGATAAGCTATTATTTGAATCGTGTCCCCGTCTCAGTCTGCTAATTTCCCTGTGACGCCTGTTATGGGTTTTTGAAAAATGTTGTTTTAATACTTATTTATTCATAAATGAAGTTTTCTATTGTAAATGCCCCAGGGGTACGCAATGTTACGAATTACGATTTTTAGAACTAATTATTTCGAAATAAGAATATTTGAAAAATGATCCAAACGTAGAAAGTTGCGATTTGTCTATGTGGTGAAGCATGTTAGAAGTATTCTAAGATGAAACGAACCGTTAGAACATGAAGACACATGAACACAGGGTGTTGCAAAATTGACAAACTTTGGAAGATGATTTCAAAGATCATTTAAAGAGAAAAAGTTACAATAAACGTATATCTTAAACTGTTTAATATTTCCGCCTTAAAAGAATACGAAACAAAAGGTCAATCGTAAAAGGTCACTTGGAAAAAAGCACCGAAGGAAAGGTCACACAAAACCGACCCGGTAAATAGGTAAAATACGGAAAAATACACACGGACTAAAAATCACTCGGAAAAAAGCACCCAGAAAAAAGGTCACTTCGAAGAAAAGGTCACTCAGAAAAAAAGCACCCGAAAAAAAAAACAAAAGCCCCTTAATACATTAAGTCACTATTTAAATTAAACAGCCCAAATTTCCTAAGGCTGCGTACACATATGAGCACGGATAGGCTGAGCCCGCACGGTTGCTCAAATGTGGACGTCTTGCTCAGGATGCTCGCCTTGTGCGCAAGGGCGCACGAATGCGAATGCGAGCCACAGCTTGTCGGTTTTCTTGACGTGCTCAAAGGAAATGATTTGTTCATGCGTGCTCAGTGTGGACGCGTAACCGGTTATTGCTCTTTATCTGCTTTGATAAAGCTGTGTCGCCCACCAACGCCTTTCATTCCTTTTCTTTTTTTTTTCTTATTAATTAAACTGTACATTAGTATAAATGCAGCACTTGCAACCGCATTGCTCGTACTCATTTTTACCATTGCCGTGTTTATTCGGAATAGTCTGAGAAACGCAGGTTTTCGCACATAACCTGAGCACACCCTGAACACCCAAAGAAAGGTCAGTCGGAAAAAAGCACCCGCAGAAAAGGTCACCCGAAAAAAAGCACCCAAAGATAGGTCACTTAGAAAAGAGCACCCGAAAAAAAGGTTAATCGGAAAAAACACCTAAAAACCCCTTGGGATAAAAGTCAAGCGTAAAGTCACTGCATTTTAAACCGCTGAAATGGTCGCTTGTAAAAAGTTGTGAATGCTTATTATCTATATTTTATCGAATAATTAATTAAAAACATTAAGTCACAATTTTTAATAAACAGCTTAATTTCGGCATCGACACGAATCAAAATTTTCTGAAGTTTTTAAAAACGATAATGAATTTTTCAATTTCCTTTTAGGACAAATTTTTGGTTCATAACCAAAATTTGAAATTTGCAATCCTTAGATTAAATTAAGAATTCTAAGAAAAGCTTCAGCGCTTAAAACTAAAAATCAATTTTCGTTCCTACTTATAGCGAAAAATTGGAAAATATGCCATGCATAAATTTGAATTGTGAACAGAATTACTTCTTATAAATGAAATTGTTATTCTCGCCATTGCATTCTCGTAAATAAACTCACAATTTTTATTTCTTTTTGCTTAAATTTATGTATACCATTACGGCGCGACCTTTTTTTCGAGTGTATTTTTCGGATGGGTTTATTTCCGATGACCTTTTTTCTGGTGGTCTTTTTCCGAGTGACCTTTTATCCGATGTTCCTTTTCTAACGGCTTTTTTAACCTTTTTTACAATGGCCTTTTTTTCGAATTCAGTTGGCTTGATAGCTATTTCCAGTCATCGCCACCCGCTTAAGTTACAGTACCTCATATGTGTATTCTGCCGTAGATAGTGTGGTACTTTAGGCATTAGACTGTTACATATACAAGCTTGTGCTTTGAGCCCACCTCTACAAACCGTCCAATTTTTAACATCCAAAATTTTCGTGGGGTAACTCCAGGTTAAGGAGGCCTCCCCGTTCCACCCAAACAAAAAATTTAGTTATACCTTTTGTTGACTTGGGCTATTTTTCTGTTTTATAAATCTGGTCACTCTAGTTTTGGACAAACATTTGTTGTAACTTTTTCTCTCTAAATGCCATCAGAAATTACCTCCCGAAGTTCGTCGGTGTAATTTTGCATCACCTTGTATGTAAATGTTTTGAAACTGTAAAAGGCTGCAATGTTTAGGAAAGTCTTGGTAAAGTATTTCACCCTATTTGCTTTCTCTTTTTAATTTTTTTGAACTCCTAACGTTCGCACTCTCCTCCAACTTGTTTTTTTTTCTTCCCACCCTTTTGTTTTGCTCTACTTTTTTCTTCCTTCTATTAAATTTTAATTCAATAAGTTGAACCAACTCTTTATTGCCTAACGGTACCCTGCCTGCTTTTCAAACCCAACCTAAACAAAAAAAAACCAACATTGCACCTTGAACCGTATTCTGGTCCACCGTTTCCTATTTAGTCATGATTTGCTGCTGCAAAGTCGTTTCCATATCCTTTTCAACTCGACCTCCGTCCACTACAATTACGTACACACCAAAGTAATTATCATTTATTTATTGTAATACCTTCAGTAGTTGGTTAGAGTTTATCGATAGAGGTGAGATTCCGCATCGATAGCCATGGCAGCAAGGTCAGCGCGGAAAGTGGCCGTGTTCGACCTTGCCGCGAGCTTCTCCCTTCTCGACACCTTCCTTCCTGTGCGCTCACGGTCGACACCGTCGTCGACCACAGAGCTCGGCTTCTTGCTTACATACGTTCAAGTCGCGGAATGCGGGCCTGATCTAAATGATTCAGCTCCCACTGGTGTGATCTCTTGAGTGATTTATTTGTTCGGTGTGTGCTCGTTTTTGGATTTGCGGATGTTACTTAAGTCGTTTTGGTTAAAACTTCAAAGTTAAGGTAGGATTGTTATTTATTATGGTTTTGGTTTCGTTGTTTTGGTTTGGTTTCGGCATCATGAAAGCTTGCTGTTTTGAATACAAAATGGCTAGGAAACGTAAATAAACTTAAGTCACTTTTGCTGATGTTACTTAAAGGAAGTTGTTCAAGTACAAACCAAATGTATATTTTGAAAGCCTGTTTAGCTTAATTAAGATTCATGGTTAATGGCGATTAGGTTGAGTTAATTTATACAACTAAAAGCGTTTTTATTTGAGACAGCTTCGGTTGGGAGATTATTACAATATCAGTTTTGCAGATGGATGTTTGGCTTGAGGTAAAAGAAAATTATGATGGATTAGCATATGGAAAAAATTGTTTAATTTGCATACAATTTCGTTTCCGCGTACTTTCACTTTTTTTTTCGACAATATTTCGTTTGGTGAAATTGTAATTCTATTAAACAAAATTTTATTTGTTAGTATAGAACTTTATTGCAAATTTGCAGACGAATGTGGTCGTAGTTAATCTTATTTTGATATCCGGCAAGTGTTGCGATAACACCGGCATTTTATTATTTCTATTTTCCGTTTTGCTCATATTTAAGTCATTAGACTTTGATCGTTGCAATGGAAATACGATATAATTTACCTGACACATTGTGAAAGAATGTAGCTGCTGTTGCCCAGGTAGGTAGCCCACGAAAAGACAAAAAAAATGGGCACTATCCTGGGCTGTCGCACAATTTAAACGTTTTGTTTTTTATATAATCATAAATAGTATTTTTTTTAATTTATAACTATTATACATGTAAAATGCTCAACTATTTTAATAACAATTTAATTATTTATTTAGGTAGTATGCCGTTTTACAGCACTCGTTTAGATTCGGAACGGCTATCGGAATACAAGTTTAGTTAAAAGCTGAATATTTCAGCTCGTAAATTAAAAACAAAAAAACTGTTTTGTTGTAAAATAATTTCATATTAAAGATCAAAACGATCCAGATTATGGGGAGGGGAAGGGGGCGGGTACATTTCCCCTATGATCATTGTATTTAAAAACTAAGCTAGGAATCTTATTCCATTATCACTGCTAGCTTTGGAAGAAAAAGTAAAATATTTTTATTGTTCACAATTTCCACAGTTTTGAAGATATTGTCCTATTGGTGAAACAAACAAATCAAAAAAATGTGCTATCTACATCGGATTTAAAAAAAATTAAATTGAGTTTTTGATTTTATTTTTTTTTGTTTATTACCCTTGGCTATTTGCACAAGCTCATAACATACTGTCAACAGCAATACCACATGTGAATTAAAACTATCAATAATTCTGTAGCTTTATTTGACAATGAGATTGTGTTGTTGCTAGGCAATATCACGAGTCCGAAGTACGAGTGATATTACCGAGCATCAAAACAATTGACTTCGTCAATGAAAGATTAAGCGTAATTATCAGGGAAGCGACTAATAATTGGGTCAGGGCTTATTTATCGGGTAACGGGCAATAAACAGGCAACAGGTAGTTTCGGGTAACGGGTAATTGTCGGGTACCTGGTTATAATCGGGTAACAGCTATATGAATCGGCAACGAGTAATAATCGGGCAACGGCTAATTTATCAGGTAACTAGCATTTATCAGGCAACGAGAATTTATCGGGTATCGGATAATTATCGGGTACTGGGTAATATTTAGGTAACGGTAAATCTGACCGGTAATTGGTTATTACCGGGTACCAGTTAATTATCGGATAACGGCTAATTTATCGGGTAACTATAACTAATTGGATAATGGGAATTTATCGGATGATGGTTAATTATCGGGTACCGGGTTATTATCGGGTATCGGTTATTTTATCGTGTATAGGGTAATTATCGGGTAACGGCCAATTTAACGGGTAACTGGCAGGTAACGGGCATTTATCGGGTAACTGAAATTTATCGCGTACTGGTAATTACTTGATAACGGGTAACTGGCAATTATCGGGTAACAGATAATCATCGGGTAGCGGGTAATTATCAGGCCACGGGAAATAATCGGGTGACGACTAATTTATCGGGTAACGGGCATTAATTGGGTAACGGCCCTTTTATTGGGTACATGACATTTATCGGGTAATGGGAATTTATCGGATAACGGGCAATTACTGGGCACCAAGTAATAATCGGGTAACGGCTAATTAATCGGGTAACGGGTAATAATCCGGTAACGGATAATTATTGGTTGACGGCGAGTTATCGCGTACCGGGTAATAGTATGGTAACGGTTAATTAATCGGGTAATTATCGGGTTACGGGTATTAATTGGGCAACTGCAATTATCGGGTAAGGGCTAATTATTGTGTAACTGATAATAATCGTGTAACGGCTTATTTATCGGCTAACGGGTATAAATCAGGTAACGGGCATTTATCGGACAACTGAAATTTATCGCGTACTACTGGTAATTACTTGATAACGGCCAATTTAACGGGTAACTGGCAATTTTCGGGTAACGGAAAATTACGTGTACCGGGTAATTATCAGACTACGGGAAATAATCGGGTAACGACTAATTTATCGGGAAACGAATATTAATTGGGTAACGGCCAATTTATTGGGTACATGGCATTTATCGGGTAATGGAGTTTATCAGATAACGGGTAATTACTGGGCACCAAGTACTAATCGAGTAACGGCTAATTAATCGGGTAACGGGTAATAAACCGGTAACAGATAACTATCGGTGGACGGCGAATTATCGCGTACCGGGTAATAGTCGGGTAACGGTTAATTAATCGGGTAATTATCGGGTTACGGGTATTAATTGGGTAACTGCTAATTATCGGGTATGGGCTAATTATTGGGTAACGGATAATAATCGTGTAACGGCTAATTTATCGGGTAACGGGTACTTATAGGGTAGGTAACAGCTAATTGATTATTCTATTCGGATAGGATATTACCGGGTATTACCGGTCGTCAGTATGCTACTTGACTTACACCGATTCTCGTAGGTGAATTAGCACATACTAACGTTTTGCACATTGCAGCTTGCATATTCAGGGCCAACAATTGTTATTGTTTTAATTAAATGTATCTTTGGAGAAGAATTTCTTAAAAAGGTTATACCTGTAATTTTTTCAAAAAACTTTCTTAAAAGTTTTTCTTAAGGCGCCTTTTCTTTCAGTCAGTAAAACAAAAATAATGTCATGTCAGTGGTTTCGTTTAAAAATTTTAGCTGAACGAACGATTAATTGACCTTAAATTTTATTAACACGCCTAGATTAAACTTGTAATAAATATTAATTAGTACTTTTCGACGTTTCAAACAAATAAATAATTCTAGCCCTTATTGTTGTAGTTTTTCAAGTGACAAAAATAAAAATTAAAGAAAATTTAAGAAAAACCTAAAAATTAATAAAATTGATTTAAGTAACATTAAAATTAAGAAAAACTGGTACAAATGCAAATTAAACTACCAATTCCCAGAATTCCTGCTCTTTGAAACCGAATTAATGACGTCAGTGATTGAGGCCAAGT
This sequence comes from Ctenicera cuprea, assembly GCA_958336395.1. Lineage (NCBI taxonomy): Eukaryota > Metazoa > Arthropoda > Insecta > Coleoptera > Elateridae > Ctenicera > Ctenicera cuprea. Next base: position 2,266,604 of record OY284495.1, read on the forward strand.
GTTATGCAAAGGTGCCTTGCAAATCAAATAAAAATTGCAAAACTGTAAAATAAAGGAAAATTCCATAAATCTGTTTGGAAAATACCACCAGCAATGAAATGAATGCGTAACTTTACCTTCAAACCAAATTTTATTGTCACATCAGAGAAAAATGATTCTAAGGTAAAATAACTGCATATTTGTTTGAATATTAATGTCTAGATACAAGTAGTAATTAATTATTGCCGTAATTAGTACTATACAGTTGCAGTTGAAAAGCATAATTATCTATTATTATATATAATCAAGATATTTTAATGAATGTTGATGTCCAGGGACGTTTTTACTATGCTTATGTCACTTATAGTAAACAAAAATTGATGTTTGAGAAGCAATAATTGAAAATGTGCAAACAAAGTGGGGAAAAAAAAACATTTAAAATTTGCATACTAGAAAAAAGCGTTTGTAATCATCAAAAAATGTTAACAATTTCAAAGCAATTCCAAGTACACAAAATTACCTGCTTTTAATTGATACTTCTAAAAATAAACTCAATTCTTTAACAATGAATCAGGATTCGCTTCGTCAAAACCGGACACACACAATATTTAAATTAATTTCTTGGGAACTTACGTATGTTTAATTCAAGCATTGCATTTACAAGAGCAAATAACAAAAATTCAAATACAAATAAAATTAGCAAGTTGGTTGGTAGGTAATGTGCAATTAGATAAACAGATAGTATTTTTATGTTTAATTCATGTTTGTTATTATTGTCGATGCCCATGTATTTATTTGACCTTGTCTGCGCTTGTATGGGCGTCCTTAACCCATTTTTTTGCATACACAGTAATGTAAAACGCTTGTTGTATTATTAATTTTGTAGAGGAAGTGATACGGACGTCCGAGTTTACATGAATTTTATTTTAACATTGTGTTAACTTGTGGGTGTTAATTTGTGAATTCCTTGAATGTTTTTTTTTAATGGTAAAGGTATAGTTTTGCAACATTTTTAAAATAACAGTCACGATAAATCTGTGTTTAGACAATTAAAATAGGTGCTTTAGGCACTGGGCTAGAAAAATATTTTACAAATGTAGAGTAATTTTTTTTCACAACAATATTAACTCGTATTTGTTGATAATACTCATGAGAAAATTAGACGAAAACAAATTAAATATCACACAAGTACGCCACTGGTTAAGAAACGGTGTAAAAATAGAAATTTAAAATATTAAGAAAATTAACCCTTAAAGCTTGCACTAAAAAGCTTTGGCGTTGAAATTATATATAAAATCATACAAAATTATTAAGTGAAATGAAACAAGCACGCCACTGGCTGATGAAATCCGTGTTTGACTTCTAAAAACATCTCAGGTAGCGTACGCATAAGCATTTCACCAAAAATAATTAAAATATATTTTTTTAAATTGTTGGCCTCTGTTGGAGTTTGATCTGGCGGCTACTGACGCCGTACACGCATTTCGCAACTGAGCTATGGGGCTGCTTACAACAAACGCTACAGCATCGAACATAAACATGCGACTCGCGTAGCAGTAACGATAATGCTGCCGGGGTACTTTTTAATAAAATATATAATGAAGTTTTACATACATCTACGCCACTGACAGGGAAAAAATGGTTGTGCTATCGAGTAATTTAGTGGCAGAGTGAATAATGCAGTGGCGCAATTAGTATGTTAATGCCGTAATAATTAACTTTTCTGGTTGGATAATACAAACTTGACACCTACTTTACATGGATTTATTTAATATAATCAACACAACTAGTTTCGAGTCTGTTGACTCATCTTCGTGGTATTTGTTCTACAGGAAACAAATATAAATTTTAGTGGCTGGGAAATAATGTGGTGGCGTAATTAATACTATAATATCGTAATAATTTCTGTTTGGGTACAACTCTAACTTTAAGTGGCCAAATTCACGTGCAAGTAATTAGTACTATGCAATTAGTGATTTAATGACGTTATTAGTAATTTAATGACATAATTAGTAATTCAGTGGCTTAATTAATAATGTGGCGGGATAATTAGTATTTTAGTAGCGTGATAATGAAATGGCGCAATTAGCAATTTAATGGCGTAATTCGTAATTTAGTGGCTTCATTAGTAATTTAGTGGCTGAGCAAATAATGCATGGCGTAAGTATATTACAACTTTTCTGTTTGGATGCAACTTTGACTCGGAGTGCTCAACTGTTTGTGGCCAAATTCACGTAGAGGTAATTAGTACTACGTAATTAGTAATTTAGTGAGGCTATTAGTAATTTAGTGACAGTATTAGTAATTTAATGATGTCATTAGTAATTTAATGGCATAATTAATAATTCAGTGGCTTAATTTATAATGTGGCGGCATAATTAGTATTTCAGTGGCGTGATAATGAAATGGCGTAGTTAGCAATTTAGTGGCGTATATCGTAATTTAGTGGCTTCATTAGTAATTTAGTGGCAGAGTGAGTAATGTATGGCGTAATTGTATTACAACCTTTCTGTTTGGGTGCAACTTTAACTTTGAGCGGTCAACTCTATGTGGCCTAATTCACGTACAGGTAATTAGTACTCGGTATTAGTAATTTAATGTCTTAGTTAGTAATTCAGTGGCTTAATTAATAATGTGGCGGCGGAATTAGTATTTCCGTGGCGTAATAATTCACTTTTCTATTCAGGTAGGTCTTAGCGTTGAGTGCTCAACTGTACAGTGATTTAGTAATATAGTGGCGTAATTATTAGTTGAGTGGCGTGATAATGAAATGGCGTAAATAGCAATTTAATGGCGTAATTAGTAATTTAATATCCTTATTAGTAATTTTATGACGTTATTCGTAATTTAGTGGCGCTATGAGTAATTTAGTGGTGTGTGAATAATGTAGTAGCGTAAGTAGGATTTTAATTGGAAAATCAGTAATTTAGTAGCATTATTAGTAAATATAATGACGTCATTAGCAATTTATTGACATTATTAGTAATTTAATGACATACTTAGTAATTTAGTGGCCTAGTTAATAATTGCGTGATAATGAAATGGCGTAATTACCAATTTAATGACGTAAATAGTAATTTAATGTCGTTTAAAGTAATTTAATGGCGGTATTAGTAATTTAGTGGCTAAGTGATTAATGTAGTGGAGTAATTTGTACGTTACTGCCCTAATAATTAACTTTTCTGTTTGGATAGAGTCTAGCGTTGAGTGCTCAACTGTATATGGCTAAATTTACATATTTTTAATTAGTAATGTAGTGGCATAATTAGTAAATAAATATCGCGATTAGATAAAATTGACGTAGGTAGCAATTTTATGTGGAAATTATTAAATTAGTGGCGATATTAGTAATAATGGGTTAATTAGCACTTGAGTAGTGTAATAATTTACTTATCTGTTTGGGTAGCTGCTTAGCTTTTAGTGATCATCTGCAGTTCTGCACATGGCAATTTCACTTACAGGTTAGTAGTAAAATTTAGTGGCGTCATTAGTAAATTAGTGGCGTGATCGGTAATAATAAATGGGACAATTAACAATTTAATCCTGCAATTAGTAATTTATTTTTTTATGTAAAAATTAGCATGCTTCGTTAAAAAGCACAGCTAAATCGCCTGAAAAATAAACAACTTTAGGTAGGCGCAGTAAAAACTACCCGAAAGCGCGACATGGATTTAGAATTTGGTTCTTTTTTTTGATACATCTTGTTCTTGTTGTTATTTTTTTGCCACATTAGCCAACGACTGGGGGCTGATGTTGATTAAAAAACTATGCATTTTTTTACTGTACTGCGTATTACAGTGGTGCTGAATGAAATGGTCACGCAGCCTACTTGCTGCGAGAAATATAAAATTTATTTTGGTAGTCGTGCATCGTGTTTATTATTCAGATGTTTAATTGTTGAATTAAATTTTGGAAAGTTAGTAATTAATTAATTTCATATTTGCAACTACATTGAATGTAATATCGTAAAGCATCTGTTTTCCGTTTAAAGTTTTATTAAAAGCATAACAGCATAATTAACAATAAAAAGTGCATCATTAAAAGATTTTCTATTTCATATCCGGTAGAAACATTAAATTTATAAATGAAAGTATGGTGCTAATGGGCTCTTTCGTCATTTGCAAAACATTTGTTAACTTTGGTTTAATGTAATTTATCATAGCGCTACATTAAAAAATTAAGAAACGTTTCTAATTATTCTCAAAAGTTTTCACAAACAAATTAACGTGTTATAATTCGTCATTCATATTATATATTATTATTACTAAAAAATTATTACAGCCAAACAAGTTTGAAAAATTTTGGCCCATTAAAAATTCTATGCATGACTAAGGGATTTGTCAAATGCCAAACCTTACGTTAAAATTAATGGACACATTGCAGTTTTATTGTCGTATGTACACAGCTTAGAAACTTGCACATTGGAGAAAAGCCATTAAAATCCACCACAAACAAGTTATTGTGTCAAATTAACTGACTAAACTTGTAACAGTGTAATTATTATGAAAACAGCTTATGTCTGACAATATCAGACAAGGTATTTTGAAATATAAATACAATGGTTAAACCTTGCCTGGTGTGAAAGTCGGCAAATACCGTCAGGATCTTAAATGTCTACAACAATTTGCAGTCACACTTCCGTCTATGCACGTTGCATTTATTTTGTCCCCTTTTAAGTCCGGATTAGGTTAGATATTATCTATCGCAGTACATTCGCATTCCATGCGTCCTTCCACAAATATTCACTTACTATTATGTTCGAATTTGAAAGTTAAATTCCGTGCATTTATATACAAAGCGACAGTTATCGTGTTGTTCTTTCATGTTTGAATTCGAATTGTCTTGTTATTTAATTACAACAGCGAAATGTTGTGTTCACGTGTCGTGTTGTTTAAGGCCGTTTTGATTTTTTCTTGAGAAAAATTTGACCTAGTTAATCGACTTAAATTATTTACAGAATTTAGTATGTAGATAAAGTTGCAAAGATAAGAACTACGTTTAGTTTAATTAAAATTTACAATTATTATGTGTTTTTTTGAAATTCCAAACGCTGTTAATGGTAACTACGACAAGTGTGGGTAATAGAAAAAAATAAATAAATGAGTGTTTCTTAATCTACAAGCTATACTTGCTGTTGATGTTATCGATACCTTGCGTAATAAAGTTTGTGATTTAACCAAAGTTAAAGCATACAGTTGCTGTTATTATCAAGGTATATGGCGAGAATTGAATGAAAAAGGCTGGGTAGATGTGTGAGAATTTCTCTGTCAAAACAAGCTGTGGTAGCCGAGCCGGGCAACGCTGGGTCTGTCACTTACAATTAAATAAATAATAAGTCTGATAATACCTTTGACAATTTTGGTATGTAAGCATAGAAGAAGCCCACCTCTTATTGACGCTTTTTAGTGTCATACTACCTGCGTCCCTCCCCACTACTACAACGTAATTAAACTCCACCCCTCGACCAATGAGAGCGAAGCACACAGTGGCGTAACGAAGAGGTGGGGTGGGTGGCAAAATGCCACGGACCCAGGGCCGGCAGGGGCCCCTGCGGTTCCAGAACACAATTTTTTTGCAAAATACACGCGCATAACTTATAACAAATTAAGGAGGTAAAATGCCAGGGGCCTAGAACCGCTGGGGGACCCACCGCTACCAAACCGGAAACATCAGAAAAAATGTTGGGCTCCTGCGTATGGAAACGTTTCCTTTTTTACAATTATTTTGCTACAGCATTAGGGAATGCTTTCCATTCATTAAAAAAACTTAATTTTGTGGTTGGGCAACGCTTTCATTCTTAAAAACTAACATTACTTGCGTTTGGGACCGTTTCCTGTATTAAAAATGAAATGTTAATTGTGTTTGGCCTTCAGTCAGGTTAGCTCCCTGAATAGGGCTCGGGCAGTGACGCAAATTATCACGTAATTGGAGGGTAAACAAACGTTTGAGGTTTGTTTATCGGTTAAAAATATCTTGCCACGTGCATTTGGTTACCCTGCAGTCACGTGACAAAATAGCCACAAGGTATTTTTATTTGTCAAACGTTTGTTTACCCTTCAATCCCGTAATAGTTTGTGTCACTGTGTCCGAGACTTATTAGTTAAGTTAGATTAGGCTTTTAGTTAGGTTAGCTCCTTGAATGAGGCTCGGGCAGAGTGACGCAAATTATCACGTGATTGGAGGGTACACAAACGTTTGACGTTTGATGACAGTTAAAAATAACTTTTCACGTGCATTATTTTACTGCATTCGTTAAGTTATATTGAGCCCTAAAATTGGTTAGCTTACTGCATTAGTTGAGCGAAATTAGGTCTTTAATTAGGTTAGTTTACTGCATTAGTTAAGCTAGATTATGCCTCTAATTAGGATAGTTTACTACATTACTTCGGATAGATTCGTCTTTTAATTAGCTTAGCTTACTGCATTAGTGAGATTGGATTAGGCCTTTAATTAGGCTGCATTATTAAATTATATTGAGCCTGTAAATTAGTTAGCGCATTCCACTAGTTAGGTTAAATTATGCGTTTACTTAGGTTATATTAGTGCATTAGTTAAGTTATGTTTAGCCTTTAATTAGGTTAGCTCACTACACGAGGTAGAATAGATGAGGCCTTTAATTAGCTTAGCTTACTGCATTCGTGAAGTTAACTTAGGCATTAAATTAGGTAAGCTTAAGCCCAACCTATCCTAATTAATCTAATAACATGTATTAGTTGGGATAGTTTGGGCCTTTATTTTTAATAAGGTTTGCTCACTGCATTAGGTTAGGTTGGGCCTTTAATTAGCCGAGCTTACTGCGTTAAGGAGGTTAGATGAGTCCTTTAATGAGCTTTTAGCTTAGTGCATCAGTAAACTTGGATTAGGTATTTAATTACGTTAGATTAGTGCATGAGTTAGGATAGATTAGGCCTTTAATTAATTTAGCTTACTGCGTTGGTGAAGTTAGATTGGGCCTTTAATTAAGTAACTTAAGCCCAACCTATCTTAATTAATGTAATAACATGTATTAGTTGGGATAGTTTGGGTCTTTAATTTCAAAACGGTTTGCTCACTGCATTAGGTTAGGTTGGGCCTTTAATTAGCCGAGCTTACTGCGTTAAGGAGGTTAGATGAGTCCTTTAATGTCCTTTTTAGCTTAGTGCATCAGTAGACTTGGATTAGGTATTTAATTACGTTAGATTAGTGCAGGAGTTAGGTTAGATTAGGCCCTTAATTAATTTAGCTTACTGCAATAGTGAAGTTACATTAGGCCTTCAATTAAGTAACTTAAGCCCAACCTATCTTAATTAATGTGATAACATGACTGTATTAGTTTGGATAGTTTGGGTCTTTAATTTCAAAACGGTTTGCTCACTGCATTAGGTTAGGTTGGGCCTTTAATTAGCCGAGCTTATGCGTTAAGGAGGTTAGATGAGTCCTTTAATGAGCTTTTTAGCTTACTGCAGCAGTAAAGTTAGATTAGGTATTTAATTCCGTTAGATTACTGCATGAGTTAGGATAGATTAGGCCTTTAATTAATTTAGCTTACTGATTAGTGAAGTTAGATTAGGCCTTTAATTAAGTAACTTAAGTCCACCTATCTTAATTAATGTAATAACATGTATTAGTTTGGATAGTTTGGGTCTTTAATTTTAAAAAGGTTTTCTCATTGCATTAGGTTAGGTTGGGCCTTTAATTAGCCGAGCTTACTGCGTTAAGGAGCTTAGATGAGTCCTTTAATGAGCTTTTTAGGTTACTGCATCAGTAAAGTTAGATTAGGTATTTAATTAGGTTAGCTTAAGCCCTACCCTTTCTAACTAATGTAATAACATGTATTAGTTAGGATAAGTTGGGCCTTTAATTTTTAAAAGGTTTGCGTACTGAATTAGGTTAGGTTGGGCCTTTAATTAGCGTAGCTTACTGCGTAAAGGAAATCAGATTAGTTCTTTTAATAGGTTAGCTTACTGCATTAGGTTACATTGGGCTTATAATTAGCGTATCTTACCGCATTAGATACCTTATAATATAAGTTAGCCTAAATAAAGGCCTAATCTTAAGCTATCCTAAGTAAAGGCCTAATTTAACCTAAGCTATTAAGATGTTAACGAATAAATAGGACTGATTACTCTTGTCTTGAAGTATCAAAGCACTAACGTGAAACTTAGCTATTATCGGTATTTCTGTAATAGTTTTTACAACCCTTTAAATAATGGGTTATTTCAAAACGACGTCATTGTCTGGCCTATATAAACTGAATTACCGTGGGAGCAATTTAATTTGCAAATGCCTGATTGTAGTAAATCAAGTGTGTTTTTTGTTTGGCATTAGACAAAGTGTTTAAAGTTTAAAAATTAGTGTACTTTTAGGGCTTGGTTATTCTGGCGGGAAATTTAAAAATTAATGTTTACGTAATATTTCTCTTTACGTTTGTTTTTCTTGCTCAATTGTGCTTAGGCAAAAAAATCATTAGGTCAAATTACAAACCAAACAAGTTGTGTTTGATGAAAGGGGAAATGCACACAAAAAATATTGACTGAAACTTTCCAAACAACACGACTCCTTAAGCTTTTACATCTGGGATATAAAGGAAATGTTTAGCAATCGACAATGTACCAACCAACGTAAGATTTATATCGTGACATTTATCAGCTCGGTACATCTATCGTTTATTAAAAGTTGCATTAACCATTCATTATTTGCTCAGTACAAGACATGAAAGTGGTTGTTGGAAGTCATGATTTTTAGATAAAACAAAACGCAAACAACAATAACTGTTTTTATTATGTTGTGAGATGGAATTTGTGAAAGAAACTAGTTCACTTTGTTTATTATAAATAGGAGAGTGAAGCGGATGTGGTTGCTGATGCGTGTCGACGTTTCTTAGCTTGAGCAAGTGAACGTTTTAATGCCAACAACAAATGAAACCGAAATTACGTTAGTTTCAGTCACCAACTAACCACCCGACCAACAATAATAAGAAGGTGCCGATGACGTGATAATTCCGGAAAAAAATCTGTGATAACCTGATAATCAATTGTGTCTTGGAAAGCTGTTGCATTGATACAGAAATGTCGAAATTAAATTAAATGTTAATTACGTATACTTAGGTAAGTCGAGTAGTGCGCTTTTGTAACTTTCATTTTCTCTCTCTTGGGAGAGAAATATTGTTATTTGCATTATTTTGTGGTTTATGCTTCGTGATCGACACCATTACATGCTTTGTCGTATTTTGAAAAAATATTCCAAATGATGTAACAACAACACGGTAGAAAATTATAATTACGTAAAGGAAATTGAAAAAAAAATACAAATTTTTGCGTTACTTTACATCTTTTTATGGAAACTATTTTTTACCTCAGCTCAGATACAATTTATAAAGCCTGTCAGAAATTATATAACAAAATAATTAAATTAAATTAAATATATAAAAGGTAATATTTGCAATAATATAACAATTATTATGAAATAATTCAAACGCGTTATGGCAATTATTCATATTTTCCGCTCTACATGATACGTCTTACTTTCCTGATTTGTATAACAGATGAGAAAAACCGCAACGTTAAAAGTAGATTTGTTTACATAAGTCGGTTATTGGTTTTTTAATTGAAACTTAACCACCGTAAACATTCCAACCCAAAATTCTTGACATTAGATTAAATATAATAGTTATGTGCTTCAACGTTACTTCAACATACTTGTGGGTAATTTATTACTAATTACATTTTTTATTTATTAAAAAAAATGTAAAAAAAAGTTGCATTATGAGGTGATTAATTTATTTGCTAGGATGGTCAATTTTGAAAATTAACGTTGCAATTATTACAGAATAATTCAAATTAAAATGTTAACAAATGATATTTGCAGGAGGGATCAATCTGGCCTCAAAAAGGCAAGAAATTTGCCACTGGTGTTTTAAAAACCATATACTTATATCTGTGTACCCCTTTCTATCTAGATAAAGGGGACCTACAACTTTAAGTTGCTTCCGAACCATACAAAACTACTTTGCAGGGAGCTAGTATGCCAAACTTAACTAAGCGCACATAAACCTCTAGAACCAAACCAGGATCTCCTTGCTCATAGCTATGCACTCCACGAACATCTACGGTTCGAGTATAGAAACTGTGCGTGTATCTAAAAGCTATAAATTCAAACGTTATAAATTTCGTGAAAGTATGGTGACACGTTGGGCGCCATTAATATGCTTTTTGGCCTAGTCATCACCATTAGCGTTGTGGTTTATGGTTTTATTATATACCGTCCCCAGAAGGATGTTCTTTTTAGGCGTATATAGTTTTAAGTATAAGAAATGCCAATTAGTGGGGGTGTGATGTGTAGTCCCATTACTACGCAGAACACCTTTACGACCCGATATAAGAACTAGTCCGACTGGTAGTGGTACATCTTTCCTAATTAATAGTAGGTTGTCACGAGTGCTTCTCATCAGTGTTAGTACCACCACCATGGTCTTCGAAGTGCTGTTTGCTGCTCATAGTAGTGAAAAACTGAACGCAAGTTTTATTAACTCTCAGTGCTATTACTGTTGTTTTTGTTACTTATCTGTATTCTGGATTTAAAAGGAGGGTGAGTAAAGCACACAAACACTTAGGCCACAGGTACGCCTAATGTACAACCTCAGAGCACCAACCCCATTGCACGCTCCTCAAGCTATCCCATTCTGTTAATGAACACGAGAATATTAGCTGAAGGAGTGTTGCTATTGCTGGCCATATTAGGCCAGAAATTCCCCAACCTGGATCTTCTTATCAAACAGAGAGCGGGACAATAGTACTGCTCCACGGTGTCTTCTTCAAACTTACATCTACGACAAACTGGATTGTCCGCTAGTTCCATCGTGTGCATGTGTTGATTTAGTCGGTAGGGTTCTGACAAAATACCAACGATTACTGCTGACCAGCTGAATTTTTACAATTCCGCTCGCTGATTTTTACTCGGTACGTCCATTTTTCTAGAAAGAGTATCAAGGTCTATGCATTTACAATATTATAGTCCTAGGTTAGTGATTTCGCAAAATTAGGTGATTCCTAGCTCCCAGAAGGGGTCCTTAGTTTTAAGCGACAGGAGATTTGTTGTGGAATGGTTACAAATTTGCTTGCCGATTTTGTTGTGGTACATCCACCGCTCTAGAAAGAGATTCAAGGTCTCTGGATTTGCGATCTTGAACTCCTAGGTTAGTGATTTCGCAAGGTTGGAATAATTGCTACTTCCCAGAAAGGGCCTTAAGTTCTAAGCAGCACGACATTAGTTAACTAGCTACAAATCCGCTTCCTGCATAGCAGTCGCTTAGCTGATTACATTTTGGTGCATTCACATATTGGTACCGAGTTGACACGGCTAGAACACCCATTCGAGTGCGATCACAAAGTTGAGCATAGCTCTGCCTGGTCAGTACTTGGATGGGTGTCTCGGAATGGCACGCGAATAGGTGGTCCCGGCTGTCGCATGACCAACGCGGCATTTGTTAGAAGAGTTGGAAGTCACCCTTAAATACAGAGGAAAAAACGGCTTATAGGAGTTTGGCATAAGCTGGTGGAGCGTGATAGTTTAATGGTCCATCAACTCCTGGAGCATAGCGATAAAAGCAATCCCTAGCCATGTTTAACCCAACGCTCTAAGGACATCAGGGATGGCTAAAGAAAAAAACATTCACATATTTAGAAAAATGTTTAAGGTCTCTGTCATTGGGATCTCGAACAGTAAGTTGGTGATTTCACAAGTTTTAAGCAATTACTAGCTCCTAGGAGAGGGTCCTAACTTCTAAGCAACGGGGAATTTGTTATGGGATGGTCAGAAAACCGCTTCTTGCATTAGTAGTCACTTTGCTGATCTTATCTTCGTACATCCACCTCTGTGGAAAGAAGTTCAAGGTATCTCTGCAATTGTGATCTTGAACTCCTAGGTTAGTAGCCCCGAGGAGGAGTTCTCACTCCTAAATGACTGGACTGGTTACAAATCCGCTCTCTGCACAGCAATCACTTTGCTGATTTCAACTTGGCACGCCCACCTCTTTGCAAAGAGGCCCGAGGTCTCGGAAGTTGGTATCGTGAAGTCCTAACTTAGCGATTTTACAAGGCGTGAGTGAGCCTTTAGAGGGATCGTAACTCCTAAGCAACGGTAAATCTACTGTAATATGGTTACTAATACGCTCTCTGATGCGAGTGACTTTGCTGATTTCAACTTGGTATGTCCATCTCTTTAGAGAGAGGTTCAAGGTCTTTGAAATTGCGTTCATGAAGTCTTATTTAAGTCATTTAACAATGCTGGGGTGATTACTTTGGGGTTTCTAACTTGTAAGCGACAGGAGTTTTGCTCTGGATATGGTTGCGTATCCGCTTCCTGCAGAGGTTATGAATATGCCCTTAGGATACAAATTTAGGCGTATCGTTGGGGAGTTGGTCGCGGTAACTGCAAGTCAGTAGTGGCGTGCCAGTTAGCCTTAAAGACCTGAGCTCACGCCTGGAGAATAATTTTTGATCTAGAAGGCTTTTATCCCCAATTTTGTTCAGATACAGGTCACTACGATCAAACTGACGACCGACCAATCTGGATAAGCAATTGGGGCATAGATTTGGGGTGGTTACGTGACTACGTGGTCGCTAGATACCGGAGCTCTGTAGTTAATTGCACATAACAAAACATAACGGTGGGAAAGCATGTCCTTTTAGAGGTAGTTAAAAATTACGCTGTTGCTAAGGGCGCTTTTAACTTCAAAGAACTTTTGGGCCACGAAACTTGGCCGGAGCGTAAACCTAAGGTGACCTGACCCCGGAATCGACCTGAGGTCATCGTTTCGGGTCGATCCGCCCCTTTGACATCTTCGTTGTTAAAATCATGCTATAAATTATTATTTATTATTGTGTACACCTAAAAATTTAACCTTATACCACTATTCATCATACTATCGTTAATCATCATAATCATCTTGGTCTTTACAACTGTTATAACTGCAATTCTTACATGCTATTATTTTTAACGCCATTGGAAGGTAACGGCAATAAATCTTTCTTTTGAATTTTTAAATAACATCTCTTAGATACACGAAAACGAGGGGCCTTGGTAGGCGAGTGTAGTCGGCGATTGCAGGGGTCACAGTGGTTTTCGGAAGTCTGTGGCTCTATTTGGCCCGGTGTTCGAATCCGGGCCAGGGCAGTTGTCAGCTCCTGGTAAGACCTAAATTACAATACAATACATGCACGAAGACGAATAAAATTCGTTCCAGCAACCACACCCAAAAAAGGCGAAAAATTCAAGGCCAAATATTAGGCGCCGCATATAGTGTGAGATTGCTCTTTTATTCGATCACACGGTTCATTTTACCGCCGAAGACTGAACTTTCTGCATTTAATCATTAAGCGTTACTTATTGACGAACACGTAGTTGGAGTAAAAGGGAAATTATCGTGACAGATGTATGCTCTTCCTTTTACCTTCTAATTTATTTGTTCGTGCCCTATCACGCTTATGCTCGAAGCTCATCATTACGAAGTACAATACTCGCATTAGAGTTCGTAGATTGGCAGCTTTTGCATTGAAATATGCGAGATCGTAAATCATGCTGGTGAAAGACTAATCCATGTGGGAACGAGAAGATGTTCAATGTTTTTTGAATATAAATTTTAGCGTTTTTCGCCATAAACTCTTGACAGTTGAGTGTTACCTTGATTCCGCTCAATGCTCGTTGTTATCGTACAGAACCAGTCTTTTAACGGTTCGTTAAATCAGGAGATTACATGTCAGGAAAAAAGTAGACAATTTAACCTAAATGTGAAGGTTTTAGCAGACGTAGGCGCCTCGCACTGAACTACTTCTCTTTTCCTCAGTAGTTTATGAGGCTGAAATTTAATATTTATTAAAATTCGCATTGTTCCGCCATTTACTTTTAAAATTAATGCATATGAATATCTCTTTTTATTGATTTTCACTTTACCCAAGCTTCGCAAGAGAGTCGCTTAAACAATTGACCATTTTTTATAACATTTTGAAATTTCCAAATATTTCGCAGGAAATCGTCAAGCAATTACAGAAACAACATTTTAGACGATAGAACCGCCACGGAACGTTCCTGTACTGAATTTTTGCAATTTTTTTATTTCGTCAATTAATGTTTAAACAAAAATTTTTGAACATTTTGAAAACGTTTGAAAATTTTAAAAATAAAACGTTAAAAAAAGTTTGAATTTTTTCAAAAATGTAGGAAAATTGGTAACATTTTTGAAAATTTTAAATTCTTAAAAGATTTTGAAAATTTTAATACAATTTCATAATTTTAAAAATTTTAAATTTTTTTGAATCTGAATTTTTTAACAATTTTTTTAATTTATAAAACAAAATGTTTGTTGATTCTCAACTAAATGCTCTACTGGGCTTCGTTTATTGATTTTAACCAATCTAATATATTAAAAGCCGTTGTCTCAGCTTTCCGTGATGGGAGACTCGCGGACCTCGAGATGATCATACCACTTGCGTCTACGCCTTCGCTAACAATCTATTCTGCGTGTTAGTATGCCGTCAATCAGTAAGTGAATGCAAATTTGTCCTCGTGTTTTTTCTTTAAAAATATAACTGCTCTTAACAAATAACCTCGCGTAAACAGCAAAACGCAACAACAGTGTTTTAAAAAAAACTATAAAATTAAAAAAAAATTGGTCCCAACCGAGGCTCGACCCCACAACTGCTTATGCAAGTAAAACGGCAGTACACCCGAACACACCCGCATATTCATCTGTGGCACTGCGAACCTGCCGGTTATCATTAAATAAGTGCCTATTGAATGCGTGCGCAATAGAAATGCACAAATAAAAAGTCTGGCTTTGGTGGGATAGATTGATAGTGAAGAGACTAGACGCTTTTGATTATACCACACTCCAGTGCTAGCTTCAGTCGCGGACAGTGTTGCCAAGTACACAGTAATTTCCCGAAACATAGGAAAAAAACTTTTATCGGGAAATGAGTTTTTTGTTCAAATACCGTGAAAAATAAGCAGTTGTTATTGAAAAACTAGGAATAACTTTAGAATTCCTGAAATTAAATACATACAAAAAGCGTATTACTGAATTACGATGTCCGATTGGCCATAAACAAAATGTCCTAGAATTAATATAAAAAATGTTCCGACTTCCGGTTTGCTCCGAATCATCGCAATTGTACGGGTGCATATGAAACCATTGCACTCTCTGTTTTGTTTTCTTAGATATGTTTAGTAGATGTATTGTTATGTTTACTACTTTAATTGGATTATGCTGTTTTTTTATCGATGTTCTTTTTGTAAGATTGTTATTTAATTAGGATTAAGAAAAATAAAGTTTATTTTGCCTTGGTATAAAAACCTTATTTTATAAAAAAAAATTATCGGAAAATTTTAGTTAAATTTGGGAATTTTTCGGTAATTTTGAACCATGGCAACATTGCAAAAGTCTCTTTTTGTCTCGCAATCAAGACGGTCATGTGTTTAGTGAATGTACTGTTAAGGTTACTATTTTAATTGAATTATGTTGTTTTTTTTTTTGAGAAATTTTTAGTTAATTTGTATTACGAAAATTACAGTTTATTACTGTCCTGGTGCATTTCATAATGCATAATAATGTTGGGAATACAATTTTTGAGACATGGCAACACTTTTATCAATAAGAAATGGGGGGGGGGGGTTCTTAGCCCACAGGCTCCGCTAGTTATATTGTTAGAGCAGTGCTATAAAAAAAGTTATTAATTTTATTAATTAAAAAATACTAATTCCCCTAATTTGATACTCCACTGGCTCTAATTTTTAAAATTTTTAATATTTTTATTTTAATGTTAACTTGCACCCGCAAATTTAGCACGGGAGGAACAAAATTGTTCTCGTCTACAACAAAACGTCGACATTTTTATTTTTTTAAAATTACAGTCGAGACTAACATCACCATTCACATTTCTTTGTCGCAAATCTTTTAAAAGCAATTTAAAGAAATACCTAGCGCAGATTAGTGCAAACATGTACCTTTAATTCGTTCGAAGAAACTAACAAGAGTCCTCCTTGACCTTTGAGTTCATTGACGGACGAAATCAAAACGTACACGAGTCATTCACACACGAATTGGCAAATCGTTGCCCTCTCCTCGAGCGACAAACTTGTATCGTTCTTTTTTTTTAATTATACGACCCGTGCAAAAACTATCGACACTGAACTTTAATTGAACTTGATTTTGAAGGAACTGCTAGTAGCGGAAGTCGTTCGCGTGAGTAGTTTTTTTAATAAATTGTCGTGGTCTTTATTGTCTTGTCAATTTTGCAAAGTAATTTATATTTTTTTATTGCTGCAGGTGTAAAAATAGATCGGGTCTTCGCTAGCAAGCAATTTTACTGTTCAAATTTGGTGATTTTAAGTGTTGCAAAATTTTAATTTTCACATTTAATTTTTTTTTATAATTATTGTTTTTTTTTGCAGGAGTAGCACTGCCATGAAGGGGTGGTTTGATGCATTTCGATACGATGGCGGACCAACGCTCTACAACTTTAATAATCGAACGGCTGTTACGGGTGACGTCACAATAATTACATTCTTGACGATTTTTTGCACACTTTATGTGGCTTTTCTTATAATTTTTCCGGGCATTCGTAAAGAGGTTAGTGGAATTTCAATGTTTGTACAGTTCAAAACTTTATTTGCCCCCCAATAAAATCGTTTTGGCTACGCCACTAGATATTTTAATAAAATTATTTTTTTCAGAGGTTTACGACTTTCTTTACGGTAACGTTAAGTCTCGTTGTTGGAGCTACAATATTAGGTAAAATTAATTATTTTATTTTATTAGTAAACTTAATCTCTCTTATTTATTTAAATTTTTGTTTTAGTGGCAATGTTCGGTTCTGGATGGCACGTAGGTTGTACAAAAATTAATAGTACTTACAGAGCGTTTTCTAAGGAAAAAGTCAATGCCAATTTGGGAGTGTATATTGGTTTGAGTCATGTTAATGTTACTTTACAAGGTAAGTTTTTATTTTATGTAAATGCAACTGATCACACTAATATTTTTAAACCCTTGTACGGTTTGGAAAAATCAAAACTGTGTTAAACAGACAGGATTTTAGGTGGAACCCCTGAATAATTTTGTTATGTTATGCGTTAAAAACAAGGATATTCATTTAAATAAAACAATATCAACCTGATAGCCTTTTTTGTAATTAAAAACAATTTAAAAAACCTCATTAAAGTTTGAACTCATAACCTCTAGCGTACGAAACGGATTGGATACCAGTGCGCCATATAGACATTCGAGAATCGACTTTGCAACCGATTATATCAATGCGCTGGTGGTTTAATTGTTATTAAATATTTTATTTCGAGCTTTATTTGTATTAAATTCTTAAATAAATTGCCAGCAGGTGATGTAAAAATGTTCTTTCCATTTAGGGGAAAAGCAAATAACAAAATTCTTTTAGGGACATAATATATAGCTATTTTCAGTTTTCCATGCTAAACTGCTATGTTCCACCGAAACTTTTGGTTGCGTCAAGATCTCGGAGTAGAGCTGTGAATTCTTAACTTGTTTTGCATCACACAGTGTCGAGTGGGGCATCGGTGGTCCTCAGCTCGGGCTCCCCGAGGGTTGCCGAGTTTTTGTTGTCACTTTTTCTGTACGGACACTAAAGGAAGGGTGCTAACCTTTTTTTTTGGTTGCTCGCTGCTCGGTTTCAAATTGCGAGAATACATGGCGCCCGTAGTTCTCTAATATGTGCATTAGACTTAGACCGCCTACACTTGCTCGCTAAGACATCCCAGGGGGCATGAACAGTAACAGGACACTGTACATAATTGAAACAAAAATATTGTCGGTGCCCGGGAACAAACGGACGAGCTCTCCCATTGCAAGACGCCTCTAGACTACTGAGGTTCGTTGCATAAATTTTTTTTAAAACGGTACTCATGATAGTATGCTGTATAGAAAGGTCAGTACAATATCATGTCAGGGAACTACGTGCTAGTTGTATTCCGGCCCTAAATTGGATTAGAAAAACGGGACTGGTGCCATTCGACGCGCACAAGGACCGGACATAACGTCTGACGGGACTGTGAAAAGTTGAAGTCGCAGAGACTTCAAACTTGGAGAAGGTTCAGAACCCAAACGGCCCACCCGTCCACGAACGGCACTGATCTAAGTGGGACCATAGACATAATACATTAATTTATGAGTAAGGCATGCAAAATGTCATATCTCGTCTCTAAATTGAATTATTTCAGTCAACATTTTTTTGTTAGATACCCAAACAATTAGTCTGACAAACTTTTATAACTTATGTCGGTCCTGAAAACCTTTTAACGCTACAACAAATCGCCTTCCAAGAAACGTGTTCACCATTTTTGGCGTTTGTGGCCCTTTGTAACAATTCTTGTAAATTTTGATTCTATGTCGGATAGAGTATAGAAAGACCTAGGCGAAGTACTTTTATTTTATGCAAACGTACTCAGTGACCCTACACGTAAGCTTTAAAATTAGGTTAACCAAATTGATTTTTATTAAGGTAGTCTTTTATTAAAATTCCACACACGAGTTGACCTTCGTACCCTTTTCTTACGTTCATTAAATACGTTCCAAACAATAACAACATTCTCAAGAGATTCTAATCACGTTTATCATGTAAATGCCAGAAAAATGCTAATACCTGCTAAAATACGACCTTGTTTCAGGTTCCAGTGCGAGCAACTGGACCTCCGACATAGATTTCAACGAACAATTCATGTGGCAGACATCAGACAAAATGGGGACCACTTTCAAGGAGGCAATAAAGCGTGGGTTGCCGTACCCCATCCTTACCGTAGCAGAATACTTTAGCCTGGGACAGGAAGGGTTGTCGTGGGGCGGTCAATATCGAGCTGCAGGGTATTATGCTGCAGTTATGTTATGGCGAGTTAACTTGATAAAGGAAAATTCATTGTTATTGAATTGTTTTTACTTATACAGGGCATCTTTAGCAACGTGGCTGCTTATGAATTTAATGATTGCTGTGGTTCCTCGATACGGAGCCATTCTGATGACATTTTGTGGTATTCTTCTCATAGCAACTGCTTGTGGCTATTTTGGAATGCTTCCTGAAACGCCTCTCATCGTACATTTAGAAGGCAGTGCCATTTATTTTCATTTAGGGTGGTGTTTTTGGTTAGTTTTTATAGCAGGTGAGTTATAAGTCGCAAATTACCCCTTCAACTGAGACGATCGGGCGTGGCTTAACATAACGGCCGAAACTTTTCTTTTAAGTTATTTATTATTTTTGTTTAAAGGAAGTATATGCCTTTTCACTGGGGTTATTATAACCATCGTGGAAATCGTCTACCCGCATAGCTTTTCGACAATTTTGGAAGTCAATTACGACACTCCTTATGATAGACATATAATAATTGAAGACAGTCATGGTAAACGGTTCCAGAAGAAACGATCTAGTAATAATAGTAAATTGGAGGAACCTTCAGGAATTGGTTCTAGAATTTTACGGTAATCGCCAAGAATCGAGTTCGCTACATATTGATGGGGAGCCGCAAATTTAATTCAAACTTAACTTGCAGACGGTTGTCCTCAAAAACTCGTGATGAAAAGGATGAGAAGCAGGGTATTGACAGTCAAGCTTTTGAACTTGAGACTCCCAAGGCACCATGGCGATATCCATATCCAGTTCCTCAAAATGTGACGTATAATAGAAGCACTTTAAGTCATTCTGCGTCTGGGGATTCGATAGCCTCCAGCATGTGTAGGAATATGTCGCCAATTCATAAAAATATTTCCCGGTATTAGTTGTTTTTTCAACAGCTTGAGAACGTTGAACCAAAAATGTGAACTTTCATACAATTTTTTGTTGCAGATTAAAAGGTGAACCCAATAAGATACCAGAAGTTTCGATGTGGTAAAGTTTGTGATGCGTGGACAGTCCTTTTTTCTAGTGCAATTTTGTTTAAGTGATGTTATTGTGATATAGCTAATCATAATATTTTTTAGATTATATGACGACTATACTGCCATACCGATTTCGATTTTTAGTGTATAAGTATTTTTTGCCTTTATTTATTGAAAAAAATGTAAAACGTATCCAGTTTGTTATCATGTATTTTAGATTGTAGTAGTTTGAGCATTTAGTGGAATTTATATTGAAGAGTACCTGTAACGAACGAATATTTAAAAAAATTGCTGTAGTACTTTAATTAATGAAAACTGATTTTTACTTTATGTCTGAATTGTAGTTTCTAATAAATTGTTTATTATTCAAGAATCGAGAAGCAAAATGTATTTTAACACTCCATTTTCTTACAGAATATTTTTATAATATTTTTATGTACAAGTATCATGTATAGCAAAATAACCTGAATAGTGGTCATGGTCGTACTGGATTCGTTCTTCAAATAGCCACCCGATATCGCTCTAAAACAAATTCCTAAAGGGCTTTTTAGTCAAAAATACAAACCACATGAGTTATAACATTATAAACGCCATTTGTAAGAAAAACTATTTTTTGTTGAAAATTCCATCTAGACACAATTTTCCAATATTAGAATTTGCACTGTACATACAGTTACCATGGATATTTTTCAGCGTTTTACAAACTTGATGGAATTCTTCAATGACAAATCTTTACGCATTTTACATTGAACCTAGCATAGCATAGCTCGGTCAATGTTTTAATTTTTGCAATAACTCTTTCAAATATGGCTTCTTTTCATCAGTTTGGAAAACGCTACCCTAGTTCCTCCAGCTATCCATGCTCGTCACAAATGTAGTATGAGTCGTATACATCGTCTTCTAAATTGACAGCAGCACAATCGGCATCACAACAACAGTTGTGTCATCTTGTTATTAAAACGGCGTCGATATGATCACTATGCTGATTAGCAAAGGTAGTAGATGCACATTCTTTTTTTGGTCCCTGATGTAGTCTCAATCGCTCTTTGGATGTTGGGTATAGCCCTTCACAGTTGCAGCAGTCGCAACGGCCAAACAGAACCAAACCTGGAAAGTGACTCGGGCTTACATTTCATGTCGTCAAATGGATTAATCAAAACACTACTAACCTCCACATACCCACATTACTAAACCAAACCATATTTCTGGCAGCAAGGTGGTTGCCAAACCACCATTAAACACAATTGATAGGATGGATATCCATGGAAATATTTTTCTTGAAAGTATATCCTCCTTTGGCGTGTTTTGCTTGTTTTGGGGCATCATCAAAATTATTACCGTGCACAAGAGAATTGCTACAATAAATTTTGTTACAATAAAACAATAACCGTGATATTTATTATACCTATTAGGCTTGTCCAAATTAAATACGGAATACTTAGAAATATACCGGTTATTACCAATGAAGTTGAGGCGTACAGCAATAAAATCGACATCAGTACAGTTTGACCAGATAAACGGGTTGGTGCCCTCTGGTCAGAGAAATTATTCACCGTAGTTACCTAAATAGAAAAATTGTCAATCTAAAGTTGCAATAAAACTTTGGAATAAGTTACTCGAATTTGTTCCTTGTATTCTTGAACAACTGCGTCTATGTCGGTTGAACTGCTTGTATCAGCTTCACCATCTGTACAAATTGAGGATACTTCATTGACGTCACTATCCGAGTCGGTTTCAACATCAACATGGTCTTTGGAGCTTTGGGTGCTGTAGTCGTCCATTAATAGATATTCCTTGTCCTCCATGTTGGTTGAAAATCCTAAAAAAGTGTGTCAATTTAAGCAATAATGTTTGTGGTAATATTGTGTAAAGAAAATGTTCTTCAAACTTTGTTCTTACTTGGACAACCTCCTAACATTAACTTGTAAATTGAGTCGTGCATATTTTGCGCCCAATCAAATACCTACCTTTGCTACTTCTGGCCCCTCCACTAAATGAAGTGTTTCGCAAAAAGCGGGGCATAATATCGAACGCCGTCTTAATTCGACGAGTCGGTGATGGTTTTGTTGGTTTTTTCTGTCCCTTGTGTAATCTACTGTACTGTATGTTGCTATGTTGCACTGCAAAACTTAAACGTTAAACTGGTCATGCGTATTTTGTTAACAACGAAGGGTATCTACACACCTGAAAGGTCTTCATGTATAAATTCAGGTTTGTAACGTGCATACAAGGTTCTACTAGAACGGAGGACACACTTTATCAACGGACTAACATTAAGAAGGCGTACTAAGTACGACAAGGGGCATGCAAACGCCAGTATGGATGTTAAACTACCTACAAGGGTCAAAAAGAAAACCTTACTATGAGTTCGTTTAGTTATAAGCAATGAAGTGAATCTTACCAACAGTAAAAATTGCCAGAACTGGAGCGCCAGTCATGGGATTGCGGTACAACAGGGATGAAACCAGCACTCTCCATTCCCTGCTTCCCAACTGTATGATGGAGTTGTACAACGCGGGTATAATTTCTGTCAGAGCTAAACATGCCACGAATATTGTACATGTGGCCATGATGGGTCTTGCCCAATCCACGTCTCGAACCTCGAAAACTCTGACCAATGGTATGGCTGTTCCAGCAAGTTCTCTTATGGATTTCAAAAAAATGTGATTAACAGTTTGATAAACCATTAACAAGGTAAAATGTAGTAAGGAAATGAGCATAAACTATCAACTTACCGAAAGTGTGACATCAAGGTAAATACAACAATAATTAACAAATAACACAGAAGTGGTACAATTAAGAAACATCCATATTTAAGGCACAATTTATTCCTCTGGGTGCTTGGAACGGTGTTAGGAAATGCAAATGAACACATTGCAGCTGTTATCAATATCTAAAAGAAAGTAGGGTAATATTTTACTAATTTCGCCAATAAGAACCATTTTAGATATGAAGGAAGTGGTAATTGGTAATACTTACGCATTCCCAATTGTTAAGATTAAAATCTTCTGTCCAGTTCCAAAATATTATATCCGTATGAAAGCTTCCAATCACTATAAAAAATACAAAGCTCGCTGCTAGGCCAGTGTATAATAATACGGAGAGCGAAGGTGATTTCTGGAAAAACCATACAATGGAATCAAGAATAAATAAATAAAAAATAATCCTTACATCTAATCCCAGCATAAACAATGCCGTGGTGACAACTATTATAGTAACGCCCAAAACATCAGGCCAGGGTTCTCCCAAAGAATGAGATTCAAGGCCAAATAACCAGTCTCTTAGTCTTCCTCTGCTCATATAATCCATTGTAGCACTGGCAATTCGAGCACAAGTAGCTGCAGCTGCCAAGAGTTCTAGTACATTTAACCATATTTCTAGAAACTCGACTATATCGCCGCATTTTCTCTTCCGGGGTATGGTTTCTGATGGTCTTGAAGCTGGTTCACACAAAGCTGAAAAGCAATTAATGGCAACCGTTACTAGGTGATGTAACAGCAATTAACGGCGTTATTACATTTTTCGTCTCAAGTGGTAAGTTTAAAATTTTTCAAAAGAGAACAGTGTTGTAAAACACACAGTAACTAGGGTCTAACAGTATGTCATATCTTGAAACGTGTTCGCTTTGAATTGAGTAAACGAAGCAAAATAATTTAAGCCAATTTGAAAGCTGACAAGGTACCCTGCTCTAATCCCCGAAGGGTGATGATAGCCGTCAAAAAGTGTAAAAGTGCTACACCGAGTGCGCTATTGTTAAGAGGGATTGGTTGGGAGGCTCTTACATTAATTGGGGAGGAACTTTTTTCGACGCTTATGCAGACCTTGTCGTCTATGACAGCCCAGTGTGACCACACATTCTTAGAGCGAGGATGAGCTACAACATCATATGGTGTCATTTTCTGCTGGCATCAAAGATAAAGTTTTATTCATTCACGACAATGCTCGACGGCACGTCGTCGCTAGGAGTTTTGTGAGTTGTTAAAAGAAGAGTGGGAAAACATAGGGCAGGATTTCGTCCGCACCCTCATCAGTATTCCATGGCATTGCCAAGCAGTAATACGAGCTCGAGGAGGGCGTTCAAGGTATTAAAGCTGGGAAAAGTCGGTTTTATCCTTAACAATTTATCTATATTTATACGGATTTTTTTAGGAAAACGAGAACCATTTCTGAGTAAGACGTTTAAGGTGAAGCTATTTATTGACGGTAAGCCTAGGGCAAAGTTTTCGTTTGTTTTCGGTAAGTTAGCCACAGCGTTCCAGGCAGTGAATTTTGTTATCTTAACCTGTCCCCAGGAGAACCTACGTAAAGGTTATTCTAATAAGTATATCTATATATTTAGCTATAGCCAAGTGGCTCTCAAGGCTCTTGGTTTGGTTATAAGCAAATCAATGCTGGCCAAAGACTGTAGTGAGGCCCTAAGCAGACTTGTTAAATAATTGAGTCAAACTACACTAGGTGCCCAGTCACAGCAACATTAGTAGAAACGAGGCAGCTGATGATTTGGTCAGGAAGGGCTTTCAGCGGCCTTTTCTTGGACTTGGACTCCCCAGGACTATCGCAAGGCAGGAGATTGAGAACTGGGCTTGCTCCCAGTTTAAAAACAACTGGACCTTGCATCCAGGGCTGCGCAGTGCGCCAGTCTAAGCTTCCTATTTGAGAACCTTCACCTTGGCATCAGGACAGTGGTAGGTTTTGTGACTGGCCATGGTTCTTTTAACAAACACCTTAACACCATGAGAGTAGTAAACGACCCCATGTGCAGGTTCTGTGGAGAAGAGGAGGAATCTTTCCTCCATCTTCTCATCCATTGCCCCATACTAATGGTACTGAGACACCGACACCTTGGCATCCCGAAACCGGGGCCAGAGGAATTACACGCTATTTCTACCAGCAGGGTACTAACCTTTGGCCAAATACTAGTCTGTATGAGGGGAATCCCTGAACTAGTGGTAGATGAACAATGGGTGGATTAGGCATCCGTGCTGCGGCTTTCCGTACCGCCGTAAAAAGAAGAAAAATATATTTATGCAATTAAGTTGTTTGGGATATTTGAATAGTTTTTATCATTTTTATAAAAATAAAATATTTTTGTATTTGCGTTACATTTCCTGTCGCTATTAGGGATAATACGGGAAGTGGTTTTCTAATAATACAAATACAAATAACACAAATACAAATATTCATACTTGAATTTGTTTCTCCATTCATCTAATCGCCAAAGAAAAATAATTTTATTTGTAAAGTAGAGGAAATTCTAAAAAAATCAGTGTAATTAAAAAATGATTAAGTTGAAGATGCAAATAAACATAAACAATGATTCGATAACATTTCCCGTCTCTAAAATACTACGTTCTCAAATTTTTTGCTAGTACAAACCAACAACAGCCCTACACTAAACGAATAACAAAGAGTCAAGTTTCATTTTAATGGCACACAACCTTCGTCAATAAATTCCACTTAAGCTTGGAACACACACAAACAGCGATCGAAGCAAATTGAATTACCGGAAACCTAATCCCTGACCTAAAACATGGAAACACGAGTAATCCGCTGAAACAGCAACCCTTCAATACGGAATTTATGTAACAGGATGTGACCTAATCATTATCGCCATACTTAAAACAAGGACGTTAAAAAATCAGTCGAGCTTTCAAGAGCAAATTCCAAATTTAGGAAAATTAAACCACCATTAGCTGGCAGCCCCTTAATTGCAGCTTGAAATCGACAATTGAATTAAACTAGGACTCATTACGCTCTCGCAGGGAATGCGCTTTCATCAGTGTGTGTATTATATGAAGTGGATATTAATTGAGATACGTTTTCCATTTGAATAATGCAAATTACACTCACCTCCTAAAGTTATGGCTAAAGCTGCGATGGGAAGAGCAACGATGGTAGCAGCTCCTGCAAATTCTGATGAAGCCAGTCCTACAAGAACTAAAGTGCCTAGAGCCCAATGGGTCGAAAGCAGTCCACAGTCTTCTCGTTCTGCCATGGTTGGTACGGTATTGTTTCCTAAAGCACAAAAATAATAAACAATGTAGGGTTCATTACGGCTTTAAACGGATCTGATCCACCACAAACACTATACTGTTGTCAGTAGCCGTTTTCAGAGAAATTGCGAGGTTCAAGCTTGCAAACTTGGCCAAAGTTAGGCGGCTGCAGAAACATAATTTTACCTGCGCCCCAGAATCGAATTGGGATTGTTGGGCGTCGTATTATGGCCGAAAATTAATTGTTTAAAACAATTGGGTTAATCTTAACCCAATTGGCTTAGACCTTACGCTATTACATTTGACAACCTTTGTACAATAACGATTATTTGAACGTCGATGATTCTTTGCGAAAAGGAATGATTTATTGTACCTACGTCAATATGCAGGTTTAGTTTGCATCAATGGAAAAATCCCGTAACTGAACAAATACTTTTATTTGTCATGGTAAAAAACATGTGTTTACTACAAGCCCTTCCCCAGATAACATTTCTAATTTTAGAGCATTGTCATGTCTATTTTAATCCTATCATTCAATTAATCAAGTTGTTTTAGGTTGTAAAATCAAAATGTCTTCCAGCAATTTCCTGAAAGCAGCACACTGAATCGAATTGACGGACGCGTTTTCTTATCGGTAAATTGATGAGGTCACGTTTGTAAAGGTACCTTTAAAGGTGAAGTAATGTTATAACCTTATAGGCATCAAGCAATTGAAAGAGTCTCCGGGGATATTCGTGTTGGGACTGTTGAAAATGTGCGTAGGGAATGACTTTATTTACTGATTTTTTTAAATTTATGATAAATTAGCGTCATAATTTTAATAATTGAAAAATTAATCATTTTATAGTAAACAACAACATATCTAAATGTAAATCAGTTCATGCTACAAGACTATTTTAACGCGGAGTTTGATCAATATATTTTTCCAATGGAATGCTTTGTAAGTCTGAAAAAAGGCACATTGATTAAAAAACAAAACTATGCATGCGTAATAGTTTTTTTTTATATAACCAAGCAACAATGCAATGTTAACATAAAATGTAAATACAATTCACAATGTTTATTTTAAAGAAACCAAACAAAATGTAAAAAATAGTAACATATAAAAATTGATGTTTATTCAAAGAGCATATTGCTATGCATGCTTAAGATATGGATGAATTAGTTAAACTCTTTTATATTTTAATTAGTTGCAAAATTATTAATGCTGCAGTTTATACACAGGTTTTGCTTCTTCGTACTTAATATTGACTATATCCAGCGAGGCAGGTCTCTATGACGTTATATAATGTTGGTTTGACGTCAAAAAAGTTTTAGTCACTTCAAAATATCTTTTTTGACGTCAAAAAGTAAACAAGTTCGTGACATGAACAAATAAAATTTGATGTAAATGACTATATCCAGCGACGCAGGTATTTATGACGACATAAATTGCTGTTTTGACTTTAAAAAACTTTTCATTGACTTCAAAATATACTTTTTGACGTCAAAAAACCTTTCATTGACTTTAAAATATACTTTTTGACGTCAAAGATTAAAAAAGTTCGTGACGTGAACAAATAACATTTGATGTCAATAACTATATCTAGCCACGCAGACATTTATGACATCACAAAATGTTGTTTTTACGTCAATAAACCTTTCATTGACTTCAAAATATATTTCATGACGTCACAAATAAAAAAAGTTCGTGACGTGAACAAATAAAATTTGATGTCAAAGACTATATCCAGCGACGCAGATATTTGTGACATCATAAAATGTTGTTTTTGCGTCAATAAACCTTTCATTGAATTTAAAATATATTTTATGACGTCAAAAATAAAAAAAGTTCGTGACGTGAACAAATAAAATTTGATGTAAATGACTATATCCAGCGACGCAGATATTTATGACTACATAAATTGTTGTTTTGACGTCAAAAAACCTTTCATTGACTTCAAAATATACTTTTTGACGTCAAGAAACCTTTCATTGACTTCAAAATATACTTTTTGACGTCAAAGATTAAAAAAGTTCGTGACGCGAACAAATAAAATTTGATGTCAATGGCTATATCCAGCGACGCAGGTTTTTATGACGTCATAAAATGTTATTTTGACGCCACAAAACGCATTAACGTCACAAATTAAGGAAAAGTTCCTCACGTGAGCAAATAATTTTTAGACGTTAATAATAACTATATTTAGCGACGCAAGTTTCTATGACTTCATAAAATGTTATTTTAACGTAAAAAACTTTATATTGGCGTCAAAATACAGGGTGTTAATGAATTGTAGGGACAAACTTCTAGGGCTTACAAAACACAACAAAGCAAACAACTTTTGTTAATAAATGTGTGGTCAAAAGTGTTTCCTTTAGAAAATAGAGCCTCTTAAAGATTCTTTAAGAAGTACCTGAAAATAGGCAACCCAAATTGCATTTTTAATTATTTTGCACAGGTCACACGGAAGTTTGAAAAAAAAACGATCTAGACATACATGCATTCAAATAACGTGAATTTTGATACAATTCGATATTTTTTGACTTTTGTTGCATTCGTTTCTTTCTGTGCCTTTTATAATTCGTTTTTTTTTCGTTCTGTGATTTTTTTGATAATTATTTTCTTCGTTATTTTCGTTCTGCGTTTCATATTTTTGTGTTATGGCGAATTATACTTTTGCCGAACAGCATGACATGATGTTCATGTATGGAGCTGCTTGGGGTAACGCATGCGAAGCTGCTCGCATGCACCAAGAACATTTTCCGAAAAGGAATCATCCATCGCTCAAGGCCTTTAGTGTAGTTTCACGTCGGCTGCGGGAGGAAGGTACATTCGTTGTCAACAGACACAACTGCGGAGCTACCAGAACAAGGCGAATGGTGGATTTTGAGGAAGAAGTTTTGGAGAGTGGCTGAAAATCCTTCTACTAGTTCAAGAGCCATCGCTCATGAAATGGGAGGGAACCATGTTTCAGTATGGGAGGTACTACATGAGCAGCAGCTACATCCGTGCCATCCACAGAAGGTACAAGCCATGGTTCAAGCAGATTTTCCCAGAAGGGTAGAATTTTGCCAGGAATTTCTGCGGCGGTGTAATGAGGATCCTGAATTCCAAGTAAACAGCAAAGATTTTCAGTGAACATTTAGGCCGGGATTGTTGGCGATAGACTCATTGGACCATATCTGCTACCCCAAAGGTTAACAGGAGCAATTTATTTAAATTTCTTGCGCCATGTCCTGCCTGAATTTTTGGAAGATGTTCCACCTCAAATGTAGCTGCAGCACGATGGTGCACCTGCTCATTTTTCGGCGGAAGTCAGAGAATTTTTAAATAACACCATTCCCAACAGATGGATAGGTCGAGAAGGGCATGTGGCCTGGCCTCCAAGTTCTCCTGATTTGACCCCACTTGATTTCTTTTTGTAATTGTTAAAACGTTAGTGTATGCTACCCCACTTGAAACTGTAGAAGAACTTACGGCGCGTATTCTTGCTGCATGTGAAGAACTTCAACAGACTCCTGGTATATTTGGAGCAGTGCGCAGGAATTTACTTCGAAGATGTGCTTCATGTGTAGAAGCTGGGGGCGACATTTTCAACATTTATCATAATTTTGTTAATTTTTGAATTAGTTATTGTAAATTTTGCAAATAGTTGATTTTTGCTTTGTAGTTTTGGGTTTTTCTACTGCTTAGTTAAGAAACATTTTGTTAATTAGTTTATTTTAAATTTAATTTGAATTTGAAAAGTGGGAAAGAGGGCTTTATTTATCCTGCATTAATTTCCGTCGTTATGGAAACAAATAGTAGGTAGTAAATTGAGTTGCCTACATTTAGGCGCTTTTTAAAGAATATTTGAGAAGCTCTATCTCTCAAAGGAAACACTTTTGACCACACATTTATTAACAAAAGTTGTTTGCTTTGTTGTGTTTTGCAAGCCCTAGAAGTTTGTCCCTACAATTCATTAACACCCTGTATAAGCACGCCGATTTTCTGTTTCACATATATACAGGGTGTATTAAAAATAGGTACATGTATTCAAACCAATAATAAATTAGCTTAAGTAGAATCCAATTGTACCAGTAATTTTTCAAAAATCGTTTTGTATTCTTTCTACTTAAAAAATAAAATACGTAAACAAATTAAAATTTTGTTTGAGAACTGCGGAGATTGATAGAAAATGCATGTAATAATACTCTACAAGGTTGTTATATAAATTGTAATTTTAATCCAATGTGGCAAAAACGCTGTAGGTGATAACATTTCTTATTCTTACTTTTAGTTTTGGTTTTGTTGTTATCCTGCAGTACTCAAACATTTTTGAGGCAAATTTTGGATAATATTTTTGTACCTTGTAAGTCCTTAAAAAACAAACGTTTTTCTGGTTTGTATATACTGGAATCTACTATAGGTTTTAATATTAGTACCTACTTTTGAAACACCTTGTATATTTCTTGTATTTCTTTGTGCTGGTTATCCTAATTTTAATTTAATGACAGTACATTGGCAAGAATTTTTTCGTCATGACAGTTTGAAAACTATTCAATACACGATTTCCTTATTTTTACAAATATGCCGTCTCATCAATTTTTTTAATTTTACTCGAGGCGCCTTACATTTGTTCATATTTGGGCCGACAATGACGCAAGCATAAGCGCCGACTGCGGGGGTGCTCAAACACCTCTGACAGTTGAATCAGGGGTGCCGTGGAAAGTCCAGGTGAAGTGCTTCGCCCGTTATTAGCAAGTAAAACCGTAAAGCAACGCCTACTTCTAGCGAAAGGAAAATAAATTTCGCAGAAGCTTCATTAGGGTAAGTATTTGACAGTTGCCTTCTAGTAGATGATTTCAGAGTTACGTATTTATTGTTGAACATTAACGTTGATTCTAGCAGTTATTTCTTAGCATCATTATTAGCTAGGCATAATTCTCGTTGTATAACGTAAAAAAGTGAGAGAGTACTTAAAATTGTAAGGCACTGAGTAAATGGTAAATACCCACAGCCTTGCCGATCTGTAGCAAATCATAATAACATGTCTCAAGATTTTGGAGATTAGCAAAGGAATTTAATGAAAGATTTAGTTACATACATACATCTATTTATGCAAATATTCTCCAGTGTATTTAATAATAAAAAAGCTTAATTATACAGTATGTGTCCGTAAATAAATCCACGTGATAATTTCTAAAATAAATTAATTACGGACAAGAATTTCGTTCAATAAACCCAATCGATTTTGCGCCTTAACCATCAAAAGTAGTTATTTGGTTGCGTAATTTGATTGCATCTTTATAAGCATTAATACGATAGTAATTATTTATATAATTTCATAATTACACTTTCAGTGGCAAACAGCCATCAATAGTCAATACCTACGTAACAAATTTTATGGAGGCCATGCAATTGATGCAATTACCATTATGGTCGATAATTTCAAAATTCGAATCAATTGGGTCGGTCGAGTACTCGAAGTTTAAGCTAATAAATAAAAAAAACTAACAAAGTATTGTGTAATTACTGGTATGTCCCTGAAGAGGTTACCGTAATTCTTAGAAATGCACTAAAGGGAAGGTTGCACAATGGTTGCAGGCAAAAAATAGGTTGCAGCTGCAGCCATGTTTTCTTATGATTAAATATTTGGTGTTGACAATTATTATTGCATTTTGAACACCTGCATAAATGAGCGGAATTTATACGTAAAAGCTTTTTGCAGATAAAAACAAGCAATAAACTTCAAGAGGGTTGTTTGTTAAATACTGCTCGCCCTTTATTGAATAATTGGCGATGACAGGGTTTTTATTTATGACAGCTTTTAAGGAAACATGCATGTGAATTTCTTTATACAATACAGTATCTATCTCATGCTGGTTTTATAAGTTTCGAATTGCTTCACGATGCAATATTTTTGGGTACATGTGATGTAGATTTTTACGTAGTCTATCGCTACACATCATATTTTCTTGATTAAAGGTGCTACTCCGCTTTAAAAATTCTATTTGGTTTTTAAATTTTTTTTATAATAATGATGTTCATGTAAAATCCAAGCGGAAAAAAGTAATCGAAAAAAAAGTCAAGAAAAAAAAAGCCCCCGGAAAGAAAGACCTCAGAAAAAAGTCACCGGAAAAAGTCACCCGGAAAAAGGTCACCCGGAAACAAAGTCTCCTGGAAACAGTCGCTCGGAGAAAAAATCGCAGGAAGAAAGGTCATCGGAAAAAGTCACCCGGAAAAAAGTCACCCAGAAAAAACTCACCGAAAAAATCTACCAGAAAAAAAATCAAAATTATAGTAAATGTTCAAAATGTCACCCCCCCCCCCCCCAGCTTCTACACACGAAGCACAGTAAACACACGAAGAAGTAAATTCCTGCGCACCGCTCCAAATATACCAGGAGTCTGTTGAACTTCTTCACATGCAGCAAGAATACGAAAAACGAATTATAAAAGGCACAGAAAGAAACGAATGCAAGAAAAGTCAAAAAATATAGAATTGTGTCAAAATTGACGTTATTTGAATGCATGTATGTCTAGATCGTTTTTTTTTCAAAATTCCGTGTGACCTGTGCAAAATAATTGAAAATGCAATTTGGGTTGCCTATTTTTAGGTACTTCTTAAAGAATCTTTGAGAAGCTCTATCCCTGAAAGGAAACACTTTTGACCACACATTTATTAACAACAGTTGTTTGTTTTGTTGTGTTTTTCAAGCCCTAGAAGTTTGTCCCTACAATTCATTAACACCCTGTATATTTTATGACGTTCAAAAATT
This sequence comes from Ctenicera cuprea, assembly GCA_958336395.1. Classification (NCBI taxonomy): domain Eukaryota; kingdom Metazoa; phylum Arthropoda; class Insecta; order Coleoptera; family Elateridae; genus Ctenicera; species Ctenicera cuprea. Next base: position 2,299,183 of record OY284495.1, read on the forward strand.
AAAAAATGTTCGTAATATAAACAAATAATCTTTGACTTCAGTAATTGTTTTTATATGTAAAAAAATCATTTTTAGAATTGTTATTCGAGTCAAAATTTTTTGTTTTGTTATCGATAACTAATCAGCTGTACAATTTTAATATTATTAGGAGTAAGTGTCCGACGGAACTTTTTACGCTGAAAATGACCACTTCACCTGAACGAACATTGCTTTATAATGGAAGCTTTTAAGACAAGATTTATTAAAATATTTCAGTATTGCAAATTTATTAGGAATTTTTTCATTATAATGAAGTTGTGTTTACAAAATTTTCCAGTTGAACGGTTATAGATATTTGGTGTTTGTTGTGGGCAAACTCCACTTGATATAATTTTCCGTTAGCTACATCGATTTTGTCTGGGCAACCTTTCGTAAATTTTCCGATGAAGCTATTTCTTAGGTTCCCAATATTTTTATCCGACCTTCGGTGTTTTTTTGCTATCAAACTATATTTTTTCGTAAAAATTGAAAAGTTTATTTGTTGTCTTTTTTTCATAAATGGAAGAATATTTTCGCCATCTAACTACATAATTAATTTTTATAGACATGAGGAATTTCCGCATAGGTACAAAAGGCGCCCTGGGGCTTTAAAGCTTGCAAGGGTCTAAAACAAATAATGCAAAAACTTTTCTTATAAGTAATAATTTTTTTATTAACTGGCAGATATACCCAGTGTTGCTGGAGTCCCCCAAAACCACCCGCTTTGACAAAAACAATAGAAGAACTCCCCCATATTGCCATATTTACCTCGCCCTTTTCGTTCAATTACCCCATGGTTAAAAGAAAAGTACAAAATACCGTGGTTTTGTTTTTTAAAATTTTCTGAATTTATCACCGTCCAAAATTGTTAGTTTGTAGCTCATCTGAAAGTGACTCAGAATTACGGACATACAAACACACATACGTTCTGCTTTCTGTGTATAGTTATTAAAAAAAGAATGGCATAATCTACTGCTTATATCGTGTGGCGGTACACATCCAGTTCTTCGAGGTTACGAAATGTACGCAAGCGAAACAGTTTCATTTGTCTAGTACTCAAGAGTGAAATTTTAAATTCCGATCTAGATCACATGTGTCTGGCGCTCGCTACGCTTAAATGCACGTGCAGATTTAGGGGGGCACGGGGCGACGATTGTTGAGACAGTTTATTGCTGCTGAGCATCATCTATTTGTTCTAAGTATAACTTCCAGTGCTGTGGACTGCGGAAAATTGACGAATGCTTACTTTTATTCGATAACAAAGTCTGTAGAAAAGCATTTCTGGAGATAATTTTTGTTAAATAATTAGATTTTACATACTTAAATATGCGTTGAACCGTAACAATCTTACCCCAATACTTTCTACAAGATTAAAATAACCTAACGTGGCCCTAAAGTATGGACGCCTATAAGAATACAAGTGCATTTAAAAGTACGCGCTCGCGAATTAAAGGCAAAAACAAGTTGTGACTTTCGTAGTATTTGTTTGAACCCGGAACGCCTATAAAAAATTTCTTCCTGTCGCGGAATAATGACAAAAAAACTGAATTTGTTTAAAGTTATTTAGAACTCCACCGAAATAAGACTTTTGCAGCAATTTATTGCCTCATTAATTTATATTTGACCGATAAGCCGCAGGTAAACGATAAATAATTCGAACCAGGAGCCTTCACGCTATGTATAACTTCTGGTTTCATTTAATCATTATTGATTTCCTGAAACTTACAAAGAACACCCCAATATTTCTTTTTTCGTAAGCAACACTTTTAATACGCTTCCCTTTGAAGCCAGCTTTAAAATATGCGGAAATTGACATTTGGAGAAAATGGAAGCTTCGGTAAAGTACATAAATTGCATAACATTTATGGGAAATAAAAGGAAAAACAAAGTAGGCTACTGAAATAGTCGGGATCGATATGAAACTATCAAGGTTTATGTTGAAACGTATTTTTCTGCTAATTATTGACGGAATTAGAAATCATTTTCGAGAAATAAAATACGTAATTTTTTTCTGCGTTACTTACCCTTGCGGAAGTGTTCATAAATTCACAAAAATTTATTATTTATTTAATTAACTTATTTTTATTTTGAAGCTGTTATTGTTGCAAATTGTCTTATTTTCATCCAAGAGCATTTTTGTCACAAACGCAAGCACTTTGATATAAGGCCGTACTAAAAATGTTAAATGTATGAGGTGGCTCGTTTCAACCAAACTATTATTTGTCCAGGGGGTACGTCTGGAGCACGTGTATTTTCCCGCAATGTAGCTGCATTGGAGAAATCGATAGGCGCAAGCGCCGCTCTGAATTATATACATAATATTCTCTTTTGGGAATTATCATGCTAATGACTTTTTAAGTTACAAACGAGGTTGCCAATTAACTTGGGGGATTTAGACGTGCACGGCACAGGAAATGTTTAGGCAGTAAGTTAAAAATGAATTACTTTAAATTTCTTAACAATTTCCTAAGATATTAAAATTGTGGTCAGGATTTTTGTAGCACTCGTTTAGACCCATAACGCTTAAATCATCATGCCGCCGTGATGACAGAGCTACCTTAGATATTACTGCGCTCTTGATTTGCTATTTGGTCTGTAAGGTAGGAATGGCTAAACAGCCGCGTGTGTTTGTATATTCTGACCATTTTTGTCGTGTATTTTCTACGTTTTAAAGTATTTTTCAAACAATTGGCAAAACCAATTGTATTCTGAAGTTTATCTCAAAAAATACAAAATTATAAGTGAACCTGTTTTCCAATTACAACCGAACACAGCTGATTGAGAGCTTATATTTTCTTTGGTAGGTCAAGTTACAATGATTATTACTGTTTAATTAACATCGATTAACGATTTCATGTTTTTTAATTTGCAATATCTACAAAACTAAAAAAAGATAGAGATATGCCGGTTGAATCATCGAATTCTGCGGAAAATATGCTACAGAATGAAAAATTTTCGAATTGGTTTGAGTTAGAATGCGAAATTTGCGTAGGTAAACATTTGTGCAAAATAAAACACTTTAAATAATACACTTTATTTAATTCTACACAACTTATATCTATAATTCAATACAAAAAACTAACACTTCTACAAAAACGACTATTAATGGCATCAAATGATCTGCTGCTGAGGAAGCAGTCCCGCATGGTTCAACACTCTAAATATCACATTCCTCGAAATTTTATCAGCTTCTCTTTGTTTTACTTGCCGTTCTCCAGGACCAAACCAGGAGTCTTTCGCAAGGGCTGTCCGAATTTTTGGGTTTTTGTAGAAGGGGTTGAGAAGTGAAGGTGGTAGCAATGCTTCTTCTGCTGCTGTTTGTACTACTGCTTGGTGGGTTATGTCTTTCTGAGGATTAAAAAATTGGGCTTTTGAAAAACATACCATGTAGAGCACTATGAATATTATGACCAGCTTCATTTTATCTGAAATTAAATATTTAACATATAATTACAGAAGAAACAAACAAACAAAATTTTATGTATACAAAAGAAATGCTGCAGTAACCAATTTTTTATTATTTTATTATTTGTGAAGTGTACTGAAATTAAAGACACGACCACTCCGTTTAATATTAAATTTTGAGATATAAAAAGACTGTTTAATAAAATGTTTTTTATTTTTTATGTTCCTGCGATCGGTATAGTTTCGGAGTTATAGGCCTTCAAGCAGAGACAGCTATTTGCAGCTACCTACTGTATATAACCATACGTGCCAATTCTTGCAAATTTCCATTTTGCATATCTTCTTTAATTTTTTCCCTAATCAATTTATTCTCTTCTGTTAGGTCTTGTACCAGCCAGCTACCAGTTCCAGCGCAATTAACGCAGCCAACAACATTCGGGTCGTCCAAATGTATAATTTTAGATTGCTTCTATGATGTTCATATCAATTTTCATCCTATCTCTTATAATTTTGTTTGTCACTCAATCTCAGATCAGTCTTATGGCCGGAACATCACCTTTAAGCCAGCTACCAGTTCCAGTGCGATAAACGCAGCCGACAACCTTCGGTTTCTTTGAAGTATTTCGATTCTGCTGCGACCCAAAGAAGATTTCCTATAGTAAAAGATAAAACGTTTGCGCCATGTATACCAATCAGCATTCTCTGTAGAAGACGCCCAAAGAATCACCAAAAACCAACCGCGACGCTTGCAGTGCAGCTACCAACGCTGCTTCAACCTAGTATTTCAACCACTTCCGTATAAATAACCGTTTAGTACCATTGTTTCAATAACAACTCTACAGATTTCAACAGCTCCGCTTTCTCCAGCAGTTTCAGCAACGCTTCTCCAGAATTGCCACCGCTACCAGTACTCCTGGCGTCTCAGCCACCATCGCAACCCCAACTAACGAATGGGTAACCGTTTACTACCATTGTCTTAAAAGAAAACTCTATGGCTTTCAACATTTTATTTTTTAGGCATCATAAAGGCCACCAAGAACATGAGCTAGGTAAATAGGAAAATTCCCGAATTCATCTCCTCCAATGCTGCTTTTGTTTCTAGCGGCAACTACACTAGATCAGTTCCGCTCTCCGACCTTTGAGAGAAGCTGGCCTTGTACAACAGATAGGAACGCCATCTAAGATTTTCAGGAACCTTTCGACTCTGCGCTACACCACTTTCTTCTACGTTGTTTGGGGTGTCAAACTGGACACTACAGCCGAAGATGTTAAAGAAGCCATTGCCCTTTTTCTTAGGCCGCAAATTGAGTACTTCGGAATCAACAATGCCCTTGCTACGTTAAATTCGACCATGCCTCGTCGACTGTCAAGAGAAGAAACCGATCTGCGCGATCTGCCAACCATACCGCTTCGTGCAAACCGAAAACAACAAAGTAGCCTTTTCGACGCGGTTCTTCCCACGAAGCCACAATCTCGTTGAAACGAGTACCAACTTTGACCCTATTTCCACAACAATTAGAGTTTACTACCAAATTACTAACACTAACTTATTTGCAGTGCCTCCTATGCTTACAACAAGATCCTCACCAACTTGAAGGAAATCCAACCGAAAACAACATAATACACAAATGCATTTGATAGTCTGCTATCACTTTTACATTTATTTGTTTAAATTCTACAGTTTTAAAACAGCAAGACAGACAACAATCAGTACTTATTAATTAAGCTGATTAAAAGTTGAAGTAGCCGTACTGAGGAATTTCCTTCTTGCAATAAAACAAGATTATCTCCACAGCAAATGCAGCAGTGGCAAAAAACAATCCAATTGCCCAACAAAGAAAATTGCCACCTAAGTGATCCATTCCTAGGGCGATGTTCGACGTTTCTCCAACAAACTCACTTTGGCTCATAGCCATTTTGAAGATTCGTCCATAAAATCCATTTTCGTTTATCGCAGTTAAAAGCTTGTTCAAAGTGGGTTTAAAAAAATGACCCTTTCTCATAGCTAACGTCATTTCCATGGTAAGGAACTTTGAATCAAGCACATCAACAACCGATTCGCCACCTTGTAAGCAAACTTTTATGGAGTCTTTGGACACAAGAGCGCTGGTGTTGCGATACTTCACCAGTTCCATTAGAGTATCGTGGAGATTAACCACAGGGACATGCAAAACTTTCTTTCTTAATTTAGCAGCTATTTCGTCGTTGTATGTAGCGTTGAAATTAAGTTTAATAGCGTTTCCGGACAAAACAGCTGTAAGCCTTGAATTTGCAAGTTCTTCAACTGTGGTGATGGTACGGCCATAAATGGACTGTGTTAAAATACTCATTAAGTTTGCTTGAAAGGATGTAGAAATTTGTATGCAATATATCGAATAAAATAGTGCAATAAATTTTAAAGCGTTGGTTTTGGGTCTGAGATTATCCACGCTGCAAAGTGTTAACGCAAAGGTACTCAGAAAACCTCTCCAGAAGTTTTTGAAACCTTCCTCTTCCTCTGAGTTTTTTGCAATTAACCACGAAATACAGATGACCACAATGAAAGCAATGGCAATGGACATCCAAACGTACCGATCATAAATAAGGGCCATTATTTTAATAGCCGGAAACTTGTCCCCTTTAGGAACCACCCAGACAAGTTTGTCCCGGTAAAATATATCACTTAAGTCGTAATCGTTTAACCAATCCACTCCTCGTGTTAGTGTATGAGAAAACAATATGCCTTCGTTATGGTCATAGTGAGCTTCCTTCTCATTCTCTTTTATCGAGTTGGTTGCTGTGGTGTTTAAAATTTTACTCATCAATTCGAAAAGGTAGCCAAGAATACCAAGGCATGGTACTTTTTTGAAATTTTTTGTAAGGTTGTTACCCAATAATGTTAATGCACAACCATCTAATCGCTTAATGGTGTCATTAAAAGTGGTTAAATTCCCATAGCACTTGTTAATAAAATACAAATTTGGTGTTCTTCCACATTTGTTTCCTTCTGCAAATGGGTCGAACGTATACAAATTCGGGTCACTTCCATCGACGACCACAATTACGTTGATTATGTCAAAACTCGACAGGATTTTGAATATTTCCTTTTGAAATGAGGAAGTGATGACTAAAAATTTTTTCCTTGGGGATTCGCTTTTGTCCCAAACCTTACTATCCCTTAACTTGGTTAAGGTTGCCTTCAGGGAAATGTATCCTTCTGTGTAAATTATGTAAGCGTTGTAATTTCTCAAAGTCATTTTGAGGGGTTTGTTGACGTCCAAGACAACACGTGGATGATCCACTTTAACGGCATTGAACATTTGATTGGGATTGTCGAAAATAAAATAAATTGTGGCGTCATTTGGAAGCAAATTTTTGATTAAACGTAGGATACAACTGTTTAAGTGTTCAGTAGAATTTGTTGTGGTGGTTACGTGAAGGGCACAGTTATTTAATAACGTTAGCACTAATACAATGCTGAGTATGTGTTTCGCCATTTTTGCACAAGCATAGTATGGAGCGATGTTTTGATCGGTAAAAATAAAATAATTACGTTGGCAATGGGTACTACATGAATTTGAAATGTTTTCTGTCCGTTTTCTGTCTTGAAAGTAATTTACAAGGGGTTAATGAGAAAAATAAGCAGAACTTCAATAATATCCTTAAAATAACAGATATCTCGTGTGGGGTTGCTAGATCCCCCATCGGGCGCCTCCCCAGGTGGCGGATCGGGGGAAGCCTATCAGATATGATAGGTACCGGGGAAATAAAATACTCGGGGCGGACCAAAACTAGCAACACAGTCAGGAGGCAACTTCCTCATACAGGATTTAATGGTTCCTACACAAACACTCACTAGTAAAGGGCAGCTGCACTACTAGGAGCTACTACAAGTGGAAGTCTACTTGACTGGAACAGTTGTAGATGCATATATGTTGGCGGGGATGTAATCATTTGTACGGCAACATAACAGCGGTACGGAAGGCAACGGAAAACCACCGTACTACAAATTCCCAGGAAAATTCATCATGGCTGAAAACAATAATGGAATGGCCCTCAGTCCCCGGCAGGCCTTGAATGGCCAGAGGGTGCTAAGAATCCCCGGGTCAGCCAAGAAGATTGCAACCTGGAACGTTAGGACTTTATACGAAGCAGGAAAACTTAAAAATGCTGCAAAAGAAATGGATAGATTAGGAATAAACATTCTCGGTATAAGCGAAGTGAGATGGTTAGGAGATGGCAAAATCAAAACAGATAACGGAATGATATACTACTCAGGGAATAAAGAAAACGTTCATCAATATGGTGTGGCTATAATGATAGACAAAACAATCCAAAACTCAGTTAAAAACTTTATACCATTGTCAGATCGTGTTATGTTATTACAAATAACGGCAAAACCAGTTAACATAAACATAGTACAGGTATATGCTCCAACGGCCGATAAAAGTGACGATATAGTGGAGGAATTTTATGAACAGTTAAAAACACTCATAAGACATATGAAAAAGCAAGAAGTAAATATTATAATGGGTGACTTTAATGCAAAGATTGGTCAAGGAGAATATGCAGATATAATAGGAAAATATGGTCTGGGAGTGAGAAATGAAAGGGGAGATCGTTTATTACAATTTTGCCAAGAAGAACAACTAGCAATTACCAATACTTTCTTCAAACTGCCTCCCAGAAGACTGTATACGTGGACAGCACCAACACATACAAAAGAACATATTGTTCGTAACCAAATAGACTATATACTAATTAACAAGCGATTTAAAAATAGTGTAATAACAACGAAAACATATCCTGGCGCAGATATAGCCTCAGACCACAATCCAGTAGTAGCTAAACTTAAAATACAACTAAAAAAGATGAAAACGAAACAAAAACCGTTGGATATAGATAGAAATAAATTAAAAAACCCATTTATGAAAACAGAAATACAATATTCTATAACGAACTCGTTTAAACAAGCAAGGGATAGTCTACAGACAGCAGAACCTAATTATAAATGGAACATTATCAAAGAAACAATAGTCAGAACAACTAAAGAAAAACTAAAGCCTGGTAAAATAGAAAAAAGAAAAGAATGGATGACGGATGAAATTTTACAGTTAATGGAAGATCGCAGGAAAGTAAAAAATGACAACATCGAAAAATACAAAAACATACAGAGAATAGTGCAAAGGAAAATAAGGGAAGCAAAACAACAATGGCTTTCGCAGATGTGTGCAGAAATAGAAGAACTAGAAAAAAAATACGATTTGTTCAACATGCATAAAAAAATTAAAGAGACGACAGGATTATATCGAACGCGCAAGGCAAATCTATTAGTAAAGAAGGATGACAACATTGCATTTAGTGTAGAAGAAAAATTACACACATGGAAGGCATACATAGAAGAGCTGTTCCAAGACGACAGACCAAAATTGCAAATAAACACAGAACCAGAAACTGGCCCTCCTATAACTAAAGACGAAGTAGAATACGCAATTAAAAATGCGAAAACTGGAAAAGCTGTAGGACCAGATGACGTTCATGTCGAGTTAATCAAATTATTAGATGAAACCGGAATAGAGATTTTAGTCGAATTGTTTAACACGATCTATTGTACAGGAGAGATACCAGAGGATTGGCTAAGATCAACTTTTATAACGTTACCCAAAGTTAACAACGCCAAAAAGTGTAGTGATCATAGAACCATAAGTTTAATGAGCCACGTGTTGAAAGTATTTTTGAAGGTAATACATAATAGAATACGTCGAAAATGTGAAGACAACATCAGTATTACCCAGTTTGGGTTTAGAAATGGGTTAGGTACCAGAGAAGCGATTTTCAGCATACATGTTTTAATAGAACGATGCAGAGACGTAAACAATGATATCTACATGTGCTTCATAGATTATGAGAAGGCGTTCGACCGCGTGCAGCACGATAAACTAATAAAGATACTGAAAGACATAGATTTGGATGGTAGAGATATACGAGTCATCGCAAACCTTTATTGGAACCAGAGAGCAGTGGTTAGAGTAGAAAATAATGAAACGGAGCAAATAGAAATCATGAGAGGGGTAAGACAAGGATGCGTGCTGTCTCCTCTATTGTTTAATTTATACTCTGAAGCAATTTTCAATGAAGCACTGGAAGATAATCGTCAAGGTATTATCATTAATGGAGTAACCGTGAACAACATAAGATATGCGGATGATACAGTCCTGATCGCTAATACTGAAGAAGACCTACAAGAACTGGTGAATAAAGTCAATCTCTCTAGCAATAATTATGGTCTAAACATAAACAAGAAAAAGACTAAGTTTATGGTAATTAGTAAACGTAAAATTGATATTGTAAATATCACAATTGACGGTGACCAACTGGAGAGAGTGAACAAATACAAATATCTCGGATGTAACATAAACGACGATGTAGATCACAGTAAAGAAATAAAAAGTAGGATTGAACAAGCGCGAAGTTCTTTTGAAAGAATGAGGAAAGTGATATGCTGCCGAGACCTAAACCTTGATCTTAGACTACGTATTATACGGTGCTATGTGTTTCCAGTTCTTCTATATGGCGTCGAATCATGGACGCTAACACAAGCAACAAGCAAAAAGTTAGAAAGTTTCGAAATGTGGTTATATCGTAGAATGCTCAGAATTTCGTGGGTAGAAAGAATCAGGAATGAAGCAGTCTTGCAAAGATTGAACAAAGATCTGGAACTATTGAAAACCATTAAACGTCGTAAACTAGAATATTTAGGTCACATATTACGAAATGAAAAATATTACTTACCTCAGCTGATCATACAAGGCAAAATACAAGGGAAGCGAAGTGTGGGTAGGAGACGTACATCCTGGCTGAAAAATTTGAGACAATGGTATGGCAAAAGTACGAATTCATTATTCCGGGCAGCAGTATCCAAAGTACAAGTAACCATGATGATAGCCAACCTTCGATAGAAGACGGCACCCGAAGAAGAAGAAGAAGAACAGATTATAGTTTACCATAATTTATTTATTGGTTCGTGATGGAAATGTACAAGTGTTCAAACATAACGTAGTTATATAAAACAAATTACCGTTGTGGTTTAATGAATTGTGGACGATAAACTACGTTCTAATTTAGGAAATACAATTGCTTATCGGATTTTGTTACATGAGCAATGTGAACTGAGAAATGATAAGGTGCTGCTCGTCACATTGCATTAATCTATTTCTATCACTGTCCTTACAAAACACCTCTGGGTTCTCTATCTAGTTCGTGTATGTTACCAGGACATGGACCCTCACCACGATCAGGAACCACCTTGTGCGGGGTCGGCGTCGTCACTTTGGTGAATTCAATTTGGTACGTCTACCTCTCTTTGAAAAGGTCCAAGGTATTTTAATTGGGACAAAGGAGGACTGGTTTAGTATATTCACAAGGTAGAGTATTCACTAACTTCCATTATGGGTGTCCAACACGGCGGTCTTGAGTGTGTTCTCTGAAATGGGAATCCCCGTACTCTAGCCCTACATCCAGGTAATTGCGTTTAGCATACCTTACAGGTTATCAATTTGCCTCCGCGATATACTAGGTGGTTGAAGCCCATCAATGGACAGGTGAAGGTGAGATCCAGGAAGTTATGCCTCGTCTGTTAGAATTAGAAACATGTTCCCTAGGAGTGAGGATAATTGAAGTATCGGCCCAGGGAGCTTATTGGCTCCACTCCGTTAAGGTATCAGACAATACAATCAGCCGGCTACAAACCTATCTGGGCGGTGCGTAATTTAACAGCCAGCAATTACTGAAAAGTCCAACTAGCGGCTTTCTTGACAGGTTGGTACCACGGGACCAAGTGCAAGACCGCGGGGGAATTGCAGCCCTTGTTCTTGGTAAAGATGTAGAATCCGTGGTAATCATGATAGACCTGTGCAGGTAAGGATCGTTTTGGTGCGGCTCGACGGGTAAGCTGAGTTTTAGCTCGGGCACTGACCTGCAGAATCAGTAGAGATTTGGGTAATCTTCCTCGTCTAGTGGGGACCGGCCGTAGCTTAGTGGTAAGAGCGCGGGCTCCCAATGCAGCGGATCCGGGTTCGATGCCCGGCCCGGTCGCTCTCCCTCGCAACGCAACAGGAAACCAGCGAGGTGGATTTTTCCCCAGGAAAAGCTGTCCTGTGGTTCGGAGCCCACTTTAAACTGTAGGTCCCCTATGTCGGTCTGTGGAAATTATTTATCGCCGCGCACCAAACACAGACATAGGAGCCAACGGGCTGAATAGTGTATGACACTATAAAAAGAAGTGGGGATAAGGGCACACAGTATAGTGGACTAATAGGTTGTTCTTTTTTTACCGTGCTGTAATGGCATCTCACATATTGTTCTGTTGCCAGTAGCGTTTTTATTGCCAGAGAACTCTTGGGACCTGAAGTCCCAAGTCAGCTTGGTGGGTCGCGTCCCACCGCACATAGACTTAAAATTATTTGTCCCACGGAATAACGTACTCAACTGACTGTGGTGCGAGGGACAAATAATTATGAAATTCATGCTTTAGAAATCGATTGATTTTTATGAAAAAAACATAATTTTTTTGTCATATTAAATTCGTCAGCCAAAAAATGGGCCTTACATATTTATTGATATTAATGATTAGTTTACACAGAAATGTTTTGTTGTATCGTCTCTCGCTGATTAAATAAAGGGTCGCTTATTCTCAATCTTTAAAAATACATCGTCACAGAGAAATTATAGCATTGAGATCAAAACCACTTTCTAGCCCATTTCCAGCTCCGCAAAGTTCTACAAAGTTTAAAAGAAACTGTTTTGGTCAGTGTTTAGTTAATTTAAAATTTTTTAATAAATTATTTAAAAATTTAAAAAAAAAGAAGTTTTGTTAATAATGTGTAAATTTGAAAATTTTGAAAACAAAAAACTGTTGATAGTTTCGAAAATTATTGAACATGTTCGTATATTTTTGTTTATTATGAAAATTTTGAACAATTTTTAAAAACTAAAAATTTTTGAAAATTTTAAGTTGCGTGAAATTTTAGAAAATTTTAAAACTTGAAAGTTTTGGGAAATAGTTAAAATTTCTAACAGTTTAAAAAAATTCTGTTTTGAAAATTAATTATTTTGATAATTTTGGAAACATTAAAAATTTTTATAATTTTTGAAAATTTGAGTAATTTTTGAAAGTTTTAATGTTTTTTGTTATTAATATATGTTAATTGTACACAATATGTATGAAATCTAAATTTAACTATTTATTTGGTTATAAAAACGTCGTTTGTTTTTTGGCGATTATCCAATTGAACTGTTCAGGTAAAAGACCAAAATGAAACCTGCCAGTGGTGTTTTCTCAGTGGAAACTTGGTCCTATTATCATTTAACATTCTCATATTGATTTCGTAGCCGAAATTCGTAAATATTTAGGAAGAAATCGATGGAGGGGGCAATGGGAAGTGATAGGGAAACCGCGCTGTGCAGATCGTCTATTCGACATGCGTAGAATACAAATTTTTGGGATCCTTTTCGAGTACGTCTATTTTGAAATAGAACACCCTTCCTCTCCCATCTGTTTTCTTGGCGGACCAGCATCATTTTCTTGCGGTGTCATTCTATTGCAATCAGCAATCTTTGAGCCAAATTTGGTTTTTCTGCGTCTGGACTGTAAAGTGTATACAGACACACAGGCAGACAGACAGACACACAGACACACAAAGAGATGATCTACAAAATATTTTTCTATAATCTGATCCAGTTCTATTGCAACAGTTTATATAGACATAACAATAATAATAAATTCTTTTTCAATTTTGCTTAAAATACATTTTTCAATCTGATTAATTAATTTTGAATATTTTAACGCTAATTATAACAACACACGCTGTTGTTAATAAAAAAAAACTCGCAAAATTATTATGTTTACATCAAAAGAACGAGGAAACAATTTGTGCATGATTAAATAAATTTTATAAAGGAACCGGCTTCTGCGAGAAAGTGGTTTCACTTTCATTGACTGAAAATTGTTTCCGCTTAAATAAATCACTTATCATAAAATTCCAATGGACGACCTCATTATTTTTATGCTGTTTGGATTAACTTCTGTTTTGTGTTTTTTTTTTTGAAATTTATTGTGTTGTGTTGCCTAAATTAATAATTTTGATTTTTATCACCGAACCTGTATTTAAATTTAAATTTCATGCAGAAAATTGTTATTGGACCTAATTTTGTACAAGAATTTTTTTTAAATCAAAGTTGTTCAAATTGTAGCAACAATTTTAATTATTAAATATTGAACAGAAAAAAAAGCTGTAGGTTTTTGTAATAAAAAAATTGTTTCAAAACCATTTCCTTTGTATACTCAAAAACTTATATTAATAAGCAAATTAAACTTACATAATTAAATTAATCCACTTATTTTTGTTGTTAACGATTTACTAACTAACATCAAAAAAATGTTATTAAATTTCACGTGATATTCACAGTTTAATAACTCAAATGAGACTGAAAGTACATACACATACGTACGGAAATCTTGCACGATCGGATAAAGTTGGGAAGGGTTTAATGTGTTAATGTTACCTACTTTTAGCTTAAGAGCGTGTTGATTTCTTCACTGTTCTTGTATTTATTTGTAATTTCACATATTTGCATGCAGTGCTCATCCTCGTTTTGCCTACTTTTACGTAATGGATAGTTTTATTCGTGTGCGGAGTTTTAATAGCCGATAAAAACGTTAGATGCAAAATTAGCATTATTATGTAAGCAATGCCATAGAATTTAATTCTGTCAGAACTATTACATGCTTATTTTAAAATTCGTTATAGTATGCGTGAGAAAAATGTATAAATAATGAGGATTTAAATAATACTGTAATTCAACGGGTAATAATAGTTTACGCAAATCAAAGATTTAAACAAAAATTAATTTTAATAATAAATATCAAAATTCTACACAAACAGACATTACAATACCACACGATTTTTGTGATTAAAACACATAAATTAGCTGTTGTTACGAACAATAAATTTTTATTTATTAATACACGTAGTTAAATGCAGAACAACCGTTCCTACATAGTTACTAAAAGAGTGTTTACAAATGCAACCTTTTAGGCCAACATTCCTTTCCTTATCTTCGGCATAACCCAGGTGGTCCCATAATTCACTTGTCCTAGCCATAACAGAGCCGCGACGTAACATTCGGCCGTTCCTGACATCAAAATTCGTGCACACAGGAACAAAGTGTTAATGATAATGCAATATCGTGCAATTTTAGTAACAACAAATTAACAAGAATTGTAGACACGGGCCAAGATAAGATAGTAAAAATGCCAAAAAATAAATACAAAAAATTGAGGGAAAAACCAGGTCTGTTATGGGATTTGAACTGGGGTCATCAGATTACAAGCCCACGCCTTTACCGCTAAACCAAACAACTATCTAATATTTTTTTCTATTATGTGTGTAAAATGGGTCACAGTTTACAACTGAGATTGATCATGCACGTTTGTAAAATAAATATAATAAATATTTAAAATAATTTACTTGCTAATTGTTAAAAATGTTAAATATGACCAATTGCGGTAAAATAATAAACCGCGCATATATGATACTAGCTCCACAATTTGCAAACTAACCAGCGACATGGCGCGTTTGTTTCAAAGGTGACTGCGATTTCGTTTTTATGTGATCGTTCTGTATTATAGTATATACATCTACTTCACAATAAATTTAAAAAAAAATTAATTTTTTTAAATAACAACTTTTTAATTATTAATTAAAGTGCATGTTTTGCAAACAGGATTGCATGTGCATATTTCATTAATTTTTAGTGCATACATGTAAACACATTTTGCAACTTTCTTTGCAGTTAAATCCGTGCCTTGGTGACAAAAATTTAAAAATGTTCTTGATTTTCCAACTCTGTTCATTTTCATTGCGGTGCGTGTACATGATTCTTTAGCTCATTTTCATTGTTGAGATTTTACACCTACGCCATTACATGCGGAAATTTTACTAAACGTTTTCCACGTGGTAGAAATCTATAACGAGCAGTGATATCTTACACATTACACGCAACGCGCAGTTTCGCATCTCTTCCTAAAGCTGACTCAATGACAAATCCTTCTACCGAGTGCACTTTAGTAAATTGGGCTTCAGCCGAATCTGCTTCTTTTAAATTCAATCGCAAATGGATATAGCTATGAGATAACCCAATTGAACGAGACTATTTTCAGCGATTTTTGGTCCAACGGTCACCGTTTAGCGCGGTGTATTTCGGCGATTACTCGTTTCGATCAGTAACCGCTCATTTCTATTACGCAACCTGTATGAAATTCTGCAAAAGTTTATAATTTTCATTAGTGCAATATACTTTTTTAAGGATAATAGTATGAATATGGATTATTATTAAAATGAGATTAAAAAATTAACAATCACTAATTGTTAATTTAAAATGGTAAGAAGACAAACCAACGCAAAATGAATATGATAGTTTGTTACGGTAGTAATTTAACATAAAGTAATTCCATAACGAAAACCGCGGTAGAAAACCATAATCCAACAACCAAAAAAATAAAATAAACTAGCATGTGATTCATTCCCAGGGCGATGTTTGCTGATTCTACATCCAAATTATTTTGGGCCATAGCGAACTCAAAAATTCTTTTATAAAACCCATTTTCGTTTATTATTTGTAAAAGTTTGTTAAAGGTGTTAACAAAAAAGTGCCCTTTTCTCATAGCCAATGTCATTTCCATAACAAAAAGATTAGAGTCCAATATGTTAACTGCGGATTCGCCTCCTTGGTCTCGCAAACAGACGTTTATAGCTTTTTGGGCTACTAAAACGGTACTGTTTTGGTATTTTACGACGTTTGTTAAAACATCAGGGAGGGCTGCTACGGGAACGGTTAAATGATTTTTGTTTATTGTATCATGCACTTGACGTCCATATATTGCGCTAAAATTTAAGTCTGTTTTATTTCCGGTCAAGACAATAGTAAGGCCGGAGTTCACAAGTTCTTCAATTGAACCAATTCCAGGATTATAGGTAGGTCCAGTTAAAATGCTTATTAGATTAGCTTGAAAGCTTGTGTAGATAATTATACAATAAAGAGAATAAAATTGGGCTATGAACTTTAAGGCGCCTCTCGTAGGGTTAAGGTTATCTGAACTCCCGAGCGTCATCGCAAAAATCGTAAGAAAACACCTCCAAAATTGCTTGAAATTTTCCCTATCAGCCAGAAGGTTAGCCATTAACCACCAAAAGCAAACAATCACAATGAAAGCTGCTCCGATTCCTGTCCATACTTTCCACTCATACGTAGAAGCAATTGTGAGTGCAGTTGACACTTTGTTTGCTTTAGGAAAGACCCATACAAATTTATCTTGATGAAAAATGTCAGTCAAGTCGTAATCATTTAACCAACTTTCATCTCTTGTTAGTGTAAGTGTAAAGAATATACCTTCGCTGCGACTGTAATGGTCACTTTTATTGATTTCTCTTGATGGTGAAGGGGACACATTTGTTTCTAAGGTTTTGCTCATAAAATCGAAGATATTCCCAAGAACACCAAGACCAAGTACGTTATTCAAATCTTTTGTTAAATATTTACCTGAAAATGTAAGCCGACAGCCATTTAGGTTTTTAATAGTATCATTAAACGCAATTATCACTTCGTCGTCGCATTTTTGGGTAAAGTACATGTTTATTCTGTTTCCGCATCCATTTTTTTGCAAAAACGAATCTGACGTATATAAATTCGGTGAAACTTCATATCCATTGTGGTAATTTTCCACAACCACAATTACTTTTATTATATCGAAATTCCAAAGAATCTCAAAAATTCCTGTTATGTTAGGCGAAGACGTAATCACTATGAACTTTCCTCTTGGTGAGTTACTTTTGTTCCAAATTGTACTTTCTTTTAGCTTCGTCAAAGTTCTATTCAAAGAAATGTGTCCGTCTGTCTGTATGATATAAGCGTTACAATACGGTAACGATAATTCAATTGGTTTATTAATGTTTATAATAACACGCGGGTTATTTGCTTCTGCAGGCACAAAAACTGTTTTGGGATTTTCAAAAATTAAATAAAATGTGGTGTCATTCAAAAACAGAGTTCTGTGTAAATGTATCAGACACGTGCTTAGTTGCGAATTAGCAGTTTTAGAAACAACAACGCAGTTTTTAAATAAAATTAACAAAATAAGACTGTATGGTTTGTACTTCACCATTTTTGAGTTCAAGTACAACTACATACAAACATGTTTTCGAGGAATTGGGATTTACTATTAAATAAAAAATTACAGTGTAACAATTCGGTTGTTTTTGTTAATTATTCATGAACTGTAATGTTTACAATAAAAAATTAATCATATTTAACCTTGCTGCGTCGTTCGTTTTGCCTACACACATAAGGTGTTCGGGTACAAAACGACCCATTACGTTAAAATGACTGGTTAATATCCCCTAGCTTCTTTTTTTTGTATTAAAGTAAATATTCTATAGCGTAAAAGCAAACATTTATTTAATAAAAGGAAATTGGACAATACATTTCAAAACAAAAGCAAGAACTAAGAATAAACGTTTACTTAAAATAAACAATGCGGAATGTAATAATTAACTTTTAAAAAAAGAGAAAACCGACTTCAAATAAAAACACAAAAGTGACATAAGTTAACTAAAAAGCAAAAAATAAATGTTTTTTATACAACAGTTTAATACTTATTTGTTGTTCCGTTTAATGTAATTAAGAAATTGTTGTTTATTATATAATTATTAATTGTTTTATTATTTTTTAAGTCGGTGCCAAGTAAAACATAAAAATTATATACCTTGCTGCAATAACAAATTAGATTTGAATTTTTGTATTTTACTTGGCACCGACTTAAAAATTATAAAACAATTAATAATTATATAATAAACAACAATTTCTTAATTACATTAAACGGAGCAACAAATAAGTATTAAACTGTTGTATAAAAAACATTTATGTTTTGTGCTTAGAGGCCGGTGCGATCGCAGATACCTGCTTAGCAGGTTCCGATCGCAACTTTGCCGGTTTGTTGCTTTGCAACTTTTTCTCGCCGCACATAATAGAGGGCGTTATTAGTTTAATTCCCGTTAGATTTATTTTTTGCTTTTTAGTTAACTTATGTCACTTTTGTGTTTTTATTTGAAGTCGGTTTTCTTTTTTTTTTAAAGTTAATTATTTTACAATTTTAAGTGATGGGTAGACCTAGTAAGGATGCTTCTCGAATGAGGAAACGACGGCTAGTTGAAACGGAAGATGAAATACGGAAACACTAAAAAGTCGGTTAAAGAAATAGATTTTGAGGAGTATCTTCGAAGTTCAAGCTCCAATACCAATGAAATTATGATGGGACCACCTTGGAACTATACTGAAACCAACACAAAAAAATCATTAAAATCGGTTCATAAACAAAAAAGTTATGCCCGAACATACATAAAAAAAAATAAATAAATAAATAAAAAAACATATCTACAGACGAATTGAGAACCTCCTCCTTTTTTTTGAAGTCGGTTAAAAATGAACATTTAGTAAAGAAAAGAACACTTCAAAATTAAATTTATAATTGACAAAAGATAATTAACTTTATAAAAAAAAAGAAAACCGACTTCAAATAAAAACACAAAAGTGACATAAGTTAACTAAAAAGCAAAAAATAAATGTTTTTTATACAACAGTTTAATACTTATTTGTTGTATCGTTTAATGTAATTAAGAAATTGTTGTTTATTATATAATTATTAATTGTTTTATAATTTTTAAGTCGGTGCCAAGTAAAACATAAAAATTATATACTTTGCTGCAATAACAAATTAGATTCGAATTTTTATGTTTTACTTGGCACCGACTTCAAAATTATAAAACAATTAATAATTATATAATAAACAACAATTTCTTAATTACATTAAACGGAGCAACAAATAAGTATTAAACTGTTGTATAAAAAACATTTATTTTTTGCTTTTTAGTTAACTTATGTCACTTTTGTGTTTTTATTTGAAGTCGGTTTTCTTTTTTTTAAAGTTAATTATTTTACAATTTTAAGTGATGGGTAGACCTAGTAAGGATGCTTCTCGAATGAGCAAACGACGGCTAGTTGAAACGGAAGATGAAATACGGAAACACTAAAAAGTCGGTTAAAGAAATAGATTTTGAGGAGTATCTTCGAAGTTCAAGCTCCAATACCAATGCAATTATGATGGGACCACCTTAGAATCTGGCCTAGTTCATATGACGTAAAAAAAATATCGCATGTAATATTGTGGCCTTTCAATCCGTAAGATAGGTCCAAAGCAACCCGCATACCCTGCTTTTGTTCTCTGACTCCTCCAGGAATTTTCCCAAGGGGATGTTCCATACGTACGCTGTGTTATTGTCGCATAATACCCAAAATTTAATTCCATATCGAGCAGGCTTACTGGACATATATTGCCTAAAAGGGCACCTGCCTCTGAACCCAACCAAGTGTTCAGCAACGGTTACATTTGCATCTGGATCCCATAAGCTTTCTGTCGATTCGTTGTGAGATTTGAAAACCCCTGCTAATATCAACAAACCAATATAGGAATATAAATCTTGCGATCCACATCTTTCCAATTTGTGTCATAGACTCGACGACCGTCCATGTTTGAATTTTCTAAAAATAGTTTTTCAATTGATGGTGGAAAGAAAAGCATAAAAGCAGATAGCTCGTCTTCTACACTCGAAGTGGTGTACCTAATAAGTCCAGGTGTCATTGTAAGAACGTTGTGTGCAGCAAGTCACCCTCGATGTATAGAAGGTTCAGAATACCATTCGATTTGCTTGTTTTTCGATAACGTAGTTTCGGATGTCACATTTGAAATTTCTGGTTCTTACTCTTCTGAGTCACCTTCCGAACAAACAGAAATATGATCTTCAATTTCAGAGCACTCGTCTTCGATGGATGCCATCCATCAGAGGAATCTTGAAAATCAAATATTTCTTTGTCTGAATTATCAATTGCTTCTTCTAGTTGCTTTTGTGTCAAAGAAGGCACAAATTTTGATTGTTTCGAAGTCATAATAAAAAAAAGTTACTCCGCAACAAGATGTACACAGACCTAAGATTCAACACTCACCGAACGATATACAAGCACTGTGGGATAAGAAATACTGGAGAGGTTTACATGCAGGTCTCAACCTGTGGCCATTACTCACACCACGCTGTACAGAATTATGGGAGTTTCAGCTTGTTTCGGCTTCTAAAGAGGAGAGGACAAAAGCGATCCAAACAACCTATGTGTGTAAATTTAAACTACTAAAAAACTGAAACGAATATTTTTCCGCTAATTACAAAATCTTGAAGCTATGGTAATTACAACTAAAGTCCTAAGAGCTCAAGTATCTAGAACTAGAAATAAAAGTTTAGGCGATAAATAAAGCAGCAACTGGGCCGAAAGGGACCCGAACGACGCACCAAGGTTAAAGTGAAATTTAAGGAACAGTTTGAACCACACCTTACAATTGACGTGAATGACAACTATAAATACCATCAGCAGTAGCATTACAAATGTCGTTAGTGCCAAAGCTGTCTAGAGATACAATTTTAAGTTAATTTTATTGGATCTTAAGCACATAAATTAATATAATCCAAATACGTTTTTCATGGATTAACACAACAAAATATTAAATTTTTGCCTTTTTTGCTATTCAATGATCTAAAATTGGGACGTTGCGTATCCTGAACGTGATACGTTGTGGTTGTTCGTGGTACGTTGTATCTATGTTCTTACGCAGTAACAGTTTTGGAACCTCGGGGGTCTAAAGTAACTGAATTTAATAAATAAAACACAGGATTTAATACGTTTATTGAATATATTCAATATATATCCTTAAAATAATACAATCATTGAATCTTTTCAATGCATTCCTGAAGCAATAAGCGGCTGCAGCCAACTTATGGTAAAAGCCGGGGAAAGGGGATTTTATTGTGGCAGCTGGTTGCACCGAGCACACACAAGAAGTAACTAGCGGCAGCTAGATTGTTCCAAGCCAATAAAACGGCAATGGACAGGGTACCTTATGCGACGAGGAGATGATAGATGGAGCAAAAAGGTAACCGAATGGAAGTTAAGGACAGAAAGAGGAGACCGCGAAAGATTTAGAACCAGATGGAGAGATGACATCAATAAGGTCGCAAGAACACAATGGATGGGAGCGACGACGGCAGATTGAATAACAAGGCGACAACTTGCTGAGGCGTACATCCAGAGATGGAATATCTAAACGCTGGGATGATGATGACAACAAAACTCTAAAACTCATCATATCACCACACTCCCCAAAAACTAGCGGGATTACGAGATCAGGGCAATCCGTAACCACGCTCGTAGTGTTCTATACGGTTGCCGTTGACAGCTCCCTTTGTGCAAGGCCAGCCGCAGGCACGCACCGTCCATTTAATGTCAGTAGTCGGTCTGATCATACTGATCGGTACCTGAGCAGGGTTGGGAGTGAAACCCTTTGAATCGACATTTCCGGGCATAAGATAATAAAGTGAAAACTTATCCCAAGGGTTTAGGTACAATATGCTTATTGGTACCCTATTCCTTCTTAAACGACACTTTTACCTGGCCCTCAATAGCTATTACACCACCCAATAATGTGGCTACCTAAAGGGTCTCCTTGATGGGTTGAAACACGCGCAAATTTGAAACAGGAGTGAACGCACTACAATAATTCAGAGCGCATTTTTGTCGATTAGAAGTTAGGGCCCATCGTGGGAGCCATTAAATGCTCCACCTCGTCAAATCACTAAGCCAGGCCTCCGTGATGTCGATCAAGGCAGCCTTAAACTGAAGCCACCGAAGTGATCGCAAAGACAGGTTTTCAGACCCTTCCCCATCCCCAACTAAGTACTTTCTGACATTTGTTTCATAGGTTTACATTAATAATTATAAATGACCAAAATGTATTAGCATTGTAAATAAATTGTCGAATTGCATTGTGTCCGAGTCTATCCCTTGGCCTATTTCCTTTACTGAGGTCTAACCCTGACACAACTACATGTCTTCTACGGGGTAGGAAGCTATCACGTGCAGTCATATCGCACTTGACGCGAAACCCACAGTTTTAGATGTATGCCGAAAGATGAGACATTGGCAGATTCATCTACCGAATGCATTTTAGCATTCTTGTGGTAATTTCGGCGCCAACGTAACCGAGTAGTTAAAGCGCTTAAGATCTCGACTTTAATCCAAGACTAGATGCCTGGCGGGCGGCCAACCTAGTCGATTTTTAAAAATTGTGAATCAAACGCCTTGAGAGGTGAGGGAAGTTAGGCAGCCATCTAAGACGTGGGGATTTTTACAATACTTTGTATTAGTTAAAGAGTGCAAGACGGCTGGGTTTCGGAAGCGATGATCGGTGGCCCTGACCCACCGCATTACAAACCAAACGCCTCATTGGAGCGTAAGGTCTCCGACTTTACTTTGAGGTTTTTAAACTAAAGCGTACGTAAGTGTACCTATGCTAGCTACATCATGTGTAAACCAAATTTCTGTTATACAACCTGTATTATATGTAATAAAAAAATGATAATTTTTATTGATTTATTCATAAATATAACGTATTAAGTGATGAACATTTTTGTTTTCCCAAATATTTATTAACGTATTAAGTATAACATAACTTTGTAAGAATGATAAGAAATTGAGGCTGCAATAAACAAATCATCTAATACTAACTACCTATTGAAACACTGAAAGATACCAACTAACGCAAAATTAATGTGCTAGGTTGTATTTTTGTAATTTAACACAAACTAATTCTACTACAAATACAACGGTAGCAAACGACAATCCAACTGCTAAAAAAATAAAATAATCAATCAAATGTTCTATTCCCAGCACGATATGTGCTGATTGTACGTCCAAATCATTTTGGGCCATAGCCAGTCCAAAAATTCTTTTATAAAATCCATTTTCATATATTATTTTTAACAATTTATTGAAGGTGTTAATGAAAAAGTGACCTTTCCTCATAGCCAATGTCATTTCCATACCGAGAAGATTAGAGTCTAAAATGTCAACTGCAGATGCCCCTCCTTGCAAACAGATTTGTATTGATTTCTTAGATGTCAACAAGGTACTGTTACGATATTTCACTACTTCCAATAAATTATGAGTGATATTAAGTTTAGATTTATATACAAGATTTTCTTGCATTTTAGCGTACACTTGGGTACCATAAACTGCGCTAAAATTGATTGTGTTTTCATGCCCAGTCAAGACAAGAGTTAAGCCGGAGTTTACAAGTTCTTCAATTGAACTTATTCCAGGTTTATAAATAGGGTTGGTTAAAATACTTACTAGATGCGCTTGAAATATTGTGTACATAATTATACAATATAGAAAATAAAACTGAGCTATGAACCTCAACGCGTTTGTCTCAGGATTAAGGTTATCAGGAATGCTGAGCGTCATGGCAAATATTCTAATAAAACACCGCCAAAACTTCTTAAAATTTTTCTTGTCGGATAGAAGTTTTGCGATTAACCACCAAGAAACAACCACCATAAGGAAAGCTATTCCGATTCCTGCCCATACCTTTTTCTCATACATAATAGTAATTATGTGAGCAGTTGAAACTTTCTTCGCTTTATGAAAGACCCATACCAGTTTATCGTAATAAAATACGTCCGTCAAGTCGTAATCATTCAACCAACTCTCATCCCTCGTGAGTGTATGAGTAAAGAATATACCTTCGCTGCGATTGTAATGGGCACTTTTCTCGTCTTCTTTTGTTGAACTGGACACGTTTGTTTTTAGTGTTTTTGTCATTAAATCGAAGACATGTCCAAGAATACCAAGAGCAGGTCCCTTTTTGAAGTTTTTTGTTAAATATTCACCTAAAAGCGTAAGTGGACACCCGTTCAAGTTTGTAATAGTATCATTAAATCCAATTTTCACTTCGTCTTCGCATTTTTGAGTAACGTACAGCTGTGCTTGGTTGCCGCATTTGTTTTCTTTTGCAAACGGATCTGATGTATATAAATGGGGGGTAATATCGTATCCATCGTGGTTGTTTTCAACAACTAGAATTGCGTTTATTATGTCGAAGTTCCAAAGTATTTCAAACGTTTTTGATATGTTCGGAGAAGATGTAATTACTACAAACTTTCCTCTCGGCGAGTCACTTTTATTCCAAATTGCACTTCCTTTTAACTTTGTCAAAGTTATATTCAGAGAAACGTGTCCGTCTGTCTGTATGATATAGGCGTTACAATATTTTAACGATAGTACAATTGGTTTATTAATGTTTATAATAACACGCGGGTTATCTATTTCTGCCAGCATTAAAATTGGTTCGAGATTTTCAACAATGACATACAATGTGTCGTCATTTAATAACAGAGTGCTAAGTAAATGCGGCAAGCAAGTGCTTAGCTCTGATTCAGAAGCTTTAGAAAAAGTAGCACAAATATTAAATAAAATTAAACAAATTAAAATATATGGTTTGTGCTTCACCATTTTAAATACAAGCAAATACAAACATTTTTCAAGGAGTTGGGTTTCACGATTAACTAACAAATTACAGTGTAATAATAAAGTTTGCTTTCATTTGTTATCTACGAGCTGTAATGTGCACAATAGAAACATAAATCATTTTTAAACCGACAGCTGTACTTGTACCTGGTAATTATAATTTTTAATTAACAATAGCAGTAGTAAAGTTGTTTCTGCCAAAACTATCATTAGAGCTAAAATTGTATGTCAATTTGTGAGTATCTTCCACATCAGTTTCACTTTAATAAATATATCGAATTCATAAGGGAAATAAAAAATAATGAAAGCTTATGTTAAGATTTTTGAACATATCTGATATTAATCAGACTCCATATGCTCCTAATTGATTGACGCAACCTTGTTTGTTACCACCACCAAAGGGTTGGAGACCTTGGGCTTCAAACTTGGTAGTCAAGTAAGAAATGTCTAAAGTAATAATATTTTATTTTCAAAACACTCCTGCAAAGGTGGTTCTGACAATTATCTCAACGATTTAAGCTATAAGTGTCCAAAACAAAATTAAAGAATAGAAAAGTATATTTTCAAATAAAGTCACAACTAAATATTTAACTATTAAAAAATTAATAGATTATTAATAAAATAAAACTCTTAGTAATTGTTTCACAATTGGTTGGTATTTATTTTCTCGACTTAAGTTTCAACCTTCACGGTCATCGTCAGGAGTTTAAAAATCAAACTAAACTAATACTAAAACTTAAAGATGTACAATACTACCCTACCCATTTCCGGAATTTTGCGTCGCCGCCTTGACTCTAAGTGTTAACACATGTCACTTAGAATCAAGGCGGCGACGCAAAATTCCGGAAATGGGTAGGGTAGTATTGTACATCTTTAAGTTTTAGTATTAGTTTAGTTTGATTTTTAAACTCTTGACGATGACCGTGAAGGTTGAAACTTAAGTCGAGAAAATAAATACCAACAAATTGTGAAGCAATTACTAAGAGTTTTATTTTATTAATAATCTATTAATTTTTTAATAGTTAAATATTTATTAATAATGTTTCACCATGTGCCTACCACACAATCAATTCAAAATATTAAGTCACAACTATATCACCAGAATACCAACAAGGGAGTCATTATAACCACCTTTTATTAAGGTGGCGGCATGCAGCGTTAGATATAATCCGCTAACTTTAATCTTCACAAGCCTCTAGTACCATACCAGCCTATGAGCCCCCCCCTCCGGTGAAAGAACACTGCTTAAATTTCTACTGATTCTGCGCATCAGTGCCCGAGCTGCAACCCAGCTCACCCGTCGAGCCACGCCAAAACCATCTTTGCCTGCACAGGCCTACCACTACTGTCACGAACACGTTGCGAGGGCTGCTATTTTCTCGCGGGCTTGTACTTTTCTTTGTAACACTACGTTACCCCAGCAAATCTAATGTTCTTGCGTGTTGATTTTGTATACAGGCACATAGTTTTAGACCCGAGGGGGTTGCTAGACCCCCTACCGGGCGCCTCCCTAGGTGGCGGATAAGGGAATGCCCGCTAGATGTAGCGGGTACCGGGGAAACCAAATACCCGGGGCGGACCAAAACTAGCATAGGAGGCAACTTAATTCAGTTCTAGCTGAACTAGTGGAGACGAAAATGGTATCTATTTTAACGGAAAAACAAAGCGTAAAGCAGAATGTAAGGGGGAACCACTCGACGGACGAAATTCTACAACTGGATAAACGTAGAAAGTAGAAGGGGCAAAACAGGGTAAAGTATAAACAGATACACATGAAGATAAAACAAGGAATAAGAAAAGCCATAGAAAACTGGTTAACACCAAGACGTATAAAAGGAGAAGAATTACAAGGATTTAATTTTCACAAGAAAATAAAAACAGTTGGTTGCCGGCGGAGAACTGCGGATGCCGGTCATACGGTATTCAAAGTTAAGCACTGCCCGCTCTGGTCCTCACTCGGATGGGTGACCAATAGAGGGGTATATCTGCAACCAATCGTGCTTTGGAGGGCACGTTAAGCCGTCGGTCCCGTTTGTCATACTAACAGCTTTGGCAATCGTAAACCATTTAGTGGAACTTCTTCCTTTTTCGACGGGTAAGGTCAGCCTCCTGTCCGGCATACGTGCAACGAGGGCTCACAGAACCCGCACTAGTTGCGGGTATTACTCGCGGTAACGGCGGTATTAAAGAGCTTCTACTATATTGTGCTCTATTATTTTTGTTGATTTATGTGTTTCTAATGTCACTTTAAAGTTGGATTTTACTGCTAATTACATGGTGAACAGTTAACAGTGTCCTCTATAAGGATTAAGTTAACCATAATTATTCTTAAGTATTGTTTTCAATGAATATAACCTTAAAGTAATGCAAGTGTAACGAATTTGTCTGCCGGTGTCGCATTTACGTACAGTTTTCACGTTATCGCACAACCCAGACAGCATGCCTGTTATCTTCAGTTGTACTTGTTGTGGATCTGTCGTCGATGAGCACAAATTAGTAACTTGCTGCATATGTAAAAAAGGATATAAACATACATGTGTTGACCTTTCATCCTCGGAAGTAAGGATTATAAATTCTAAAAAAGGACTATCTTGGAGTTGCAACACATGTGCCGAACTTGGCAATGACCTTAATGATCTTAAGGCTGCAATTGTCGATCTCAAAAACGAGCTTATTGAAGTAAAAACTAAGCTATCCTTAGTAGAATCTGGTAAATCACTTGATAGTGATTGCTTTGAGGAAATTATCTCTGAAGTTAATGAACGTCAAATAAGAAAACGTAATATCATAATTTACGGTGTAACCGATGTGGACAATGCATCTCGCTCTGCTAATACAATACATGAAAAGCAAACGGTACTTGAAATTTTAACTCAAGTTAATCCTAAATTTAGCAACATCGACATTGTTTCTGCTCGTTTAGGTAAATTTGATCCTACAAAGCCGTACCCTCGCCCAATTAAAGTAATACTTAACGATGAAAAACTGGTACATGATATTATTCATAATACTAAGAAACTAAAAGATAACCAACTCTACAAGGGTGTTTCAATATCTTTAGATAGAACACCTAAGCAAATGGAATATTATCGTAATATTAAAAAACAATTGGATGATCGTATTAAGTCAGGCGAAACAAATCTTAAAATAAAACATATTCGTGGAATACCCAAAATCTTACCTTTAAACTAGAATTGCCCAACAGTAAAGCTGACCTAATCTGCTACTACCAGAATGTGCGTGGCCTGCGTAGTAAAGTGCAACAATTTTTCTCGTCGGTTAGTGAATGTGAATTTGATTTAATTTGTCTAGTTGAAACCGCTCTCACTACTGATATGCTTAATACTGAATTTTTTCCTGGCTCTTACAATGTGTTCAGATGCGATCGTCAATATGATGTTACTAACCAATTATGGGGAGGTGGTGCTTTATTAGCAGTTAAAAGTTATGTTAATGTTGAAACACTTAATATGTCTGAATTAACCAATGCTGTGCCCTCTATTGATGCCTTAGGTTGTAAGTGCTTTTTTAATTTTGGTACAGTTTATATATTTGTTATTTACATACCACCTAACACTACAACCGTAGATTTTCGTATCTTTACCGAATTTTTTGAGCAGATGGATTGTTGTCGCGACAAAGATATTCTGATTTTAGGCGATTTCAATATTCCTAGCTTCAACAATCCTGACGCTAATGATAGTAAATGTAAGTTGACCTATAGTTTAATTGATTTCTTAAATTTAAGTCAATACAACACAGTTACTAATGTGAATGGACGACTGCTCGATCTCGTATTGTCTAATATTGACTGTGAAATTTCACGAGATAATGCTCCTTTAGTCAAAGAAGATGTCTACCATCCTGCATTATATTTAACACTGTACGTAGTCCGTACCTCTAAAACCGATTTTCCTATTAATGCAATCAATAAAACTTATAATTTTAAAAAAGCGGATTTTCCTAACCTGTACAATGCTATGCTCGGTGTTGATTGGTCCTTTCTGCTCAACTACACGAATGTAAATACAGCATGTGCGGAGTTCTACAACGTCATGTATTCTTTGTTTGATTTATATGTTCCCTTTCGTCGTAATAAAAAACATTCATTTCCAATATGGTATACCCCTGAACTAATTAAAAATATTAAACTAAAAAACTACTACTTCAAAAGACATAAAAAGAGCAAATCTGTTACTGCTCACCAAGATTTTTGTCGCCTCCGTTCACTTGTCAAAACTCAGATCTCTACTTCCTACAGCAACTATCTCCGTACTGTTGAACAATCTATTATCACTGATTCTAAGCAATTTTGGTCATTTATTCAGACTAAAAAAGGTAGCTCCCGAATACCTGGCAGAATGTCTAACAATGATAATATTTTTGATTCTCCTGAATTAATTGTCAATGCTTTTAGCCAATATTTTAGTAGTGTTTATCTAGCTCCGCAACCCGCCACATTTGTCAATAAACCCCCAAATAATCTGCCATCTATCAACATTGTCAGCATATCAGAAGACGAGGTTTTATCCTCTATACGTAAACTAAATAATAAGATGACTTCTGGTCCAGACCAAATTCCCAGCTTTATTATTAAGGATTGTTTTGGAGTATTAATCAAACCCTTGGTTGTTTTGTTTAATCTCTCACTCAAAACATTATGTTTTCCAGACGAGTGGAAAAAAGCCCGCATTTGTCCGGTTCTTAAATCTGGCGATCCAAGCTTAATAACTAATTACAGGCCTATTAGCATCTTATCCAACTTTGCTAAAGTTTTTGAGATAACCCTTCACTCTCGTATTTATCCCCTTGTTCAAAATTATATTTCCCCATTTCAACATGGTTTTATGGCTAAACGCTCTACCCTATCTAACCTTGCTTGTTTTACACAATACGCCTCAGGGGTCCTTGATTCCCAAGGTCAAGTCGATGTAGTCTACACCGACTTTTCCAAAGCCTTTGACCGAATTGATCATGGTATTATCATTTCAAAATTACAAAGCTTTGGATTTCACGATTCGTTACTCTCATTTTTTATTTCATATCTTGAAAACCGCATGCAATATGTAACTTATAATAATTTTAATTCCAATGCCTTTGTCGCGTCTTCTGGGGTCCCTCAAGGTTCCAATCTAGGCCCTCTTTTATTTCTATTGTTTGTCAATGATTTATCTGAATTTATATCCTGCGAAAAACTGCTTTTTGCAGATGATTTAAAAGTATTCTCCACTATCAATACGCTTAGTGATTGTGATATGATCCAACTGCAAATAAACCGTATTCAAGAATGGTGCGTTATAAATAGTCTTCACCTTAATGTTTCCAAATGTAAAGTGGTTACTTATACAAGAAAACTCCAGCCAATTATATATCCGTATACTTGTAATTCTATTCCGTTGAATCGCTGTACCGCTACTACCGACCTAGGTGTTCATTTTGATCAAAAACTTACTTTCTCTGATCATATAAATACAATATGCAGTTCCGCCATGAGAATGTTAGGTTTTATTATCCGAAACTGTAGGACTTTTTCAAACATTTTATCTCTTAAGCTGTTATTTATTGCATTTGTCCGATCCAAATTAGAATACTGTGCTCTGATTTGGTATCCTTACTATGAATACCAGAAGGATTGCTTGGAGTCAGTTCAACGAAAATTTTTAAAATTCTTGTCTTTTAAGACTGATGGCACTTATCCGGAAATCGGTCTTGATCAGCATTTACTGCTCTCAAGGTTTGATCTTCAATCTCTTGATTTTCGAAGAATAGTATTCAGTCTTACTTTTTTGTACAACTTGCTACATAATAAAATTGACTGCATGTCTCTTCTTTCTTATCTGAATTTTCTTGTACCCCGCCATTCATCTCGTAGTGCACCTGCATTTTATTGTCCTACTGCACACACCAATCTACTACTAAAATCACCTATCACTGTGATGTCGCAAAATTATAATAAAATCTGTAAAGACTGCGACATAAACTTTAGCTCACTGAAACTTTTGAAAACTCGAGCCGCAATCACTTTTAATTAAATTTAATTTAAGTAATTGTAATTATATTTTTTGTTTTTCTTTGCTATATAGTATGTTTTTTTTTAATCATGCTTGAATTTTAAATTGTACGATTTACTATTATCTAGTACATCTATTATTTTTTTTTTGTACAACTTATAATTATTTTTGTCCTGTAATTGGATACTTTATCTGTTGGGCAATAAAGATATTATTATTATTATTATTATTATTATTATTAAACAGGCCATTGTCCCATAACAAGAGGAAGAAGAAGAAGAAAATAAAAAAAAACAAAGTTTTTATAAGTGTTTAAAAAGGAAACAGTTAACAATTTGGTAGATGAAAAAACTTATACAGTAAAGGATACAAATCAAAAGCTAGATATATAGAAAAAAAACTTATTTGAAGATGATCGACCAAATATACCAAACATTGATAGAACTAAATCAGGCCCTAAAATCCCAAAAGATGAAATATTAAACGCTATAAACCTATCAAAACCCGGTAAAGCGACAGGTCCAGATAATGCACCATTGGAAATTATCCAATTAATAGATGACAACGGTACTGACGAACTATGCGATCTATTTAATATAATATATGACTCAGGTATCATCCCAAAATAACGGCTCATGTTTACCTTTGTTGCAATACCTAAAAAGAGAAATGCAAAAACAAGTAGCGAATACAGAACCATAATATTAATGAGTCGTATACCTACTAAAAATATTTCCGAGAGTGATACATTCAAGAATTTATCGTAAATGTGAAGAAACGATGAGCAACAGTCAATTTGGTTTCAGAAATAATTTAAGTACAAAGGCGGCGCTTTTTGTACAAAAATGTAAGGACGAGTAAATAAAGAAGCAGAAATTCTACGTAAGCGGAGTGAGGAGTTTGGTAAAATTGCAACAGAAGGCGCTACAATCGCAAATCCTAAATGATATTTGTCAATACTATCTGTCACTAGGTCACATTAAAATTTTCAGACAGATCTGTCATTTAATTCAGTTTTGACAGCCATTGAGACCAAACAACCTCCCATATTTTTGCAAAGGTGGAAAAAAATGGATATGAAAAAGCTACCCGCTCGATGGGTGCCGCGTTTGCTCACTATCGACCGGAAACGTACACATGTGACAACTTTAGAGGCAGGTTTGGCGATGTTCAAACGCAATAAACAGTTTTTGCGTCGTTTCATAACTGTGGAAGAAACACAGATTTATCACTATCCACTGGAGACCAAGAAACAGTCTAAACAGCGGATTTCTTCTGGCGAACCTGCACCGAAGAAGGCTAAGTCGGTTTTATCGTTCAACAGTTTTTATTATGCACGCGGCATAATCCACATCGATTACATTAAAAAGGAATAAACAATCAACGGCGAATATTATTGCAACGTGTTGGACCGTTTCAACGACGATTGAAAAAAAACAACGGCCGCATTTGGCAAAGAAAACATTTCTCTTTCATCAAGACAACACGTGTGTGGTTACAATGGCCAAAATCCATGAATTACGCTTGGAATTACTTCCACATCGACCATATACTCCAGACTTAGCCCGCTGTGACTTTTTCCCGTTTCCGAACTTGAAGAAATGGCTCGGCGGAAAGAGATTCGGCTCTAATGAGGAGATCATGGATGCAACAAACGCCTATTTTGAAGGGTTGGAGAAATCGTATTATTCAGAAGGGGTAAAAAATTGGAAAAACGTTGGACTAAGTGTATCGACCTTGAAGGCGACTACGTTGAAACAAATTGTCTTTTTGGCGAAACAATTTTCTTTGGTTCATTTTTACCAGATTTCTCACTCCGCCCTCGTAACAACGATCAAGAAAAGAGTACCTTGGACATGTAACGAGACGTTACCGCTTTTTGCAACTAATGAAAAGGAAGATAGAAGAAAGAAGATCGGTGGAAAGGAGAGAAGCGTCTTGGATGAAAACCCTACGTGTGTGGTACAATACAAACACTGCCTCACTGTTGAGAGCAGCTGTGTCCAAGGTTCAAATGGAATTAATGACAGCAAACCTTCAATAGGAGATGCAACAGAAGAAGAAGAAGATGTTTTAGACCATTGAGATACAGAAAACGCAACAATTCAATATCTTGTTGTGTTAATCTATTAAAAATGGTGTTTGGGTTGGTAACTCGGATTATGGTAGTTTATGTGCAAGATCCAATAAAATTAACTTAAAATTGTATCCCTAAGCAGCTTTAGCAGTAACGACTTTTGTAATGCGACTGTTAATTTTATTTAGATTTGTCATTCACATTAATCATAAGGTGTGGGCCAAACTGGTCCTTAAATTTCACTTTAAATATGATTTATTTTTCTATTGTAAACATTACAGTTCATGGATAATCAACAAAAACAAACGAATTGTTACACTGTAATTTATTATTTAATAGCAAATCCCACTTCGTCGAAAACATGTTTGTATGTAGTTGTACTTGAACTCAAAAATGGTGAAGTACAAACCATACATTCTTATTTTGGTAATTTTATTTAGCAACTGTGTTGTTGTTTCTAAAACTGATGATTTGCAGCTAAGCACTTGCTTGATACATTTATATAACACTCTGTTTTTAAATGACACCACATTTTATATAATTTTTGAAAATCCCAAAGCACTTTTTGTGCCTGCAGAAGTGAATAGCCCACGTGTTATTATAAACATTAATAAACCAATTGAATTATCGTTACCGTATTGTAACCCTTATATCATACAGACAGACGGACACGTTTCTCTGAATATAACTTTGACAAAGTTAAAAGGAAGTGCAATTTGGAATAAAAGTGACTCGCCGAGAGGAAAGTTTGTAGTAATTACATCTTCTCCGAACATATCAAAAACGTTTGAAATACTTTGGAACTTCGACATAATAAACGCAATTCTGGTTGTTGAAAACAACCACGATGGATACGAATTTACCCCCCATTTATATACATCAGATCCGTTTGCAAAAGAAAATAAATGCGGCAACCAAGCACAGCTGTACGTTACTCAAAAATGCGAGGACAAAGTGAAAATTAAATTTAATGATACTATTGAAAATCTAAACGGCTGTCCGCTTACACTTTTAGGTAAATATTTAACAACAAATTTCAAAAACGTACCTGGTCTTGGTGTTCTTGGACACGTCTTCGATTTCATGGGTAAAGCCCTCAAAACAAACGTGTCCAGTTCAACAAAAGAAAACGACAGAAATGCCCATTACAATCGTAGCGAAGGTATATTCTTTACGCATGTACTAACAAGGGATGAAAGTTGGTTGGATGATTACGACTTGACAGACATATTTCATCGCGATGAACTGGTATGGGTCTTTCCTAAAGCGGACAAAGTTTCAACGGCCCGCACAATTGCTTCTACGTATGAGTGGAAAGTATGGACAGGGATCGGAGTAGCTTTCATTGTGATTGTTTGCTTTTGGTGGTTAATTGCTAACCTTCTGGCTGATAGGAAAAATTTTAAGCAATTTTGGCGGTGTTTTGTTAGCATATTTGCCATGACGCTCGGGAGTTCAGATAACCTTAATCCCGAGACAAACGCTTTGAGGTTCATAGCTCAGTTTTATTGTATTTACTGCTTAATTATTTACACAATATTTCAAGCACATTTAATCAGCAGTTTAACCCAACCTACTTACAATCCTGGAATTGGTTCAATTGAAGAACTTGTAAACTCCGGCCTTAGTGTTATTTTGAGCGGGCATCAAATAAAACTAAATTTTAGCGTACTGTACGGAGGTCAAGTATATACTAAAATACAAGAACATCTTGTATATACATCAGACGTTAACATAACAAATGTTTTGACGAAAATAGTACAATATCATAACAGCACCGCTTTGCTAACTCGCATAGCAATGAAAGTCTGTTTACCAGGAAGCGAATCTGCAGTTAACATATTGGACTCTAACCTTCTTGCTATGGAAATGACGTTGGCCATGAGAAAAGGACACTTTTTTGTTAACACCTTTAACAAATTGTTAAAAATAATAAACGAAAATGGATTTTATGAAAGAATTTTTGAGCTAGCTATGATCCAAAATAATTCGGAAGTAGAATCAGCAAATATCGTCTTGGGGTTGAATCACTTGCTAGTTTTTTTTATTTTTTTAGCAGCTGGATTGTCGTTTTCTGCAGTTGTATTCGTTATGGAATTACTTTATGTTAAATTACTGGGATAACAAACCATCTTTGTTTTGCGTTGGTTTGAATTCTTACCACTTTAAATTAATAATTAGTGGTTGTTATTTTGTAAACATCATTTTAATATTTATCCATATTCATACTATAATCCTTACAGAATTATACTATATTTAGATACCTACGCTATATTTCCAAATAAACTAATGAAAACTATAAGTTTTTTATAATTTCACACTGGTTGTGTAATAGAAAAGTTGCAGAACTGTTGCTGATTCAGATAATCGTCAAAATGAGTAAGCGCCGCAATGCAAACCGCACCAAACGACAACTGGTAAACCGAGAATTGCTAAAATCGGGTCCGTTAAAGTGGGTTATTTCCTAGTTATACCCATTTGCGTTTGAATTCAACAACAGCAATTTAAGCCAAGGTTGCTGAAATGCACTCGGTAGATGAATCTGTCAATTCCATTCTAAAAAAGATGCAATACTGCACATTGCGTGTAATGTGCGAGATATCACTGCTCGTTATAGATTTATACCACGTAGAAAACGTTTGGTCAAATTTCTGCATGTAATGGCGTTGGTCTTAAACCTCAACGGTGGAAATGGGCTAGAGGATCACATACACGCATCGCAATAAAAATGAACAGAGTTGGAAAATCAAGAACACAATGTGTTGAAACATGTCATGTCAAGTGGATTCTTTTACAATTACAATGCTAATACTTATTTTTATTTTTTTTTATAACTAAGGCACGAATTTATATGCAAAGAACGTGACAAAATATGTTTATATGTATGCACTAAAAATTAATAAAATTGCACCTGTTTGTAAAAATATGCCATACCATTAGCAAAATATGCACCTTAATTAATAATTATAAAATGTGGTTTAATGAAAATAATTTTATAAATTTTACTGTAAAGTTCGTTTACAAAACCCAATAAAAATACAATATTTAACTAAATACTAACTTGCGTTTGTAATTTAAAATAATTGTATAGAAAATGGTAATTATTGTCTATAAACATGTTTAGTCTTAACATTTTACAGTATTGTAGCAATTACAATACTAGCAGAATCCGTGGACTACGTTTTCTCAATTTGTTTAGGTTACTTTATACCCGGCTCTTGTCGCTCTCAATGTTTCCTCCAATGAGTCGGTCTCGAAAATGAGCGTTGGTCCCGGAAAGAACATCTCGTAAAAGAATCCGGAAAAAAGTCCCGGGAGAAACTCAGAAAAAATCCCGAAAAACATTTTAAGAAATAATAGCCTTCGTAAAATTTACAGGAAAAAGAAAAAAAGTGCCGCGTAGCTTTTTAAATAAACAGCAGGGCACGCTTCATTCTCTGTGGTTGCGTTAAAAATGATAGAAACAGATTTTATTTTAACAATGCAAATAAATAGTAGACCTCCACTTTCTGTGGAATATTGTAGCGGCCCACTCTACAAAAGAAAATGGTCTTTATATAATGACTTCGTAAACGTGTGGGTTGTAGTAAAGAACCTTTCACCACTACAAGCTAAGATAAGTAGTAGGGATCCGGATTTAATATATAGATATATGTTGTTCTGAAATATTCACGTGAAACGAGTTAAAAATTCCATGTCCGGGAAAGGCGGCTTCTTTACTGGTGATAACCAAACTACGACATTAAGGTTCAGCCACACAGCGCTACAGAATCATAAACTAATGGGACAAGTCGACATGGGGTGCGAAATCAGCAAGGTTCATTATCTGTGCTCTCTGAGAATGGTAGGGATAACGTTGCTGCTCGTGAAAGATCTCCCAGACAATTAAATGTGTGACTTCTAGGGCGCGCGCACCAGCTCGAGTGCTTGTGGATGGCTTTCCTTCAAAATTATGAAACACCTCCTCCTCAAAACTTGGGGTACGCTCAGATATCCGAACGTCACACAATGTTTTACCGCGACAGCTCCATATTTCGTCGGTCGCTGATCAACACGTACGTCGTACAAAGTGTGTTCTCTAAGGAAAACCCTTGTTCTACAAACAACGCCTGTTCCATTCCCGTGAGCTTCTCCGTAAACGAGGAGCATGTCAGCGTACTCGGCAAACGTGTAATCTGCCTCCATGATGCTTCTCAGTAGCAAAGGAAAGAAACTAAACAGCAAAAAACTCATCCGAGTTCGGTGGGTCACTGACGTGATCCGATGTGTGGTCTGTAACTGGCACTGCTTGCAGGAGTATGATGGGTGGCCCACTACATAGGCGCGGTAACTCAAAAATGTAACCATGCTTTTCCGGAAATGGATCCATTGACAAAATATGATCCCTTATTGACGCTTTAAACACCCTCAAAGTTTGTAGTATCTATTGGTTAACACTCTGTCCATTTATGTACCAGATACTCATAAACTTACTTAAAAATGTGTCCTTAATGATAGTTTTGGCAGTAACAACTATACTAATACTATTGGTAATCTTATTTAGATTTGTCATTTACATTACTTATTAGGTGTAAGTACAGCTGTTCTTTAAATGTCGGTTATAATATGATTTATGCTTTAAAAAAAATTTAGTTCGTAGATGGTTAACGAAAACAACAGAATTATTACACTGTAATTGATTAGTTGATCGTGAATCCCAGTTCCTCGAAAACGTGTTTGTATGTACTTGTACTTGAACTCAAAAATGGTGAAGCACAAACCTTACATTTTTATTTTGGTAATTTTTTATAGCAATTGTGTTATTGTTGCTAAAACTGATGATTCGCAACTAAGCACATGTCTGATACATTTAATTAGAACTCTGTTTTTGAATGACACCACATTTTACACAATTTTTGAAGATCCCGAACCAGTTTTTATGCTTTCAGAAGTGACTAACCCAGGTGTTATTATAAACATCAATACACCAATTGAACTGTCGTTAAGGTATTGCAACGCTTTTATCATACAGACAGCCGGACACGTTTCTTTGAATACCACTTTGACAAAGTTAAAAGAAAGTATGATTTGGAACAAAAGTAACTCACCGAGAGGAAAATTTATAGTGACGACATCTTCTTCGAACATAACAAAAATATTTGAAATTCTTTGGAATTTTGACATAATAAAAGTGGTCGTGGTTGTTGAAAACAACAACGAAGGATATGAAAATACTCCGAATTTATATACATCAGATCCGTTTTTAAAAGAAAATAAATGCGGCAGCATAATAAAGCTGTACTTTATTCAAAAATGCGATAACGAAGTGAAAATTGCATTTAATGACACCATTAAAAACCTGAACGGCTGCCCACTTACATTCTTAGGTAAATATTTTACAACAAATTTGAAAAACGCGCCTGGTCTTGGTGTTCTTGGGCAAGTCTTCGAATTCGTAAGTGACACCTTAAAAACGAACGTGTCCAGTGCAACAAAAGAAAACGAGAAAAGTGCCCATTACAATCGCAGCGAAGGTATATTTTTCACCCATACACTCACGAGGGATGAGAGTTGGTTGAATGATTACGACTTGACGGACATATTTCATCGGGACCAAATGGTATGGGCGTTTCCCAAAGCGAGCAAAATGTCAACGACTCGCACAATTGCTTTTACGTATGAGTGGAAAGTATGGACAGGGATCGGAGTAGCTTTCATTGTGATTGTTTGCTTTTGGTGGTTAATTGCAACACTTCTGGCTGATAGGAAAAACTTCAAACAATTCTGGCGGTGTTTTCTAAGCATATTTGCAATGACGCTTGGCGTTCCAGATAACCTTAATCCTCAGACCAACGCTTTGAAGTACATAGCTTTATTTTATTGTATTTATTGTGTAATTATATGCACAATATTTGAAGCCCATTTAGTGAGCAAGTTAACCCAACCTACTTACAATCCTGGAATTAGTTCAATTGAAGAACTCGTCAACTCCGGCCTTAGTATTGTTTTGGATGGACGTCAAATGAAAATAAATTTTAGCTTACAATATGGTACTCAAGTGTATACTAAAATACAAGAACATCTTGTATATAAACCTGAAGTTAACGTCACTGATGTTTTCACGAAAATAGTGAAATACCGTAACAGCACCGCTTTGGTAACTCTGATAGCAATGAAAGTCTGTTTGCAAGGAGGCCAATCTGCGATTAACATATTGGAATCTAATCTTGTTGCTATGGAAATGACATTGGCTATGAGAAAGGGACACTTTTTTGTTAACACCTTCAATAAACTGTTACGAGTCATAAATGAGAATGGATTTTATGTAAGAATTTTTGAATTGGCTATGACCCAAAATGATTTGGATGTAGATACAGAAAATGTCGTTCTGGGAATGCATCACTTGCTTGATTTTTTTGTTTTTTTAGCAGTT
This sequence comes from Ctenicera cuprea, assembly GCA_958336395.1. Classification (NCBI taxonomy): domain Eukaryota; kingdom Metazoa; phylum Arthropoda; class Insecta; order Coleoptera; family Elateridae; genus Ctenicera; species Ctenicera cuprea. The sequence goes on from OY284495.1 coordinate 2,338,607, forward strand.
GGATTGTCGTTTGCTGCCGTTGTATTCGTTATGGAATTACTTTGTGTTAAGTTACAAAAAAACAACCCGGCACTATAATCTTGCGTTGGTTTTTTTTTTAACATTAATAATTAGTGTTTGTTATTTTGTTAATCTGATTCTAATATTTATCTATATTGAAATTGTACTGAATTTAAATATAATTTATGAATAAACTAATTTTCTTCTTCTTTTTTTAGACCTATGGCATGTTTCTTTGTGGTTTCTTCAATCTTCCCCGTCCGATTTTTATACCCAGATATCTAGCCATCGTTTTACTGATCGTTCAGGCTGTCTTTGTTTGTGACGTTTTCCATTTCTTGCTATTTTTGCCAGAACTTTCTTCCTTGTCTCCCCCATTTAACTATATCGTCTATTTTGCATAGTCTTTTTATCTTGGTGCTGGGTACATGGCCTCGTAGTGTTTGGCTGCTATTGGTCTCAATATCTTTATTTCAGTTGTTCTGGTTAGCTTTATTCTTCTCACTGTATTGGCTCTAGCTTCTATCGTGTGTGTTATAACTGGCCTTACACGTGTTTTGTAAATTTTGATTTTGCTCTTCACACGCATTTATTTGTGTCTCCAAACTGTGTCCCAAAGACAGACCAAAATGACAGCACCTAAATACTAACCAGCATTTGTAATTTACAAAAAAATGATACATATATCTTCTTCTTGATCTTTCTCCATTTATGAGTTGGTCGTCCTTAGCTTCCATAATCGACGAGGTTCGCAGGTCCCTTTCTTTCATGATATCGTACACATGTATTTTCCGTTTAAAGTTGGGTCTGCCTCTTCTTCTCTTTCCTCGGGGAGACCATTAAAAAATATGTTTTGACGATCTTTCTTCTGGCATTCTTTCTGCATGTCCATACCATCTCAGTGTCCGGTTGTCCAGGTTCCTTGTGATTCTATACTTATAGAACAATACTGAATGCATTTGTCAACACTGCTCTTCAGCAACTACTTTTTACATTTTAAACAAAGGCTTTTGTTGTTGGCGCTTTTTGGCAGACTTACTTCTTGTTCCACTCGCGCGCGGACTGGGACGTTTACAGTGAGGAAATGCTAGTTTTTTTTGAGTCGATGTGCTCAGGACGAGCAAATCATACCAACCAAAGCCACGCACAATTTTAACTCTCCTGAAAAGATGACACATTTACAAATGAATCAGCTGAGTGCGTTTCACCAACCTTAGCAAATTCTATTTTCTTTTAATGCCACACGAGTTATGTATTTAGCTAATGCTTATCTATGCAGTTCTCGTAGGATAGTATTACACTGCTTCCGTTGAAGCTAGATAACAAATAGATATAATTATGTGAATTCAGTTTTAGAAGTTAGTCTTATATTATTATTCAAGCCGCATGTTTCGATGCTAATAAACTAATTTAATTTATATGTACTCCAACATTTTGAATGTAGTGTTGTAAAATAAATATATTTTTTGTTAACTAAGTCCACGGCTTATTTAACTCACGCTAGAAATATGTATACTTACCAGTCTGGCTCGGTTTTAATCGTGGTCATTCAAATGCAGCTTTGTTACGCAACGTTTATTACGTATGCAATAAAAAAATAATAATTTTCATTTATTTATTCATGGATCGATGTAACATATACAAATAAAAAAACATACGTAAGTCACACAGTGAATATAGATTAATTTTAGAACAAGAACAATCAATAAATGCTATAGTATAGAGTTCTTAACAAATTCTACACTTGCTCTTCACTTTTCTATTCCAAGAGAAAGTTAATTTTCTTCAAAATTCCTACCTTACAAAGTGGATAATTTCAAATATAAATGCACCAATCAGAAACAATTATTAACCTAACAATTAAAATGTGCCTATCAGAAAGCCGTATTTAAAAACAAGATAACAGAGAAAATTGACTTTGAAATCAAATTACCTACTAGCTAATAATTTTATAACTTATTTAAATTAAAATTAAAAATTTATATTAAATACTACAACATAATTACAGAAAATTATTGAACCATAAAATCAAATTAGATACTTAAAATAAATATTTTAAACCGTATTAATTGTCAACTAACAAATTTAATTTGACTTAATCTAAGTTGCAGGCTTCCGTGCTCCTGTGGGAAAGCCTACATCGGTGAGACGAAAAGGCCGATCAGCGTTCGAGTTTCTGAACACGATCGCTGCACTCGACTGAAACGTCGCGCAGAGTCGGCTATTGCAGAACATGAACTCGATACAGGCCATAACATTCAATTTGACAAGACCAAAATCCTAGCCCGTTCTTCCATCTACCTCAACCGTGTGATCCGTGAATCCATAAAAATACACAAAACTCCTAACAATATTAGCCGAATCCACAGCTATCCCCTACACAATCCCTACAAACTACTATTTCCGACTAAACGAAAGCCCCGCCCTGCAACCGCTCAACCCTACAGCCTGACAGCCAATCACAAACCCAGCAGTCACACCTTGTTACCCATCCGTCCCTTATAAACTCGGTACCTGCACCGGTCTCGCCAGTTGTGTTCCAGATCCCAAAGCGACCACAGCCCTGAAGATGTCCCGTGCAACCGAGGACGAAACGTCGGCAGTTCAAGCACCGATGACGCGGCTCCAACCCGGAAGCCTAGATGTTATTAATTTGACTTATTTTTCTGTCAACTAACAAATTGAATTTGACCTACTTTTATAAAAATAATCAATACTTATCCAACATCTTGCAATTTCCAAGATAGAGAGCGCGCGTAACCATTTTCGTAGTGTTTGCCACGTTCACTGCATCTTACTGCAGTAGTTCACGTAAACAGCACGTGCATTTGTTTTCGCGCGCTCTATCTTGCGCATCGATAGACTACACTTAGTAATTTTAACGAGAAAGCCGACAAACCAACGTAAAATGGATGTGTCAGTTATATTTTAACATAAAGTAATTCTATAGCAAATACAACAGTAGCAAACGATAATCCAATTGCTAAACAAATAAAATAGCCAAGCAAATGATTAAATCTCAGCGGGATATTTCCGCTTTCGCCTTCTGAATCATTTTGGGTCATAGCCAGTTTAAATATTTTATCATAAAATCCATATTCTTCTATTATTTTCAAGAGTTTGTTAAAAGTGTTAATAAAAAAGTGCCCTTTCCTCATAGCCAATGTCATTTCCATAGCAAGAAGATTAGAGTCCAATACGTCAACTGCAGATTTGCCTCCTTGCACACAAACATTTAATGCTTTCGTCGATATCAAAGAAGTGCTGTTGTGGTATTTCACAATTTTAATTAAAATGTCGGATAGATTAAGTTCTGGTATATAGACAAGATTTTCGTGCATTTTGGCGTACAATTGATCACCATACACTGCCTTAAAATTTATATTCTTTTCAGGCCCTTTCAAGACCACACCAAGCTCAGAGTTCATAAGTTCTTCAACTGAACTAATTTCGGCACTATAGGTAGGTCGAGTTAAAATGCTAACTAGATTTGCTTGAAACGTTGTGTACATAATTATACAATAAAGGCTATAAAATTGGGCTATGAATTTTAAAGCGTTCGTCTTAGGGCGTAAGTTATCAGAAGCGCCAAGTGACATGGCAAATATGCCAACAAAACACCGCCAAAACTTCTTATAGTTCTCCCGATCAGCTCCAAGCTTTGCAATTAACCACCAAGAATGAATAACGACAACGAAAGCTGTTCCGATACCTATCCATACTTTCTTCCCATACGTATATGCAATTTTGCGACTGGTTGAAACTTGGTTCGATTTGGGAAAAGCCCATACCATTTTATCTCGATAAAAAATGTCGGTCAAATCGTAATCATTTAAATAGCTCTCGGCCCTTGTTAAAGTCTGAATAAATAATATACCTTCCGTGCGATTAAAAAGGGCACTTTTTTCGTCTTCCCTTATTGAACTGGACGCATTTGTTTTTAACATTTCAGTCATCAAATACAAAATATTGCCAAGAATTCCAACGGAAGGTGAAGTTTTGAAAGTTTTTGTTAAATATTTACCCAAAATGGTAAGTGGACAGCTGTTTAAACTTTTAATAGTATCATTAAATGCAATTTTTATGTTTTTATCGCATTTTTGGGCAAAACTCAACTTCATTGACTTACCGCATTTATTTCCTTTTTGAAATGGATCTGACGTAAACACATTCGGTAAAAATTCTTCTCCATCGTGGTTGTTCTCTACAACCACAATGACGTTTATTATGTCGAAATTCCAAAGAGTTTCAAACATTTTTGATATATTTTGTGAAGATGTAATTAGGATAAAGTTTGCTCTTGGTGACTCGCTTTCATTCCAAATTGTGCTTTCTTTTAATTTCGTTAATGTTCTGTTTAGAGAACGGTGTCCCTCTGTCTGTATGATATAGGCGTTAAGATACTTTACCGATAATTTAATTGGTTTGTTAATGTTTATAATAACACGCGGATTGGTCACTTCTGATACCATAAAAATTTGTGCAGGATTTTCAATAATTACATTCAGTGTGACGTCATCGCGCAACAGTGTTCTGATTAAATGTAGCAGGCATGTGGTTAGTTCGAAACCAGCAGTTTTGGCATAACAAACGCAGCTAATTAATAAAATTGTCACCATAAGAACATACGGTTTGTAGTTCTCCATTTGTTGATGTTGTTCGGTTACTAAAATAAAATTACTTATAAATTTTTTCTCGATTAGCTAAGAAATTACATTATAATTCTATTGTTTTCAAGAGCTATAGTGTTTACAATAAAAACATAATCATATTAAAAGTGATATTTTTTACGCAACTGTGCCTACTTTTTAATAATTGTAAGAGCAACAACTGTAAAGGAACAATAAGTAACGCATCAGTAATGCTATTACCGCCGAAACTATCATTACAGTAATTTGTATGTACGTTCTAAAACAATTGCCGTAACCAAGTATACAGACTTCCATATCTTAATGTCTAATACCCCATTTTCTAATGCAAAAATATCTAAATAAAAATGTGCACTCAAAAATGTCAATGCATTTTGAACAATGATTCAAATTGCTATACCTACCGTCTTTTTAGAAGAATATTAATTTAAATCAGTAGACAATTTTCTAGTCAGACACGCCAGAACCTTCGTTTGCGCTTCCAGCCACTCATCGCCCCAGCGGCGGGCATGATCCAATCTCAACACGAGTTCAAGCTTTGGCCTCCGGTCACCAGCACATTCCTCAGATCGAGTTTTAGGCTCTGGTCACAGGAATCATCTACTCCCAGAGCTGTCCACTGATCATATCAGGACTTAGAGGTTGATGTCGGACAGGTAAGTGCCGTACAAAAATAGGGACCTGTAAAAGTCAGCTGGACGAACCAGCGCAGCAAACGAGACAGAGGAGTACGCTGAGGGCGCCGGACGAACTAACGCCAGTGAGGGACAGAAAAGGAACCTGGAGTATGCAGCGGGATGAATAAGAGCGAAAAACGAGGTGGGAGAGTTTGCAGAGGCCGCCGGACGAACCAGTGCCAGTGACGAACTAAAAAGGGACCTGGAAAAGGCAGCCGGATGTACCATTTAGAAAAACAGACGGAAGATATTGCAGAGGGCGCCGGATGAATCAGCGCAAGCGACGATCAAACAAGGGGCGATCGATTAAAAACCGACTGGGAGAACGCAACCAAACAAAAAACCACAGAAAAGCAGGTGGAGGAGCCCGCAGAGATCTATTTAAAATTTGGAAAAAAATTTAAAAAAAAACAACCAGAGACGGGCTTTCGAATTCTTCGTCGTGTGTTTTCATGTAACTGTTAATTAATTATTGCTTACAATTTTTAATAATTCTTTAGTCATTACACAAAATTATAAGATTAATAATATATGTTGCACCCATAACACGCATCCCTACAATAATATACTACTAGCGCCACCTATACGGGCCGAGCAGTATATCACCAGCGAAACAAATAGCGCGTCACTCGGCTAAGCAGCAGCAGTCCGACTAGACCACCGCAAGAGAGCAGCAGCGTCGTCTATCGCTAAGGAAGTTAAGGTCGAGTCTGTTGATATCGAAAAAGTTTTGTTGGAGAAATATGTGGCCACGCTTGTTTTATTGCGATTTCTTGTTTATACATTTATTTTCTCCCTTGGGACTTTTGAGAATATTTAAACCCTCCGGCCAAGATGACTGGAAGGGTTATGGTGTTGTCACTCGAGTTTGATATGAACGTCACGAAATTTTTGGCCGAGAGATGGCGCAGCAGATCACAGCTACTAAAAAAATGATGTTTGCGCGTCAAATTTGAAATCCGCACGCAATGCTATTCTAACCTTACTTTGTTTATACTGTGATATTATACTGTCATAACTCAAGAATTATGAGAACATTATAGTGACAACTATTCTCGATCATATTTTCCTATAATTCATTATGTATTGCAATATTGAAAAGGTTAATATTTAATATAGCATGAAAATTTATATCTTCACACTGATTATAATCAATGTAGCGAGCACTGTAGTTATGGAATTTAACTTCGGGAAAACGATCGTTAATGCGAGGAAGCGGTAAAACTTGGTTTCGATTTTCTTGGGAAATTCAAAAAAAAACAGATTTTAATGCACTCAGTTTTGACATCGATAAGGCCCCCAAAAGGCTTAATGCAAAGCAAAAACACGAAAAAAAAACGAAAACACAAAATTGGTTCTGTAAAACAATTTGATGCGCCCGATTTGACGTTTATTATGTGCATGGGTCACGGTGGAATGCTACAGTTTATGTAATTATAGAATGGAATTACTGTAAGGCATTGTAATTAAAAAAAAATCATGAAATAATAAATTAATAATTCACCCATATGAATCATACTTTATTGCCTACTCTAAATATTTCCTTAAATACTAAAGAGTACTAATTTTTATTGCAATTGTGTAGTGAAAGTAGGCAATAGCAGTAGTAAAGTATAAAGATGTAATCGAATTAGAAGACAACGAAGTAATTGCGCAATTTTATCGTAGAATGAATGCCTGTGATAGAAGCGATTTGGTAGTTATAGTCAAGTATCTAGCGGAATACGTATCGTTTTGGTTACGACAAAAGCCAATGTAAAGCTTCAAATTTGCACTTCTTAGAAACCTGTATTAGTACTACTAGAATACTGATTCATACTTATTTAAAACTTTGTTTTTAATAATAAACGTGTGTGGATGAATAAAATGATTTCTCGCGCATATGTTGTGTAATTAAAATTACTTTATAAAACTTGTTTTATGCACTTATTACTTGCAAAGTCTTATTTATAATTTGAATTGTAAGTTGTAGAAGAAACGAGCAGACAGTAAAGAAAATGGGGGAAAATATTAACTTGAATAATGTAATATTTACTCTTTGAACTTTAAAAAAAATTGTTTTTTCTTTATTGATTATGCCATTTGATAAGGTTAACAGAAAATTTTAAAAACGTATAACTATCGCCATGCATTCAAGAAAAATTTAGAATGGTAGCACCACTGCACGTGTTTCCAAAATACTCCGGTATAGCACAAAAATTTAAAATAAAAAATGAATATCCAGGTAAAGTATAGCTTATTATACAATATATTTTGCTTGATTTGGATTATGGTTTTGTTTTTTCTTAGACGTGATTGGTGCCATTGACAGTTGTCACATACCAGTGAAAGTGCCTGCAGATCAACAGGACAGCTATTTAACCCGTAAATTTGTTCACTCGATTATTCTGCAAGGAATATGTACTGCAAAACGAATATTCAAAAACATTTGTAGGATTTCCTGAGTCTGATCATAAGTCATAATGCAAGGGTAAGAGCAATAAAATACTAAATTACAAGAAGGATAATATCAATACTTCATTTTAGGTGCTGAGATACTCCTTCTTGCATAAAAGTGTGGAACAATTTGGGGCACAGAAATATTTCTATGGAAAATACCATTTGGTTGAGGACTCCGCATACCCCTGCCAAACATGGTTAATGACACTATACAAGTAGGTATTATCTATCATAAATTTTAATGCAATGTTTTATACTTACCGTGTTACTGTCTGGTCTTTAATTCGTATTTTGTAAATAATCAATATTTTAAATAATTATATATTGTATAGGGATAATGGAAAGTTGTTGAAAAGGCAGAAAAAGCACAATAAAGGCTTGAGTAGAGTATTAGTGGAACTCCAACAGCACACAGCTAAACAGGAGCGCCCGCTAACAGACAAGGATGTGCCTACAAGTTTGCAAAGGTGCAACTACAACATACAAATGGCTCTTTTTAGGGCCCAAAACTCGTCCAAAAAAGAATTTCTTAAAGTAGAGTCTGTAATCGCTAATTTAAAACAATAAGGAAATTAACAGAGCACAAGAGTGTGTTTTTAGTAATAAGCTTTGTACATATGTTAGCTTCAAAAATTTAATTTTTCCAATGGTTTAGGAAATAAAAAATAAAACTTAAATGACGTGTATTTAAATGTGCCCTTGTTAATATGCTTGTATGTTGCATTATACAGAAATATACAATAAATGTGCATTCAACTGTGGTGTCTTTATTCTGTATCATTGTACATTAAAAAAGTCGTTAACAACTTAAAATTTTAATTGAAAATTTAAATGATTTGGATTCAAAAATATTGGCAACAATCTCCTTTTTCTGCTGCGATCCTGGTAGGTATATTGCTCAAAAATTTGAAACTTTCAACTCCACAAATACGTAACAGCACCTTATTTATTCTGTGCTCCTGGTAGTACTTGGCTAGGATATTGTTTCAAGAAACTTACATTTTTCCTTAAATAATTTTGATGCAACACCTTTTTCCTCGTATGAAATCCTGATACCAACTGGGTAAATTTTGATCCCAAAAGTTGTGATTATTATTCAAAAAATTAATTATTGCAACACCTTATTGTCCTTCTGTAATCCTGATAGCAATTGTCTGGAATTTAATTATAAAATTGGGGTTTTCGAGCTTGAAATTTTTACTAGTTGCTACCTCTTTGCACTTCTGTGATCCTGATACAAACATTGTCCGAATTTAATTTTAAAATTGAGGTTCTCTTGAAGTTTTTCCATTTACTATCAGGATCACAGAAATGGGAAAAGGTATAACTAATATCGTGAGTAGTTATTGAATCTGAAAATTTGAAATTCTGACCATTCATTATTAGGGTCACATAAGTGTGAAGAGATCAATAACCAAAAATTTTAATTTTGAAGTCAAATTCTAACTACTTGCTATCAGGAGTCCAGAAACGATGTAGGGGTTTGTCAAAAATTAAAACTAAATTCTGATCAGTTGCTATTAGGATCGCAGAAGTGTAAAGAGATCATCAATAAGCAAAAATTTTAATTTTTAAATCAAATTCTAACCTAAATTCTGACCATTTGGTATTAGGATCACAAAAGTGTAAAGAGATTATCAATAAGCAAAAATTTTAATTTTGAAGTCAAATTTTAAACTAAGTTCTTAACATTTGCTATTAGGACCACAGAAGTGTAAAGAGATCATCAATAAGCAAAAATTTTAATTTTTAAATCAAATTCTAACCTAAATTCTGACCATTTGGTATTAGGATCACAGAAGTGTAAAGAGATTATCAATAAGCAAAAATTTTAATTTTGAAGTCAAATTTTAAACTAAATTCTTAACATTTGCTATTAGGACCACAGAAGTGTAAAGAGATCATCAATAAGCAAAAATTTTAATTTTGAAGTCAAATTTTAAACTAAGTTCTTAACATTTGCTATTAGGACCACAGAAGTGTAAAGAGATCATCAATAAGCAAAAATTTTAATTTTGAGTCAAATTTTAAACTAAATTCTTAACATTTGCTATTAGGACCACAGAAGTGTAAAGAGATCATCAATAAACAAAAATTTTAATTTTGAAATCAAATTCTAACTACTTGCTATCAGACGTATTTTAGTAATTTTATGATAAATGACAAGTTGATAATTAAAACAAGCTGATTGTTGCAAATATTATTTTATTTGTTATATTTTTATTACAATTTGTAATTAACATTTTAATAGTACGTACGTAAATACAATAATCAATATTATTACGAAAAGTTTCACTTTTTCACATCTTCAAAAGATGGGAAGTTCCCCGCTACAAGGCTGATTGATGATTCCGAGTCTTCACAATTGAGGTGCCTTTCCATTTTTTGCTCCAATAACAACCTGAAATTTAAAAAAATACAATCAGTGAATGAGCAATTAGAATTATACTAACAAAAGGAAATCAGATAAGTATAAATGAAGGAAGGTGGAAAGTCTCTCGCACATGTAAAAGGCTATGTAAACTAAAAATTATGGAAAAACAAAAGTAATTTAAAAAGTGTAACGGTGAATTATTAATCAAAAGTTAATCGGGCAAGAAAGATAGAGCCACCTACCATAAGGAATGTTGTTTTAAGTCGCTCTTTTTCACATCGTCAAAAGATGGGAAGTTCCCCGCTACAAGGCTGATTGATGATTCCGAGTCTTCACAATTGAGGTGCCTTTCCATTTTTGCTCCAATAACAACCTGAAATTTAAAAAAATACAATCAGTGAATGAGCAATTAGAATTATACTAACAAAAGGAAATCAGATAAGTTTAAATGAAGGAAGGTGGAAAGTCTCTCGCACATGTAAAAGGCTATGTAAACTAAAAATTATGGAAAAACAAAAGTAATTTAAAAAGTGTAACGGTGAATTATTAATCAAAAGTTAATCGGGCAAGAAAGATAGAGCCACCCACCATAAGGAATGTTGTTTTAAGTCGCTCTTTTTCACATCTTCAAAAGATGGGAAGTTCCCCGCTACAAGGCTGATTGATGATTCCGAGTCTTCACAATTGAGGTGCCTTTCCATTTTTGCTCCAATAACAACCTGAAATTTAAAAAAATACAATCAGTGAATGAGCAATTAGAATTATACTAACAAAAGGAAATCAGATAAGTTTAAATGAAGGAAGGTGGAAAGTCTCTCGCACATGTAAAAGGCTATGTAAACTAAAAATTATGGAAAAACAAAAGTAATTTAAAAAGTGTAACGGTGAATTATTAATCAAAAGTTAATCGGGCAAGAAAGATAGAGCCACCCACCATAAGGAATGTTGTTTTAAGTCGCTCTTTTTCACATCTTCAAAAGATGGGAAGTTCCCCGCTACAAGGCTGATTGATGATTCCGAGTCTTCGCAATTGAGGTGCCTTTCCATTTTTTGCTCCAATAACAACCTGAAATTTAAAAAATACAATCAGTGAATGAGCAATTAGAATTATACTAACAAAAGGAAATCAGATAAGTATAAATGAAGGAAGGTGGAAAGTCTCTCGCACATGTAAAAGGCTATGTAAACTAAAAATTATGGAAAAACAAAAGTAATTTAAAAAGTGTAACGGTGAATTATTAATCAAAAGTTAATCGGGTAAGAAAGATAGAGCCACCCACCATAAGGAATGTTGTTTTAAGTCGCTCTTTTTCACATCTTCAAAAGATGGGAAGTTCCCCGCTACAAGGCTGATTGATGATTCCGAGTCTTCGCAATTGAGGTGCCTTTCCATTTTTTGCTCCAATAACAACCTGAAATTTAAAAAAATACAATCAGTGAATGAGCAATTAGAATTATACTAACAAAAGGAAATCAGATAAGTATAAATGAAGGAAGGTGGAAAGTCTCTCGCACATGTAAAAGGCTATGTAAACTAAAAATTATGGAAAAACAAAAGTAATTTAAAAAGTGTAACGGTGAATTATTAATCAAAAGTTAATCGGGCAAGAAAGATAGAGCCACCTACCATAAGGAATGTTGTTTTAAGTCGCTCTTTTTCACATCGTCAAAAGATGGGAAGTTCCCCGCTACAAGGCTGATTGATGATTCCGAGTCTTCACAATTGAGGTGCCTTTCCATTTTTGCTCCAATAACAACCTGAAATTTAAAAAAATACAATCAGTGAATGAGCAATTAGAATTATACTAACAAAAGGAAATCAGATAAGTTTAAATGAAGGAAGGTGGAAAGTCTCTCGCACATGTAAAAGGCTATGTAAACTAAAAATTATGGAAAAACAAAAGTAATTTAAAAAGTGTAACGGTGAATTATTAATCAAAAGTTAATCGGGCAAGAAAGATAGAGCCACCCACCATAAGGAATGTTGTTTTAAGTCGCTCTTTTTCACATCTTCAAAAGATGGGAAGTTCCCCGCTACAAGGCTGATTGATGATTCCGAGTCTTCACAATTGAGGTGCCTTTCCATTTTTGCTCCAATAACAACCTGAAATTTAAAAAAATACAATCAGTGAATGAGCAATTAGAATTATACTAACAAAAGGAAATCAGATAAGTTTAAATGAAGGAAGGTGGAAAGTCTCTCGCACATGTAAAAGGCTATGTAAACTAAAAATTATGGAAAAACAAAAGTAATTTAAAAAGTGTAACGGTGAATTATTAATCAAAAGTTAATCGGGCAAGAAAGATAGAGCCACCCACCATAAGGAATGTTGTTTTAAGTCGCTCTTTTTCACATCTTCAAAAGATGGGAAGTTCCCCGCTACAAGGCTGATTGATGATTCCGAGTCTTCGCAATTGAGGTGCCTTTCCATTTTTTGCTCCAATAACAACCTGAAATTTAAAAAATACAATCAGTGAATGAGCAATTAGAATTATACTAACAAAAGGAAATCAGATAAGTATAAATGAAGGAAGGTGGAAAGTCTCTCGCACATGTAAAAGGCTATGTAAACTAAAAATTATGGAAAAACAAAAGTAATTTAAAAAGTGTAACGGTGAATTATTAATCAAAAGTTAATCGGGTAAGAAAGATAGAGCCACCCACCATAAGGAATGTTGTTTTAAGTCGCTCTTTTTCACATCTTCAAAAGATGGGAAGTTCCCCGCTACAAGGCTGATTGATGATTCCGAGTCTTCGCAATTGAGGTGCCTTTCCATTTTTTGCTCCAATAACAACCTGAAATTTAAAAAAATACAATCAGTGAATGAGCAATTAGAATTATACTAACAAAAGGAAATCAGATAAGTATAAATGAAGGAAGGTGGAAAGTCTCTCGCACATGTAAAAGGCTATGTAAACTAAAAATTATGGAAAAACAAAAGTAATTTAAAAAGTGTAACGGTGAATTATTAATCAAAAGTTAATCGGGCAAGAAAGATAGAGCCACCTACCATAAGGAATGTTGTTTTAAGTCGCTCTTTTTCACATCTGCAAAAGATGGAAAGTTCCCCGCTACAAGGCTGATTGATGATTCCGAGTCTTCGCAATTGAGGTGCCTTTCCATTTCTTGCTCCAATAACAACCTGAAATTAAAAAAAAATACAATCAGTGAATGAGCTATTAGAATTATACTAACAAAAGGAAATCAGGCGTTAAAACTCAAATTTTCAAAAGCTTTTAGAAGGCGTCAGAGCGAAATTTACGAGCTGGAACACGAACCAAATTGTAATTTTGCCAATTTTTTGGAGTACGATTTTTTAGAAATTTACTGGATTTTGGAAATTTTTTTCACTTCATAGGTTTTAACTTTTCGAAAATTTTTGTGCACCGTAACATTGTTTTTCTATAGGGTTTATTAGGACAAAATATTTCAAGGTGATCTGCCAACCTGTTTTTTGAGTAATAAGACGCTAAAGTCAAAATATTCAAAAATCGTAGTGGCCGCCATTTTGAAGCTAGAAAGTAAGGAAAAAAGCTTTGGATTTGCCATAAAGTCTTTATCAAATTCCGTTTTCAGTTTTATAAGGTTTGGTTTTGGAAAAAATGCTACCAAAAAGACATGTCTGACGTCCGCTTCTGGTTTCGGATTTTTTAAAAGCTTATTTTCTCGGTGAATTTTTGACATATCCCCAGATTCCAAAGCTCGAAATCCTACCATCCGTTCTGCACCACATATACATACATACATACCCACCCATCTAAAGACAGACATTTTTTGAAAACTACATTTTTGTCAAAATCTCGAGTGTTCATGATTTTGATGAAACCTGAAAGTATAGGAAAGTAAAAACTTGCTAACGTAAAATATTGGTTATTTTTCCAAGTGACACTGCCTATTTTAACAGATACACTACAGGGACCTCCGAAACGGTAAGAGATGCAAAGTAAAAAGCTATTGCGCTTACGTAAATCGTAACCGCATCATATGAATCTAACTACTTGGTGACTAAGATGTAAGATGTAGACACGACACACGTAGGATCTATCCACGGCGTGCATACAATCACAGACATACATTCTGGTTTTCAAACCCATTTTGCCATCTGCAAATCGTTTTCGCACTTTTCCAAAAGTGAGCCAAATTCTTAAAACAGAACATGGATCTTTAACCTGCAAACATTTATACCACGGAACCCACAGCTTTACATGTTTTCCAAAAGATGGCACATTGGTAGAAGTATTTTATCAATCTTGACTGAAGCTAAAACTTGGTTGTTTTAAACACAAAAAAAAAACATTTTTGTTACATAATTTGTGTTACGAAAAAAATGTTGCAAATTTTCTTTTATTTATTCATAAATACATAAAAACACAACATATATAAACATAATCAAAGTATACATCGCAGATTGTAAAACAAATACCAAATGTATTATTTTTTATTAATAAAGTATTAATTTTTAATAGTTAAATATTTATTATTAATGTTTCACCGCGTGCCTACCACACAATCAATTCAAAATATTATAGTATACATCATTTTAACACACGTATCACATTTCCTACTTGTTCTAATATCCATAAAATAAGTGCGAATTGCGTGTTTTCTAGAAATGGTGTTGAGGTAGAGCGCTCCAGTGTTCAATTCACACAAAATTCCTTTTTCCTAACTACGTTGCATTCATGTTCTCACAACATTTTTCTTAGTAATACACACTGATCGAATGAATTTTTTTAATAACCTTAAAATTAAACGTTTCATTGTAATATTTTATAAGGAATATTTTACGAAAATTTTTAAAAATACTTTCATTATTTGGTATTTAATAAAAAAAATGTCGTCGTCGTCGTATCCATTTACGGTTTAGGTCCTTGACCTGTTCTATCTCACCAACGCTTTCTTGGTTTGCCGATGCTTCGTCGGCCTTTAGGATTGTATCCTCTTATGGTTTTTGGGATCCTCTTTTCATCCATTCTGTCAAGATGATTTATCCATTTTTGTTTGTATCTTTCTGCTTTTTTCTTCTAATGGTTCTACATTTAATTCGTTTCTTATTACTTCGTTTCTTATTCTATCGTCTCTGCTAATTCCCTTTATCCTGTAATAACATAAATAAAGCATCAAACAAAATTTTCGATTTTATTTAGGGAAATCGATCGCGGGGTTCTGACATTGGTAAGCAAGTGTTGTACCACCCGCTATATTGTCAAAACGTTTGTGTCCATAGAGTGTAGATCATGATTTAGATGGATTTATTTGTTGCAGTATCCACAACCTAGCGTTACGATGATGCAACGTTTCGGATGTTTCTTCTATCACCGGCGTGTTCGGGCATTTTTGCCCTGATAAGGAACAAAGTGAACTTTTGATTTTTAAACTTAAGTCACTTGAGCGTTTTGTGTTTGGTACCTTTAACCTCTACCACTAGCCTTGTCATGACAGGGGAATTACAAAAGTAGTGCCCTCTAATGTGCGGCGATGAAAATTGCAAAGCAACAAACCGATATTTGGGTGAGAAAAGAACAACACCACCGGCCTCTAGGCACAGCACACGAAACGCCGTATTACATAGTAAATTAGGAACAAGATTTTGGTTTCAACTATAGCCAGGAGGATAGACCACGACATGTTTCGTTCTACTGGAACTCATCAGGTAGACGCAAACCTAGCTACAGTTAAAACTAGACTTGTATTGATGTTGGAAGTTATCTTTAAGCTACCGTTTCGGATTTCTTTCTCTTTTATGGGTCTGCCGGTTTCGCCGTTGTATTGTTCCTCACACTCACACGGTTTGCTGTAGAAACAGTTCAGCGTTCTCTGATTTTCATTTTTCGGTTTGGTTTTCGTGACTATGTCCAGATTGCAAGGCAGTGATGTTGCCGAGCTGATTTTTGATTCTTCTTAGTTTTCCAGAAATTCTATCAATGTACGGAATGTGTTGTGTTGTCCCAACTGTGGACACTGCACGACAAAAATCCATCTAAAGCACCCCCACCAAACACACGACCTCCTCTTATTTCAAGGATATTAAAGCAAGCATGTAATGTAATGAAATTCTGCAAAGAAACTACTTTGTACCTAGCTAGATTATACCATCGTTAAAATTCTATAGTTTGCACTCCTCGAATCAGCTCAAACTAATGAAAAATTGATCCGCTAGGTTATTTTGGTAATATCATCATCATCATCATCATCATCACTTTCAGCGTTCATTACTCCATTTCTGGATATACGCCTCTCCCGCTTCTGCAAAGTAATTCTATAGCGAATACAACAGTAGCAAACGACAACCCAACTGCCAAACAAATAAAATGGCCAAGCAAATGATTAATTTTCAGCGCGATATTGGTTGTTTCCTCCTTTAAGTTCTTTTGGGTCATAGCTAGTTCAAAGAATCTTTCATAAAATCCATGTTCATATATCATTTTCAGAAGTTTGTTAAAGGAGTTAATAAAAAAGTGGCCTTTTCTCATAGCAAAGGTCATTTCTATAGAAAGGAGTTTCGAGTCTAATACGTCAATTAAAGATTCGCCGCCTTGCAAACACACATTAATTGTTTTCTGAGGTACCAAAGATGTGCCGTTATTATATTTAACTATTTCCATTAGAATGTCAGATAAGTTAAGTCCAGATACGTATACAGAACGTTCGTGTAATTTAGCATGCACTTGGCTACCATAAATTGCGCTAAAATTAATTTTGTCATCATTGCCTTTCATGATAACACCGAATCCGGAGTTCACAAGTTGTTCAATCGAAGTAAATCCAGGGCTATAGGTGGGTTGCGTTAAAATGCTTATGAGATTTGCTTGAAACGTTGTTGCAATGATTATACAATAAAAACAATACAATTGTGCTATAAACCTTAAAGTGTTTGTCTCAGGATTAAGGTTGTTTGGAATGTTCAGGGTCATAGCAAAAATGCTAATGAAACTCCGACAAAAGCTCCTAAATTTTTTCCTATCAGCTGAAAGCTTTGCAATTAACCACCAAAAACAAACAACTATAATGAAGGTTATTCCAATCCATGTCCATACTTTCCTATCGTACGTATAAGCAATTAAGCGAGCTGATGAAACTGTCTTCGCTTTAGGAAAGGCCCATACCATTTTATCTCGATACAATATGTCAGTCAAGTCGTAATCAGTTAACAAGCTCTCATCCCTTGATAACGTCTTAGTGAAGAATATACCTTCATTACGGTTGTAAAGGGTGTCTTTTACATCTTCTTTTATTAAATTGGTCACATTTGTTTTTAACACTTTACTCATTAAACCGAAAACATTCGCAAGGATACCAAAAGAAGGTAGGCTTTTATAATTATTTTCCAAATATTTACTTAAAAGTGTAAGTGAACAACCGTTTAAACTTTTAATGGTATGGTTAAATGCAATTTTTGTGTCTTTATCGCATTTTTCGATAAAATACATATTTGTTATGTTACCACATTTATTTTCTTTTACAAACGGATCTGACGTATATAAATACGATAAAAATTCATTTCCATTTTGGTTACTTTCGACAACCACAATTGCGTTTATGATGTCAAAATTCCAAAGTATTTCAAAAATTTCTGTTACGTTAACCGAAGACGTTATCACTAAAAATTTTCCTCTTGGTGATTCACTTTTATTCCAAACTGTACTTTCTTTTAACTTGACCAAGGTGCTATTCAGAGAAACGTGTCCATATGTCTCTATTATATAGGCGTTACGATATCGTAAAGATAATTGAATTGGTTTATTACTGTTTACAATAACGTGCGGGTTCTTCACTTTTGCAAGTTCTGAAATTCGTCCAGGTTTTTCGAAAATTATATTCAGTGTGACGTCATCTGAAAATAGAGTTTCAGTTAGATGCATCAAGCAAGTGCTTAGTTCCGTATCAGCAATTTCAGCAAATATAATACAGTTATTAGATAAAATTAACACCATAAGAACATATGGCTTGTAGCTCTTCATTTTTGTGGTTCGCTTGGTTGCAAGGAAAGTACAATTTCACTTAAAAAAAATGTTTCGATGAGTTAGGTTTCAGAATTGACTATCAAAGTATAGTACAATTCAATTGTTTGCAAAGCTTTCTTTCTAAGAGCTGTAATGATTACAATAGAAACATAAATCAATATATAAAATGATAGCACTAGAGAAATTAACCACAGGTATTCAATACATGTTGAAAAATAAGATTGTATGGTTCCTTTTTTGTGGTCAAGTACATTACATAGTTTCTGGAAATTACGGTGCAGGATTAAATAACAAATTTAAATATAACTAGTTCGAGTGGAATAAAAAACCCTATTATGACTCGAAAACATACCATAATCAGTAAAGCAGTTTATTAAAAATTTATATAAAAAAAATAATGGAACTCAAATTTAAATTAAAAAAAAGTTCTATTTCTATGCACCGTAAAATACAGGATGGTTTTGAAATACGGGCAGACATTTCTTCAAAACTGAGTTAAAAACTTCTCTCTTCTGAAATTGTATTTTAATTTGATGCAGCGCAATAAAAACTTCGGATTATAAAGCAGCAAAAAATAGGTACATACCAAAATGATTTTGAAGTTCATACTATAGCTTAAAACTTGACTGGTTAGTGCTAAATCAGTTTAATGTGTACGACTGTACGTGCTTGTTCACATGCAATAAATTCGTTACTTAGTAATAAAATGGCGGTTTTTGCCAATAATGTGTATGGCGAAGTGGGCGAAAATGCTGACAGAGCCGGGGTACTTTACGTGGAACGTTTTTACAATCGCCGAGTACCTAATGCAATTAAACGTTTAGGTGGTTGTGGTTTACTTAAACCCCAAGTGTGACGTCGAGGAAGGGCACGAACTCGCCAATTTTTGGATGCCAAACCGCAAATTTTAAAATCAGTATTTTAGTAGTAGTAGTATTTATTGACGATAAACCAACAGGTGTAGTCAAATAGTTACATAAAAACACATAAAGTCATCATAACAACAACAAAAATTAAGGATAAAAAAATTTACATATAAAAAATATAGTAGTACCTACAGATTGTACATATTACAGTAGTGTGTGAGTTAAAATTAAATATTGTAAAGTAATCAATATTCAAAATAAAGTAATTTATAATTGACATGGAACATTTGGAATTTTATTTTTGTCAGTAATAAAGTCATGTAAGCTATAATATGCTTTAGATAAGAGGTGTGAGTGTAAGGCTTTACGAAATTTTAAGTTATTTGAAATATTTTTTGTATGAAGTGGAAGGGCGTTGAAGATTTTTTTACTGGTATAAAGTAGAGAGTTTTTTATTAGCTGTGTGTTAGGTCGAGGCAGATAGATATTAGTTTCACTAGTTCTTGTATTAAAAATGGGGGAGGGGCTGGATAACGTAGTAGATTTATACTTGTGGATTAAGCAAGCAGTTTCCAATATGTACAGAGATGTTACAGTTAAAATTTTATTACTGATAAAGAGAGGTTTGCAAGAATCTCTTACTCCTGCTTTGCACATATATCTTATTGACCTCTTTTGTGCAACAAAAATAGAATGAAGGTTTTCTTGTGACGCAGCACCCCAAAAAGCGATGCCGTAGCGTAGATGCGATTCAATCAGAGCAAACTAAGCTTGTCGTGCTGTTTGGTAGCCCAATTCATAAGAAATGGTACGAATTGCAAAACAATTTTTGGATAACTTACTTAAGAGTGTAGTAATGTGGTTAGTCCATTTTAATGTATTGTTGATATATAAGCCTAAGAATTTGACTGTATTGTTTTCGAGTATCACTGAGTTGTTAAGAGTAATAGGATTTATAGATCCGTTGAAAGTTATAATATTTGTTTTTTGCGTATTAAAACACAGATAGTTGGAATTGTACCATTCATTTATTTTTATAATATCGCGTTGTATTTTATTATTTAATGAGTTTGGATCCGAATCCGACCATAGAATACATGTATCGTCAGCGAATACAGTAAAAGTGCCACTGATGTTTAGTTGGAAGATGTCGTTAATGTATATAAGAAATAGTATGGGTCCAAGGACAGATCCTTGGGGTACGCCACATGTGATAGAGGAGGAAGGGGATATTTTATCTGAAACTTTAACTAATTGTTTTCTATTATTAAGATACGTTTTGAACCAGTTTAACGTTATGCCTCGGAAACCACAAGTTCTAGTTTTTGTAGTAAAATGGCGTGGTTAACACAATCAAAAGCCTTCGAAATATCACAGAAGCTATTTTTTTATTATTAATGTTATAATAAATTTCATGCAAAAGGTTAAATATGGTATCGGTAGTATTTTGTTTACTTTGAAAACCAAATTGAAATTTAGAGAGAATTTCGAATCTATCCAAGTACCCAACCAGTCTAACTTTTACAATTTTTTCGATGATTTTTGATAAGGTAGATAAAAGGGGCTATCGGTCTATAATTAGAGGGGTCCTGTCTATCGCCACCTTTGTAGATGGGAACAATTACTGAAGTTTTTAGCACGGAAGGAAAATAGCCCAGTGTGAATGAGTAATTAATTAACTCTAAAAAAATGTCTAGTATTTTACATGGTAGATGTTGTAAAATTTTAGTATATACTATCATAACCTGCAGAATTTTTATTTTTGATAGTACGGATAGTATCTTTGAGTTCAAATATCGTTACCGGATAAAGGAAGAAGTTTGTATTTGAAAATTTAGACCTTAATTCGTCCGTAGTGATTGAAAAGTCCTGTTTTATGTTTAATTTTGAAGTAAGTTTATGGGCTATAGAACAGAAGTGTGCATTTAATTGATCAGGAAGTAATTCCACTTTTACGTCACGTTTAGTTTTACAGTTTCTTAACTCGTTTATAATAGACCACGTTTCTTTGGTTTTATTCGATGTATTGTTTAATCGATTTCAGTAATAATTTGTTTTAGCTACTTTTAAAATATTACGGCAAATTGACTTATACCTGTTGAAATAGTGAATAAAAGCGTCATTCCTAATAAAATTTCGAGCGTATCGCAAAAAAACGATAATTGTTCGATGAGGCCCTAATCCCTCTCGTAGTCCATGACTTAGACTTTCTTTCTCTGATTAAACGCAGTGGAACTGAATTCTCAACAAGTTTCGTCAGTTTAAAAACAAACGATGAAAATTTGTCATCATATGAAGTACCAGTTGAGCAATCAGTCCAGTCGACCTTGAGACAGTTTTCTTTGAATTTTTTTAAATTATTTTTGGAAAATATTCTGCCTTTTTTCGCCTCAGTTATACTACTATTAACTTTTACTGACAAAAACAAATTAGTGAGAACAGCTTGATGGTCTGCTAATCCATTTATAACTGATGTCTTTACAATATTTTTATTAAAATTGGTGCACACATAATCTAAGCGCGCATTTAATCTAGTATTTGAATCGACATGCATATACAGACCGAAGGAATTTAACATATTCAATAGGCGGTGTTTAGCATTAGAATCGCTATTGAAATTTATATTGAAATCACCAGCTAAAAACAGTTTACATTTCTTAGGAAAGCATTCTATTAGCGATTCCAAATTATTTATAAAGATGTTTAAATGAGATAATATTTGTGAGGGTGTACGGTATATGCAAACAAGGTAGAGATTTATATCTTTTCTAAATACAACGTTGCACTCGAACCATTGCTCAATAACCAAAGAGTTGAAAGTATTAATATTTTGATAAAGTGTTTCGTTTTTACACATAATAAGAGTACCTCCACGGGATGCACGAGCGACTAAATCTAGATACGACTGTATAATTAGGTATAAAAACTTCTTCGTCCGGGTACAGCCAATGTTCGGTTACAAATACTATGTCCGGGTTATTTAAATTTTCAGTAAGTAAGCATAAATCGTCAATTTTAGATCTTATAGATTGAACATTAATTAGAAGGACACTTACGTCAGAGAGTGGCGCTACAGACTCTCTGCTACAACTTCTGTGGTGTCTAAAAAACTTAGTTTATCTGCTTCCTCCTCTTCTTCACTCTTTGCCTTCTCTTTATCATCTCCTTCTTCCTCTTCTTCGGTATTTTCGTGGATTGTGGAGTCATTCAGTGATTCGTATGAAGATGATCTATTTAATGACAACGTTTCATCGAGCAGGTCCTCGTTTGGTGACGTTGCATTTGTACAATGTACCGTTATAAGATTATTGAATTTGTGTTGCTCACGCTTTCCTAATAGTAAATTATTTATGTGCTGAATTTTTTTGCCCAATTCTCTGCACAAAATAAGTTTGCCGGATTTTTGGAGATAAAGCCGATGTGTAGTAAAGTGATGCTGTTGAACATACAAGTTGATATCTAAGAAGCCTATTCTCTGATGATTGGTGATAACTGCTTCTTTTGCTGTATCGTAGAGACACGTGTTTAAGTCGAAAATAATATTATTCAGTATTTTCCGTCCATTCCAATACGGAATAGAAGATATAATTACATTGGTATTGATAAGCGTAGCCAGCGTTTTGTTTAGAGCCGAGGTAGCGATCTTCCCCGTTTGAAGCGCGTTATTGCTACCAGCAATTATAATTACGTAATCCCTCTTTGTAAAATTTCGTGTTAAGGCAGGGCAATCTTTTACTATATCTTCAAATTTTGCGTTCGGTTTAAAAATACTTTGAACGCAAAAAAGTTGTTTCGGTAAGTAATCGGAAATAAGTGGACCCAAATTTCTTCCATGGCTACTATCAGCTAATATTAGTACGTTAGATATCAGTTTTACATTGCAAGGCCGGGTTGTGGACTGCACTGATACGGATGTATTTTTAAAGGTTACACCTGCGTTATTATCGGTTTTCCGAATATTAATAGATTCTATATTTTTAGTTAAATCAGTTAATTGATGTTTTAGTTCGTTATTTAACTTTGTTAATACAGATATCTCTTCTTTTTGCTGGTCTAATTGTAATTTTAACCGATTGCATGCATCACATAATTTATTTATTTCTACATCTTGGTATGGTTTTTTTACCACCACGTTGAATATACTACTACTACTAATTAATGTCAATAATTCGATTAAGAATGCTTTCTTGAGATTTTTTGTTTCGATGCCGAATTTGCAAAGTTCAGTTTTTAAATCACTTACTTTTAAGTCCGATAGGTTTTTTGTCATGGCTAGGTAGGTATGAGTGATAACACTGTTAAAGGTTTATGTTTATAACTGGGTAGTAAATAGTACGTTAAGCGATAATTTCAATTGAATAATACAAGGAATAATTAAAGCACTAACTTTCACTTTCACGTCTGCTCTCGGCAACGTCTGCACTGCACTGTAGAAGCAGATCCCACTGTAAGTGCGAGCATCAGCATTTACAATTTGACCTAGTTTAAACAAACACTCCTATCATGTACAACTGGTGCAAGCACTCCAGCCAGTAGATCCTACACGTCGTGAAGTTTTTTGTACAGATTTTAGGGAAAGTTGAGGAGCAGCTAAATTTTTAAATTAATTGCAGTCTACTGGCGATGTAGGAGTTTCGAAATATGGAGTTTTTGATAACATACTGATTTAGGTAGACATATGTTAAGATATCCTAATAGGATTGAGTTTCCGCCCAAATACCACATAATATTTTTGAGTTTCCTTTTCAATTCTGTATACTTACGAAGAGGAATTGTAGTGGACAATACGAATAAATTACTATAAAATCGTTACAATAATGCTGGTTTTGCCCGTAATATCTGTCGCGGTGCTATTATTACTTAAACTGTTATTTTATGTATGATTTATTATTCTATTGTGAACGGTAATAATAATTGTAATTTGTAGCTAATCGTGAATCCTAACTCCTTAGAACGTTCTCTGTATGTAATTGCACTTTAGTACACGGGCGAACCCCAAAAATAAAAGACCACAAACCAAATACTCTTGTGACATTATTTAACAACATCCTTAATTGTAAGACAAACACTTTGAGGTTTATGGCCCAACGTTTCCAACAAATCTAACAAGCATTGTAACTTGACCTATTTATAATTCTAGAATGATTTCAATCAAATAACTTGTGAGTGCCAGTTTACTCTTGCCTTTAGTCCGTACAATAATAACCACGAATTTTATTTCTTCATGTGATTCTGCAAACAAGTTATGCGGTACTCAAAATGTATCAAACCTTTTCAAAATTATAAAATTAAAACTAACAGGGCGAGCTTTTAGTCCAACACGCCATTGTACTTTTCTGATTGGCCGGCATTAAAAGCTTACATGGAAGAAGATTTCTCTGAAAAAAAATCACGAGAACCATGGGAATTAGAATTACATTCTTGCAAACAAAATTCGAATGAGAATGTTTTGTCGTACGCTAGGAAGGTCAAAAATATATTGCAAAAATTGATAGATAGTATAACGCACACTTAGACAGCAAGACTAGCCGTGGGGACAGCTAACGAAACTTTACTTAAAAGTCAAGGTGGAAGTGTATTCATTTCGGGATTGTAATATAGCAATCCAAGTAAAATCTCAAAGTCCTAAAACTCTCAAAAACTAGTAAACAAAGCTTCTATGGAAATTACTGCGACCCCGAAGCTCAGCTTTGGAAAAAATATTTCTAGACATGTAGGTCCGCTTATTATGTTTGACAGTGAGGATTTATCAAAATTTTCGGAAGCAACTTCCCTCCCCAATTAAGAATTTGTAACAGTTGTAAAAGCCTTAGTAAAACATATTGCAATATATATTAACGGATCTAGGTAAAAACTTTATGAGCAAAATGTTTAAAAGTATGTGTAAGTTGTTAAAAATTACCAAACTAAATACAACTGCTTTCCATCCACATACTTATGGATCTTTGGAACGTTCACACCAAACCTTAATTGATTATTTGAAACATCTGGTCCGTTCAGACCAGACAGATTGGCTTGATCGGTTGCTATTTGCCATTTTCAGTTACAACATCAAAGATGACACTGCCACTATTGCATTGAGGAATCTTCTAAGTGTGCATGACCTAATGCTTGATAAAGCGATCTGCTAAGGATGATAATTACGTCTATGTTTTCTCGCAGCTGCTCATCTTCCACCACAACTTTTCGCAGCCGATTTTGAATATGCTAGGGCATGTGCTTTATTCTATTAATCCGTTCAATTAAATTCTTTTATTGCGGCAAGTGGTTTAATCAGCTTACCTTACCTACCTTACTTACTGCACGGTATTTTCATGATCGAGTTCAAAATACATTCCACTGATGAAATTTAGCTTTAGCGGTAGCTTTTCGATGTAATGTATTTTTTAATATATTTTCTTATTATGGTATTTTCAATTTAATCAGCTCTCATGGGTGCATAGGTGAGCTCATCAAAGTCATTATAAAATATCAATTTTACTAGCACAGCTCCATGATCTTTAAAAAATTAAAAAAAAGCGCAAGAAAAAACAGGTCAGTTTTTACATGCAAACGGGTTTAGTATTCAAGTAAACGTATTAGTTATTAAAACGTTAGAATTGTTCCTTTTAAGCTTTGTGTTTTAATAATGAATTTGTTTTTTAGAGTATACACAGTGATTTAAATCTAATGATTAATAATGATTAATTTACAGCCATTTAAATAATTTGTTGTCATATTTAATAATATGAAAACTAATATCAACCATGTTAAATCCCCTAATAGGATTTTGCATCTTTTCTTAAATAATATTCATTATTATTAAGTATTATTAGTTCATCTTTAAATCTGTACAACTATCAAGAGAAATTGTTGTGGCAAATACGACAAAATTACAATAACATTGTTCCAGTAATGACAGTTTTGGTTGTACTAACTGTAGCGGTACTATTATTAGTTTAAACGTTATTCAAAATATGATTTATGTTTTTATTGTAAACATTACAGCACGTAAATGGTTTATAAAAACAAATGAATTAAACTGTAATTTGTTAGTTGATCCTGAATCCTAACGCTTTGGAACGTTATTTTTATGTAATGATACTTTAGTAACCGGACGAGCCCCAAAAAATGAAGAACCACAAAGTATATATTCTTATGGTGTTAATTGTATTTAATAACTGTGTCATTTTTGCAAAAAATTCTAATTCGGAACTAAGCACTTGCTTGCTACGCTTAATTAGAACTTTGTTGGTAGACGACGTCACACTTTATGTAATTTTTGAAAATCCTGAACAAATCTTTGTGGTTACAGAAGTAGATAACCCGCGTGTTATTATAAACATTAACGAACCAATTGAATTATCTTCAAGGTATTGTAACGCCTACATCATACAGACAGATGGGCACGTTTCTCTGAATATAACATTGACAAAATTAAAAGAAAGTGCAATTTGGAATAAAAGTGACTCGCCAAGAGGCAAGTTTATAGTGATTACATCTTTCCGTAACATAAAAAAAATGTTCGAAATTCTTTGGAATTTCGACATAATAAACGTAATTCTGGTTGTTGCAAATAACCATGACGGAGATAAAGTTTCGCCAAGTTTATATGTGTCAGATCCGTTTATAAAAGATAATAAATGTGGCAACACAATGCAGCTGTGCGTTGCCCAAAAATGCATTGAAGAATTAAAAATTGCATTCAATAGTAGCATTAAAAGTTTAAACGGCTGTCCACTTATACTCTTAGGTGATAATTTAACAAAGAATTTAAAAAAAGCAGTACCTATTGGTGTTATGGGACGTATTATAGAATTAGTTAGTGAAATGGTAAATACAAATGGGTCCAGTTTAATAACGGAAAACTACAAGGGCGCCCTTAACAATCGCAGCGAAGGTATATTATTTACTCAGTTATTAACAAGGGATCAAAACTGGTTAAATGATTTTGATTTGACTGACATACTGCATCGAGATACACTTGTATGGGCTTATCCTAAAGCGACAAAACTTTCAACGATTCGCATAATTGCTTTTATATATGAGAAAACAGTATGGATAATGATCGGAATAGCTTTCATTATGGTTGTTGGTTCTTGGTGGCTAATTGCAAGGTTTCAAACTGATAGAACGAATTTTAGGAAATTTTGGAGGTGTTTTCTTAGCATTTTTGCCATGACGCTTAATATCCCCGATAACCTTAACCCTACGACCAGCTCCTTAAAGTTCATAGCGCAACTATATTATCTGTATTGTATAATTATGTACACAGCGTTCCAAGCACATCTAATAAGCATTTTGACTCAACCTATGTACAATCCTGGAATAAGTTCAATTAAAGAACTTGTTAACTCTGGCCTTACACTTGTTTTGACCGGAAATGAAATACACATCAATTTTAGCGCAACATATGGGAGCCAAGTACATGATATAATAAAAAAAAATCTTTTACATGTACCTGTTGTGGATCTCGCCGATGTTTTAACAAAAGTAGTTAAATACCATAACAGCACCGCTTTGGTATCTCGGACGTCAATAAACGTTTGCTTGCAAGGAGGCGAATCTGCAGTTGAAATATTAGACTCTAACCTTCTTGCTATGGAATTGACTTTCGCTATGAGAAAGGGGCACTTTTTTATGAACACCTTCAACAAGCTTTTAAAAATAATATATGAACATGGATTTTATGAAAGGATCTTTAAACTGGCAGTGGCCGAAGATGGTTTGGGAGAGCAAGGAGGAAATGTCGTGCTGGGAATGGATCATTTGATGGGTTATTTTATTTTTTTGGCAGTTGGTTTGTCATTTGCTACTGTTGTATTCGCTATAGAAATCATTAGTATTAAAATAGAAAAATAACATTTGTTTCGCCTCTTAACATTTTCAATTAATGTCGTTGGTGTGATTTTATTAGCTTTGTCTGTATCGAGTGTTTAACTTTCAAATTTATCTAGCACTTTATCAGACACTGTTTGTTTAGAGCTTAATTTTATTGATTTCTTACTAATAACATTTTCTTTGGAATCTAGTTTCATTAAACTTTTGTTGTTTTTTTGGAGATTTAGTTAACTTAGTTAAATTTATATGAGCGAAAATGTTTATGCATTTTCATAACGATGTGAATGAGATTTATTTAATTCTTGGTTGTTAATATTGACTTCTTTAGCTATATTTGTTGCTAATTCCGAATTATTATGCTCATAATTAAAATCTGCAGTAAATTTTGAAAGTGGACGTGTTTTTTTATGATTGGGATTAAACAAGTGATTTTTAAACTGATTTTGTTAATAGTTTATTTTTGAACTTAAATGTTTATCAGGTCTAGTTGCAGACCTTTTGTTACGTTTATCTCAAGACAATGTGTATCGGAATTGACATTCTGTAACTGTAGTTGAGAAAATAACAAATTTTGTTTAACAAATAAAAGGGTAACCAAACCAGTATATCTCTATCATTTGATCTTGAAATTAATCTTAAATACTTATCGAAAGCAGCGTGTTAATATGAGTAATAGTTTGACAACGAATCAAAATCCAATCGTCATTGATGCTTTTTTCTTCGGTCAATAGTTACAAATCAAGTTTTATTTTAAAAACAATTACATGGAATTAAATAAATATCGAGGCCAAGCGCTTCCACCAAATATTACGTTATGGTTTTATTGATTAATCTTATATACGACAATGTTTCAATTAAACACAACTTCTAACAATAATATAAAAAAACCAACAGTGTAAAGTAGGTTTAATTGTTTTGTGAAGTATATTCTAAATAAACAGAACGATACACAAATGCAAACGAATTTATTGAACTACACCTTCCTTTTCCAGTGTTAGTTTCAGATCCGGTAATAATTCCACTGGTAAAATAGGGTAACAAACAAATTAAATATGTTACAAGAAAATTCTGTAACAGACTTGAAGAAGCTACAAGCGGCTACGGTTCATCAAAATTGAACCGTACTAGTCTCAAAAATGAAATTTTAAATAAATTCGGATTTTATTCAAAACTGTCATATTGTGATTATGTTCGTTTGCAATAGCACGGCAGATTGATAGATGCATCTACCACGTGTTTTAACAATCATAACTAAAGTCAAATCTGGTTCCATCGATTTAAATCACTAGTGCATAACATTAGAGTTACATAAATTTTGTCGTGTAATAACATGATAATCTTTATTGATTTATTCATAAATACAACATATTCATAACAGGGTAATTGCGGAAGGTATATAGCAGAAGTAGATCTACCTTAAAATAAGTTCAAGAAAATAATAAATATCAATTACAAATTTAAACAGTTAAGAAGAGAAACCTCTTCATACAATTCATGTGCCAGACTGTAATTTATTACAAAGTAATTCTATAGCGAATAAAATCGTAGCAAACGACAATCCAACTACCAAACAAATGAAATGTCCAAGAAAGTGATGAATTCCCAACACGGTAGTAGCCGTTTCCTCCTTCGAATCTTTTGGGGTCAAAGCCAGTTCAAAAATTCTTTCATAAAATCCATTTTCAAATATTATTTTTATTAATTTGTTAAAGGTGTTTATAAAAAAGTGCCCCTTTCTCATAACAAATGTCTCTTCCATAGGAAGAGGATTGGAGTCCAAAATGTCAACTGCAGATTCGCCCCCTTGCAAACAGACATTTATTGATTTCCGGGATATCAAAGAAGTGCTGTTTCGGTATTGCACTATTTTCATTAGAACATCGGATACGTTAGGTTGAGGTATATATACAAGATTTGTCTGCATTTTAGCATACACTTGGCTACCATACATCAAGTTAAAATTTAATTTATTTTCAGGGCCTTTCAAGACCACACTAAGGTCAGAGTTGACCAGTTCTTCAATCGAGCTAATTCTAGGATTATAGGTAGGCTGTGTTAAAATACTTATTAGATGCGCTTGAAACGTTGTGTACATAATTATACAATAAAGACAATAAAATTGGGCTATGAACCTTACGGCGTTTGTTTTAGGATTGAGGTTATCTGGAATGCTGAGCGTCATGCCAAAAACGCTTACAAAACACCGACCAAACTTCTTGTAATTGTTTCTATCAACCGCATGACTTGCAATCAACCACCAAGAATAAACAACAACAGTGAAAGCTATTCCAATGCATGCCCATACTTTCCACTCATACGTAGAAGCAATTGTGAGAGCAGTTGACACTTTGTTTGCTTTAGGAAAGACCCATACCATTTTATCGTTGTGAAATATGTCTGTTAAGTCGTAATCATTTAAAAACCTGTCATCCCTTGTTAGTGTATGAGCAAATAATATATCTTCGTTGCGATTGTAAAGGGCATATTTTTCATTTTCTTGTACTAAACTCGAAATGTTCGTTTTTAACATTTTACTCATCAAATCCAAAATATTTCCACGAAGACCAAAAACAGGGGTGCTTTTAAAACTTTTTGTTAAATATTTATCTAAGATTCTGAATGGACAACCGTTTAAGCTTTTAATAGTATCATTAAATGCAATTTTTGTTTCTCTATCGCATTTGTCAGTAAAGTACAAGTTTACTATGTTGCCGCATTTATTTTCTTTCATAAACGGATCTGAGGTATAAAAATTCGGTAAAAATTCATCCCCATCGTGATTGTTTTCAGCAACCACAATTGCGTTTATTATGTCAAAATTCCAAAGAATTTCAAAAATTTTTTCTATGTTACGGGAAGATGTAATTACTATAAACTTTCCTCGTGGTGAGTCACTTTTATTCCAAATTGTACTTTCTTTTAGCTTCGTCAAAGTTATATTCAGAGAAACGTGTCCGTCTGTCTGTATGATATAGGCGTTACAATACCTTAACGATAATTCAATTGGTTCGTTAATGTTTATAATAACACGCGGGTTATCTACTTCTGTAACCACAAAAATTGGTTCAGGTTTTTCGAAAATTAGGTAAAGTGTGGCGTCATCTAATAACAGAGCTCTAATTAAATGTACCACGCATTTGCTTAGTTTCAAATCAGAATTTGTTGCAAAAATAACACAGTTATTAAATAAAATTAACACCAGAAGAGAACATGCTTTGTAGTTTTTCATTTTTTGATGTTAGCCCATTAACCAAAATACAATTCCAAATAAATATTCTCTCAAGAAGTTTGGATTCAGGATTAACTAACAAATTACTGTTTAATTCACTTGTTTTTATGAATCAACTACGAGCCGTATTGTTTACAATAGAAACATCAATCACATTTTAACTTACACGTAAGCTAAATAAATACCACCACTTAAGTCAGTACGACCAAAACTATCATTAATAAAACAATTTGATAGTAATTTTCACAACGATTTGGTAATGAATTCAATGAAAATCAATACCATACACAGCATTTTTAGATAAAAAAACTTGTATTGCAAGTTTACAATTCTTGAAATGCAAGTCTTTGGTGTTATCATACAATCTGTTAAAAATAAAGGACCGTAATATTTATAACAGCTTCTCCTTGCGGTTAGTCTACAGTAATTGATGTTACTGTTCTTAGCTGTTCTATTTTTGTAATTATGGAAGCTATTTATATATGTATTGCTATGATATTTAGAGGTGTTTGATTTGACTGGGGTGTTGTGGTTGCTGGAAGGCAATTTTTGGATTGTTTGTTGCAGTTCAAATTGCATTTGGAGATTTATGAAGACTTGTAAGATTTTAATGTTCTGACTTATAAACCCAGGGTCGCGTATTTTTGCTAGAATTCCTGTTATAAATTCTAATAATTGTTATTTTTCGTATGGTACTGAAAGAAAAGACAAACACAACCGATTGATACAAAGACTATTTATGTTAATTGTATTTATAATTTAATTTAGAATTGTTAAAAAGGTTTAGTTTATAAGAAGTTTTAGAGTTACTTGATTTGTGCGTCGATAAATGTCAGTTTGGATGTCAGTGTCAAAATGACAAACATATTCAAAAGGATACTGATGAACATGAGATTTATTTGTTTGTAATAAAAATAAAGATCAAGGAAGGAAGACAAAAGAGAAGAGAGAAAAAAAGAAATTTGTTTAATTAGTTACGGCTCGTCGGTGTAAATAACTAGACAGAATTGAGATCCTCTGAAAGAAAAAAGAGGAAAAACGGGTTTAAAAGTTATATAAAAGTAATAGCGAGAATTAAAATGAAAAATACAAAGAAGTAACAACGAATTATATATAAAACCAGAAGAATTATAAATAAAAGGTGACTGAGGAAGTTTGTACGTTCGTGATGATAGTAAAACCAAATTGGTAATAATATAAAAAAACACAAGAAGAAGATTCAGATTAAGAGAGAGTATTTGTTGTTGCTCGAGAGGCCAGCAGAGCGTTTTGCTAGAGCGAGGAATAAGAAGACGCTAAGATAAGTGTTTATTTGTTAAAAAAAGACGATAGTAGTTAGTAAAATTTATTGATATTTCGGAAACCACATTTAGAAATTGAGTTATTTAATAAAATTATTATTTTGTGAAGTTGATATCGTTGTGTGTGTTTATTTCTATTTAAAATTAATTTAAACAACTTATTCTACAAGCTAAATAACGACCCTGAGAAAGTTAAAAGAGTCTCATAGCAAGTTTAAATTTAATTGCGTGAATTGCAGCCAGATTAAGGATTGTTTTCTGGTGGTTACAAGACCAAGCATATCATTGCAGTATATATGTTAGGCGAAGACGTTATCACTATAAACTTTCCTCTCGGTGAGTCACTTTTATTCCAAATTGTACTTTCTTTTAGTTTCTTCAAAGTTATATTCAGAGAAACGTGTCCGTATGTCTGTATGATATAGGCGTTATGACACCTTAACGATAATTCAAATGGTTCATTAATGTTTATAATTACACGTGGGTTTTCCACTTTCGTAACCACAAAAAATTGTTCAGGATTTTCAAAAATTGCATACAGTGTGACGTCAGCCGAAAACAGTGTTCTAATTAAATGCAGCATGCAAATGCTCAGTTTTAAATCAGCATTATTAGCAAAAACAGCACAGTTATTAAGTAAAATTAACACAAAAAAAGCTAATGGTTTGTAGGTCTCCATTGTTTGGGTTCGTCCGGTTACCAAAGCATCGTTACAATACAAACTTTGTTTTGAGAAGTTAGGATTTACGAATAGCTAACTCATTACAGTATAATCGGAGCTGTATTGTTTGCAATAGAAACATAAATCATATTTAAACTAAATTTTTTACACAATTCTACAAAACAATAACCAAAACTATTATTAAAATATTTGTGTGTATCGTAACCAAACAGTGGTCAAATTGATTATTGGACAAAAAAATGTGTTTTTGATAATTCCAAGCAATCACTAAAATGTTTAAAATGAGCAAACACCTGGAATTATAAGTTTCTTGTCACTTTTTAAACCACGCTTTATTTATTAACTTGAATGAACATTATTAAGTTCGTAATTTTTAAAAAACAGCACCTTGTGTAAATGTATTTCAAAACTTTAATTTTACATCCAAACATTGCAAAATGTCTTTGTTTTTAGTAGCGCCGAAGGTCTTTACTGAACCTATATTATTTCATTTTGTGCTATTTGTTTATTTATTAAATTAACACCCATTATAAAAATAAGGCGTCGAGATTTGACCAAAGATGAAATGTTGCATGCTGTGGGTATGCTGGGTATAGGCAGTCGGCAAGTTGATGATGCGGAGAAATTCGACACGTTGCAGGGGTGGTAAATAAAACCCGCAAGGGTTACAACAGCGTCACAATATCGAGCTCTGGTATTGCAGGCCAAATCCTTTCGCAATATAACAGCACGAAGCTGATTACAGCCCTTCAAAACACCTGCAGGATAGCAGTTAGTAATAAAACCATCCGAAACACGCTTTATGAGGTGGGGCTACATTCTCGACGTCCATTTACAGTTCCTGTCGTACGTTTTGGAAATCGCGCTGCGCGTTTACCCTGGGCTCAGAAACACGGGCACTGGGGTCAAGGAGAATAGAGATGAATGGATTCCCGATTTGGATTTAGACCTGACAGTAAACGCGAAAAAGCATGGCGTGAGACTGGCCCTTTAAAACAGTTAAGATACGTTCAGGAGGTCCATCCCTACAGAGGAGGCACATTAATGGTTTGGGCCGAAATAGTCCATTATCATCAAACGGACCTCGTTGTCTTAGTCATGGTGGAGCAAAACCAGTACTTATGGTAAAGATACTGGAATCTGTACGCTCCTTTGCTGATGCTGATGGCCAGATTTAGTGTTTATGCATAATAATGCTCACCATCATAGGACTGAAGGGGTAGTTAGCTGGTTCCAGAGAGGTAATTTCAACATGCTCTTTATAAAACAGTTAAGATATGTTCAGGAGGTCCATCCCTACAGAGGAGGCACAATAATGGTTTAGGCCGGAATAGTCCATTATCATCAAACGGATCCCGTTTTCTTAGTCATGGTGGAGCAAAACCAATACTTATGGCGTGTACTGGAACCTATACGCTCCTTTGCTGATCTTCTTCTTAACGGTGCCGTCTTCATCATTAAAGGTTGGCAACAATTTGGGCAAAATCGTTTCTGTTCTTGGCTGTTCTTATTAGTGAATTGCTGTTCATTCCTGTCCAATCTCGAATGTTCTTGAGCCACGAGCACTTTATTCTAGCTGGTCCTCTCTTCCCTTCTATTTTTCCCTCCATAAGTAGTTGTAAAAGTTCGTACTTGTTGTTACGGTAAACGTGTTCAAGGTAAGATGTTTTTCGTTTTTTTATCGTGCATAATAGTTCTCTGTCTCTTCCCATTCTTCTTAATACTTCTTCGTTTGTGACATGATCCATCCATGATATACGAAGCATACGTCGAAAAACCCAGAACTCAAATGCCTGTAGTTTTCTTTCTATATTCTTTTTCATAGTCCATGTCTCTACACCGTAGAGCAACGTTGAATATATATAACATTGAACAAAACGGTAACGTGTGGTAAGGTTCAGGCTGCGATTTGTTAGTAGCTTCTGTATGTTCATGAAGGTTGTTCTCGCTATCTCTATTCGAGTTCGTACCTCTAAATCAGGGTCTAAGTCTTCTGTTAGCTGATACTGATGGTAATTAACAAAAATTTCAAAGTTACAAGAGCTAAGGCAATTAACAGCCCAAAAATAATAGGTGAAAGAAAATAGTGTAAGA
The DNA here is from genome assembly GCA_958336395.1 of Ctenicera cuprea. NCBI lineage: Eukaryota > Metazoa > Arthropoda > Insecta > Coleoptera > Elateridae > Ctenicera > Ctenicera cuprea. Next base: position 2,373,704 of record OY284495.1, read on the forward strand.
AAGGTCTAGCGGTGTTTGTTTCGTGTTTATGTTTATGTTTCTAAATACACAAAAGAACATCTTTTTATGTTTCCTGTGATCTTTTCTTTACTTCACATACCCCGGATCAGCGCGGCAAGTAATCACCAAGGTACTTACTTGGCTACCCAGCTGGTATTCAACACTTTCCTAAATATTTCCGCTCAAGGTGGTGCAGAGCTTACTAGCTGCCGATTTCAGTTGATGTCTATATTGTAAGTACTGTTTATTTATGTATTATTCAACCCCATTCATACCCTAGATTAATTAAGTATTGTTATGTAAACATTCTATTTGTTTTCTTGGTCATACTTGTCACAGCCCTCTAGCAATTCAAGCTACGCCCCATACGTGATAGTATGTTATCTGCCGTCACGTTATTAAATATAACATTAAACTGGACAAACGACGGTAATCATTATAGAGAAACGTCAGATTAAAAATGAAGAATTTGTTTTCAACTATGGCTAGGATCACGCGCGTTTTGTTCTCATTAAAACTTTTCATGTGGCATCAATCTATCTATGCCCTAACAGGATTGTATCTTCTTTGGTCTTCTCAAATATTTTATCATTGTTTAGTTTCTCTCAGAATTCTGTATATTTTTTCAAAAAAAATTGTTATTGAAAAGATGTAAACATAACTATGAAATTGTTCCACTAATGATTGGTCGACCTAATTTTAGTGTAGCTGCTATTAGTTTGAATGGCATTTTAAATATCATTTACGTTTGTTTCTACTTGAATTGTATTTATGAAAACAACTCACATATACCATAATCTGTTAGTTAATTCTGAATTTCAACTCCATGAAACATTATTTCTATGTGTAATTGTACTTAGGTAACCAGAAAAACTCCAAAAATGACGCCCTACAAGCCATATATTCTTATGGTGTTACTTTTATTTAACGACTGCCTTATTTGCGCTAAAAATTCGAATTCAGAACTAAATGCTTGTGTGCTACATTTAATTAGAGTTCTGTTTTTAGATGACGTCCCACTTTACGTTATTTTTGAAAATCCTGAACGGATTTTTGAGGTTACAGAAGTAGACAACCCGCGTGTTATTATAAACATTAATAAACCAATTGAATTATTATTATGGGATTGTAACGCCTATATCACACAGACAGCCGGGCACGTTTCTTTGAATATAACTTTAACAAAGTTAAAAGAATGTACAATTTGGAATAAAAGCCAATCACCAAGGGGAAAATTTATAGTTATTACATCTTCGCCTAATATAACAAAAATTTTTGATGTTCTTTGGAGTTTTGACATAATAAACGCGATTGTAGTTTTTGAAAACAAGCACGATGGTGATGAATTTCCACCAAATTTGTATGTCTCAGATCCGTTTGCAACAGAAAATAAATGCGGCAACATAAGAAACCTGTACTTTACCCATAAATGCAATGGAGAATTGAAAATTGCATTTAATAACACTATTAAAAGCTTAAACGGCTGTCCACTTACAATTTTAAGTGAGAATTTAACAAAGAACTTTAAAAAAGTACTACCTCTCGGTATTATGGGGCATATTTTCGAATTGCTGAGTGAAAAGTTAAACACAAAGGTAACCAGTTCAATAAAAGCAAATCCAGAAAACGACAAAAGTGCGCATTATAATCGCAGCAAAGGTATACTGTTTACTTATAGACTAACAAGAGATATAAACTGGTTGAATGACTACGACTTGACTGACATATTTTACCGAGATCAACTTGTATGGGCTATTCCAAAAGCAAAAAAAGTTTCAACGACTCGTATAATTGCTTTTATGTATGAGAAAACGGTATGGACGATGATTGGAATAACTTTCATTGCGGTTGTTTGTTCTTGGTGGTTATTTGCAAATCTGCTAGCTGACAGGAAGAATTTTCAAGAGTTTTGGCGGTGTTTTATTAGCATTTTTGCTAGGACACTTAGCATTCCGGATTACTGTGATCCTAATACAATCGCTTTGAGAATCATGGCCCAATTTTATTGTCTTTATTGTATAATTTTGTATACAACGTTTCAAGCCCATTTAATAAGCATTTTAACTCAACCCATTTATAATCCTGCAATAAGTTCGATTGAAGAACTTGTGGGCTCTGGTCTTACCTTTGTCTTGACCGGAAATGAAATAGACATCAATTTTAGCGTAGAATATGGAAGTCAAGCACACGCTATAATAAAAAACCATACCGTATACGTACCTGTAGTGGATCTCTCTGATATTTTAACACAAGTAGTGAAATACCATAACAGCACCGCTTTGGTATCTCGGAAATCAATAAACGTTTGCTTGCAAGGAGGGGAATCTGCTGTTAACATATTGGATTCGAATCTTATTGATATGGAAATGACGTTGGCTATGAGAAAGGGGCATTTTTTCATTAACACCTTTAACACATTTTTAAAAATAGTATATGAACATGGATTTTATGAAAGAATCTTGAAACTAGCTGTGGGCCAAAATGGTTTGGAAGAGCAATCAGCAAATATCGTGCTGGGAATGGACCATTTGCTTGGTTATTTTATATTTTTGACAATTGGGTTGTCATTTGCTACTGTTATTTTTACTATAGAAATAATTAGTTTTAAAATGGAAGAATAACAACTTGGTGCATCAGTTTTAGATGGTGTTTTTTCCTAACTGTTTAAATTAATAAGTAGTTTGTATTATGTTGTTGTTGTTCTATTGTATTATGCACACGACTTTTTTGTTTTGTCCTGCACATAAATATGTTATAAAAAAATAAATACGATCACGTGTTTTATTAAGTAATATTAAGTTACGTTAAGCAACAAGAATGTTGTTACCTGTTAAAACCCTTTTTTCATCGATGTTTTCATATTATGTTAACCGCGAATATAGAATAAATACCGAATACCTAATTCGTGAAAGGACAGGACATTTTTCCGTAAGAGAAAGATTTTTAGAAGCAGTTACGTGGTGGCCATTTATTAAAATTGTATCATTAGCAAAACTTAAGTACTGTTGCGTATAAACATAACCATTTACTGTAATACCGCAATAAACACGGAACACGAAAATTGCAACTAACCTGCACCTCGTGTGAAAACACCCCAATCTTGAATATCATGTCAGTTCTCAGCCTCAGTCAGCTGACGCTCGAATCTATTATGCTACTGACCTGGTACATTCACTGGTGATATTGTAACAAGTCGACATGTTAACAACAATTTTTATAAATCAGATTGATTTATTTTGCTGTCATTTCAAGAAAATGCGCCCGCAGCGCTGCTAGTAGAAGTTTGTACGCAGAGTGACCGCACCGAAGCGCCGTTCGTCGGGGAAGCTCGGTTTCTAATCGTCCTCCCTTCCTTCCTTATTTACCAGGTATAAAAATCCTTGACCAGACCAGTTCGAGAGACTTCAACTTTTTATTTATTTGCATTCAGACTTGTTTTGACTTTTTAATTAAATTGAATCCAGACCTGTTTTAGCAGTTATTAATTTTGATTTAAAGACTTAAAACACGAACTTACAATTTACCCGAATTTGATATTTGATTTTGACTTGAAGACGGCTAACTTCTTGTTTAAATTAAATATGAGCAGTGCGAGTGTAGTAAACACCGAAGAAAACTGTTTAAATTCAACTTGTTTCTTTACAGACAGCTGTGGATTTATTGTACCAGTGTATATATGAATTTTGTATTCACAAACATTGACTTTAGTTTACAGAAACGCAAAACCTGTCAAACACACATTCAATCCGAGATCACGGGCGACAGAGATTTTCCATTCTACATGCTACCAATCAAAAATTACAAAAGCCATGATGAATAGACTTTATAAATCAGTAAAACAAATTCTGTTTCACTGCCTTAGATGCGGTGGAACGAGCGATTTGTCTGATTATACAAAGTAAATTTTTATAAATTGAGCCGCCATTTTCTAACGGTGAGAAATATTGCAAAACTTTAAATACAAAAATTGTTCAGTTTAATGGGACCTTTAAAATGAGATATTACTTGAATCCTCGTCTTATTTAAGAGTTTTAAGATATCTTTTGAATATTTCCGCTCTTTTGAGGAGGAGAGGGGGTACTAACATTTAGTTTTTGTCCTCATGTGGTACATCGTTTGAAAGATAATTTAATGAACTTCAAAAATCACAACTAATTTTCTTGGTACAATAGTTCATGTGCGGTTGTGAAAAGCTTTATGTAATGGCGGCTTTTTTGATATAATTGGCCGCCGTTTTGAAACGATTTGAGCTAGCAATATTTTCTTTTTTTTTAGTTGGGTTTAAAAAGACTTTTTAAATGAGATATAAGTTGACCCACGTGCGTATTTGAAAATCTCGAGAAAACCCCCTAGCTTTCTTCCCCCCCCCCCCCCCAAAAAAAAACTACCCTTTCGGAGCCCCAAACAATTTATAAATATTTTTACTGGATTTCTCGGGTACGATTTATGTAACAAATTTTTTGTCCATCCGTGTAGGTTCAATAGTTTAGCCGTAAAAGATAATGCGCGAATGGTCTGTTACACGCTGTATTATATGTACTATATTATACTGTATTATATTGTATTGTGTTGTGTTGTATTTTATTGTATTATATTATATTATATTATGATAACCGCTTTCGTTGTCTGTTAAATCATAAAATTTCTAATACGAGCTTACGAAATTTAAAAACAAAATCGTGTGGCCAATTTGTTGGAGTACGATTTTTAAAAAATTTACTGGATTTTGGAAATTTTTTTCACTTCATTAGTTTAAAGCTAACTTTTCGAAAATCTTTGTGCACCGTAACATTGTGTCTCTATAGGGTTTATTAGGACAAAATATTTCAACGTGATCTGCCAACCTGTTTTTTGAGTAATAAGACGCTAAAGTCAAAATATTCATAAATCGTAGTGGCCGCCATTTTGAAGCTAGAAAGTAAGGAAAAAAGCTTTGGATTTGCTATAAAGTCTTTATCAGATTCCGTTTTCAATTTTATAAAGTTTGGTTTCGGAAAAAATGCTACCAAAAAGACATGTCTGACGTCCGCTTCTGGTTTCGGAGTTTTTTAAAAGCTTATTTTCTCGGTGAATTTTTGACACTACCCCAGATTCCAAAGCTCGAAATCTAACCATCCGTTTTGCACCACATATACATACATACATACCCACATAACCACCCGTCCAAAGACAGACATTTTTTGAAAACCACATTTTTGTCAAAGTCTCGAGTTTACGTGATTTTGATGAAGTCTGAAAGTATAGGAAAGTAAAAACATGCCAACGTAAAATATTGGCTAATGTTTTCAAGTGACACTGGCTGTTTTATCAGGTACACCACAGGGATCTCCGAAACGGTAAGAGATGCAAAGTAAAAAGCTATTGCGCTTACGTAAATCGTAACCGCATCATATGAATCTAACTACTTGGTGACTGAGATGTAAGATGTAGACACGACACACGTAGGATCTATCCACGGCGTGCATACAATCACAGACATACATTCTGGTTTTCAAACCCATTTTGCCATCTGCAAACCGTTTTCGCACTTTTCCAAAAGTGAGCCAAATTCTTAAAACAGAACATGGATCTTTAACCTGCAAACATTTATACCACGGAACCCACAGCTTTACATCTTTTCATAAGATGGCACATTGGTAGAAGTATTTTATCAATCTTGACTAAAGCTAAAACTTGGTTGTTTTAAACACAAAAAAAAACATTTTTGTTACATAATTTGTGTTACGAAAAGAATGTTGCAAATTTTCTTCTATTTATTCATAAATACATAAAAACACAACATATATAAACATAATCAAAGTATACATCGCAGATTGTAAAACAAATACCAAATGTATTATTTTTTATTAATACAGTATTAAATTTTAATAGTTAAATATTTATTATTAATGTTTCACCACGTGCCTACCACACAATCAATTCAAAATATTATAGTATACATCATTTTAACACACGTATCACATTTCCTACTTGTTCTAATATCCATAAAATAAGTGCGAATTGCGTGTTTTCTAGAAGTGGTGTTGAGGTAGAGCGCTCCAGTGTTCAATTCACATAAAATTCCTTTTTCCTAAATATGTTCCATTCATGTTCTCACAACATTTTTCTTAGTAATACACACTGATCGAATTAATCTTTTTAATAACATTAAAATTAAACGTTTCATTGTAATATTTTATAAAGAATATTTTAAGAAAATTCTTAAAAATACTTTCATTATTTGGTATTCAATAAAAAAAATGTCGTCGTCGTCGTATCCATTTACGGTTTAGGTCCTTGACCTGTTCTATCTCACCAACGCTTTCTTGGTCACTTGAGCGTTTTGTGTTTGGTACCTGGAACCTCTACCACTAGCCTTGTCATGACAGGGAAATTACAAAAGTAGTGCCCTCTAATGTGCGGCGATGAAAATTGCAAAGCAACAAACCGATATTTGGGTGAGAAAAGAACAACACCACCGGCCTCTAGGCACAGCACACGAAACGAAGTGTTACAAAGTAAATTAGGAACAAGATTTTGGTTTCAACTATAGCCAGGAGGATAGACCACGACATGTTTCGTTCTACTGGAGCTCATCAGGTAGACGCAAACCTAGCTACAGTTAAAACTAGACTTGTATTGATGTTGGAAGTTATCTTTAAGCTACCGTTTCGGATTTCTTTCTCTTTTATGGGTCTGCCGGTTTCGCCGTTGTATTGTTCTTCACACTCACACGGTTTGCTGTAGAAACAGTTCAGCGTTCTCTGCTTTTCATTTTTCGGTTTGGTTTTCGTGACTATGCCCAGATTGCAAGGCAGTGATGATGCCGAGCTGATTTTTGATTCTTCTTAGTTTTCCAGAAATTCTATCAATGTACGGAATGTGTTGTGTTGTCCCAACTGTGGACACTGCACGACAAAAATCCATCTAAAGCACCCCCACCAAACACACGACCTCCTCTTATTTCAAGGATATTAAAGCAAGCATGTAATGTAATGAAATTCTGCAAAGAAACTACTTTGTACCTAGCTAGATTATACCATCGTTAAAATTCTATAGTTTGCACTCCTCGAATCAGCTCAAAATAATGAAAAATTGATCCGCTAGGTTATTTTGGTAATATACTGCAAAGTAATTCTATAGCGAATACAACAGTAGCAAACGACAACCCAACTGCCAAACAAATAAAATGGCCAAGCAAATGATTAATTTTCAGCGCGATATTGGTTGTTTCCTCCTTTAAGTTCTTTTGGGTCATAGCTAGTTCAAAGAATCTTTCATAAAATCCATGTTCATATATCATTTTCAGAAGTTTGTTAAAGGTGTTAATAAAAAAGTGGCCTTTTCTCATAACCAATGTCAATTCTATAGAAAGGAGTTTCGAGTCTAATACGTCAATTAAAGATTCGCCGCCTTTCAAACACACATTAATTGTTTTCTGAGGTACCAAAGATGTGCCGTTATTATATTTAACTATTTTCATTAGAATGTCAGATAAGTTAAGTCCAGATACGTATACAGAACGTTCTTGTAATTTAGCATGCACTTGGCTACCATAAATTGCGCTAAAATTAATTTTGTCATCATTGCCTTTCATGATAACACCGAATCCGGAGTTCACAAGTTGTTCAATCGAAGTAAATCCAGGGTTATAGGTGGGTTGCGTTAAAATGCTTATGAGATTTGCTTGAAACGTTGTTGCAATGATTATACAATAAAAACAATACAATTGTGCTATAAACCTTAAAGTGTTTGTCTCAGGATTAAGGTTGTTTGGAATGTTCAGGGTCATATCAAAAATGCTAATGAAACTCCGACAAAAGCTCCTAAATTGTTTCCTATCAGCTGAAAGCTTTGCAGTTGACCACCAAAAACAAACAACTATAATGAAGGTTATTCCAATCCATGTCCATACTTTCCTATCGTACGTATAAGCAATTATGCGAGTTGCTGAAACTGTCTTCGCTTTAGGAAAGGCCCATACCATTTTATCTCGATACAATATGTCAGTCAAGTCGTAATCACTTAACAAGCTCTCATCCCTTGATAACGTCTTAGTGAAGAATATACCTTTACGGATGTAAAGGGTGTCTTTTACATCTTCTTTTATTAAATTGGTCACATTTGTTTTTAACACTTTACTCATTAAATCGAAAACATTCGCAAGGATACCAAGCGCAGGTACGCTTTTAAAATTATTTTCCAAATATTTACTTAAAAGTGTAAGTGAACAACCGTTTAAACTTTTAATGGTATGGTTAAATGCAATTTTTGTGTCTTTATCGCATTTTTCGATAAAATACAGGTTTGTTATGTTACCACATTTATTTTCTTTTACAAACGGATCTGACGTATATAAATACGATAAAAATTCATCTCCATTTTGGTTACTTTCGACAACCACAATTGCGTTTATGATGTCAAAATTCCAAAGTATTTCAAAAATTTCTGTTACGTTAACCGAAGACGTTATCACTAAAAATTTTCCTCTCGGTGAGTCACTTTTATTCCAAATTGTACTTTCTTTTAACTTGACCAAGGTGCTATTCAGAGAAACGTGTCCATATGTCTCTATTATATAGGCGTTACAATATCTTAAAGATAATTGAATTGGTTTATTACTGTTTACAATAACGTGCGGGTTCTTCACTTTTGCAAGTTCTGAAATTCGTCCAGGTTTTTCGAAAATTATATTCAGTGTGACGTCATCTGAAAATAGAGTTTCAGTTAGATGCATCAAGCAAGTGCTTAGTTCCGTATCAGCAAATATAATACAGTTATTAGATAAAATTAACACCATAAGAACATATGGCTCGTAGCTCTTCATTTTTGTGGTTCGCTTGGTTGCAAGCAAAGTACAATTTCACTTAAAAATGTTTCGATGAGTTAGGTTTCAGAACTGACTATCAAATTATAGTACAATTCAATTGTTTGCAAAGCTTTCTTTCTAAGAGCTGTAATGATTACAATAGAAACATAAATCAATATATAAAATGATAGCACTAGAGAAATTAACCACAGGTATTCAATACATGTTGAAAAATAAGATTGTATGGTTCCTTTTTTACGGTCAAGTACATTACATAGTTTCTGGAAATTACGGTGCAAGATTAAATAACAAATTTAAATATAACTAGTTCGAGTGGAATAAAAAACCCTATTATGACTCGAAATCATACCATAATCAGTAAAGCAGTTTATTAAAAATTTATATAAAAAAAATAATGGAACTCAAATTTAAATTAAAAAAAAGTTCTATTTCTATGCACCGTAAAATACAGGATGGTTTTGAAATACGGGCAGACATTTCTTCAAAACTGAGTTAAAAACTTCTCTCTTCTGAAATTGTATTTTAATTTGATGCAGCGCAATAAAAACTTCGGATTATAAAGCAGCAAAAAATAGGTACATACCAAAATGATTTTGAAGTTCATACTATAGTTTAAAACTTGACTGGTTAGTGCTAAATCAGTTTAATGTGTACGACTGTACGTGCTTGCTCGCATGCAATAAATTCGTTACTTAGTAATAAAATGGCGATTTTTGCCAATAATGTGTATGGTGAAGTGGGCGAAAATGCTGACAGAGCCGGGGTACTTTACGTGGAACGTTTTTTCAATCGCCGAGTACCTAATGCGATTGAACGTTTAGGTGGTTGTGGTTTATTTAAACCCCAAGTGTGACGTCGAGGAAGGGCACGAACTTGCCAATTTTTGGATGCCAAACCGCAAATTATAAATCAGTATTTTAGTAGTAGTAGTATTTATTGACGATAAACCAACAGGTGTAGTCAAATAGTTACATAAAAACACATAAAGTCATCATAACAACAACAAAAATTAAGGATAAAAAAATTTACATATAAAAAATAAAGTAGTACCTACAGATTGTACATATTACAGTAGTGTGTGAGTTAAAATTAAATATTGTAAAGTAATCAATATTCAAAATAAAGTAATTTATAATTGACATGGAACATTTGGAATTTTATTTTTGTCAGTAAAAAAGTCATGTAAGCTATAATATGCTTTAGATAAGAGGTGTGAGTGTAAGGCTTTACGAAATTTTAAGTTATTTGAAATATTTTTTGTATGAAGTGGAAGGGCGTTGAAGATTTTTTTACTGGTATAAAGTAGAGAGTTTTTTATTAGCTGTGTGTTAGGTCGAGGCAGATAGATATTAGTTTCACTAGTTCTTGTATTAAAAATGGGGGAGGGGCTTGATAACGTAGTAGATTTATACTGGTGGATTAAGCAAGCAGTTTCCAATATGTACAGAGATGTTACAGTTAAAATTTTATTACTGATAAAGAGAGGTTTGCAAGAATCTCTTACTCCTGCTTTGCACATATATCTTATTGACCTCTTTTGTGCAACAAAAATAGAATGAAGGTTTTCTTGTGACGCAGCACCCCAAAAAGCGATGCCGTAGCGTAAATGCGATTCAATCAGAGCAAAATAAGCTTGTCGTGCTGTTTGGTAGCCCAATTCATAAGAAATGGTACGAATTGCAAAACAATTTTTGGATAACTTACTTAAGAGTGTAGTAATGTGGTTAGTCCATTTTAATGTATTGTTGATATATAAGCCTAAGAATTTGACTGTATTGTTTTCGAGTATCACTGAGTTGTTAAGAGTAATAGGATTTATAGATCCGTTGAAAGTTATAATATTTGTTTTTTGCGTATTTAAACACAGATAGTTGGAATTGTACCATTCATTTATTTTTATAATATCGCGTTGTATTTTATTATTTAATGAGTTTGGATCCGAATCCGACCATAGAATACATGTATCGTCAGCGAATACAGTAAAAGTGCCACTGATGTTTAGTTGGAAGATGTCGTTAATGTATATAAGAAATAGTATGGGTCCAAGGACAGATCCTTGGGGTACGCCACATGTGATAGAGGAGGAAGGGGATATTTTATCTGAAACTTAACTAATTGTTTTCTATTATTAAGATACGTTTTGAACCAGTTTAACGTTATGCCTCGGAAACCACAAGTTCTAGTTTTTGTAGTAAAATGGCGTGGTTAACACAATCAAAAGCCTTCGAAATATCACAGAAGCTATTTTTTATTATTAATGTTATAATAAATTTCATGCAAAAGGTTAAATATGGTATCGGTAGTATTTTGTTTACTTTGAAAACCAAATTGAAATTTAGAGAGAATTTCGAATCTATCCAAGTACCCAACCAGTCTAACTTTTACAATTTTTTCGATGATTTTTGATAAGGTAGATAAAAGGGGCTATCGGTCTATAATTAGAGGGGTCCTGTCTATCGCCACCTTTGTAGATGGGAACAATTACTGAAGTTTTTAGCACGGAAGGAAAATAGCCCAGTGTGAATGAGTAATTAATTAACTCTAAAAAGATGTCTAGTATTTTACATGGTAGATGTTGTAAAATTTTAGTAGATATACTATCATAACCTGCAGAATTTTTATTTTTGATACTACGGATAGTATCATTAAGTTCAAATATCGTTACCGGATAAAGGAAGAAGTTTGTATTTGAAAATTTAGACCTTAATTCGTCCGTAGTGATTGAAAAGTCCTGTTTTATGTTTAATTTTGAAGTAAGTTTATGGGCTATAGAACAGAAGTGTGCATTTAATTGATCAGGAAGTAATTCCACTTTTACGTCACGTTTAGTTTTACAGTTTCTTAACTCGTTTATAATAGACCACGTTTCTTTGGTTTTATTCGATGTATTGTTTAATCGATTTCAGTAATAATTTGTTTTAGCTACTTTTAAAATATTACGGCAAATTGACTTATACCTGTTGAAATAGTGAATAAAAGCGTCATTCCTAATAAAATTTCGAGCGTATCGCAAAAAAACGATAATTGTTCGATGAGGCCCTAATCCCTCTCGTAGTCCATGACTTAGACTTTCTTTCTCTGATTAAACGCAGTGGAACTGAATTCTCAACAAGTTTCGTCAGTTTAAAAACAAACGATGAAAATTTGTCATCATATGAAGTACCAGTTGAGCAATCAGTCCAGTCGACCTTGAGACAGTTTTCTTTGAATTTTTTTAAATTATTTTTGGAAAATATTCTGCCTTTTTTCGCCTCAGTTATACTACTATTAACTTTTACTGACAAAAACAAATTAGTGAGAACAGCTTGATGGTCTGCTAATCCATTTATAACTGATGTCTTTACAATATTTTTATTAAAATTGGTGCACACATAATCTAAGCGCGCATTTAATCTAGTATTTGAATCGACATGCATATACAGACCGAAGGAATTTAACATATTCAATAGGCGGTGTTTAGCATTAGAATCGCTATTGAAATTTATATTGAAATCACCAGCTAAAAACAGTTTACATTTCTTAGGAAAGCATTCTATTAGCGATTCCAAATTATTTATAAAGATGTTTAAATGAGATAATATTTGTGAGGGTGTACGGTATATGCAAACAAGGTAGAGATTTATATCTTTTCTAAATACAACGTTGAACTCGAACCATTGCTCAATAACCAAAGAGTTGAAAGTATTAATATTTTGATAAAGTGTTTCGTTTTTACACATAATAAGAGTACCTCCACGGGTAATGCACGAGCGACTAAATCTAGATACGACTGTATAATTAGGTATAAAAACTTCTTCGTCCGGGTACAGCCAATGTTCGGTTACAAATACTATGTCCGGGTTATTTAAATTTTCAGTAAGTAAGCATAAATCGTCAATTTTAGATCTTATAGATTGAACATTAATTAGAAGGACACTTACGTCAGAGAGTGGCGCTACAGACTCACTGCTACAACTTCTGGGGTCTAAAAAACTTAGTTTATCTGCTTCCTCCTCTTCTTCACTCTTTGCCTTCTCTTTATCATCTCCTTCTTCCTCTTCTTCGGTATTTTCGTGGATTGTGGAGTCATTCAGTGATTCGTATGAAGATGATCTATTTAATGACAACGTTTCATCGAGCAGGTCCTCGTTTGGTGACGTTGCATTTGTACAATGTACCGTTATAAGATTATTGAATTTGTGTTGCTCACGCTTTCCTAATAGTAAATTATTTATGTGCTGAATTTTTTTGCCCAATTCTCTGCACAAAATAAGTTTGCCGGATTTTTGGAGATAAAGCCCATGTGTAGTAAAGTGATGCTGTTGAACATACAAGTTGATATCTAAGAAGCCTATTCTCTGATGATTGGTGATAACTGCTTCTTTTGCTGTATCGTAGAGACACGTGTTTAAGTCGAAAATAATATTATTCAGTATTTTCCGTCCATTCCAATACGGAATAGAAGATATAATTACATTGGTATTGATAAGCGTAGCCAGCGTTTTGTTTAGAGCCGAGGTAGCGATCTTCCCCGTTTGAAGCGCGTTATTGCTACCAGCAATTATAATTACGTAATCCCTTTTTGTAAAATTTCGTGTTAAGGCAGGGCAATCTTTTACTATATCTTCAAATTTTGCGTTCGGTTTAAAAATACTTTGAACGCAAAAAAGTTGTTTCGGTAAGTAATCGGAAATAAGTGGACCCAAATTTCTTCCATGGCTATCAGCTAATATTAGTACGTTAGATGTCAGTTTTACATTTCAAGGCCGGGTTGTGAACTGCACTGATACGGATGTATTTTTAAAGGTTACACCTGCGTTATTATCGGTTTTCCGAATATTAATAGATTCTATATTTTTAGTTAAATCAGTTAATTGATGTTTTAGTTCGTTATTTAACTTTGTTAATGCAGATATCTCTTCTTTTTGCTGGTCTAATTGTAATTTTAACCGATTGCATGCGTCACATAATTTATTTATTTCTAAATCTTGGTATGGTTTTTTTACACCACGTTGAATATACTACTACTACTAATTAATGTCAATAATTCGATTAAGAATGCTTTCTTGAGATTTTTTGTTTCGATGCCGAATTTGCAAAGTTCAGTTTTTAAATCACTTACTTTTAAGTCCGATAGGTTTTTTGTCATGGCTAGGCAGGTATGAGTGATAACACTGTTAAAGGTTTATGTTTATAACTGGGTAGTAAATAGTACGTTAAGCGATAATTTCAATTGAATAATACAAGGAATAATTAAAGCACTAACTTTCACTTTCACGTCTGCTCTCGGCAACGTCTGCACTGCACTGTAGAAGCAGATCCCACTGTAAGTGCGAGCATCAGCATTTACAATTTGACCTAGTTTAAACAAACACTCCTATCATGTACAACTGGTGCAAGCACTCCAGCCAGTAGATCCTACACGTCGTGAAGTTTTTTGTACAGATTTTAGGGAAAGTTGAGGAGTAGCTAAATTTTTAAATTAATTGCAGTCTACTGGCGATGTAGGAGTTTCGAAATATGGAGTTTTTGATAACATACTGATTTAGGCAGACATATGTTAAGATATCCTAATAGGATTGAGTTTCCGCCCAAATACCACATAATATTTTTGAGTTTCCTTTTCAATTCTGTATACTTACGAAGAGGAATTGTAGTGGACAATACGAATAAATCACTATAAAATTGTTACAATAATGCTGGTTTTGCCCGTAATATCTGTCGCGGTGCTATTATTACTTAAACTGTTATTTTATGTATGATTTATTATTCTATTGTGAACAGTAATAATAATTGTAATTTGTAGCTAATCGTGAATTAGAACGTTATCTGTATGTAATTGCACTTTAGTACACGGGCGAACCCCAAAAATAAAAAACCACAAACCAAATACTCTTGTGACATTATTTAACAACATCCTTAATTGTAAGACAAACACTTTGAGGTTTATGGCCCAACGTTTCCAACAAATCTAACAAGCATTGTAACTTGACCTATTTATAATTCTAGAATGATTTCAATCAAATAACTTGTGAGTGCCAGTTTACTCTTGCCTTTAGTCCGTACAATAATAACCACGAATTTTATTTCTTCATGTGATTCTGCAAACAAGTTATGCGGTACTCAAAATGTATCAAATCTTTTCAAAATTATAAAATTAAAACTAACAGGGCGAGCTTTTAGTCCAACACGCCATTGTACTTTTCTGATTGGCCGGCATTAAAAGCTTACATGGAAGAAGTTTTCTCTGAAAAAAAATCACGAGAACCATGGGAATTAGAATTACATTCTTGCAAACAAAATTCGAATGAGAATGTTTTGTCGTACGCTAGGAAGGTCAAAAATATATTGCAAAAATTGATAGATAGTATAACGCACACTTAGACAGCAAGATCTAGCCGTGGGGACAGCTAACGAAACTTTACTTAAAAGTCAAGGTGGAAGTGTATTCATTTCGGGATTGTAATATAGCAATCCAAGTAAAATCTCAAAGTCCTAAAACTCTCAAAAACTAGTAAACAAAGCTTCTATGGAAATTACTGCGACCCCGAAGCTCAGCTTTGGAAAAAATATTTCTAGACATGTAGGTCCGCTTATTATGTTTGACAGTGAGGATTTATCAAAATTTTCGGAAGCAGCTTCCCTCTCCAATTAAGAATTTGTAACAGTTGTAAAAGCCTTAGTAAAACATATTGCAATATATATTAACGGATCTAGGTAAAAACTTTATGAGCAAAATGTTTAAAAGTATGTGTAAGTTGTTAAAAATTACCAAACTAAATACAACTGCTTTCCATCCACATACTTATGGATCTTTGGAACGTTCACACCAAACCTTAATTGATTATTTGAAACATCTGGTCCGTTCAGACCAGACAGATTGGCTTGATCGGTTGCTATTTGCCATTTTCAGTTACAACATCAAAGATGACACTGCCACTATTGCATTGAGGAATCTTCTAAGTGTGCATGACCTAATGCTTGATAAAGCGATCTGCTAAGGATGATAATTACGTCTATGTTTTCTCGCAGCTGCTCATCTTCCACCACAACTTTTCGCAGCCGATTTTGAATATGCTAGGGCATGTGCTTTATTCTATTAATCCGCTCAATTAAATTCTTTTATTGCGGCAAGTGGTTTAATCAGCTTACCTTACCTACCTTACTTACTGCACGGTATTTTCATGATCGAGTTCAAAATACATTCCACTGATGAAATTTAGCGGTAGCTTTTCGATGTAATGTCTTTTTTAATATATTTTCCTATTATGGTATTTTCAATTTAATCAGCTCTCATGGGTGCATAGGTGAGCTTATCAAAGTCATTATAAAATATCAATTTTACTAGCACAGCTCCATGATCTTTAAAAAATTAAGAAAAGAAGCGCAAGAAAAAACAAGTCAGTCTTTACATGCAAACGGGTTTAGTATTCAAGTAAACGTATTAGTTATTAAAACGTTAGAATTGTTCCTTTTAAGCTTTGTGTTTTAATAATGAATTTGTTTTTTAGAGTATACACAGTGATTTAAATCTAATGATTAATAATGATTAATTTACAGCCATTTAAATAATTTGTTGTCATATTTAATAATATGAAAACTAATATCAACCATGTTAAATCCCCTAATAGGATTTTGCATCTTTTCTTAAATAATATTCATTATTATTAAGTATTATTAGTTCATCTTTAAATCTGTACAACTATCAAGAGAAATTGTTGTGGCAAATACGACGAAATTACAATAAAATTGTTCCAGTAATGACAGTTTTGGTTGTACTAACTGTAGCGGTACTATTATTAGTTTAAACGTTATTCAAAATATGATTTATGTTTTATTGGAAACATTACAGCACGTAGATGGTTTATAAAAACAAATGAATTAAACTGTAATTTGTTAGTTGATCCTGAATCCTAACGCTTTGGAACGTTATTTTTATGTAATGATACTTTAGTAACCGGACGAGCCCCAAAAAATGAAGAACCACAAAGTATATATTCTTATGGTGTTAATTGTATTTAATAACTGTGTCATTTTTGCAAAAAATTCTAATTCGGAACTAAGCACTTGCTTGCTACGCTTAATTAGAACTTTGTTGGTAGACGACGTCACACTTTATGTAATTTTTGAAAATCCTGAACAAATCTTTGTGGTTTCAGAAGTAGATAACCCGCGTGTTATTATAAACATTAACGAACCAATTGAATTATCTTCAAGGTATTGTAACGCCTACATCATACAGACAGATGGACACGTTTCTCTGAATATAACATTGACAAAATTAAAAGAAAGTACAATTTGGAATAAAAGTGACTCGCCAAGAGGCAAGTTTATCGTGATTACATCTTTCCCTAACATTAAAAAAATGTTCGAAATTCTTTGGAATTTCGACATAATAAACGTAATTCTGGTTGTTGCAAATAACCATGACGGAGATAAAGTTTTGCCAAGTTTATATGTGTCAGATCCGTTTATAAAAGATAATAAATGTGGCAACACAATACAGCTGTGCGTTGCCCAAAAATGCAATGAAGAATTAAAAATTGCATTTAATAGTAGCATTAAAAGTTTGAACGGCTGCCCACTTATGCTCTTAGGTGATAATTTAACAAAGAATTTAAAAAAAGCAGTACCTATTGGTGTTATGGGACGTATTATAGAATTAGTTAGTGAAATGGTAAATACAAATGGGTCCAGTTTAATAACGGAAAACTACAAGGGCGCCCTTAACAATCGCAGTGAAGGTATATTATTTACTCAGTTATTAACAAGGGATCAAAACTGGTTAAATGATTTTGATTTGACTGACATACTGCATCGAGATACACTTGTATGGGCTTATCCTAAAGCGAAAAAAGTTTCAACGATTCGCATAATTGCTTTTATATATGAGAAAACAGTATGGATAATGATCGGAATAGCTTTCATTATGGTTGTTGGTTCTTGGTGGCTAATTGCAAGGTTTCAAAATGATAGAACGAATTTTAGGAAATTTTGGAGGTGTTTTCTTAGCATTTTTGCCATGACGCTTAATATCCCCGATAACCTTAACCCTACGACCAGCTCCTTAAAGTTTATAGCGCAACTATATTATCTGTATTGTATAATTATGTACACAGCGTTCCAAGCACATCTAATAAGCATTTTAACTCAACCTATGTACAATCCTGGAATAAGTTCAATTACAGAACTTGTTAACTCTGGCCTTACACTTGTTTTGACCGGAAATGAAATACACATCAATTTTAGCGCTACATATGGGAGCCAAGTACATGATATAATAAAAAAAAATCTTTTACATGTACCTGTTGTGGATCTGGCCGATGTTTTAACAAAAGTAGTTAAATACCATAACAGCACCGCTTTGGTATCTCGGACGTCAATAAACGTTTGCTTGCAAGGAGGCGAATCTGCAGTTGAAATATTAGACTCTAACCTTCTTGCTATGGAATTGACTTTCGCTATGAGAAAGGGGCACTTTTTTATGAACACCTTCAACAAGCTTTTAAAAATAATATATGAACATGGATTTTATGAAAGGATCTTTAAACTGGCAGTGGCCGAAGATGGTTTGGGAGAGCAAGGAGGAAATGTCGTGCTGGGAATGGATCATTTGATGGGTTATTTTATTTTTTTGGCAGTTGGTTTGTCATTTGCTACTGTTGTATTCGCTATAGAAATCATTAGTATTAAAATAGAAAAATAAATTTGTTTTGCTTCTTAACATTTTCAATTAATATCGTTGGTGTGATTTTATTAGCTTTGTCTGTATCCAGTGTATAATTTACAAATTTATCTAGCACTTTATCAGACACTGTTTGTTTAGAGCTTAATTTTGTTGATTTTCTTACTAAAAACATTTTCTTTGGAATCTAGTTTCATTAAACTTTTGTTGTTTTTTGGAGATTTAGTTAACTTAGTTAAATTTATATGAGCAGTTTTTAAAGAGAAAATGTGTATGCATTTTCATAACGATGTGAATGCGATTTATTTAATTCTTGGTTTTTAATATTGACTTCTTTAGCTATATTTGTTGCTAATTCCGAACTAGTATGCTCATACTTAAAATCTGCAGTAAATTTTGAAAGTAGACGAATTTTTTTATGATTGGGATTAAACAAGTAATTTTTAAACTGATTTATTTAATAATTTATTTTTGAACTTAAATTTTTATTACGTTTAGTTGTAGATCTTTCGTCATGTCCAGAAATTATGTATCGGAATCGAAATTCTTCAATTGTAGTTGAATTAATAACAAATTTTGTTTAACAAATAAAATGTTAACCAAGCCACTATATCTTTATCATTTGATCTTGAAATTAATCTTAAATACTTATCGAAAGCAGCGTGTTAATATGAGAAATAGTTAGACGACGAATCAAAATCCAATTCTTATTGATGCCCTTTCCTTTGGTCAATAGTTACAAATCAAGTTTTATTTTAAAAACAATTGCATGAAATGAAATAAATATCGAGGCCGACCGCCTCCACCAAATATCACGTTATGGTTTTTTGATTAAACTTTTAAATGATGATGTTTCAATTAAACACAACTTCTAACAATAATATAATAAAAAACAGTATAAAGTAGGTTTAATTGTTTTGTGAAGTATATTTTAAATAAACAGAACGATACACAAATGCAAACGAATTTATTGAACTATACCTTCCTTTTCCAGTGTTAGTTTCAGATCCGGTAATAATTCCACTGGTAAAATAAGGTAACAAACAAATTAAATATGTTACAAGAAAATTCTGTAACAGACTTGAAGAAGCTACAAACGGCTACGGTTCATCAAAATTGGACCGTACTAGTCTCAAAAATGAAATTTTAAACAAATTCAGATTTTATTCAAAACTGCCATATTGTGATTATATTCGTTTGCAATAGCACGGCAGATTGATAGATGCATCTACCGCGTGTTTTAACAATCACAACTAAAGTCAAATCTGGTTCCATCGATTTAAATCACTAGTGCATAACATTAGAGTTACATAAATTTTGTCGTGTAATAAGATGATAATCTTTATTGATTTATTCATAAATACAACATATTCATAACAGGATAATTGCGGAAGGTATATAGCAAAAGTAGATCTACCTTAAAATAAGTTCAAGAAAATAATAAATATCAATTACAAATTTAAACAGTTAAGAAGAGAAACCTCTTGATACAATTCATGTGCCAGACTGTAATTTATTACAAAGTAATTCTATAGCGAATAAAATCGTAGCAAACGACAATCCAACTACCAAACAAATGAAATATCCAAGCAAGTGATGAATTTCCAACACGGTAGTAGCCGTTTCCTCCTTCGAATCTTTTGGGGTCAAAGCCAGTTCAAAAATTCTTTCATAAAATCCATTTTCAAATATTATATTTATTAATTTGTTAAAAGTGTTTATAAAAAAGTGCCCCTTTCTCATAACAAATGTCTCTTCCATAGGAAGAGGATTGGAGTCCAAAATGTCAACTGCAGATTCGCCCCCTTGCAAACAGACTTTTATTGATTTCCGGGATATCAAAGAAGTGCTGTTTCGGTATTGCACTATTTTCATTAGAACATCGGATACATTAGGTTGAGGTACATGTACAATATTTGTCTGCATTTTAGCATACACTTGGCTACCATACATCAAGCTAAAATTTAATTTATTTTCAGTCCCTTTCAAGACCACACTAAGGTCAGAGTTGACCAGTTCTTCAATCGAGCTAATTCTAGGATTATAGGTGGGCTGTGTTAAAATACTTATTAGATGCGCTTGAAACGTTGTGTACAAAATAATACAGTAAAGACAATAAAATTGGGCTATGAACCTCAAAGCGTTTGTTTTAGGATTGAGGTTATCTGAAATGCTGAGCGTCATGCCAAAAACGCTTACAAAACACCGACCAAACTTCTTGTAATTGTTCCTATCAACCGCATGACTTGCAATCAACCACCAAACATAAACAACAACACTGAAAGCTATTCCAATGCATGCCCATACTTTCCAATCATACGTAGAAGCAATTGTGAGAGCAGTTGACACTTTGTTTGCTTTAGGAAAGACCCATACCATTTTATCGTTGTGAAATATGTCTGTTAAGTCGTAATCATTTAAAAACCTGTCATCCCTTGTTAGTGTATGAGCAAATAATATATCTTCGTTGCGATTGTAAAGGGCATATTTTTCATTTTCTTGTACTAAACTCGAAATGTTCGTTTTTAACATTTTACTCATCAAATCCAAAATATTTCCACGAAGACCAAGAACAGGCGTGCTTTTAAAACTTTTTGTTAAATATTTATTTAAGATTCTGAATGGACAACCGTTTAAGCTTTTAATAGTATCATTAAATGCAATTTTTGTTTCTCTATCGCATTTGTCAGTAAAGTACAAGTTTACTATGTTGCCGCATTTATTTTCTTTTATAAACGGATCTGAGGTATAAAAATTCGGTAAAAATTCATCCCCATCGTGATTGTTTTCAGCAACCACAATTGCGTTTATTATGTCAAAATTCCAAAGAATCTCAAAAATTCCTGTTATGTTAGGCGAAGACGTTATCACTATAAACTTTCCTCTCGGTGAGTTACTTTTATTCCAAATTGTACTTTCTTTTAGTTTCGTCAAAGTTATATTCAGAGAAACGTGTCCGTATGTCTGTATGATATAGGCGTTATGACACCTTAACGATAATTTAAATGGTTCATTTATGTTTATAATTACACGTGGGTTTTCCACTTTCGTAACCACAAAAAATTGTTCAGGATTTTCAAAAATTGCATACAGTGTGACGTCAGCCGAAAACAGTGTTCTAATTAAATGCAGCATGCAAATGCTCAGTTTTGAATCAGCATTATTAGCAAAAACAGCACAGTTATTAAGTAAAATTAACACAATAAAAATTAATGGTTTGTAGGTCTCCATTGTTTGTGTTCGTCCGGTTACCAAAGCATCGTTACAGTACAAACTTTGTTTTGAGAAGTTAGGATTTACGAATAGCTAACTCATTACAGTATAATCGGAGCTGTATTGTTTTCAATAGAAACATAAATCATATTTAAACTAAATTTTTTACACAATTCTACAAAACAATAGCCAAAACTGTTATTATAAATATTTGTGTGTATCGTAATCGATCATTAAACAAAAACATGTGTTTTTGAAGATTCCAAGCGATCACTAATGTTTAAAATGAGGAAACTTCTGGAATTATAGTCTAATTAAAACGGTCTAGGGGACAGGTTTTTTGATAATTTTTTTAAGCTACATTAACTTTATTAGCTTGAATAAGCATTTATATAAATTCGTAATTTAAAAAAAAACAGCACTTTGTGTAAATGTATTTCAAAACTTTAATTTTACATCCAAACATTGCAAAATGCCCTTGTTTTCAGTAGCGCCGAAGGTCTTTACTGATCCTGTATTATTTCATTTTGTGCTATTTGTTTATTTATTAAATTAACACCCATTAAAAAAAAAATAAAGCGTTAAGATTCGGCCAAAGATGAAATATTGCATGCCGTGGGTATGCTGGGAAAAGGCAGTCGGCAAGTTGATGATGCGGAGAAATTCGACACGTTGCAGGGGTGATTTGTCGATTCTGGAGGTGAAAGTAAATAAAACCCGCAAGGGTTACAACAGCGTCACAATATCGAGCTCTGGTATTGCAGGCCAAATCCTTCCGCAATATAACAGCACGAAGCTGATTACAGCCCTTCAAAACACCAGCAGGATAGCAGTTAGTAATGAAACCATCCGAAACACGCTTTATGAGGTGCGGCTACATTCTCGACGTCCACTTACAGTTCCTGCCGTACCAAGGTATTTACTTGGCTAACCAGCTGGTATTCAACACTTTCTTAAATATTGCCGCTCAAGATGGTGCAGAGCTTACCAGCTGCCAATTTCAGTTCATGTCTATATTGTAAGTACTGTTTATTTATGTATTATTCAACCCCATTCATACCCTAGATTAATTAAGTATTGTTATGTAAACATCCTATTTGTTTTCTTGGTCATACTTGTCACAGCCCTCTAGCAATTCAAGCTACGCCCCATACGTGACAGTATGGTATCTGCCGTCACGTTATTAAATATAACATTAAACTGGCCAAACGACGGTAATCATTATAGAGAAACGTCGGATTAAAAATGAAGAATTTGTTTTCAACTATGGCTAGGATCACGCGCGTTTTGTTCTCATTAAAACTCTTCATATGGCATCAATCTATCTATGCCCTAACAGGATTGTATCTTCTTTAGTCTTCTCAAATATTTTATCATTGTTTAGTTCCTCTCAGAATTCTGTATAATTATCAAAAAAAAAATTGTTATTGAAAAGATGTAAACATAACATGAAATTGTTCCACTAATGATTGGTCGACCTAATTTTAGTGTAGCTGCTATTAGTTTGAATGGCATTTTAAATATTATTTACGTTTGTTTCTATTTGAATTGTATTTATGAAAACAGCTCACATATACCATAATCTGTTAGTTAATTCTGAATTTCAACTTCATGAAACATTATTTCTATGTGTAATTGTACTTAGGTAACCAGAAAAATTCCAAAAATGACGCCCTACAAGCCATATATTCTTATGGTGTTACTTTTATTTAATGACTGCGTTATTTGCGCTAAAAATTCGAATTCAGAACTAAACGCTTGTGTGCTACATTTAATTAGAGTTCTGTTTTTACATGAAGTCCCACTTTACGTTATTTTTGAAAATCCTGAACGAATTTTTGAAGTGACAGAAGTAGACAACCCGCGTGTTATTATAAACATTAATAAACCAATTGAATTATTATTAAGGTATTGTAACGTTTATATCATACAGACAGCCGGGTACGTTTCTTTGAATATAACTTTAACAAAGTTAAAAGAAAGTACAATTTGGAATAAAAGCCAATCACCAAGGGGAAAATTTATAGTTATTACATCTACGCCTAATATAACAAAAAATTTTGATGTTCTTTGGAATTTTGACATAATAAAAGCGATTGTAGTTTTTGAAAACAACCACGATGGTGATGAATTTCCACCAAATTTGTATGTCTCAGATCCGTTTGCAACAGAAAATAAATGCGGCAACATAAGAAACCTGTACTTTACCCATAAATGCAATGGAGAACTGAAAATTGCATTTAATAAAACTATTAAAAGCTTAAACGGCTGTCCACTTACAATTTTAAGTGAGAATTTAACAAAGAACTTTAAAAAAGTATTACCTCTCGGTATTATGGGGCATATTTTCGAATTGCTGAGTGAAAAGTTAAACACAAAGGTAACCAGTTCAATAAAAGCAAATCCAGAAAACGACAAAAGTGCGCATTATAATCGCAGCCAAGGTATACTGTTTACTTATAGACTAACAAGAGATATAAACTGGTTGAATGAGTACGACTTGACTGACATATTTTACCGAGATCAACTTGTATGGGCTATTCCAAAAGCAAAAAAAGTTTCAACGACTCGTATAATTGCTTTTATGTATGAGAAAACGGTATGGACGATGATTGGAATAACTTTCATTGCGGTTGTTTGTTCTTGGTGGTTATTTGCAAATCTGCTAGCTGACAGGAAGAATTTTCAGGAGTTTTGGCGGTGTTTTATTAGCATATTTGCTAGGACACTTAGCATTCCGGATTACTGTGATCCTAATACAATCGCTTTGAGAATCATGGCCCAATTTTATTGTCTTTATTGTATAATTTTGTATACAACGTTTCAAGCCCATTTAATAAGCATTTTAACTCAACCCATTTATAATCCTGCAATAAGTTCAATTGAAGAACTTGTGGGCTCTGGTCTTACCTTTGTCTTGACCGGAAATGAAATAGACATCAATTTTAGCGTAGAATATGGAAGTCAAGCACACGCTATAATAAAAAACCATACCGTATACGTACCTGTAGTGGATCTCTCTGATATTTTAACACAAGTAGTGAAATACCATAACAGCACCGCTTT
Source organism: Ctenicera cuprea (assembly GCA_958336395.1). Taxonomy (NCBI): domain Eukaryota; kingdom Metazoa; phylum Arthropoda; class Insecta; order Coleoptera; family Elateridae; genus Ctenicera; species Ctenicera cuprea. The sequence continues at coordinate 2,398,456 of OY284495.1, forward strand.
GGTATCTCGGAAATCAATAAACGTTTGCTTGCAAGGAGGCGAATCTGCTGTTAACATATTGGATTCGAATCTAATTGATATGGAAATGACGTTGGCTATGAGAAAGGGGCATTTTTTCATCAACACCTTTAACACATTTTTAAAAATAGTATATGAACATGGATTTTATGAAAGAATCTTGAAACTAGCTGTGGGCCAAAATGGTTTGGAAGAGCAATCAGCAAATATCGTGCTGGAAATGTACCATTTGCTTGGTTATTTTATATTTTTGACAATTGGGTTGTCATTAGCTACTGTTATTTTTACTATAGAAATAATTAGTTTTAAAATAGAAGAATAACAACTTGGTGCATCAGTTTTAGATGGTGTTTTCTCCTACTGTTTAAATTAATAAGTAGTTTGTATTATGTTGTTGTTTTATTGTATTATGCACACGACTTTTGTTTTGTCCTGCACATAAATATGTTATAAAAAAATAAATACGATCACGTGTTTTATTAAGTAATATTAAGTTACGTTAAGCAACAAGAATGTTGTTACCTGTTAAAACCTTTTTTTCATCGATGATGTTTTCATATTATGTTAACCGCGAATATAGAATAAATGCCGAATACCTAATCCGTGAAGGAGCAGAACATTTTTCCGTAAGAGAAAGATCTTTAAAAGCAGTTACGTGGTGGCCATTTATTAAAATTGTATTCTTAGCAAAACTTAAGTACTGTTGCGTATAAACATAACCATTTACTGTAATAGTGCAATAAACACGGAACACGAAAATTGCAACTAACCTGCACCTCGTGTGAAAACGCACCAATCTTCAATATCATGTCAGTTCTCAGCCTCAGTCAGATGACGCTTGAATCTATTATGCTACTGACCTGGTACATTCACTGGTGATATTGTAACAAGTCGACATGTTAACAACAATTTTTATAAATCAGATTGATTTATTTTGCTGTAATTTCAAGAAAGTGCGCCCGCAGCGCTGATAGTAGAAGTTTGTACGCAGAGTGACCGCACCGAAGCGCCGTTCGTCGGGGAAGCTCGGTTTCTAATCGTGCTCCCTTCCTTCCTTATTTACCAGGTATAAAAATCCTTGACCAGACCAGTTCGAGAGACTTCAACTTTTTATTTATTTGCATTCAGACCTGTTTTGACTTTTTAATTCAATTGAATCCAGACCTGTTTTAGCAGTTATTAATTTTGATTTAAAGACTTAAAACACGAACTTACAATTTACCCGAATTTGATATTTGATTTTTTCTTGAAGACGGCTAACTTCTTGTTTAAATTAAATATGAGCAATGCGAGAAGAAAACTGTTTAAATTCAACTTGTTTCTTTACAGACAGCTGTGGATTTATTGTACCAGTGTATATTATATGAATTCTGTATGCACAAACATTGACTTTAGTTTACAGAAACGCAAAACCTGTCAAACACACATTCAATCCGAGATCACGGGCGACAGAGATTTTCCATTTTACATGCTACCAATCAAAAATTACAAAAGCCATGATGAATAGACTTTATAAATCAGTAAAACAAATTCTGTTTCACTGCCTTAGATGCGGTGGAACGAGCGATTTGTCTGATTATACAAAGTAAATTTTTATAAATTGAGCCGCCATTTTCTAACGGTGAGAAATATTGCAAAACTTTAAATACAAAAATTGTTCAGTTTAATGGGACCTTTAAAATGAGATATTACTTGAATCCTCGTCTTATTTAAGAGTTTTAAGATATCTTTTGAATATTTCCGCTCTTTTGAGGAGGAGAGGGGGTACTAACATTTAGTTTTTGTCCTCATGTGGTACATCGTTTGAAAGATAATTTAATGAACTTCAAATATCACAACTAATTTTCTTGGTACAATAGTTCATGTGCGGTTGTGAAAAGCTTTATGTAATGGCCGCTTTTTTGATATAATTGGTCGCCGTTTTGAAACGATTTGAGCTAGCAATATTTTCTTTTTTTTTAGTTGGATTTAAAAAGACTTTTTAAATGAGATATAAGTTGACCCCCGTTTGTATTTGAAAATCTCGAGAAAACCCCCTAGCTTTCTTCCCCCCCCCCCAAAAAAAAACTACCCTTTCGGAGCCCCAAAAAATTTATAAATATTTTTACTGGATATCTCGGGTACGATTTATGTAACAAATTTTTTGTCCATCCGTGTAGGTTCAATAGTTTAGCCGTAAAAGATAATGCGTGAATGGTCTGTTACACGCTGTATTATATGTACTATATTATACTGCATTATATTGTATTGTGTTGTGTTGTATTTTATTGTATTATATTATATTATGATAACCGCTTTCGTTGTCTGTTAAATCATAAAATTTCTAATACGAGCTTACGAAATTTAAAAATAAAATCGTGTGGCCAATTTGTTGGAGTACGATTTCTAAAAAATTTACTGGATTTTGGAAATTTTTTTCACTTCATAGCTTTTAACTTTTCGAAAATCTTTGTGCACCGTAACATTGTGTCTCTATAGGGTTTATTAGGACAAAATATTTCAACGTGATCTGCCAACCTGTTTTTTGAGTAATAAGACGCTAAAGTCAAAATATTCATAAATCGTAGTGGCCGCCATTTTGAAGCTAGAAAGTAAGGAAAAAAGCTTTGGATTTGCTATAAAGTCTTTATCAGATTCCGTTTTCAATTTTATAAAGTTTGGTTTTGGAAAAAATGCTACCAAAAAGACATGTCTGACGTCCGTTTCTGGTTTCGGAGTTTTTTAAAAGCTTATTTTCTCGGTGAATTTTTGACACTACCCCAGATTCCAAAGCTCGAAATCTAACCATCCGTTTTGCACCACATATACATACATACATACCCACATAACCACCCGTCCAAAGACAGACATTTTTTGAAAACCACATTTTTGTCAAAGTCTCGAGTTTACGTGATTTTGATGAAGTCTGAAAGTATAGGAAAGTAAAAACATGCTAACGTAAAATATTGGCTAATTTTTCCAAGTGACACTGGCTGTTTTTTCAGGTACACCACAGGGATCTCCGAAACGGTAAGAGATGCAAAGTAAAAAGCTATTGCGCTTACGTAAATCGTAACCGCATCATATGAATCTAACTACTTGGTGACTGAGATGTAAGATGTAGACACGACACACGTAGGATCTATCCACGGCGTGCATACAATCACAGACATACATTCTGGTTTTCAAACCCATTTTGCCATCTGCAAACCGTTTTCGCACTTTTCCAAAAGTGAGCCAAATTCTTAAAACAGAACATGGATCTTTAACCTGCAAACATTTATACCACGGAACCCACAGCTTTACATCTTTTCCAAAAGATGGCACATTGGTTGAAGTATTTTATAAATCTTGACTAAAGCTAAAACTTGGTTGTTTTAAACACACAAAAAAACATTTTTGTTACATAATTTGTGTTACGAACAAAATGTTGCAAATTTTTTTTTATTTATTCTTAAATACATAAAAACACAACATATATAAACATAATCAAAGTATACATCGCAGATTGTAAAACAAATACCAAATGTATTATTTTTTATTAATAAAGTATTAATTTTTAATAGTTAAATATTTATTATTAATGTTTCACCACGTGCCTACCACACAATCAATTCAAAATATTATAGTATACATCATTTTAACACACGTATCACATTTCCTACTTGTTCTAATATCCATAAAATAAGTGCGAATTGCGTGTTTTCTAGAAGTGGTGTTGAGGTAGAGCGCTCCAGTGTTCAATTCACATAAAATTCCTTTTTCCTAAATATGTTCCATTCATGTTCTCACAACATTTTTCTTAGTAATACACACTGATCGAATTAATCTTTTTAATAACCTTAAAATTAAACGTTTCATTGTAATATTTTATAAGGAATATTTTAGGAAAATTTTTAAAAATACTTTTATTATTTGGTATTTAATAACAAAAATGTCGTCGTCGTCGTCGTATCCATTTACGGTTTAGGTCCTTGACCTGTTCTATCTCACCCACGCTTTTTTGGTTTACCTATGCTTCGTCGGCCTTTAGGATTGTATCCTCTTATGGTTTTTGGGATCTTCTTTTCATCCATTCTGTCAAGATGATTTATCCATTTTTGTTTGTATCTTTCTGCTTTTTTCTTCTACATTTAATTCGTTTCTTATTACTTCGTTTCTTATTCTATCGTCAGCAAGTGTTGTACCACAAAACCATTCCGCTATATTGTCAAAACGTTTGTGTCCATAGAGTGTAGATCATGATTTAGATGGATTTATTTGTTGGAGTATCCACAACCTAGTGTTACGATGATGCGACGTTTCGGATGTTTTTTCTATCACCGGCGTGTTCGGGCATTTTTACCCTGATAAGGAACAAAGTGAATTTTTAATTTTTAAACTTAAGTCACTTTAGCGTTTTGTGTTTGGTACCTGGAACCTCTACCACTAGCCTTGTCATGACAGGGGAATTACAAATGTGCGGCGATGAAAATTGCAAAGCAACAAACCGATATTTGGGTGAGAAAAGAACAACACCACCGGCCTCTAGGCACAGCACACGAAACGAAGTGTTACAAAGTAAATTAGGAACAAGATTTTGGTTTCAACTATAGCCAGGAGGATAGACCACGACATGTTTCGTTCTACTGGAGCTCATCAGGTAGACGCAAACCTAGCTACAGTTAAAACTAGACTTGTATTGATGTTGGAAGTTATCTTTAAGCTACCGTTTCGGATTTCTTTCTCTTTTATGGGTCTGCCGGTTTCGCCGTTGTATTGTTCCTCACACTCAAACGGTTTGCTGTAGAAACAGTTCAGCGTTCTCTGATTTTCAGTTTTCGGTTTGGTTTTCGTGACTATGTCCAGATTGCAGGGCAGTGATGATGCCGAGCTGATTTTTGATTCTTCTTAGTTTTCCAGAAATTCTATCAATGTACGGAATGTGTTGTGTTGTCCAACTGTGGACACTGCACGACAAAAATCCATCTAAAGCACCCCCACCAAACAACGACCTCCTCTTATTTCAAGGATATTAAAGCAAGCATGTAATGTAATGAAATTCTGCAAAGAAACTACTTTGTACCTAGCTAGATTATACCATCGTTAAAATTCTATAGTTTGCACTCCTCGAATCAGCTCAAAATAATGAAAAATTGATCCGCTAGGTTATTTTGGTAATATACTGCAAAGTAATTCTATAGCGAATACAACAGTAGCAAACGACAACCCAACTGCCAAACAAATAAAATGGCCAAGCAAATGATTAATTTTCAGCGCGATATTGGTTGTTTCCTCCTTTAAGTTCTTTTGGGTCATAGCTAGTTCAAAGAATCTTTCATAAAATCCATGTTCATATATCATTTTCAGAAGTTTGTTAAAGGTGTTAATAAAAAAGTGGCCTTTTCTCATAACCAATGTCAATTCTATAGAAAGGAGTTTCGAGTCTAATACGTCAATTAAAGATTCGCCGCCTTGCAAACACACATTAATTGTTTTCTGAGGTACCAAAGATGTGCCGTTATTATATTTAACTATTGTCATTAGAATGTCAGATAAGTCAAGTCCAGATACGTATACAGAACGTTCGTGTAATTTAGCATGCACTTGGCTACCATAAATTGCGCTAAAATTAATTTTGTCATCATTGCCTTTCATGATAAAACCGAATCAGGAGTTCACAAGTTGTTCAATCGAAGTAAATCCAGGGTTATAGGTGGGTTGCGTTAAAATGCTTATTAGGTGCGCTTGAAACGTTGTTGCAATGATTATACAATAAAAACAATACAATTGTGTTATAAACCTTAAAGTGTTTGTCTCAGGATTAAGGTTGTTTGGAATGTTCAGGGTCATAGAAAAAATGCTAATGAAACACCGACAAAAGCTCCTAAATTGTTTCCTATCAGCTGAAAGCTTTGCAGTTGACCACCAAAAACAAACAACTATAATGAAAGTTATTCCAATCCATGTCCATACTTTCCTATCGTACGTATAAGCAATTATGCGATCTGCTGAAACTGTCTTCGCTTTAGGAAAGGCCCACACCATTTTATCTCGATACAATATGTCAGTCAAGTCGTAATCACTTAACAAGCTTTCATCCCTTGATAACGTCTTAGTGAAGAATATACCTTTACGGTTGTAAAGGGTGTCTTTTACATCTTCTTTTATTAAATTGGTCACATTTGTTTTTAACACTTTACTCATTAAATCGAAAACATTCGCAAGGATACCAAGAACAGGTACGCTTTTAAAATTATTTGCCAAATATTTACTTAAAAGTGTAAGTGAACAACCGTTTAAACTTTTAATGGTATGGTTAAATGCAATTTTTGTGTCTTTATCGCATTTTTCGATAAAATACATATTTGTTATGTTACCACATTTATTTTCTTTTACAAACGGATCTGACGTATATAAATACGATAAAAATTCATCTCCATTTTGGTTACTTTCGACAACCACAATTGCGTTTATGATGTCGAAATTCCAAAGTATTTCAAAAATTTCTGTTACGTTAACCGAAGACGTTATCACTAAAAATTTTCCTCTGGGTGATTCACTTTTATTCCAAATTGTACTTTCTTTTAACTTGACCAAGGTGCTATTCAGAGAAACGTGTCCATATGTCTCTATTATATAGGCGTTACAATATCTTAAAGATAATTGAATTGGTTTATTACTGTTTACAATAACGTGCGGGTTCTTCACTTTTGCAAGTTCTGAAATTCGTCCAGGTTTTTCGAAAACTATATTCAGTGTGACGTCATCTGAAAATAGAGTTTCAGTTAGATGCATCAAGCAAGTGCTTAGTTCCGTATCAGCAATTTCAGCAAATATAATACAGTTATTAGATAAAATTAACACCATAAGAACATATGGCTCGTAGCTCTTCATTTTTGTGGTTCGCTTGGTTGCAAGCAAAGTACAATTTCACTTACAAATGTTTCGATGAGTTAGGTTTCAGAACTGACTATCAAATTATAGTACAATTCAATTGTTTGCAAAGCTTTCTTTCTAAGAGCTGTAATGATTACAATAGAAACATAAATCAATATAATAAATGATAGCACTAGAGAAATTAACCACAGGTATTCAATACATGTTGAAAAATAAGATTGTATGGTTCCTTTTTTGTGGTCAAGTACATTACATAGTTTCTGGAAATTACGGTGCAGGATTAAATAACAAATTTAAATATAACTAGTTCGAGTGGAATAAAAAACCCTATTATGACTCGAAAACATACCCATAATCAGTAAAGCAGTTTATTTAAAAAAAATAATGGAACTAAAATTTAAATTAAAAAAAAGTTCTATTTCTATGCACCGTAAAATACAGGATGGTTTTGAAATACGGGCAGACATTTCTTCAAAACTGAGTTAAAAACTTATCTCTTCTGAAATTGTATTTTAATTTGATGCAGCGCAATAAAAACTTCGGATTATAAAGCAGCAAAAAATAGGTACATACCAAAATGATTTTGAAGTTCATACTATAGCTTAAAACTTGACTGGTTAGTGCTAAATCAGTTTAATGTGTACGACTGTACGTGCTTGTTCGCATGCAATAAATTCGTTACTTAGTAATAAAATGGCGATTTTTGCCAATAATGTGTATGGTGAAGTGGGCGAAAATGCTGACAGAGCCGGGGTACTTTACGTGGAACGTTTTTTTCAATCGCCGAGTACCTAATGCGATTAAACGTTTAGGTGGTTGTGGTTTACTTAAACCCCAAGTGTGACGTCGAGGAAGGGCACGAACTCGCCAATTTTTGGATGCCAAACCGCAAATTTTAAAATCAGTATTTTAGTAGTAGTAGTATTTATTGACGATAAACCAACAGGTGTAGTCAAATAGTTACATAAAAACACATAAAGTCATCATAACAACAACAAAAATTAAAGATAAAAAAATTTACATATAAAAAATATAGTAGTACCTACAGATTGTACATATTACAGTAGTGTGTGAGTTAAAATTAAATATTGTAAAGTAATCAACATTCAAAATAAAGTAATTTATAATTGACATGGAACATTTGGAATTTTATTTTTGTCAGTAATAAAGTCATGTAAGCTATAATATGCTTTAGATAAGAGGTGTGAGTGTAAGGCTTTACGAAATTTTAAGTTATTTGAAATATTTTTTGTATGAAGTGGAAGGGCGTTGAAGATTTTTTTACTGGTATAAAGTAGAGAGTTTTTTATTAGCTGTGTGTTAGGTCGAGGCAGATAGATATTAGTTTCACTAGTTCTTGTATTAAAAATGGGGGAGGGGCTTGATAACGTAGTAGATTTATACTTGTGGATTAAGCAAGCAGTTTCCAATAATAAACAGAGATGTTACAGTTAAAATTTTATTACTGATAAAGAGAGGTTTGCAAGAATCTCTTACTCCTGCTTTGCACATATATCTTATTGACCTCTTTTGTGCAACAAAAATAGAATGAAGGTTTTCTTGTGACGCAGCACCCCAAAAAGCGATGCCGTGGCGTAGATGCGATTCAATCAGAGCAAAATAAGCTTGTCGTGCTGTTTGGTAGCCCAATGCATAAGAAATGGTACGAATTGCAAAACAATTTTTGGATAACTTACTTAAGAGTGTAGTAATGTGGTTAGTCCATTTTAATGTATTGTTGATATATAAGCCTAAAAATTTGACTGTATTGTTTTCCAGTATCACTGAGTTGTTAAGAGTAATAGGATTTATAGATCCGTTGAAAGTTATAATATTTGTTTTTTGCGTATTTAAACACAGATAGTTGGAATTGTACCATTCATTTATTTTTATAATATCGCGTTGTATTTTATTATTTAATGAGTTTGGATCCGAATCCGACCATAGAATACATGTATCGTCAGCGAATACAGTAAAAGTGCCACTGATGTTTAGTTGGAAGATGTCGTTAATGTATATAAGAAATAGTATGGGTCCAAGGACAGATCCTTGGGGTACGCCACATGTGATAGAGGAGGAAGGGGATATTTTATCTGAAACTTAACTAATTGTTTTCTATTATTAAGATACGTTTTGAACCAGTTTAACGTTATGCCTCGGAAACCATAAAGTTCTAGTTTTTGTAGTAAAATGGCGTGGTTAACACAATCAAAAGCCTTCGAAATATCACAGAAGCTATTTTTTTATTATTAATGTTATAATAAATTTCATGCAAAAAGTTAAATATGGCATCGGTAGTATTTTGTTTACTTTGAAAACCAAATTGAAATTTAGAGAGAATTTCGAATCTATCCAAGTACCCAACCAGTCTAACTTTTACAATTTTTTCGATGATTTTTGATAAGGTAGATAAAAGGGGCTATCGGTCTATAATTAGAGGGGTCCTGTCTATCGCCACCTTTGTAGATGGGAACAATTACTGAAGTTTTTAGCACGGAAGGAAAATAGCCCAGTGTGAATGAGTAATTAATTAACTTTAAAAAGATGTCTAGTATTTTACATGGTAGATGTTGTAAAATTTTAGTAGATATAGTATCATAACCTGCAGAATTTTTGATACTACGGATAGTATCATTAAGTTCAAATATCGTTACCGGATAAAGGAAGAAGTTTGTATTTGAAAATTTAGACCTTAATTCGTCCGTAGTGATTGAAAAGTTCTGTTTTATGTTTAATTTTGAAGTAAGTTTATGGGCTATAGAACAGAAGTGTGCATTTAATTGATCAGGAAGTAATTCCACTTTTACGTCACGTTTAGTTTTACAGTTTCTTAACTCGTTTATAATAGACCACGTTTCTTTGGTTTTATTCGATGTATTGTTTAATCGATTTGAGTAATAATTTGTTTTAGCTACTTTTAAAATATTACGGTAAATTGACTTATACCTGTTGAAATAGTGAATAAAAGCGTCATTCCTAATAAAATTTCGAGCGTATCGCAAAAAACGATAATTGTTCGATGAGGCCCTAATCCCTCTCGTAGTCCATGACTTAGACTTTCTTTCTCTGATTAAACGCAGTGGAACTGAATTCTCAACAAGTTTCGTCAGTTTAAAAACAAACGATGAAAATTTGTCATCATATGAAGTACCAGTTGAGCAATCAGTCCAGTCGACCTTGAGACAGTTTTCTTTGAATTTTTTTAAATTATTTTTGGAAAATATTCTGCCTTTTTTCGCCTCAGTTATACTACTATTAACTTTTACTGACAAAAACAAATTAGTGAGAACAGCTTGATGGTCTGCTAATCCATTTATAACTGATGTCTTTACAATATTTTTATTAAAATTGGTGCACACATAATCTAAGCGCGCATTTAATCTAGTATTTGAATCGACATGCATATACAGACCGAAGGAATTTAACATATTCAATAGGCGGTGTTTAGCATTAGAATCGCTATTGAAATTTATATTGAAATCACCAGCTAAAAACAGTTTACATTTCTTAGGAAAGCATTCTATTAGCGATTCCAAATTATTTATAAAGATGTTTAAATGAGATAATATTTGTGAGGGTGTACGGTATATGCAAACAAGGTAGAGATTTATATCTTTTCTAAATACAACGTTGAACTCGAACCATTGCTCAATAACCAAAGAGTTGAAAGTATTAATATTTTGATAAAGTGTTTCGTTTTTACACCTAATAATAGAACCTCCACGGGATGCACGAGCGACTAAATCTAGATACGACTGTATAATTAGGTATAAAAACTTCTTCGTCCGGGTACAGCCAATGTTCGGTTACAAATACTATGTCCGGGTTATTTAAATTTTCAGTAAGTAAGCATAAATCGTCAATTTTAGATCTTATAGATTGAACATTAATTAGAAGGACACTTACGTCAGAGAGTGGCGCTACAGACTCTCTGCTACAACTTCTGTGGTGTCTAAAAAACTTAGTTTATCTGCTTCCTCCTCTTCTTCACTCTTTGCCTTCTCTTTATCATCTCCTTCTTCCTCTTCTTCGGTATTATCGTGGATTGTGGAGTCATTCAGTGATTCGTATGAAGATGATCTATTTAATGACAACGTTTCATCGAGCAGGTCCTCGTTTGGTGACGTTGCATTTGTACAATGTACCGTTATAAGATTATTGAATTTGTGTTGCTCACGCTTTCCTAATAGTAAATTATTTATGTGCTGAATTTTTTTGCCCAATTCTCTGCACAAAATAAGTTTGCCGGATTTTTGGAGATAAAGCCGATGTGTAGTAAAGTGATGCTGTTGAACATACAAGTTGATATCTAAGAAGCGTATTCTCTGATGATTGGTGATAACTGCTTCTTTTGCTGTATCGTAGAGACACGTGTTTAAGTCGAAAATAATATTATTCAGTATTTTCCGTCCATTCCAATACGGAATAGAAGATATAATTACATTGGTATTGATAAGCGTAGCCAGCGTTTTGTTTAGAGCCGAGGTAGCGATCTTCCCCGTTTGAAGCGCGTTATTGCTACCAGCAATTATAATTACGTAATCCCTCTTTGTAAAATTTCGTGTTAAGGCAGGGCAATCTTTTACTATATCTTCAAATTTTGCGTTCGGTTTAAAAATACTTTGAACGCAAAAAAGTTGTTTCGGTAAGTAATCGGAAATAAGTGGACCCAAATTTCTTCCATGGCTATCAGCTAATATTAGTACGTTAGATATCAGTTTTACATTGCAAGGCCGGGTTGTGGACTGCACTGATACGGATGTATTTTTAAAGGTTACACCTGCGTTATTATCGGTTTTCCGAATATTAATAGATTCTATATTTTTAGTTAAATCAGTTAATTGATGTTTTAGTTCGTTATTTAACTTTGTTAATGCAGATATCTCTTCTTTTTGCTGGTCTAATTGTAATTTTAACCGATTGCATGCGTCACATAATTTATTTATTTCTAAATCTTGGTATGGTTTTTTTACCACCACGTTGAATATACTACTACTACTAATTAATGTCAATAATTCGATTAAGAATGCTTTCTTGAGATTTTTTGTTTCGATGCCGAATTTGCAAAGTTCAGTTTTTAAATCACTTACTTTTAAGTCCGATAGGTTTTTTGTCATGGCTAGGCAGGTATGAGTGATAACACTGTTAAAGGTTTATGTTTATAACTGGGTAGTAAATAGTACTTTAAGCGATAATTTCAATTGAATAATACAAGGAATAATTAAAGCACTAACTTTCACTTTCACGTCTGCTCTCGGCAACGTCTGCACTGCACTGTAGAAGCAGATCCCACTGTAAGTGCGAGTATCAGCATTTACAATTTGACCTAGTTTAAACAAACACTCCTATCATGTACAACTGGTGCAAGCACTCCAGCCAGTATATCCTACACGTCGTGAAGTTTTTTGTACAGATTTTAAGGAAAGTTGAGGAGTAGCTAAATTTTTAAATTAATTGCAGTCTACTGGCGATGTAGGAGTTTCGAAATATGGAGTTTTTGATAACATACTGATTTAGGCAGACATATGTTAAGATATCCTAATAGGATTGAGTTTCCGCCCAAATACCACATAATATTTTTGAGTTTCCTTTTCAATTCTGTATACTTACGAAGAGGAATTGTAGTGGACAATACGAATAAATCACTATAAAATTGTTACAATAATGCTGGTTTTGCCCGTAATATCTGTCACGGTGCTATTATTACTTAAACTGTTATTTTATGTATGATTTATTATTCTATTGTGAACAGTAATAATAATTGTAATTTGTAGCTAATCGTGAATTAGAACGTTATCTGTAATTGCACTTTAGTACACGGGCGAACCCCAAAAATAAAAGACCACAAACCAAATACTCTTGTGACATTATTTAACAACATCCTTAATTGTAAGACAAACACTTTGAGGTTTATGACCCAACGTTTCCAACAAATCTAACAAGCATTGTAACTTGACCTATTTATAATTCTAGAATGATTTCAATCAAATAACTTGTGAGTGCCAGTTTACTCTTGCCTTTAGTCCGTACAATAATAACCACGAATTTTATTTCTTCATGTTATTCTGCAAACAAATTATGCGGTACTCAAAATGTATCAAACTTTTCAAAATTATAAAATTGAAACTAACAGGACGAGCTTTTAGTCCAACACGCCATTGTACTTTTCTGATTGGCCGGCATTAAAAGCTTATATGGAAGAAGTGTTCTCTGAAAAAAAATCACGAAAACCATGGGAATTAGAATTACATTCTTGCAAACAAAATTCGAATGAGAATGTTTTGTCGTACGCTAGGAAGGTCAAAAATATATTGCAAAAATTGATAGATAGTATAACGCACACTTGGACAGCAAGATCTAGCCGTGGGGACAGCTAACGAAACTTTACTTAAAAGTCAAGGTAGAAGTGTATTCATTTCGGGATTGTAATATAGCAATCCAAGTAAAATCTCAAAGTCATAAAACTCTCAAAAAACTAGTAAACAAAGCTTCTATGGAAATTACTGCGACCCCGAAGCTCAGCTTTGGAAAAAATATTTCTGGACATGTAGGTTCGCTTATTATATTTGACAGTGAGGATTTATCAAAATTTTCGGAAGCAACTTCCCTCCCCAATTAAGAATTTGTAACAGTTGCAAAAGCCTTAGTAAAACATATTGCAATATATATTAACGGATCTAGGTAAAAACTTTATGAGCAAAATGTTTAAAAGTATGTGTAAGTTGTTAAAAATTACCAAACTAAATACAACTGCTTTCCATCCACAATCTTATGGATCTTTGGAACGTTCACACCAAACCTTAACTGATTATTTGAAACATTTGGTCCGTTCAGACCAGACAGATTGGCTTGATCGGTTGCTATTTGTCATTTTCAGTTACAACACAACACAACACTCACGGGCGATACATTTATGAGAGAAACTTTAAGAGCTCTCCAAGATGACACTGCCACTATTGCATTGAGGAATCTCCTAAGTGTGCATGACCTAATGCTTGATAAAGCGATCTGCTAAGGATGATAATTTCTTCTATGTTTTCTCGCAGCTGCTCATCTTCCACCACAACTTTTCGCAGCCGATTTTGGATATGCTAGGGCATGTGCTTTATTCTATTAATCCCTCTCAATTAAATTCTTTTATTGCGCCAAGTGATTTAATCAGCTTACTTACTTACTGCACGGTACTTTCATGATCAGGTTCAAAATACATTCCACTGATGAAATTTAGCTTTACCGGTAGCTTTTCGATGTAATGTTTTTTTTAATGTATTTTCTTATTATGGCAATTTCAATGGAATCAGCTCTCATGAGTGCATAGGTGAGCTCATCAAAGTCATTATAAAATATCAATTTTACTCGCACAGCTCCATGATTCTTTAAAACATTTAAAAAAAAGCGCAAGAAAAAACAGGTCAGTTTTTACATGCAAACGGGTTTAGTATTCAAGTAAACGTATCAGTTATTAAAACGTTAGAATTGTTCCTTTCAAGTTTTGTGTTTTAATAATGAATTTGTTTTTAGAGTATGCACAGTGATTTAAATCTAATGATTAATAATGATTAATTTACAGCCATTTAAATAATTTGTTGTCATATTTAATAATATTAAAACTAATATCAACCATGTTAAATCCCCTAATAGGATTTTGCATCTTTTCTTAAATAATATTCACTATTATTAAGTATTATTAGTTCATCTTTAAATCTGTACAACTATCAAGAGAAATTGTTGTGGCAAATACGACGAAATTACAATAAAATTGTTCCAGTAATGACAGTTATGGTTGTACTAACTGTAGCGGTACTATTATTAGTTTAAACGTTATTCAAAATATGATTTATGTTTTATTGGAAACATTACAGCACGTAGATGGTTTATAAAAACAAATGAATTGAAATGTAATTTGTTAGTTAATCCTGAATCCTAACGCCTTGGAACGTTATTTTTATGTAATATACTTTAGTAACCGGACGAGCCCCAAAAAATGAAGAACCACAAAGTATATATTCTTATGGTGTTAATTTTATTTAATAACTGTGTCATTTTTGCCAAAAATGCTAATTCGGAACTAAGCACTTGCTTGCTACGCTTCATTAGAACTTTGTTGCTAGACGACGTCACACTTTATGTAATTTTTGAAAATCCTGAACAAATGTTTGTGGTTACAGAAGTAGATAACCCGCGTGTTATTATAAACATTAATAAACCAATTGAATTATCGTCAAGGTATTGTAATGCCTACATCATACAGACAGATGGGCACGTTTCTCTGAATATAACATTGACAAAATTAAAAGAAAGTGCAATTTGGAATAAAAGTGACTCGCCAAGAGGCAAGTTTATAGTGATTACATCTTTCCGTAACATAAAAACAATGTTCGAAATTCTTTGGAATTTCGACATAATAAACGTAATTCTGGTTGTTGCAAATAACCATGACGGAGATAAAGTTTCGCCAAGTTTATATGTGTCAGATCCGTTTATAAAAGATAATAAATGTGGCAACACAATACAGCTGTGCGTTGCCCAAAAATGCAATGAAGAATTAAAAATTGCATTTAATAGTAGCATTAAAAGTTTGAACGGCTGCCACTTATACTTTTAGGTGATAATTTAACTAAGAATTTAAAAAAAGCAGTACCTATTGGTGTTATGGGACATACTATAGAATTAGTTAGTGCGATGTTAAATACAAATGGGTCCAGTTTAATAACGGAAAACTACAAGGGCGCCCTAAACAATCGCAGCAAAGGTATATTATTTACTCAGTTATTAACAAGGGATAAAAACTGGTTAAATGATTTTGATTTGACTGACATACTGTATCGAGATCAACTTGTTTGGGCTTGTCCTAAAGCGAAAAAAGTTTCAACGATTCGCATAATTGCTTTTATATATGAGAAAACAGTATGGATAATGATCGGAATAGCTTTTATTACGGTTGTTGGTTTTTGGTGGCTAATTGCAAGGTTTCAAAATGATAAAACGAATTTTAGGAAATTTTGGAGGTGTTTTCTTAGCATTTTTGCCATGACGCTTAATATCCCCGATAACCTTAACCCTACGACCAGCTCCTTAAAGTTCGTAGCGCAACTATATTATCTGTATTGTATAATTATGTACAAAACGTTCCAAGCACATCTAATAAGCATTTTAACTCAACCTATGTACAATCCTGGAATAAGTTCAATTAAAGAACTTGTTAACTCTGGCCTTACACTTGTTTTGACCGGAAATGAAATACACATCAATTTTAGCGCAACATATGGGAGCCAAGTACATGATATAATGGATCATTTGATGGGTTATTTTATTTTTTTGGCAGTTGGTTTGTCATTTGCTACTGTTGTATTCGCTATAGAAATCATTAGTATTAAAATAGAAAAATAACATTTGTTTCGCCTCTTAACATTTTCAATTAATGTCGTTGGTGTGATTTTATTAGCTTTGTCTGTATCGAGTGTTTAACTTTCAAATTTATCTAGCACTTTATCAGACACTGTTTGTTTAGAGCTTAATTTTATTGATTTCTTACTAATAACATTTTCTTTGGAATCTAGTTTCATTAAACTTTTGTTGTTTTTTTGGAGATTTAGTTAACTTAGTTAAATTTATATGAGCGAAAATGTTTATGCATTTTCATAACGATGTGAATGAGATTTATTTAATTCTTGGTTGTTAATATTGACTTCTTTAGCTATATTTGTTGCTAATTCCGAATTATTATGCTCATAATTAAAATCTGCAGTAAATTTTGAAAGTGGACGTGTTTTTTTATGATTGGGATTAAACAAGTGATTTTTAAACTGATTTTGTTAATAGTTTATTTTTGAACTTAAATGTTTATCAGGTCTAGTTGCAGACCTTTTGTTACGTTTATCTCAAGACAATGTGTATCGGAATTGACATTCTGTAACTGTAGTTGAGAAAATAACAAATTTTGTTTAACAAATAAAAGGGTAACCAAACCAGTATATCTCTATCATTTGATCTTGAAATTAATCTTAAATACTTATCGAAAGCAGCGTGTTAATATGAGTAATAGTTAGACAACGAATCAAAATCCAATCGTCATTGATGCTTTTTTCTTTGGTCAATAGTTACAAATCAAGTTTTATTTTAAAAACAATTACATGGAATTAAATAAATATCGAGGCCAAGCGCTTCCACCAAATATTACGTTATGGTTTTATTGATTAATCTTATATACGACAATGTTTCAATTAAACACAACTTCTAACAATAATATAAAAAAACCAACAGTGTAAAGTAGGTTTAATTGTTTTGTGAAGTATATTCTAAATAAACAGAACGATACACAAATGCAAACGAATTTATTGAACTATACCTTCCTTTTCCAGTGTTAGTTTCAGATCCGGTAATAATTCCACTGGTAAAATAGGGTAACAAACAAATTAAATATGTTACAAGAAAATTCTGTAACAGACTTGAAGAAGCTACAAGCGGCTACGGTTCATCAAAATTGAACCGTACTAGTCTCAAAAATGAAATTTTAAATAAATTCGGATTTTATTCAAAACTGTCATATTGTGATTATGTTCGTTTGCAATAGCACGGCAGATTGATAGATGCATCTACCACGTGTTTTAACAATCATAACTAAAGTCAAATCTGGTTCCATCGATTTAAATCACTAGTGCATAACATTAGAGTTACATAAATTTTGTCGTGTAATAACATGATAATCTTTATTGATTTATTCATAAATACAACATATTCATAACAGGGTAATTGCGGAAGGTATATAGCAGAAGTAGATCTACCTTAAAATAAGTTCAAGAAAATAATAAATATCAATTACAAATTTAAACAGTTAAGAAGAGAAACCTCTTCATACAATTCATGTGCCAGACTGTAATTTATTACAAAGTAATTCTATAGCGAATAAAATCGTAGCAAACGACAATCCAACTACCAAACAAATGAAATGTCCAAGAAAGTGATGAATTCCCAACACGGTAGTAGCCGTTTCCTCCTTCGAATCTTTTGGGGTCAAAGCCAGTTCAAAAATTCTTTCATAAAATCCATTTTCAAATATTATTTTTATTAATTTGTTAAAGGTGTTTATAAAAAAGTGCCCCTTTCTCATAACAAATGTCTCTTCCATAGGAAGAGGATTGGAGTCCAAAATGTCAACTGCAGATTCGCCCCCTTGCAAACAGACATTTATTGATTTCCGGGATATCAAAGAAGTGCTGTTTCGGTATTGCACTATTTTCATTAGAACATCGGATACGTTAGGTTGAGGTATATATACAAGATTTGTCTGCATTTTAGCATACACTTGGCTACCATACATCAAGTTAAAATTTAATTTATTTTCAGGCCCTTTCAAGACCACACTAAGGTCAGAGTTGACCAGTTCTTCAATCGAGCTAATTCTAGGATTATAGGTGGGCTGTGTTAAAATACTTATTAGATGCGCTTGAAACGTTGTGTACAAAATAATACAGTAAAGACAATAAAATTGGGCTATGAACCTCAAAGCGTTTGTTTTAGGATTGAGGTTATCTGAAATGCTGAGCGTCATGCCAAAAACGCTTACAAAACACCGACCAAACTTCTTGTAATTGTTCCTATCAACCGCATGACTTGCAATCAACCACCAAACATAAACAACAACACTGAAAGCTATTCCAATGCATGCCCATACTTTCCAATCATACGTAGAAGCAATTGTGAGAGCAGTTGACACTTTGTTTGCTTTAGGAAAGACCCATACCATTTTATCGTTGTGAAATATGTCTGTTAAGTCGTAATCATTTAAAAACCTGTCATCCCTTGTTAGTGTATGAGCAAATAATATATCTTCGTTGCGATTGTAAAGGGCATATTTTTCATTTTCTTGTACTAAACTCGAAATGTTCGTTTTTAACATTTTACTCATCAAATCCAAAATATTTCCACGAAGACCAAAAACAGGGGTGCTTTTAAAACTTTTTGTTAAATATTTATCTAAGATTCTGAATGGACAACCGTTTAAGCTTTTAATAGTATCATTAAATGCAATTTTTGTTTCTCTATCGCATTTGTCAGTAAAGTACAAGTTTACTATGTTGCCGCATTTATTTTCTTTCATAAACGGATCTGAGGTATAAAAATTCGGTAAAAATTCATCCCCATCGTGATTGTTTTCAGCAACCACAATTGCGTTTATTATGTCAAAATTCCAAAGAATTTCAAAAATTTTTTCTATGTTACGGGAAGATGTAATTACTATAAACTTTCCTCGTGGTGAGTCACTTTTATTCCAAATTGTACTTTCTTTTAGCTTCGTCAAAGTTATATTCAGAGAAACGTGTCCGTCTGTCTGTATGATATAGGCGTTACAATACCTTAACGATAATTCAATTGGTTCGTTAATGTTTATAATAACACGCGGGTTATCTACTTCTGTAACCACAAAAATTGGTTCAGGTTTTTCGAAAATTAGGTAAAGTGTGACGTCATCTAATAACAGAGCTCTAATTAAATGTACCACGCATTTGCTTAGTTTCAAATCAGAATTTGTTGCAAAAATAACACAGTTATTAAATAAAATTAACACCAGAAGAGAACATGCTTTGTAGTTTTTCATTTTTTGATGTTAGCCCATTAACCAAAATACAATTCCAAATAAATATTCTCTCAAGAAGTTTGGATTCAGGATTAACTAACAAATTACTGTTTAATTCACTTGTTTTTATGAATCAACTACGAGCCGTATTGTTTACAATAGAAACATCAATCACATTTTAACTTACACGTAAGCTAAATAAATACCACCACTTAAGTCAGTACGACCAAAACTATCATTAATAAAACAATTTGATAGTAATTTTCACAACGGTTTGGTAATGAATTCAATGAAAATCAATACCATACACAGCATCTTTAGATAAAAAAAACTTGTATTGCAAGTTTACAATTCTTGAAATGCAAGTCTTTGGTGTTATAATACAATCTGTTAAAAATAAAGGACCGTAATATTTATAACAGCTTCTCCTTGCGGTTAGTCTACAGTAATTGATGTTACTGTTCTTAGCTGTTCTATTTTTGTAATTATGGAAGCTATTTATATATGTATTGCTATGATATTTAGAGGTGTTTGATTTGACTGGGGTGTTGTGGTTGCTGGAAGGCAATTTTTGGATTGTTTGTTGCAGTTCAAATTGCATTTGGAGATTTATGAAGACTTGTAAGATTTTAATGTTCTGACTTATAAACCCAGGGTCGCGCATTTTTGCTAGAATTCCTGTTATAAATTCTAATAATTGTTATTTTTCGTATGGTACTGAAAGAAAAGACAAACACAACCGATTGATACAAAGACTATTTATGTTAATTGTATTTATAATTTAATTTAGAATTGTTAAAAAGGTTTAGTTTATAAGAAGTTTTAGAGTTACTTGATTTGTGCGTCGATAAATGTCAGTTTGGATGTCAGTGTCAAAATGACAAACATATTCAAAAGGATACTGATGAACATGAGATTTATTTGTTTGTAATAAAAATAAAGATCAAGGAAGGAAGACAAAAGAGAAGAGAAAAAAAGAAATTTGTTTAATTAGTTACGGCTCGTCGGTGTAAATAACTAGACAGAATTGAGATCCTCTGAAAGAAAAAAGAGGAAAAACCGGTTTAAAAGTTATATAAAAGTAATAGCGAGAATTAAAATGAAAAATACAAAGAAGTAACAACGAATTATATATAAAACCAGAAGAATTATAAATAAAAGGTGACTGAGGAAGTTTGTACGTTCGTGATGATAGTAAAACCAAATTGGTAATAATATAAAAAAACACAAGAAGAAGATTCAGATTAAGAGAGAGTATTTGTTGTTGCTCGAGAGGCCAGCAGAGCGTTTTGCTAGAGCGAGGAATAAGAAGACGCTAAGATAAGTGTTTATTTGTTAAAAAAAGACGATAGTAGTTAGCAAAATTTATTGATATTTCGGAAACCACATTTAGAAATTGAGTTATTTAATAAAATTATTATTTTGTGAAGTTGATATCGTTGTGTGTGTTTATTTCTATTTAAAATTAATTTAAACAACTTATTCTACAAGCTAAATAACGACCCTGAGAAAGTTAAAAGAGTCTCATAGCAAGTTTAAATTTAATTGCGTGAATTGCAGCCAGATTAAGGATTGTTTTCTGGTGGTTACAAGACCAAGCATATCATTGCAGTATATATGTTAGGCGAAGACGTTATCACTATAAACTTTCCTCTCGGTGAGTCACTTTTATTCCAAATTGTACTTTCTTTTAGTTTCTTCAAAGTTATATTCAGAGAAACGTGTCCGTATGTCTGTATGATATAGGCGTTATGACACCTTAACGATAATTCAAATGGTTCATTAATGTTTATAATTACACGTGGGTTTTCCACTTTCGTAACCACAAAAAATTGTTCAGGATTTTCAAAAATTGCATACAGTGTGACGTCAGCCGAAAACAGTGTTCTAATTAAATGCAGCATGCAAATGCTCAGTTTTAAATCAGCATTATTAGCAAAAACAGCACAGTTATTAAGTAAAATTAACACAATAAAAGCTAATGGTTTGTAGGTCTCCATTGTTTGGGTTCGTCCGGTTACCAAAGCATCGTTACAATACAAACTTTGTTTTGAGAAGTTAGGATTTACGAATAGCTAACTCATTACAGTATAATCGGAGCTGTATTGTTTGCAATAGAAACATAAATCATATTTAAACTAAATTTTTTACACAATTCTACAAAACAATAACCAAAACTATTATTAAAATATTTGTGTGTATCGTAACCAAACAGTGGTCAAATTGATTATTGGACAAAAAAATGTGTTTTTGATAATTCCAAGCAATCACTAAAATGTTTAAAATGAGCAAACACCTGGAATTATAAGTTTTTTGTCACTTTTTAAACCACGCTTTATTTATTAACTTGAATGAACATTATTAAGTTCGTAATTTTTAAAAAACAGCACCTTGTGTAAATGTATTTCAAAACTTTAATTTTACATCCAAACATTGCAAAATGTCTTTGTTTTTAGTAGCGCCGAAGGTCTTTACTGAACCTATATTATTTCATTTTGTGCTATTTGTTTATTTATTAAATTAACACCCATTATAAAAATAAGGCGTCGAGATTTGACCAAAGATGAAATGTTGCATGCTGTGGGTATGCTGGGTATAGGCAGTCGGCAAGTTGATGATGCGGAGAAATTCGACACGTTGCAGGGGTGGTAAATAAAACCCGCAAGGGTTACAACAGCGTCACAATATCGAGCTCTGGTATTGCAGGCCAAATCCTTTCGCAATATAACAGCACGAAGCTGATTACAGCCCTTCAAAACACCTGCAGGATAGCAGTTAGTAATAAAACCATCCGAAACACGCTTTATGAGGTGGGGCTACATTCTCGACGTCCATTTACAGTTCCTGTCGTACGTTTTGGAAATCGCGCTGCGCGTTTACCCTGGGCTCAGAAACACGGGCACTGGGGTCAAGGAGAATAGAGATGAATGGATTCCCGATTTGGATTTAGACCTGACAGTAAACGCGAAAAAGCATGGCGTGAGACTGGCCCTTTAAAACAGTTAAGATACGTTCAGGAGGTCCATCCCTACAGAGGAGGCACATTAATGGTTTGGGCCGAAATAGTCCATTATCATCAAACGGACCTCGTTGTCTTAGTCATGGTGGAGCAAAACCAGTACTTATGGTAAAGATACTGGAATCTGTACGCTCCTTTGCTGATGCTGATGGCCAGATTTAGTGTTTATGCATAATAATGCTCACCATCATAGGACTGAAGGGGTAGTTAGCTGGTTCCAGAGAGGTAATTTCAACATGCTCTTTATAAAACAGTTAAGATATGTTCAGGAGGTCCATCCCTACAGAGGAGGCACAATAATGGTTTAGGCCGGAATAGTCCATTATCATCAAACGGATCCCGTTTTCTTAGTCATGGTGGAGCAAAACCAATACTTATGGCGTGTACTGGAACCTATACGCTCCTTTGCTGATCTTCTTCTTAACGGTGCCGTCTTCATCATTAAAGGTTGGCAACAATTTGGGCAAAATCGTTTCTGTTCTTGGCTGTTCTTATTAGTGAATTGCTGTTCATTCCTGTCCAATCTCGAATGTTCTTGAGCCACGAGCACTTTATTCTAGCTGGTCCTCTCTTCCCTTCTATTTTTCCCTCCATAAGTAGTTGTAAAAGTTCGTACTTGTTGTTACGGTAAACGTGTTCAAGGTAAGATGTTTTTCGTTTTTTTATCGTGCATAATAGTTCTCTGTCTCTTCCCATTCTTCTTAATACTTCTTCGTTTGTGACATGATCCATCCATGATATACGAAGCATACGTCGAAAAACCCAGAACTCAAATGCCTGTAGTTTTCTTTCTATATTCTTTTTCATAGTCCATGTCTCTACACCGTAGAGCAACGTTGAATATATATAACATTGAACAAAACGGTAACGTGTGGTAAGGTTCAGGCTGCGATTTGTTAGTAGCTTCTGTATGTTCATGAAGGTTGTTCTCGCTATCTCTATTCGAGTTCGTACCTCTAAATCAGGGTCTAAGTCTTCTGTTAGCTGATACTGATGGTAATTAACAAAAATTTCAAAGTTACAAGAGCTAAGGCAATTAACAGCCCAAAAATAATAGGTGAAAGAAAATAGTGTAAGAAAGGTCTAGCGGTGTTTGTTTCGTGTTTATGTTTATGTTTCTAAATACACAAAAGAACATCTTTTTATGTTTCCTGTGATCTTTTCTTTACTTCACATACCCCGGATCAGCGCGGCAAGTAATCACCAAGGTACTTACTTGGCTACCCAGCTGGTATTCAACACTTTCCTAAATATTTCCGCTCAAGGTGGTGCAGAGCTTACTAGCTGCCGATTTCAGTTGATGTCTATATTGTAAGTACTGTTTATTTATGTATTATTCAACCCCATTCATACCCTAGATTAATTAAGTATTGTTATGTAAACATTCTATTTGTTTTCTTGGTCATACTTGTCACAGCCCTCTAGCAATTCAAGCTACGGGGCGTACGTGACAGTATGTTATCTGCCGTCACGTTATTAAATATAACATTAAACTGGCCAAACGACGGTAATCATTATAGAGAAACGTCAGATTAAAAATGAAGAATTTGTTTTCAACTATGGCTAGGATCACGCGCGTTTTGTTCTCATTAAAACTTTTCATGTGGCATCAATCTATCTATGCCCTAACAGGATTGTATCTTCTTTGGTCTTCTCAAATATTTTATCATTGTTTAGTTTCTCTCAGAATTCTGTATATTTTTTCAAAAAAAATTGTTATTGAAAAGATGTAAACATAACTATGAAATTGTTCCACTAATGATTGGTCGACCTAATTTTAGTGTAGCTGCTATTAGTTTGAATGGCATTTTAAATATCATTTACGTTTGTTTCTACTTGAATTGTATTTATGAAAACAACTCACATATACCATAATCTGTTAGTTAATTCTGAATTTCAACTCCATGAAACATTATTTCTATGTGTAATTGTACTTAGGTAACCAGAAAAACTCCAAAAATGACGCCCTACAAGCCATATATTCTTATGGTGTTACTTTTATTTAACGACTGCCTTATTTGCGCTAAAAATTCGAATTCAGAACTAAATGCTTGTGTGCTACATTTAATTAGAGTTCTGTTTTTAGATGACGTCCCACTTTACGTTATTTTTGAAAATCCTGAACGGATTTTTGAGGTTACAGAAGTAGACAACCCGCGTGTTATTATAAACATTAATAAACCAATTGAATTATTATTATGGGATTGTAACGCCTATATCACACAGACAGCCGGGCACGTTTCTTTGAATATAACTTTAACAAAGTTAAAAGAATGTACAATTTGGAATAAAAGCCAATCACCAAGGGGAAAATTTATAGTTATTACATCTACGCCTAATATAACAAAAAATTTTGATGTTCTTTGGAATTTTGACATAATAAAAGCGATTGTAGTTTTTGAAAACAACCACGATGGTGATGAATTTCCACCAAATTTGTATGTCTCAGATCCGTTTGCAACAGAAAATAAATGCGGCAACATAAGAAACCTGTACTTTACCCATAAATGCAATGGAGAACTGAAAATTGCATTTAATAAAACTATTAAAAGCTTAAACGGCTGTCCACTTACAATTTTAAGTGAGAATTTAACAAAGAACTTTAAAAAAGTATTACCTCTCGGTATTATGGGGCATATTTTCGAATTGCTGAGTGAAAAGTTAAACACAAAGGTAACCAGTTCAATAAAAGCAAATCCAGAAAACGACAAAAGTGCGCATTATAATCGCAGCCAAGGTATACTGTTTACTTATAGACTAACAAGAGATATAAACTGGTTGAATGAGTACGACTTGACTGACATATTTTACCGAGATCAACTTGTATGGGCTATTCCAAAAGCAAAAAAAGTTTCAACGATTCGTATAATTGCTTTTATGTATGAGAAAACGGTATGGACGATGATTGGAATAACTTTCATTGCGGTTGTTTGTTCTTGGTGGTTATTTGCAAATCTGCTAGCTGACAGGAAGAATTTTCAAGAGTTTTGGCGGTGTTTTATTAGCATTTTTGCTAGGACACTTAGCATTCCGGATTACTGTGATCCTAATACAATCGCTTTGAGAATCATGGCCCAATTTTATTGTCTTTATTGTATAATTTTGTATACAACGTTTCAAGCCCATTTAATAAGCATTTTAACTCAACCCATTTATAATCCTGCAATAAGTTCGATTGAAGAACTTGTGGGCTCTGGTCTTACCTTTGTCTTGACCGGAAATGAAATAGACATCAATTTTAGCGTAGAATATGGAAGTCAAGCACACGCTATAATAAAAAACCATACCGTATACGTACCTGTAGTGGATCTCTCTGATGTTTTAACACAAGTAGTGAAATACCATAACAGCACCGCTTTGGTATCTCGGAAATCAATAAACGTTTGCTTGCAAGGAGGGGAATCTGCTGTTAACATATTGGATTCGAATCTTATTGATATGGAAATGACGTTGGCTATGAGAAAGGGGCATTTTTTCATTAACACCTTTAACACATTTTTAAAAATAGTATATGAACATGGATTTTATGAAAGAATCTTGAAACTAGCTGTGGGCCAAAATGGTTTGGAAGAGCAATCAGCAAATATCGTGCTGGGAATGGACCATTTGCTTGGTTATTTTATATTTTTGACAATTGGGTTGTCATTTGCTACTGTTATTTTTACTATAGAAATAATTAGTTTTAAAATGGAAGAATAACAACTTGGTGCATCAGTTTTAGATGGTGTTTTTTCCTAACTGTTTAAATTAATAAGTAGTTTGTATTATGTTGTTGTTGTTCTATTGTATTATGCACACGACTTTTTTGTTTTGTCCTGCACATAAATATGTTATAAAAAAATAAATACGATCACGTGTTTTATTAAGTAATATTAAGTTACGTTAAGCAACAAGAATGTTGTTACCTGTTAAAACCCTTTTTTCATCGATGTTTTCATATTATGTTAACCGCGAATATAGAATAAATACCGAATACCTAATTCGTGAAAGGACAGGACATTTTTCCGTAAGAGAAAGATTTTTAGAGGCAGTTACGTGGTGGCCATTTATTAAAATTGTATCATTAGCAAAACTTAAGTACTGTTGCGTATAAACATAACCATTTACTGTAATACCGCAATAAACACGGAACACGAAAATTGCAACTAACCTGCACCTCGTGTGAAAACACCCCAATCTTGAATATCATGTCAGTTCTCAGCCTCAGTCAGCTGACGCTCGAATCTATTATGCTACTGACCTGGTACATTCACTGGTGATATTGTAACAAGTCGACGTGTTAACAACAATTTTTGTAAATCAGATTGATTTATTTTGCTGTCATTTCAAGAAAATGCGCCCGCAGCGCTGCTAGTAGAAGTTTGTACGCAGAGTGACCGCACCGAAGCGCCGTTCGTCGGGGAAGCTCGGTTTCTAATCGTCCTCCCTTCCTTCCTTATTTACCAGGTATAAAAATCCTTGACCAGACCAGTTCGAGAGACTTCAACTTTTTATTTATTTGCATTCAGACTTGTTTTGACTTTTTAATTAAATTGAATCCAGACCTGTTTTAGCAGTTATTAATTTTGATTTAAAGACTTAAAACACGAACTTACAATTTACCCGAATTTGATATTTGATTTTGACTTGAAGACGGCTAACTTCTTGTTTAAATTAAATATGAGCAGTGCGAGTGTAGTAAACACCGAAGAAAACTGTTTAAATTCAACTTGTTTCTTTACAGACAGCTGTGGATTTATTGTACCAGTGTATATATGAATTTTGTATTCACAAACATTGACTTTAGTTTACAGAAACGCAAAACCTGTCAAACACACATTCAATCCGAGATCACGGGCGACAGAGATTTTCCATTCTACATGCTACCAATCAAAAATTACAAAAGCCATGATGAATAGACTTTATAAATCAGTAAAACAAATTCTGTTTCACTGCCTTAGATGCGGTGGAACGAGCGATTTGTCTGATTATACAAAGTAAATTTTTATAAATTGAGCCGCCATTTTCTAACGGTGAGAAATATTGCAAAACTTTAAATACAAAAATTGTTCAGTTTAATGGGACCTTTAAAATGAGATATTACTTGAATCCTCGTCTTATTTAAGAGTTTTAAGATATCTTTTGAATATTTCCGCTCTTTTGAGGAGGAGAGGGGGTACTAACATTTAGTTTTTGTCCTCATGTGGTACATCGTTTGAAAGATAATTTAATGAACTTCAAAAATCACAACTAATTTTCTTGGTACAATAGTTCATGTGCGGTTGTGAAAAGCTTTATGTAATGGCGGCTTTTTTGATATAATTGGCCGCCGTTTTGAAACGATTTGAGCTAGCAATATTTTCTTTTTTTTTAGTTGGGTTTAAAAAGACTTTTTAAATGAGATATAAGTTGACCCACGTGCGTATTTGAAAATCTCGAGAAAACCCCCTAGCTTTCTTCCCCCCCCCCCCCCCCAAAAAAAACTACCCTTTCGGAGCCCCAAACAATTTATAAATATTTTTACTGGATTTCTCGGGTACGATTTATGTAACAAATTTTTTGTCCATCCGTGTAGGTTCAATAGTTTAGCCGTAAAAGATAATGCGTGAATGGTCTGTTACACGCTGTATTATATGTACTATATTATACTGTATTATATTGTATTGTGTTGTGTTGTATTTTATTGTATTATATTATATTATATTATGATAACCGCTTTCGTTGTCTGTTAAATCATAAAATTTCTAATACGAGCTTACGAAATTTAAAAACAAAATCGTGTGGCCAATTTGTTGGAGTACGATTTTTAAAAAATTTACTGGATTTTGGAAATTTTTTTCACTTCATTAGTTTAAAGCTAACTTTTCGAAAATCTTTGTGCACCGTAACATTGTGTCTCTATAGGGTTTATTAGGACAAAATATTTCAACGTGATCTGCCAACCTGTTTTTTGAGTAATAAGACGCTAAAGTCAAAATATTCATAAATCGTAGTGGCCGCCATTTTGAAGCTAGAAAGTAAGGAAAAAAGCTTTGGATTTGCTATAAAGTCTTTATCAGATTCCGTTTTCAATTTTATAAAGTTTGGTTTCGGAAAAAATGCTACCAAAAAGACATGTCTGACGTCCGCTTCTGGTTTCGGAGTTTTTTAAAAGCTTATTTTCTCGGTGAATTTTTGACACTACCCCAGATTCCAAAGCTCGAAATCTAACCATCCGTTTTGCACCACATATACATACATACATACCCACATAACCACCCGTCCAAAGACAGACATTTTTTGAAAACCACATTTTTGTCAAAGTCTCGAGTTTACGTGATTTTGATGAAGTCTGAAAGTATAGGAAAGTAAAAACATGCCAACGTAAAATATTGGCTAATGTTTTCAAGTGACACTGGCTGTTTTATCAGGTACACCACAGGGATCTCCGAAACGGTAAGAGATGCAAAGTAAAAAGCTATTGCGCTTACGTAAATCGTAACCGCATCATATGAATCTAACTACTTGGTGACTGAGATGTAAGATGTAGACACGACACACGTAGGATCTATCCACGGCGTGCATACAATCACAGACATACATTCTGGTTTTCAAACCCATTTTGCCATCTGCAAACCGTTTTCGCACTTTTCCAAAAGTGAGCCAAATTCTTAAAACAGAACATGGATCTTTAACCTGCAAACATTTATACCACGGAACCCACAGCTTTACATCTTTTCATAAGATGGCACATTGGTAGAAGTATTTTATCAATCTTGACTAAAGCTAAAACTTGGTTGTTTTAAACACAAAAAAAAACATTTTTGTTACATAATTTGTGTTACGAAAAGAATGTTGCAAATTTTCTTCTATTTATTCATAAATACATAAAAACACAACATATATAAACATAATCAAAGTATACATCGCAGATAGTAAAACAAATACCAAATGTATTATTTTTTATTAATAAAGTATTAATTTTTAATAGTTAAATATTTATTATTAATGTTTCACCGCGTGCCTACCACACAATCAATTCAAAATATTATAGTATACATCATTTTAACACACGTATCACATTTCCTACTTGTTCTAATATCCATAAAATAAGTGCGAATTGCGTGTTTTCTAGAAGTGGTGTTGAGGTAGAGCGCTCCAGTGTTCAATTCACATAAAATTCCTTTTTCCTAAATATGTTCCATTCATGTTCTCACAACATTTTTCTTAGTAATACACACTGATCGAATTAATCTTTTTAATAACCTTAAAATTAAACGTTTCATTGTAATATTTTATAAAGAATATTTTAGGAAAATTCTTAAAAATACTTTCATTATTTGGTATTCAATAAAAAAAATGTCGTCGTCGTCGTATCCATTTACGGTTTAGGTCCTTGACCTGTTCTATCTCACCAACGCTTTCTTGGTCACTTGAGCGTTTTGTGTTTGGTACCTGGAACCTCTACCACTAGCCTTGTCATGACAGGGAAATTACAAAAGTAGTGCCCTCTAATGTGCGGCGATGAAAATTGCAAAGCAACAAACCGATATTTGGGTGAGAAAAGAACAACACCACCGGCCTCTAGGCACAGCACACGAAACGAAGTGTTACAAAGTAAATTAGGAACAAGATTTTGGTTTCAACTATAGCCAGGAGGATAGACCACGACATGTTTCGTTCTACTGGAGCTCATCAGGTAGACGCAAACCTAGCTACAGTTAAAACTAGACTTGTATTGATGTTGGAAGTTATCTTTAAGCTACCGTTTCGGATTTCTTTCTCTTTTATGGGTCTGCCGGTTTCGCCGTTGTATTGTTCTTCACACTCACACGGTTTGCTGTAGAAACAGTTCAGCGTTCTCTGCTTTTCATTTTTCGGTTTGGTTTTCGTGACTATGCCCAGATTGCAAGGCAGTGATGATGCCGAGCTGATTTTTGATTCTTCTTAGTTTTCCAGAAATTCTATCAATGTACGGAATGTGTTGTGTTGTCCCAACTGTGGACACTGCACGACAAAAATCCATCTAAAGCACCTCCACCAAACACACGACCTCCTCTTATTTCAAGGATATTAAAGCAAGCATGTAATGTAATGAAATTCTGCAAAGAAACTACTTTGTACCTAGCTAGATTATACCATCGTTAAAATTCTATAGTTTGCACTCCTCGAATCAGCTCAAAATAATGAAAAATTGATCCGCTAGGTTATTTTGGTAATATACTGCAAAGTAATTCTATAGCGAATACAACAGTAGCAAACGACAACCCAACTGCCAAACAAATAAAATGGCCAAGCAAATGATTAATTTTCAGCGCGATATTGGTTGTTTCCTCCTTTAAGTTCTTTTGGGTCATAGCTAGTTCAAAGAATCTTTCATAAAATCCATGTTCATATATCATTTTCAGAAGTTTGTTAAAGGTGTTAATAAAAAAGTGGCCTTTTCTCATAACCAATGTCAATTCTATAGAAAGGAGTTTCGAGTCTAATACGTCAATTAAAGATTCGCCGCCTTTCAAACACACATTAATTGTTTTCTGAGGTACCAAAGATGTGCCGTTATTATATTTAACTATTTTCATTAGAATGTCAGATAAGTTAAGTCCAGATACGTATACAGAACGTTCTTGTAATTTAGCATGCACTTGGCTACCATAAATTGCGCTAAAATTAATTTTGTCATCATTGCCTTTCATGATAACACCGAATCCGGAGTTCACAAGTTGTTCAATCGAAGTAAATCCAGGGTTATAGGTGGGTTGCGTTAAAATGCTTATGAGATTTGCTTGAAACGTTGTTGCAATGATTATACAATAAAAACAATACAATTGTGTTATAAACCTTAAAGTGTTTGTCTCAGGATTAAGGTTGTTTGGAATGTTCAGGGTCATAGCAAAAATGCTAATGAAACTCCGACAAAAGCTCCTAAATTGTTTCCTATCAGCTGAAAGCTTTGCAGTTGACCACCAAAAACAAACAACTATAATGAAGGTTATTCCAATCCATGTCCATACTTTCCTATCGTACGTATAAGCAATTATGCGAGTTGCTGAAACTGTCTTCGCTTTAGGAAAGGCCCATACCATTTTATCTCGATACAATATGTCAGTCAAGTCGTAATCACTTAACAAGCTCTCATCCCTTGATAACGTCTTAGTGAAGAATATACCTTAACGGATGTAAAGGGTGTCTTTTACATCTTCTTTTATTAAATTGGTCACATTTGTTTTTAACACTTTACTCATTAAATCGAAAACATTCGCAAGGATACCAAGCGCAGGTACGCTTTTAAAATTATTTTCCAAATATTTACTTAAAAGTGTAAGTGAACAACCGTTTAAACTTTTAATGGTATGGTTAAATGCAATTTTTGTGTCTTTATCGCATTTTTCGATAAAATACAGGTTTGTTATGTTACCACATTTATTTTCTTTTACAAACGGATCTGACGTATATAAATACGATAAAAATTCATCTCCATTTTGGTTACTTTCGACAACCACAATTGCGTTTATGATGTCAAAATTCCAAAGTATTTCAAAAATTTCTGTTACGTTAACCGAAGACGTTATCACTAAAAATTTTCCTCTCGGTGAGTCACTTTTATTCCAAATTGTACTTTCTTTTAACTTGACCAAGGTGCTATTCAGAGAAACGTGTCCATATGTCTCTATTATATAGGCGTTACAATATCTTAAAGATAATTGAATTGGTTTATTACTGTTTACAATAACGTGCGGGTTCTTCACTTTTGCAAGTTCTGAAATTCGTCCAGGTTTTTCGAAAATTATATTCAGTGTGACGTCATCTGAAAATAGAGTTTCAGTTAGATGCATCAAGCAAGTGCTTAGTTCCGTATCAGCAATTTCAGCAAATATAATACAGTTATTAGATAAAATTAACACCATAAGAACATATGGCTCGTAGCTCTTCATTTTTGTGGTTCGCTTGGTTGCAAGCAAAGTACAATTTCACTTAAAAATGTTTCGATGAGTTAGGTTTCAGAACTGACTATCAAATTATAGTACAATTCAATTGTTTGCAAAGCTTTCTTTCTAAGAGCTGTAATGATTACAATAGAAACATAAATCAATATATAAAATGATAGCACTAGAGAAATTAACCACAGGTATTCAATACATGTTGAAAAATAAGATTGTATGGTTCCTTTTTTACGGTCAAGTACATTACATAGTTTCTGGAAATTACGGTGCAGGATTAAATAACAAATTTAAATATAACTAGTTCGAGTGGAATAAAAAACCCTATTATGACTCGAAATCATACCATAATCAGTAAAGCAGTTTATTAAAAATTTATATAAAAAAAATAATGGAACTCAAATTTAAATTAAAAAAAAGTTCTATTTCTATGCACCGTAAAATACAGGATGGTTTTGAAATACGGGCAGACATTTCTTCAAAACTGAGTTAAAAACTTCTCTCTTCTGAAATTGTATTTTAATTTGATGCAGCGCAATAAAAACTTCGGATTATAAAGCAGCAAAAAATAGGTACATACCAAAATGATTTTGTAGTTCATACTATAGTTTAAAACTTGACTGGTTAGTGCTAAATCAGTTTAATGTGTACGACTGTACGTGCTTGCTCGCATGCAATAAATTCGTTACTTAGTAATAAAATGGCGATTTTTGCCAATAATGTGTATGGTGAAGTGGGCGAAAATGCTGTCAGAGCCGGGGTACTTTACGTGGAACGTTTTTTCAATCGCCGAGTACCTAATGCGATTGAACGTTTAGGTGGTTGTGGTTTATTTAAACCCCAAGTGTGACATCGAGGAAGGGCACGAACTCGCCAATTTTTGGATGCCAAACCGCAAATTTTAGAATCAGTAGAAGCAGATCCCACTGCTAGTGCGAGCATCAGCATTTACAATTTGACCTAGTTTAAACAAACACTCTTATCATGTACAACTGGTGCAAGCACTCCAGCCAGTAGATCCTACACGTCGTGAAATTTTTTGTAGATAGATTTTAGGGAAAGTTGAAGAGCAGCTAAATTTCTTAAATTAATTGCTGTCTACTGGCGATGTAGGAGTTTCGAAATATGGAGTTTTAAATAACATACAGATTTAGGTAGATATATGTTAAGATATCCGAATAGGATTGAGTTTCCGCCCAAATACCACATAATATTTTTGAGTTTCCTTTTCAATTCTGTATACTTACGAAGAGGAATTGTAGTGGACAATACGAATAAATTACTATAAAATCGTTACAATAATGCTGGTTTTGCCCGTAATATCTGTCGCGGTTCTATTATTACTTAAACTGTTATTTTATGTATGATTTATTATTCTATTGTGAACAGTAATAATAATTGTAATTTGTAGCTAATCGTGAATCCTAACTCCTTAGAACGTTATCTGTATGTAATTGCACTTTAGTACACGGGCGAACCCCAAAAATAAAAGACCACAAACCAAATACTCTTGTGACATTATTTAACAACATCCTTAATTGTAAGACAAACACTTTGAGGTTTATGACCCAACGTTTCCAACAAATCTAACAAGCATTGTAACTTGACCTATTTATAATTCTGGAATGATTTTAATCAAATAACTTGTGAGTGCCAGTTTACTCTTGCCTTTAGTCCGTACAATAATAACCACGAATTTTATTTCTTCGTGTGATTCTGCAAACAAATTATGTGGTACTCAAAATGTACCAAACCTTTTCAAACTTATAAAATTAAAACTAACAGGACGAGCTTTTAGTCCAACACGCCATTGTACTTTTCTGATTGGCCGGCATTAAAAGCTTATACGGAAGAAAAAAAATCACGAGAACCATGGGAATTAGAATTACATTCTTGCAGACAAATTTCGAATGAGGCTGTTTTGTCGTACGCTGGTAGGGTCAAAATATAAAAAGAAAAAATTGATAGATAGTATAACGCACACTTGGACAGCAAGATTTAGCCGTGGGGACAGCTTACGAAACTTTACTTAAAAGTCAAGGTGGAAGTGTATTCATTTCGGGATAGTAATATAGCAATCTAAGTAAAATCTCCAAGTCTTAAAACTCGCAAAAAACTAGTAAACAAAGCTTCTATGGAAATTACTGCGACCCCGAAGCTCAGCTTTGGAAAAAATATTTCTAGACATGTAGGTCCGCTTATTATGTTTGACAGTGAGGATTTATTAAAATTTTCGGAAGCAACTTCCCTCCCCAATTAAGAATTTGTAACAGTTGCAAAAGCCTTAGTAAAACATATTGCAATATATATTAACGGATCTAGGTAAAAACTTTATGAGCAAAATGTTTAAAAGTATGTGTAAGTTGATAAAAATTACCAAACTTAATACAACTGCTTTCCATCCACAATCTTATGGATATTTGGAACGTTCATACCAAACCTTAACTGATTATTTGAAACATTTGGTCCGTTCAGACCAGACAGATTGGCTTGATCGGTTGCTATTTGCCATTTTCAGTTACAACACAACACAACACTCGCGGGCTATACATTTATGAGAGAAACTTTAAGAGCTCCCGAAGATGACACTGCCACCATTGCATTGGGGAATCTCCTAATTGTGCATGACCTAGTGCTTGATAAAGGGATCTGCTACGGATGATAATTTCTTCTATGTTTTCTCGCAGCTGCTCATCTTTCACCACAACGTTCCGCAGCCGATTTTGGATATGCTAGGGCATGTGCTTTATTCTATTAATCAGCTCAATTAAATTCTTTTATTGCGCCAAGTGGTTTAATCAGCTTACTTACTTACTGCACGGTACTTTCGTGATCAGGTTCAAAATACATTCCACTGATGAAATTTAGCTTTACCGGTAGCTTTTCGATGTAATGTTTTTTTTAATGTATTTTCTTATTATGGCAATTTCAATGGAATCAGCTCTCATAGGTGCATAGGTGAGCTCATCAAAGTCATTATAAAATATCAATTTTACTCGCACAGCTCTATGATTCTTTAAAAAGTTTAAAAAAGAGGGCAAGAAAAAACAGGTCAGTTTTTACAAGCAAACGGGTTTAGTATTCAAGTAAACGTATCAATTATTAAAACGTTAGAATTGTTCCTTTCAAGCTTTGTGTTTTAATAATGAATTTGTTTTTTAGAGTATGCACAGTGAATTAAATCTAATGATTAATCCTGAATCCTAACGCCTTGGAACGTTATTTATATGTAATGATACTTGGAAGAGCAAGTAGTACAGATCGTACTGGGAATGGATCACTTGATTGTTTTTTTTATTTCTTCGGTAGTTGGTTTGCATTTGCAACCGTTATATTCACTATCGAAATACTGTGTTTTAAAATAAATATGACAACTTGATGCATCATTTTTCTAATATGATTACGTTGTTTATCTGATTCTATTATCTTTATCTGCATTTAGTGTATGACTTGTACTCATAAATACACAAACTGTGTTGAAGACATTTGCGCAATTTTAAGTATCAAAGGTTGTTGTTTGGTTTGCTGATTTATAAACTTGGTTTGCTAACCAACTTGACGCTCTGGTGTCAGCGGAATGTGCTAACTGCCAAGAGGTACTGGCTGCATGGAAAAATTGCTGCAGCTAAAAGATGAGGCTCTGATAGAAGCCGACAAAGAAGTTTTCAATTTATTGTAAGAAGCAGATGTCAGCGAGGAGAATCTGACAGCTAAGCTTACGTATACAGATGAGTACACTGTAAATACACAAAATTGAAGATCATCTGTCAAAATATGTTACCTAATAATGAGGAAGTAATCATTGTTGTAAGCGACGGAGCTAGTAATACAAGTCAAGTAACCAGGCTGTTATTGAGGTTAAAAAGTTTGGCGACGAAATTCGAAATTGGCTTCCGTTTTAGAGACAATTTAAGAAAATTAAAAACATATAGTTTTTAAAGCTTTCGTGGTTTTTCGAACTGTCAATATTACAATTACTTTCTGGCTTAGACCGCGTCGTCATTTGGGAACTACGCCCAGCATAATCAGGTAAGGACCGACCTGCAGCTTGTCTGCCTTTACAAGCATTTGCTCTAGAAGTCTGAGCAGTATTTGTTCGTAAGCCTTGCTTGTCTAAACAGGGCTGTGTATTTAAATTATTTAAACCTTGGGGCGAGCAAGGATTTGGTCTTAATGTATTTTGTTTGCCAGGACAATAATACTTAATCCGCTTATGCCTGTTATCTGTTTGTGAACCCATACAAACTAACGTTTCGCAAGACGTTGCAGCTTGCATCTTCAGAGTGAATAGAACTGTATCAGTGTTGCAACTAAAAATGGCAAATAGCAACCAATCAGACCAATCTGTCTGGTCTGAACGGACAAAATGATTTTAATAATCAGTTAAGGTTTGGTGTTAACGATCTAAAAATCTATACGATGGTGGATGGAAAGCAATTGTAATTAGTTTGAGAAGCAATAAAATCCTATTTATGTAACTCGTGCAGTTCACAGTAACAGAGCCTAAGAAATGGACCAGCAGATGTTCTAGCGATAAGAGTCTCAGGCTTTAGAGCTAGCTGCCCAACGGCGGTAGGTTCGACTCCCCTGCACGTCGGTAATAAGTTAAACCCATGGATATTGGGTTGCATGTCTTTTCGGGGTGGGTCATGACTGGTTTATAGAGCTTAGTGCTCTGAGCCTGGGCAAGAGGGTGGAACGTACATCATGGAATTTTGCTCACGCACAGCTCCATGATTCTTTTGACAGAAAATTAAAAAAAGACCAAGAAAAAACAGAAGCAAACAAATTTAGTAGTCAAGTATACAAATCAAATTTTAAAACGCTAAAATTGTTTCTTTCCAGCTTTGCGTTTTAGTAATGAATTTGTTTTTTAAAGTGTGCACAGTGATGTACAATCTAATGATACATACAGCTCTACATATTTACAGCTATTTAGTTAATTCGTTGTCATATTTAATGACGTCCAAATAAATACTAACATCAACCTTGTTAAATCCCCTAATACGATTTTGCATCTTCTCCCAAAAATTGTTGTGGCAAATACGTCGAAATTACTATAAAATTGTTCCAGTAATGACAGTTTTAGTTGTACTAACATGAAACGGTACTATTATTAGTTTAAATGTCATTCTAAACATGATTTATGATTTTATTGTAAACATTACAGCACGTAAATGGTTCGTAAAAACAAATTAATTAAACTGTAATTTGTTAGTTGATCCTGAATCCTAACGCCTTGGAACGTTATTTTTATGTAATGATACTTTGGTAACCGAACGAGCCCCAAAAAATGAAGAACCACAAAGTATATATTCTTATGGTGTTAATTTTATTTAATAACTGTGTCATTTTGGCAAAAAATGCTAATTCGGAACTAAGCACTTGCTTGCTACGCTTAATTAGAACTTTGTTGCTAGACGACGTCACACTTTATGTAATTTTTGAAAATCCTGAACAAATGTTTGTGGTTTCAGAAGTAGATAACCCGCGTGTTATTATAAACATTAACGAACCAATTGAATTATCGTTAAAGTATTGTAACGCCTACATCATACAGACAGATGGAGACGTGTCTCTAAATATAACTTTGACTAAATTAAAAGAAAGTACAATTTGGAATAAAAGTGA
The DNA here is from genome assembly GCA_958336395.1 of Ctenicera cuprea. Lineage (NCBI taxonomy): Eukaryota > Metazoa > Arthropoda > Insecta > Coleoptera > Elateridae > Ctenicera > Ctenicera cuprea. The sequence continues at coordinate 2,436,458 of OY284495.1, forward strand.
CTCGCCAAGAGGCAAGTTTGTAGTAATTACGTCTTTTCCTAACATTAAAAAGATGTTTGAAATTCTTTGGAATTTCGACATAATAAACGTAATTCTGGTTGTTGCAAATAACCATGACGGAGATAAAGTTTTGCTAAGTTTATATGTGTCAGATCCTTTTATAAAAGAAAATAAATGCGGCAACACAATACAACGGTACTATGCCCAAAAATGCAATGAAGAATTAAAAATTGCGTTTAATAGTAGCATTAAAAGTTTGAACGGCTGCCCAGTTATACTCTTAGGTGATAATTTAACAAAGAATTTAAAAAAAGCAGTACCTATTGGTGTTATGGGACATACCATAGAATTAGTTAGTGAAATGTTAAATACAAATGGGTCCAGTTTAATAACGGAAAACTACAAGGGCGCCCTTAACAATCGCAGCGAAGGTATATTATTTACTCAGTTATTAACAAGGGATCAAAACTGGTTAAATGATTTTGATTTGACTGACATACTGCATCGAGATACACTTGTATGGGCTTATCCTAAAGCGAAAAAAGTTTCAACGATTCGCATAATTGCTTTTATATATGAGAAAACAGTATGGATAATGATCGGAATAGCTTTCGTTATGGTTGTTGGTTCTTGGTGGCTAATTGCAAGGTTTCAAAATGATAAAACGAATTTTAGGAAATTTTGGAGGTGTTTTCTTAGCATTTTTGCCATGACGCTTAATATCCCCAATAACCTTAACCCTACGACCAGCTCCTTAAAGTTCATAGCGCAACTATATTATCTGTATTGTATAATTATGTACACAGCGTTCCAAGCACATCTGATAAGCATTTTAACTCAACCTATGTACAATCCTGGAATAAGTTCAATTAAAGAACTTGTTAACTCTGGCCTTACACTTGTTTTGACCGGAAATGAAATACACATCAATTTTAGCGCAGCATATGGGAGCCAAGTACATGATATAATAAAAAAAAATCTTTTACATGTACCTGTTGTGGATCTCGCTGATGTTTTAACAAAAGTCGTTAAATACCATAACAGCACCGCTTTGGTATCTCGGACGTCAATAAACGTTTGCTTGCAAGGAGGTGAATCTGCAGTTGACATATTAGACTCTAACCTTCTTGCTATGGAATTGACTTTCGCTATGAGAAAGGGGCACCTTTTTATGAATACCTTTAACAAGCTTTTAAAAATAATATATGAACATGGATTTTATGAAAGGATCTTTAAACTGGCAGTGGCCGAAGATGGTTTGAGAGAGCAAGGAGGAAATGTCGTGCTGGGAATGGATCATTTGATGGGTTATTTTATTTTTTTGGCAGTTGGTTTGTCATTTGCTACTGTTGTATTCGCTATAGAAATCATTAGTATTAAAATAGAAAAATAAAATTTGTTTCGCCTCTAAACATTTTCAATTAATGTCGTTGGTGTGATTTTATTAGCTTTGTCTGTATCGAGTGTATAATTTACAAATTTATCTAGCACTTTATCAGACACTGTTTGTTTAGAGCTTAATTTTATTGATTTTCTTACTAAAAACATTTTCTTTGGAATCTAGTTTCATTAAACTTTTGTTGTTTTTTGGAGATTTAGTTAACTTAGTTAAATTTATATGAGCAGTGTTTAAAGAGAAAATGTTTATGCATTTTCATAACGATGTGAATGAGATTAATTTAATTCTTGGTTTTTAATATTGACTTCTTTAGCTATATTTGTTGCTAATTCCGATCTAGTATGCTCATACTTAAAATCTGCAGTAAATTTTGAAAGTGGACGTATTTTTTTTATGATTGGGATTAAACAAGTGATTTTTAAACTGATTTTGTTAATAGTTTATTTTTGAACTTAAATGTTTATCAGGTCTAGTTGCAGACCTTTTGTTACGTTTATCTCAAGACAATGTGTATTGGAATCGACATTCTGTAACTGTAGATGAGAAAATAACAAATTTTGTTTAACAAATAAAAGGGTAACCAAACCAGTATATCTCTATCATTTGATCTTGAAATTAATCTTAAATACTTATCGAAAGCAGCGTGTTAATATGAGTAATAGTTAGATAACGAATCAAAATCCAATCCTCATTGATGTTTTTTTCTTCGGTCAATAGTTACAAATTAGTTTTATTTTAAAAACAATTACATGGAATAAAATAAATATCGAGGCCGAGCGCTTTCACCAAATATTACGTTATGGTTTTAATGATTATCTTATAAACGACAATGTTTCAATTAAACACAACTTCTAACAATAATATAAAAAAAACAACAGTATAAAGTAGGTTTAATTGTTTTGTGAAGTATATTCTAAATAAACAGAACGATACACAAATGCAAAAGTATTTATTGAACTATAGCTTCCTTTTCCAGTGTTAGTTACAGATCCGGTAATAATTCAACTGGTAAAATAAGGTAACAAGCAAATTAAATATGATAGAAAATTATGTAACAGATTTGAAGACGCTACAAACGGCTACGGTTCATCAAAATTGAACCGTACTAGTCTCAAAAATGAAATTTTAAACAAATTCAGATTTTATTCGAAACTGTCATATTGTGATTATATTCTTTTGCAATAGCGCCGCAGATTGATAGATGCATCTACCGCGTGTTTTAACAATCATAACTAAAGTCAAATCTGGTTCCATCGATTTAAATCACTAGTGCATAACATTAGAGTTACATAAATTTTGTCGTGTAATAAGATGATAATCTTTATTGATTTGTTCATAAATACAACATATTCATAACAGGGTAATTGCGGAAGGTATATAGCAAAAGTAGATCTACCTTAAAATAAGTTCAAGAAAATAATAAATATCAATTACAAATTTAAACAGTTAAGAAGAGAAACCTCTTCATACAATTGATGTGCTAGACTGTAATTTATTACAAAGTAATTCTATAGCGAATAAAATCGTAGCAAACGACAATCCAACTACCAAACAAATGAAATGTCCAAGCAAGTGATGAATTCCCAAGACGGTAGTAGCCGTTTCCTCCTTCGAATCTTTTGGGGTCATACCCAGTTCAAAAATTCTTTCGTAAAATCCATTTTCAAATATTATTTTTATTAATTTGTTAAAAGTGTTTATAAAAAAGTGCCCCTTTCTCATAACAAATGTCTGTTCCATAGGAAGAGGATTGGAGTCCAAAATGTCAATTGCAGATTCGCCCCCTTGTAAACAGACATTTATTGATTTCCGGGATATCAAAGAAGTGCTGTTTCGGTATTGCACTATTTTCATTAGAACAACGGATACATTAGGTTGAGGTACATATACAATATTTGTCTGCATTTTAGCATACACTTGGCTACCATACATCAAGTTAAAATTTAATTTATTTTCAGTCCCTTTCAAGACAACACTAAGGTCGGAGTTGACCAGTTCTTCAATCGAGCTAATTCTAGGATTATAGGTAGGCTGTGTTAAAATACTTATTAGATGCGCTTGGAACGTTGTGTACATAATTATACAATAAAGACAATAAAATTGGGCTATGAACCTCAAAGCGTTTGTTTTAGGATTGAGGTTATCTGGAATGCTGAGCGTCATGCCAAAAACGCTAACAAAACACCGACAAAACTTCGTGTAATTGTTCCTATCAACCGCATGACTTGCAATCAACCACCAAGAATAAACAACAACACTGAAAGCTATTCCAATGCATGCCCATACTTTCCACTCATACGTAGAAGCAATTGTGCGAGTGGTTGACATTTTGTTTGCTTTAGGAAAGACCCATACCATTTTATCGTTGTGAAATATGTCTGTTAAGTCGTAATCATTTAAAAACCTTTCATCCCTTGTTAGTGTATGAGCAAATAATATACCTTCGTTGCGATTGTAAAGAGCATATTTTTCATTTTCTGTTATTAAAGTGGAAACGTTTGTTATTAACATTTTACTCATCAAATCCAAAATATTCCCAAGAAGACCGAGCGCAGGCGTGCTTTTAAAACTTTTTGTTAAATATTTACCTAAGATTCTGAATGGACAACCGTTTAAGCTCTTAATAGTATCATTAAATGCAATTTTTGTTTCTCTATCGCATTTGTCGGTAAAGTACATGTTTACTATGTTACCGCATTTATTTTCTTTTATAAACGGATCTGAGGTATAAAAATTCGGTAAAAATTCATCCCCATCGTGATTGTTATCAGCAACCACAATTGCGTTTATTATATCAAAATTCCAAAGATTCTCAAAAATTCCTGTTATGTGAGGCGAAGACGTTATCACTATAAATTTTCCTCTCGGTGAGTTACTTTTATTCCAAATTGTACTTTCTTTTAGTTTCCTCAAAGTTATATTCAGAGAAACGTGTCCGTATGTCTGTATGATATAGGCGTTATGACACCTTAACGATAATTTAAATGGTTCATTAATGTTTATAATTACACGTGGGTTTTCCACTTTCGTAACCACAAAAAATTGTTCAGGATTTTCAAAAATTGCATACAGTGTGACGTCAGCCGAAAACAGTGTTCTAATTAAATGCAGCATGCAAATGCTCAGTTTTGAATCAGCATTATTAGCAAAAACAGCACAGTTATTAAGTAAAATTAACACAATAAAAATTAATGGTTCGTAGGTCTCCATTGTTTGTGTTCTTCCGGTTACCAAAGCATCGTTACAGTACAAACTTTGTTTTGAGAAGTTAGGATTTACGAATAGCTATCTCATTACAGTATAATCGGAGCTGTATTGTTTGCAATAGAAACATAAATCATATTTAAACTAAATTTTTTACACAATTCTACAAAACAATAACCAAAACTATTATTATAAATATTTGTGTGTATCGTAACCAAACAGTGGTCAAATTGATTATTGGACGAAAAAATGTGTTTTTGAAGATTCCAAGCAATCACTAATGTCTAAAATGAGCAAACACCTGGAATTATAAGTTTTTTGTCACTTTTTAAAGCCACGCTAAATTTATTAACTTGAATGAACATTATTTAAGTTCGTAATTTTTAAAAAACAGCACCTTGTGTAAATGTATTTCAAAACTTTAATTTTACATCCAAACATTGCAAAATGTCTTTGCTTTTAGTAGCGCCGAAGGTCTTTACTGAACCTATATTATTTCATTTTGTGCCATTTGTTTATTTATTAAATTAACACCCATTATAAAAATAACGCGTCGAGATTTGACCAAAGATGAAATGTTGCATGCTGCGGGTATGCTGGGTATAGGCAGTCGGCAAGTTGATGACGCGGAGAAATTCGACACGTTGCAGGGGTGGCAAATAAAACCCGCAAGGGTTACAACAGCGTCACAATATCGAGCTCTGGTATTGCAGGCCAAATCCTTTCGCAATATAACAGCACGAAGCTGATTACAGCCCTTCAAAACACCTGCTGGATAGCAGTTAGTAATCAAACCATCCGAAACACGCTTTATGAGGTGGGGCTACATTCTCGACGTCCATTTACAGTTCGTGCCATACGTTTTAAAAATAGCGCTGCGCGTTTAGCCTGGGTTCAGACACGAGCACTGGGGTCAAGGAGAATAGAGAAGAATGGATTCCCGATTTGGATTTAGACCTGACAGTAAACGGGAAAAAGTATGGCGTGAGACTGGCCCTTTAAAACAGTCAAGATTGGTTAGGAGGTCCATCTCTACAGAGGAGGCACTATAATGGTGTGGGCCGAAATAGTCCATTATCATCCAACGGATCTCGTTTTCTTAGTCATGGTGGAGCAAAACCAGTACTTATGGCGTCTACTGGAACCTGTACGCTCCTTTGCTGATCTTCTTCTTAACGGTGCCGTCTTTATCATTGAAGGTTGGCAATAATTTGGGCAAAATCGTTTCTGTTCTTGGCTGTTCTTATTAGTGAATTGCTGTTCATTCCTGTCCAATCTCGAATGTTCTTGAGCCACGAGCACTTTCTTCTACCTGGTCCTCTCTTCCCTTCTATTTTTCCCTCCATAAGTAGTTGTAAAAGTTCGTACTTGTTGTTACGGTAAACGTGTCCAAGGTAAGATGTTTTTCGTTTTTTTATCGTGCATAATAGTTCTCTGTCTCTTCCCATTGTTCTTAATACTTCTTCGTTTGTGACATGATCCATCCATGATATACGAAGCATACGTCGAAAAACCCAGAACTCAAATGCCTGTAGTTTTCTTTCTATATTCTTTTTCACAGTCCATGTCTCTACACCGTAGAGCAACGTCGAATATATATAACATTGAACAAAACGGTAACGTGTGGTAAGGTTCAGGCTGCGATTTGTTAGTAGCTTCTGTATGTTCATGAAGGTTGTTCTCGCTATCTCTATTCGAGTTCGTACTTCTAAATCAGGGTCTAAGTCTTCTGTTAGCTGATACTGATGGTATTTAACAAAAATTTCAAAGTTACAAGAGCTAAGGCAATTAACAGCCCAAAATTAATAGGTGAAAGAAAATAGTGTAAGAAAGGTCTAGCGGTGTTTGTTTCGTGTTTATGTTTATGTTTCTAAAAACACAAAAGAACATCTTTTGATGTTTCCTGTGATCTTTTCTTTACTTCACTCACCCCGGATCAGCGCGGCAAGTAATCACCAAGGTACTTACTTGGCTACCCAACTGGTATTCAACACTTTTCTAAATATTGCCGCTCAAGATGGTGCAGAGCTTACTAGCTGCCGATTTCAGTTCATGTCTATATTGTAGTACTGTTTATTTATGTATTATTCAACCCCATTCATAGCCTAGATTAATTAAATATTGTTATGTAAACTACCTATTTGTTTTCTTGGTCATACTTGTCACAGCCCTCTAGCAATTCAAGCTACGCGACAGTATGTTATCTGCCGTCACGTTATTAAATATAACATTAAACTGACCAAACGACGCGACGGTAATAATTATAGAGAAACGTCGGATTAAAAATGAAGAATTTGTATTCAACTATGGCTAGGATCACGCGCGTTTTGATCTCATTAAATCTCTTCATGTGGCATCAATCTATCTATGCCCTAACAGGATTGTATCTTCTTTAGTCCTCTCAAATATTTTATCATTGTTTAGTTCCTCTCAGAATTCTGTATATTTATCCAAAAAAAATTGTTATTGAAAAGATGTAAACATAACTATGAAATTGTTCCACTAATGATTGGTCGACCTAATTTTAGTGTAGCTGCTATTAGTTTGAATGGCATTTTAAATATTATTTACGTTTGTTTCTATTTGAATTGTATTTATGAAAACAACTCACCTATACCATAATCTGTTAGTTAATTCTGAATTTCAACTTCATGAAACATTATTTCTATGTGTAATTGTACTTAGGTGACCAGAAAAATTCCAAAAATGACGCCCCACAAGCCATATATTCTTATGGTGTTACTTTTATTTAACGACTGCGTTATCTGCGCTAAAAATTCGAATTCAGAACTAAATGCTTGTGTGCTACATTTAATTAGAGTTCTGTTTTTAGATAACGTCCCACTTTACGTTATTTTTGAAAATCCTGAACGGATTTTTGAGCTTCAAGAAATAGACAGCCCGCGTGTTATTATAAACATTAATAAACCAATTGAATTATTATTATGGGATTGTAACGCCTATATCACACAGACAGCCGGGCACGTTTCTTTGAATATAACTTTAACAAAGTTAAAAGAATGTACAATTTGGAATAAAAGCCAATCACCAAGGGGAAAATTTATAGTTATTACATCTTCGCCTAATATAACAAAAATTTTTGATGTTCTTTGGAGTTTTGACATAATAAACGCGATTGTAGTTTTTGAAAACAACCACGATGGTGATGAATTTCCACCAAATTTGTATGTCTCAGATCCGTTTGCAACAGAAAATAAATGCGGCAACATAAGAAACCTGTACTTTACCCAAAAATGCAATGAAGAATTGAAAATTGCATTTAATAACACTATTAAAAGCTTGAACGGCTGTCCACTTACAATTTTAAGTGAGAATTTAACAAAGAACTTTAAAAAAGTACTACCCCTCGGTATTATTGGGCATATTTTCGAATTGCTGGGTGAAAAGTTAAACACAAAGGTAACCAGTTCAATAAAAGCAAATCCAGAAAACGACAAAAGCGCGCATTATAATCGCAGCCAAGGTATACTGTTTACTTATAGACTAACAAGAGATATAAACTGGTTGAATGAGTACGACTTGACTGACATATTTTACCGAGATCAACTTGTATGGGCTATTCCAAAAGCAAAAAAAGTTTCAACGACTCGTATAATTGCTTTTATGTATGAGAAAACGGTATGGACGATGATTGGAATAACTTTCATTGCGGTTGTTTGTTCTTGGTGGTTATTTGCAAATCTGCTAGCTGACAGGAAGAATTTTCAGGAGTTTTGGCGGTGTTTTATTAGCATTTTTGCTAGGACACTTAACATTCCGGATTACTGTAATCCTAAGACAAACGCTTTGAGAATCATGGCCCAATTTTATTGTCTTTATTGTATAATTTTGTATACAACGTTTCAAGCCCATATATAAGCATTTTAACTCAACCCATTTATAATTCTGCAATAAGTTCAATTGAAGAACTTGTGGGCTCTGGTCTTACCTTTGTCTTGACCGGAAATGAAATAGACATCAATTTTAGCGTAGAATATGGAAGTCAAGCACACGCTATAATAAAAAACCATACCGTATACGTACCTGTAGTGGATCTCTCTGATATTTTGACACAAGTAGTTAAATACCACAACAGCACCGCTTTGGTATCTCGGAAATCAATAAACGTTTGCTTGCAAGGAGGCGAATCTGCTGTTAACATATTGGATTCGAATCTTATTGATATGGAAATGACGTTGGCTATGAGAAAGGGGCATTTTTTCATCAACACCTTTAACACATTTTTAAAAATAGTCTATGAACATGGATTTTATGAAAGAATCTTGAAACTAGCTGTGGGCCAAAATGGTTTGGAAGAGCAATCAGCAAATATCGTGCTGGGAATGGACCATTTGCTTGGTTATTTTATATTTTTGATAATTGGGTTGTCATTTGCTACTGTTATTTTTACTATAGAAATAATTAGTTTTAAAATGGAAGAATAACAACTTGGTGCATCAGTTTTAGATGGTGTTTTTTCCTAACTGTTTAAATTAATAAGTAGTTTGTATTATGTTGTTGTTGTTCTATTGTATTATGCACACGACTTTTTTGTTTTGTCCTGCACATAAATATGTTATAAATAAATAAATACGATCACGTGTTTTATTAAGTAATATTAAGTTTTTCATCAATGATGTTTTCATATTATGTTAACCGCGAATATAGAATAAATACCGAATACCTAATCCGTGAAAGGGCAGTACATTTTTCCATAAGAGAAAGATCTTTAGAAGCAATTACGTGGTGGCCATTTATTAAAATTGTATCCTTAGCAAAACTTAAGTACTGTTGCGTATAAACATAACCATTTACTGTAATAGTGCAATAAACACGGAACACCAAAATTGCAACTAACTTGCACCTCGTGTGAAAATACACCAATCTTGAATATCATGTCAGTTCTCAGCCTCAGTCAGCTGACGCTCGAATCTATTATGCTACTGACCTGGTACATTCACTGGTGATATTGTAACAAGTCGACATGTTAACAACAATTTTTATAAATCAGATTGATTTATTTCTGTTAAATCATAAACTTCCAAATACAGTTTCAGTGAGAACACGGTAAGTGAAACCACTTTGTGCGTGCTTGGCACACATTTCTTTTTTTGTCAAATTTACGAAATAATCATTTAGGGATACAGCTGCCACGGTAAACATATTTGTAAATTATAAACAAAGGTCATTCGAATAATAAAACAAACTTATCTTAATTTAAATGTATTTATTTTTGTTTTTTTTATTAATACTTTATTACTATTTACAATCAGTTGTACTTATGTGTAATGTACTTATTGATCTCAGTTATTACATTTTTTAATGCTTACCGCATGTAAAACAAAATCTAGACACCTACACAACAATAAATAGCTTCCATAATTACAAAAATAGAACAGTTAAGAACAATAAAACCAATTACTGTAGCTAACGGCAAGATGAAACTTTATTTTTAACAGATTTAACAAAGACTTGCATTTCAAGAATTTTAAACTTTTTTTTATCTAAAAATGCTGTGTATGGTATTGATTTTCATTGAATTCATTAGCAAACCGTTGTGAAAATTACTATCAAATTGTTTTATTAATGATTGTTTTGGTCGTACTGACTTAAGTGGTGGTATTTAATTTAGCTTACGTGTAAGTTAAAATGTGATTGATGTTTCTATTGTAAACAATACGGCTCGTAGTTTATTCATGAAAACAAGTGAATTAAACAGTAATTTGTTAGTTAATCCTGAATTCAAACTTCTTGAGAGAATATTTATTTGGAATTGTATTTTGGTCAATGGGCTAACATCAAAAAATGAAAAACTACAAAGCATGTTCTCTTCTGGTGTTAATTTTATTTAATAACTGTGTTATTTTTGCAACAAATTCTGATTTGGAACTAAGCAAATGCGTGATACATTTAATAAGAGCACTGTTATTAGATGACGTCACACTTTACCTAATTTTCGAAAATCCTGAACGAATTTTTGTGGTTACAGAAGTAGATAACCCGCGCGTTATTATAAACATTAACGAAGCGATTGCATTATCGTTAAGGTATTGTGACGCCTATATCATACAGACAGACGGACACGTTTCTCTAAATATAACTTTGACGAAGCTAAAAGAAGGTACAATTTGGAATAAAAGTGACTCACCACGAGGAAAGTTTATAGTAATTACATCTTCCCGTAACATAAAAAAAATGTTTGAGATTCTTTGGAACTTTGACATAATAAATGCGATTGTAGTTGTTGAAAATAACCACGATGGAGATAATTTTCCACCAATTTTATATACGTCAGATCCGTTTGTAAAAGAAAATAAATGCGGCAACATTGTGCAGATGTACTTTACCCAAAAATGTGACGAAGGATTAAAAATCGAATTTAATGATTCTATTAAAAATTTAAACGGTTGTCCGCTCATACTCATAGGTGACTATTTAACAAAGGATTTTAAAAAAGTAATGACTTTTGGTATGATGGGACATATCTTTGAATTAGTTACCGAGAAGTTACATGCAAATGTGTCCAGTACAAGAATAGAAAACTACAAACAAGCCCATTACAATCGTAGCGAAGGTATATTATTTACTCATTTAATGACAAGGGAAGTAAACTGGTTGAGTGATTTTGATTTGACCGACATATTTTATCGAGATCAACTTGTATGGGCTTTTCCTAAAGGAAACAAAGTTTCGACTTGTCTAATTCCTTTTATATATGACGAAACAGTATGGGCAATGATCGGTATAACTTTTATTGTGGTTCTTTGTTCATGGTGGCTAATTGCAAGGCTTCTAAAGGACAGAACCAATTTTAAGAACTTTTGGCGTTGTTGTCTCAGCATTCTTGCCACAACGCTCAGCGCGTCGGATCACCTTATCCCTAAGACAAACGCGTTGAGGTTCATAGCCCAATTGTATTGTCTTTATTGCATAATTATGTACACAACGTTTCAAGCAAATCTCATAAGCATTTTAACTCAGCCTACGTATAATCCTGGATTTAGTTCAATTGAAGAACTTGTAAACTCCGGCCTTACCCTTGTCTTGACCGGTAATATAATAAAAATAAATTTTACCCCATCATATGGAAGCGAGATAAATGATTTAATAAAGAAAAAATCTCTATATATACATGCAGTAGATCTCGCTGATGTTTTAACAAAAGTCGTAACATACCGTAACAGCACCGCGTTGGTAACACGAAAATCAATAAGTGTGTGTTTACCAGGAGGCGAATCTGCAGTTGACATATTGGACGCTAATCTTCTTGCTGTGGAGGTAACTTGGGCTATAAGAAAAGGGCACTTTTTTATTAACACAATTAACAACCTTTTAAAACTGATATATGAACATGGATTTCATGAAAGAATTTTGAAACTAGCTGTGGCCCAAAATGATTTAGAAGAGCAAACAGCAAATATCGTGTTGGGAATGGATCACTTGATTGGTTATTTTATTTTTTTGGCAGTTGGTTTGTCATTTGCTACTGTTATATTTGCTGTGGAATTACTTTATGTTAACTGGAGACATCCTTTTTTGGTTTCTTCTCTTAATCGTTTAAACTAATAAGTAGTGTTTACCAGTGGCGGTTTCTCCATTGGGTCAAATGGTCACTCACCTTCCAATGAAATAAAAAAAATAAATAATTACTTTTTGTTTAAGTACATAACATATTATACACGTTAATATTTAAAAAAATACTTTATAGTTAACTTCTGCATAAGATTTCTATGCGAGAACGTCTATTGAAGACCTGCCGCAGGATCCGAAAACGTTTGAATGTTTGAGAATTTCGCGCGCATTAAACGAATCTATGCGAGGGTCATTTGGCTGTCGGTCCCCAATTCAACTACACGCCACCGAATAAAGCCGCCGGCTTAAAAGGCCTTTAAATGAATAAGAGTGAAATAGAAATCTCATTGCGGTAAAATTCATATTACACAAGCTAAAAGAGGATAGAAGTATCTGCGTATTAAACACTTCGGCGTCACGAACCCAAAATTTCCGAGAATCATGCTGTCAGATGTCCGTGATAAGCGCATGCCAATAGCTGCCTAATTTTCGGGATTCGCACGTACACGACGTAGTAGTGTGAAAACAGTTGTTGGTTGTGTAATCATAATTTAGTGCTGTTGTACGATGTCCGTGCAAAATAATTTTGGATTGTGAATGGGAAAATGCTTTCACTTGTTTCCACTGCTATTTTGTGATAATTCATTGTATGATATTAACTGCAAACATTTAAAAACTAAAATTCGAACGTTTTTTTTATCGATAAACCACATTAAAATGTTTGTGCATTTTGCCACACTGGCAATGTTGGTGTCAATTTACAATAATTTTATTAGAGAGTGCTTCTTGAAAGTCTATTAAAGACATCAATGAAAATGTTGGTAAAAATAGATCATTTTGCCAACGTAAAGGATGGGTTTGAAATAAAGCTACCTAAAACTTGAGTAAGAATAATTTTTTCCAAAAAAAAATACTTCTGAATGCCTCCCAGTACACCACACCACGAGCCGCCACTGGTATTTACTATGTTATTGATTTTATTATGTAGATCTGTCTGTATTCAGCGTGTAACTTACGAATTTATCTTGCACTTACATATGTTATACTTATAAATAAAAAAAATTGAATGGTTTCCGCAAGGTGAATTACCCTGGCTAACTCAGAAGCCAGGGTCCGACGGAAATAAACAGAAGAATATGCATAAAAATTATATATAATGTTTATTACCTCTATTTATACAGTTCTAAGATATTTATGAATGCTTGATGTAATTTAATGTTATTATATGGTTTACAATAATAATGAACCGAAATGTCCTCTTTGGAACGGTGCGCTACTGGTTGGTTGGTTGACACGATTTAGTGTTAATGATCTTTCCGGTGTTGGCACTGGTGATTGGTCATATTTTCTGCAATTAAAATAAAATTTTGCACACAGAAAATAGAGTTTTATTTGCTCGAACACGAAGTCCACGACTGTCTGTAATAAAATAACGTATATCAAAATATCTTTGTTTGCTGGATGCGTCGAAATGTCAAAAATTGACTTTGGTATAAATGAATTTAACCAATTTATTTTTGTTTTTGGAATTTTACAATGTAAAAATGAATTATGAACTACCTTTAAAAGTCTCTGGGAAAATAAAAATTAATTGTGTAAATAATATTTCATAGGTTAATAGAACTTTCAACTTTATCCAAATGTATAAAACTTGCTGGTTTTACTGGTTGTGCAAATCGTAGTATTACTTCTTTAGTTTTACTCAACCTAACCAAAATATGAGCTTAACATTTTAAGTAAAACCGAAATACTTCTATTTCGACGGCTGTGCATCAAATCAAAGTATTACTTCTTTAATTTTACACAATTCAATCGACGATCTCTGGCAGCTTCATATTTTAAGTAAAACCGAAATATTCATATTTCGACGAACAAATTAAACTTTCAGGTTACACACGGTTTAAATTTAAAATGTGGGTCTTTGAATAAAGCGGTTTATTCAGGTTCGGAGTTCTAGTCAGGAAATAATTATGAAAGAGTTCTGAGAGAATAATTCGGAAATAATTCCGAAAAAATAATTCCATATTTTAAACCGGTCGTCTGGATTTACACTAAATAAAAGCTGGAGGGAGGTCAAATGTGAGGCGAGGTTTCCCGAAGTACCGCGCTTGGTTATTCTATGGGTTGGAATCCACTTAAAGCGCCACCTGCGCTTTTTCTTTAAACTAAAGCAACACAACAAATTTTAATAAATTTTAAAACTGTTGGAGACAGGTTGTCTCGTTACAATGTCATGTTAATCGCGAATGTTTAATAAATATACAATACTCAATATTAAACATCATACGAATTGTAATGTTCGTAGTTAAACCTTTTCTCAGTAGCGGCTCTAAAGGAAAACAATGTGGTTAACGCCGTTCCTAATAAACAAACGAAGCAAGTAATATTACATACAATGTATTCTACTTCTTTTAAATGTATAATACCGTTCAAGTTTCACTAAAGGAGAACCACGTCATAAGAGATTGTTCGCTGGCCTAGCAAACCCCCTGATATGTTGCCTTTTGCAGGGTATTTACCTAAGCAGTGTGCATGAGAACCAAAAGAAGTTATTTATATCGTAATATATATTTAACGCCGGCCTGCTTCGTTCTACATTTTTATCCAGGCTACTATAACAATGTTTATGTTTTCGCGTATCTGTGCGCGAAAAGACAAGGTCGCAGTATCATTTTGATCAAATCAGTGCAATGGAATAAGTAAGCATTTTTTAGTGTAGAAGTTAGTAGCTATAGTATATTTCAAAACTGTATGTGGCTAGAGATTGGTTATCCGAACTGCTTAAAAACTTGCAAGTGTTTACGCTTAGTATCATCTGCCTACGCTTGGAACACGAGTTGGTAAAACCCTGTTACGTGGGTGTAATGGCTAAACTTACATAGGAAATTAAAGCATATTTAATTTTATTGTTACAACAGCCTAGCCTGTATTTCATAAAATCCTGGCAAGCGCAGAAAATGGTCATACAAGACGGTATATGGAAAATTAAATTGAAGCTGTGTCTTATTGTAGTTGGTATTAATAAGATTATTGGATAAAACAGATAAGCCAATTTCTTTTTTGTAAAAACCATCAAAAACAAAACTGCATTAATGACTGCACTGACCGGCGGTAAGACCGTTCTAACCGTTGTCCAACATTTGGTACAAGAGCATGAAGTCAGTTTTCCTAAAGTTATATCGCTCATGTTGATTTTGCTTAGAGGTATTTGAACCTTTATTGTTAAATATAATTTGTAAAGATAGATAGTACAAGAGGCATCATTATTTTATCAACTCGTACACTAAAATTTCTCAAGACCAAATCTAAGGTTCTATTATTATTATTTTATGTGTTGTTGTTTATAAGTGTACAAAATTTGAAAGTCGCCGCAGTATAATGCCACTATATGCGAAATCAGATAAATTAGAATCAATTTCAGGGTTGTTAAAATCTCCACAAAAAAAAGTAAATTTAATGAATGGTTATCCAAAGTATTGTAAAATTGTAAATATTGGTCACCCTTTGAGTTGGGTTATACAATATCCAGGTGGGATATCCATTAGACGTTCTATAGCTGTTCTTGTGCTATATGAAGCAGAACACACACTTTGAAATCTCTCTCAAAAGATGACACATTGGCAGATGCATGTACAAAGTGTATACCTACCACTGGCTGTAACGGTTTTTAGCGCCACCATTGAATTTTCTGTTGCATAGTTAGTTTAATTTAAAGAACTACAATAATTTTTATTTATTATCCCAAGTACACATCAATATAAGAATAAGCTTAACAAAATACTAAATACTACATCACTAATTTAAATTGTTAAGTGGAAAACCAACAAGAAATTAATGTGCTATGTTACTATTTTTGCAATTTAAAACAAAATAATTCTATAGCAAATGCAATAGTAGCACACGACAATCCGACCACCAAACAAATAAAGTGGCCAAGCAGGTGACTAATTCCCAACGCGACATTAGTTTCTTCCTCTTCCGAATTCTTTTGGGTCATAGCCAGTTCAAAGATCCTTTCATAAAATCCATTTTCATTTATTATTCTTAACAATTTGTTAAAGGTGTTAATAATAAAGTGTCCCTTTCTCATAGCCAAAGTCATTTCCATAGGAGGCAGATTAGAGTCTAATATGTCAACTGCAGATTCGCCATCTTGCCAATAGACATTTATTGATCTACGAGCTATTAAAGAGGTGTAGTTACGGTATTTCACTATTTTCATTAGAATATCGGATACAATAAATTCAGGCACATATACATAATTTTTTTGTATGTTAGCGTACACTTGGCTACCATACAACGAGCTAAAATTTATTTGGTTTTCCTTCCCTTTCACGACAACACTCAGGCCGGAGTTCATGAGTTCTTCAATCGAGCGAAATCCAGGATTATAGGTAGGCTGTGTTAAAATACTTATGAGATTGGCTTGAAACGTTGTGTACATAATTATACAATAAAGACAATAAAATTGGGCTATGAACCTCAAAGCGTTTGTTTTAGGATCAAAGTTATCGGGAATACCGAGCGTCATGCCAAAAACGCTAACAAAACACCGACAAAACTTCTTAAAATTTTTCCGATCAACTGCAAACCCTGCAATTAACCACCAAACATACACAACTACACTGAAAGCTATTCCAATGCATGCCCATACTTTCTTCTCATACGTGAAAGCAATCATGCCAGCCGTTGAAACTTTGCTTGCTTTGGGAGAGACCCATACAAATTTATCTCGATAAAGTATGTCCGTCAAGTCGTAATCTATTAAATAGCTCTCACCCCTTGTTAAAGTATGAACAAATATTATACCTTCGTTGCGATTGTAAAGGGAATATTTTTCATTTGCTTTTATTGAACTGGTCACTTTTGTTTTGAGTGTTTCACTCATTAAATCCAGAACATTTCCAAGCATACCAGGTATAGGTGCCCTTTTAAAACTCCTTGTTAAATGGCCTAAGACTGTAAAAGGACAACCGTTTAAGTTGTTAATTGTATCATTAAATGCAATGTTTGTTTCTTTGTCGCATTTTTGGATAAAATACATGTTTGTTACGTTTCCGCATTTATTTTCTTTTAAAAACGGATCTGATGTATATAAATTTGGCGTAATTTCATCTCCATCGCGGTTGTTTTCAACAACCACAATTGCGTTTATTATGTCGAAATTCCAAAGTATTTCAAAAATTTTTGTTATGTTGAGCGAAGACGTAATCACTATAAATTTTCCTCTCGGTGACTCACTTTCATTCCAAATTGTACTTTCTTTTAACTTTGCTAAAGTTATATTCAGAGCAACGTGCCCGTATGTCTGTATGATGTAGGCGTTGTGATACAATAACCTTAAATATAATTTAATTGGTTCATTAATGTTTATAACAACACGCGGGTTATTTGCTTCTGCAACCCCAAAAATGTGTTCAGGATTTTCAACGATTATATTCAGTGTGACGTCATCAAAAAACAGAGTTCTAATTAAATGTAGCAGACAAGTGCTTAGTTGCAAATTAGTATTGTTTTCAGATTTTGCACAGTTAGTAAGTAAAATGAACGCAAAAAAAATATACAGTTTATAAGTCTCCATTTTTTGTGTTCGTTCGGTTACCAAAGTACATTTTAATAAAAAGTTTTGTTACAAACATTTACGATTTACGAAATTACAATATAATTCGATTGTTTCAAGGTTCGTCATTTACGACCTGTAATGTTTACAATACAAACATAATATTGAAAATGAAATGTTTTCTACAAGTTGTAATTGTAAGAGCAACAAATTTAAAACTACTTTAGTACCATTAAGGCTATTTTTACGGCCGAAACTATCTTTAATATTTCTGTATGTGTTAACCCAACAGCAAATTAAATGAATAGATTATTAAATATTCAATTATTAAAAATTAATAGTTTATTAATAAAATAAAACACTTGGTAATTGTTTCACAATTTGTTGGTTTTTATTTACTCGACTCGAGTTTCAACCATCACGGTTATCTTCAGGAGTTTACAAATAAAACTAAAACTAAAACCTAAAGATGTACAAAACTACCCTACCCATTTCCGTAATTTTGTTGTCGCCACCCTGACTCTAAGTGTTAAAACATGTGCCTCCATGCTTTGTTGGCTGTAGGTCGAGGAGGGGTGAATTACCTAAATCGGTGTGGTCGTTAACTATATTTTTATTATTATTTATTGCCTTTTTAATTTCTAAATTTTCCAATTTATTTAAACGGTTGCACTTGTTTTTTACGTGTAAAATTTTTGTATCTGTGTGTTTGTAAAATGATTGTTTGTAATACAATGTTTTGAAATGCCGGTTGATTTATGATTATATTTAATTGATCACTAACTCCCGTCAGCGGTCAATCGAGAAATAATCCCTTTCCTTAACTCCCGTCAAGAAATTTTTACCTGGGTCAATAACTTAATCCTCATCCTGAACTCCCGTCAGAATAATGACGCACGCGGTTTAAAGTCAAGTTGATACAGTATGTGCCGGTTTTTAAATGAAATGATCACATCAGACGTATATATAAAATTTGTCCTAAAATTTATTTCAAAATGATACATAGCCAACCGGACGTCGTATTTTAGAAGTTAAACTAAAGTTAACAAACTATTGTGCTAAATTTGTAGGAAACACATTTTATGAAATTTTGTTTTTAATAAAGTCCTGCCTGCGCTGAACCGATTTGCGGATGATTCTGCTGTGGGATGCCTTTGCACTGTTTATTTTTATATAAGTGTCAGCAATTATTTCTATTGAACATCCGTTATCACTAGCTTCTTAATTGGTAAGCACTTGTCTGTACCCAGAATTTTAGAAAATGTTATTAAAAATATTGGAAATATTTTAAGTTACCTACATGATCATTATCATAGCTTCTTTGCTTAATCACCAATGCTTAGGCCTGACGGGAGCTCAGGACAGGGATTATAGGACGCCTACGACTTCGTAATCAACAGAATTAACCTGACGGGAGATAGGGTTGCCCGACTTAACCCATCCTTTTTTAGCTTACGGTGTCGAGGATTGTTGGTGTATTGTTTTCCATAGTTTTTTCTACTTATTTCTGTTTTTCATGAGCACTTTAACATTTATTCATTGGCCTCCCCTGCTTTCTATTGCCTCTTTGACTCCTTGTTCCCATTTTCTTTTTGGTCGTCGTCTAGCTTCCGCTCTCGTCACTCAAGTTTCGTGCGCTTTCCTCGCTGTTTACTCGTTTTTCATCTGGTACAGGTGCCTTAACCATTTTAGTTGTACTTCTTCAATTGAAGCTTGTAGAGGTCTTATGTTTAGTTTTCTTCTGATATCTGTATTTTTGCATCTATCCATTCTGTTTTTTCTAGTAATCTTCCTCTTCCGTACTCTGGCGCTTGTTTTAAAGCTATTTTGTACGCGTCCGTGACTCACACGCATAAGTTAAAGTTGGAACTACTACTGTCCTATACACTGTTGTTTTTGTTTGTCTTGATATTTCTCTTTTCCTCAGGAAATTTCGTTCAAGTTCTTGAAATAACCTGTTGGTGGCGCTTATTTTTTTATGCCCTCTTCCATGCTCCCCTTTTTGCTAATTGTTGCTTCTAAGTTTTAAATTCCTTTACTTGTTCTAAAGTTTCGCCCCCTAAGGTGATTTGGCTCTAGCTATACTCCTCATAATTAGCGTCTAGCCCCTTGGGCTTACAGCCGATGCTACCTCACATGACTTGAGCACCTCCTCTACATGAAGCTGAAATGTGTGCAAACTACAAGTTCGCAGTGGCACAGATGGATATGAGGGTGTGTTCGGGTGTACTACTGTTTTACTGCATAAGTAGTTGCGGGTCGAATCTCGGTTGGGACGAAATTTTTTTTTATTTCTTTTTAAAACACTTGGTTATGAGCAGACTAGCGTCTAGCACATTGGGCCTACAGCGATCCTGAATTGCGCAATATCATGTAATATTGGCTCGCATATGTGCGAATGTGATATTTACATCGAGATTCGCATTGTTAAAGCCGATTTTTTCTTTGCTAATAAATTGCATTTAATAGAAGACAACAAATCCTTTTTTTTTAATTTATTACCAGACATGCGTGTTAATATGCCGTCAATTAGTGAGTGAATGCAAATTTCTCTTCGTTTCTCCCAAACAGTATTAACTGTTTTTTTCCTAATCCATTTTGTATCTTTACCGAAGAAAAATTGTTCTGGCAGATACACACAAATTACTCTAATAATACAGTTTTGGTTGTATTACCTTTAGAGGTCCTATTGTTCTTTAAGAATTGATGCTCCTAGGAATGAGTACGACCGCGCCTTTAATTTCATTTACTGTAAATAGTGGCGCTCGTAATTGATGATTCATAAAACCACTAGAATTATATGGCAATTTGTTAGATAATCGTGAATCCTAAACCCATCAAAACAATTTTAATAATATTATGTAGTAGTGCTTTGGTTGTCGGGTAAACCCCAGCAAGTTATGGACCACTGTAAACCACATATTGTTATAGTGTTAATTTTATCTGCTAACTATGTTATTTTTGCTAAAAACACTAACTTGGAACTAAACACGTGTCTGCTACATTTAATCAGAACTCTGTTTTTAGATGACGTCACACTGAGTGTAATTTTTGAAAACACCGAACGAATTTTCATATCTGCCGAAGTAAACAACCCGCGTGTTATTATAAACATTCACGAGCCAATTGAATCAACGTTAAAGTATTACAACGCCTATGTTATACAGACAGACGGGTACGTTTCCCTGAATGTAACTTTGGCACAATTAAAAGAAAGTACTATTGGGCATGAAAGCCAGTCACCGAGAGGTAAATTTATAGTGATTACGTCTTCGCCTAACATAACAACAATTTTTGAAATACTTTGGTATTTCGATATAATAAACGCAATTGTGGTTGTTGAAAACAACCGCGATGGAGATGAAATTACGCCAAATTTATATACATCAGATCCGTTTTTAAAAGAAAATAAATGCGGAAACGTAACAAACATGTATTTTAGCCAAAAATGCGACAAAGAAACAAACATTGCATTTAATGATACAATTAACAACTTAAACGGTTGTCCTCTTACAATCTTAGGTCATTTAACAAGGAGTTTTAAAAGCGCACCTATACCTGGTATTCTTGGAAATATTTTGGATTTAATGAGTGAAACACTGAATACAAAAGTGACCAGTTCAATAAAAGCAAATGAAAAATATTCCCTTTACAATCGCAACGAAGGTATAATATTTGTTCATACTTTAACAAGGGGTGAGAGTTATTTAATAGATTACGACTTGACGGACATACTTTATCGAGATAAATTTGTATGGGTCTCTCCCAAAGCAAGCAAAGTTTCAACGGCTCGCATGATTGATTTCACGTATGAGAAGAAAGTATGGGCATGCATTGGAATAGCTTTCAGTGTAGTTGTTTATGTTTGGTGGTTAATTGCAGGGTTTGCAGTTGATCGGAAAAATTTTAAGAAGTTTTGGCGGTGTTTTGTTAGCGTTTTTGGCATGACGCTCGGTATTCCCGATAACTTTGATCCTAAAACAAACGCTTTGAGGTTCATAGCCCAATTTTATTGTCTTTATTGTATAATTATGTACACAACGTTCCAAGCAAATCTCATAAGTATTTTAACACAGCCTACCTATAATCCTGGATTTCGCTCGATTGAAGAACTCATGAACTCCGGCCTGAGTGTTGTCGTGAAAGGGAAGGAAAACCAAATCAATTTTAGCTCGTTGTATGGTAGCCAAGTGTACGCTAACATACAAAAAAATTATGTATATGTGCCTGAATTTATTGTATCCGATATTCTAATGAAAATAGTGAAATACCGTAACTACACCTCTTTAATAGCTCGTAGATCAATAAATGTCTATTGGCAAGATGGCGAATCTGCAGTTGACATGTTAGACTCTAATCTGCCTCCTATGGAAATGACCTTTGCTATGAGAAGAGGACACTTTATTATTAACACCTTTAACAAATTGTTAAGAATAATAAATGAAAATGGATTTTATAAAAGGATCTTTGAACTGGCTATGACCCAACAGAATTCGGAAGAGGAAAAAGCTAATGTCGCGTTGGGAATTAATCACTTGCTTGGCCACTTTACTTGTTTGGTGGTCGGATTGTCGTGTGCTACTATTGCATTTGGTATAGAATTATTTTGTTTTAAATTGCAAAAATAGTAACATAGCACATCAATTTCTTGTTTGTTTTCCAATTAACAATTTAAATTAGTGATGTAGTATTTAGTATTTTGTTAAGCTTATTCTTATATTGATGTGTACTTGGAATAATAAATAAAAATTATTATAGTTCTTTAAATTAAACTAACTATGTAACAGAAAATTCAATGGTGGCGCTAAAAACCGTTACAGCCAGTGGTAGGTATACACTTTGTACATGCATCTGCCAATGTGTCATCTTTTGAGAGAGATTTTAAAGTGTGTGTTCTGCTTCATATAGCACAAGAACAGCTATAGAACGTCTAATGGATATCCCACCTGGTTGTGGTTATATAACCCAACTCAAAGGGTGACCAATATTTACAATTTTACAATACTTTGGATAACCATTCATTAAATTTACTTTATTTGTGTGGAGATTTTAACAACCCTGATATTGATTCAAATTTATCTGATTTTGCACATAGTGGCATTACATTGCGGCAACTTTTAAATTTTGTACACTTATAAACAACAACACATAAAATAATAATAATATATCCTTAGATTTGGTCTTGAGAAATTTTAGTGTACGAGTTGATAAAATAATGATGCCTCTTGTACTATCTATCTTTACAAATTATATTTAACAATAAAGGTTCAAATACCTCTAAGCAAAATCAACATGAGCGATATAACTTTAGGAAAACTGACTTCATGCTGTTGTACCAAATGTTGGACAACGGTTAGAACGGTCTTACCGCATGTCAGTGCAGTCATTAATGCAGTTTTGTTTTTGATGGTTTTTACAAAAAAGAAATTGGCTTATCTGTTTTATCCAATAATTTTATTAATACCAACTACAATACAACACAGCTTTAATTTAATTTTCAATTCTACTGTCTTGTATGACCATTTTCTGCGCTTGCCAGGATTTTATCAAATACGGGCTAGGCTGTTGTAACAATAAAATTAAATATGCTTTAATTTCCTATGTAAGTTTAGCCATTACACCCACGTTACAGGGTTTTACCAACTCGTGTTCCAAGGGTAGGCAGATGATACTAAACGTAAACATTTGCAAGTTTTTAAGCAGTTCGGATAACCAATCTCTAGCCACATACAGTTTTGAAATATACTATAGGTACTAACTTCTACACTAAAAAATGCTAACTTATTCCATTGCACTGATTTGATCACAATGATACTGCGACCTTGTCTTCTCGCGCACAGATTTGTATACGTGAAAACATAAACATTGTGATAGTAGCCTGGATAAAAATGTAACACGAAGCAGGCCGGCGTTAAATATATATTACGATATAAATAACTTCTTTAGGTTCTCATGCACACTGCTTAGGTAAATCCCCTGCAAAAGCCCACATAGCAAGGGGTTTGCTAGGCCAGCGAACAATCTCTTATGACATGGTTCTCCTTTAGTAAAACTTGAACGGTATTATACATTTAAAAGAAGTAGAATACATTGTATGTAATATTACTTGCTTCGTTTGTTTATTAGGAACGGCGTTAACCACATTGTTTTCCTTTAGGGCCGCTACTGAGAAAAGGTTTAACTACGAACATTAGAATTGGTATGATGTTTAATATTGAGTATTGTATATTTATTAAACATTCGCGATTAACATGACATTGTAACGAGACAACCTGGCTCCAACAGTTTTACAATTTATGAAAATTTGTTGTGTTGCTTTAGTTTAAAGAAAAAGTGCAGGTGGCGCTTTAAGTGGATTCCAACCCACAGAATAACCGAGCGCGGTACTTCGGGAAACCTCGCCTCACATTTGACCTCTATCCAGCTTTTATTTAGTACAAATCCAGACGACCGGTTTACAATATGGAATTATTCTTTCGGAATTATTTCCGAATTATTCTCTCAGAACTCTTTCAGAATTATTTCCTGACTAGAACTCCGAACCTGAATAAACCGTTTTATTTAAAGACCCACATTTTAAATGTAAACCGTGTTTAACCCGAAAGTTTAATTTGTTTGTATAAAGTCGAAATAGGAATATTTCGGTTTTACTGAAAACATGCCAGCTGCCAGAGATCGTTGATTGAATTGTGTAAAATTAAAGAAGTAATACTTTGATTTGATGCACAACCGTCGAAATAGAAGTATTTCGGTTTTAATTAAAACGTTAAGCTGCCAAAGCTCATATTTTGGTTAGGTTGAGTAAAACTGAAGAAGTAATACTACGATTTGCACAACCAGTAAAACCAGCAAGTTTTACACATTTGGATAAAGTTGAAAGTTCAATTAACCTATGAAATATTATTTACACAATTAATTTTTATTTTCCCAGAGACTTTTAAAGGTAGTTTATAATTAATTTTTACATTGTTAAATTCCAAAAACAAAAATAAATTGGTTAAATTCATTTATACCAACGTCAATTTTTGACATTTCGACGCATCCAGCAAACAAAGATATTTTGTTATACGTTATTTTATTACAGACAGTCGTGGACTTCGTGTTCGAGCAAATAAAACTCTATTTTCTGTGTGCAAAATTTTATTTTAATTGCAGAAAATATGACCAATCACCAGTGCCAACACCGGAAAGATAATTAACACTAAATCGTGTCAACCAACCAACCAGTAGCGCACCGTTCCAAAGAGGACATTTCGGTTTATTATTATTGTAAACCATATAATAACATTAAATTACATCAAGCTTTCATAAATATCTTAGAACTGTATAAATATGGGTAATAAAAATTATATATAATTTTTATGCATATTCTTCTGTTTATTTCCGTCGGACCCTGGCTTCTGAGTTAGCCAGGGTAATTCAACTTGAGGAAACCTTCATTTAATTTTTTTTATTTATAAGTATAATATATACACGCTGAATGCAGACAGATCTACATAATAAAATCAGATCAATAACATGGTAAATACCAGTGGCGGCTCGTGGTGTGGTGTACTGGGAGGCATTTTGAAGTATTTTTTTTTGGAACAAAATTATTCTTACTCAAGTAGCTTTATATTTCAAACCCATCCTTTACATTGGCAAAATGATCTATTTTTACCAACATTTTCATTGATGTTTTTAATAGACTTTCAATAAGCACTCTCTAATAAAATTATTGTAAATTGATACCCACATTGCCAGTGTGTCAAAATGCATAAACATTTTAATGTGGTTTATCGTTAAAAAAACGTTCAAATTTTAATTTTTAAATGTTTGCAGTTAATATCATACAATGAATTATCACAAAACAGCACCGGAAACAAGTGAAAGCATTTTCCTACATGGCATTCACAATCCAAAATTATTTTGCACGGACATCGTACAACAGCACTAAATTATGATTACACAACCAACAACTGTTTTCACACTACTACGTCGTGTACTTGCAAATCCCACAAATTAGGCGGCTATTGGCATGCATCTGACAGCATAATTCTCGGAAGTTTTGGGTTCGTGACGCCGAAGTGTTTAATACGCACATACTTCTATCCTCTTTTAGCTTGTGTAATACACCGCAATGAGCTTTCTATTTCACTCTTATTCATTTGAAGACTTTTTAAGCCGGCGGCTTTATTCGGTGGCGTATAGCAAACATTCAAACGTTTTCGGATTTTGTGGCAGCTCTTTAATAAACGTTCTCGCATAGAAATCTTGTACAAAAGTTAACTGTAAAGTATTTTTTAAATGTTATACTGTATAATATGTTACGTACTCAAAAAAAGTGATTATTCATTTTTTCTTATTTCATTGGGAGGTTAATGACCATTTGACCTAATGGAGAAACCGCCACTAGTAAATACTACTTATTAGTTTAAACCTTTAAGAGAAGAAGCCAAAAAAGGATGTCTCCAGTTAACATAAAGTAATTCCACAGCAAATATAACAGTAGCAAATGACAAACCAACTGCCAAAAAAATAAAATAACCAATCAAGTGATCCATTCCCAACACGATATTTGCTGTTTGCTCTTCTAAATCATTTTGGGCCACAGCTAGTTTCAAAATTCTTTCATGAAATCCATGTTCATATATCAGTTTTAAAAGGTTGTTAATTGTGTTAATAAAAAAGTGCCCTTTTCTCATAGCCCAAGTTACCTCCATAGCAAGAAAATTAGCGTCCAATATGTCAACTGCAGATTCGCCTCCTGGTAAACACACACTTATTGATTTTCGTGATACCAACGAGGTGCTGTTACGGTATGTTACGACTTTTGTTAAAATATCAGCGAGATCTACTACATGTATATATAGAAATTTTTTTTTTATTAAAGCATTTATCTCGCTTCCATATGATGGGGTAAAATTTATTTTTATTTCATTTCCGGTCAAGATAAGGGTAAGGCCGGAGTTTACAAGTTCTTCAATTGAACTAAATCCAGGATTATAAGTAGGCTGAGTTAAAATGCTTATGAGATTTGCTTGAAACGTTGTGTACATAATTATGCAATAAAGACAATACAATTGGGATATGAACCTCAACGCGTTTGTCTTAGGGATAAGGTGATCCGACGCGCTGAGCGTTGTGGCAAGAATGCTGAGACAACAACGCCAAAAGTTCTTAAAATTGGTTCTGTCATTTAGAAGCCTTGCAACTAGCCACCATGAACAAAGAACCACAATAAAAGTTATACCGATCATTGCCCATACTGTTTCCTCATACATAAAAGCAATTAGACAAGTCGAAACTTTGTTTCCTTTAGGAAAAGCCCATACAAGTTGATCTCGATAAAATATGTCGGTCAAATCAAAATCACTCAACCAGTTTACTTCCCTTGTCATTAAATGAGTAAAGAATATACCTTCGCTACGATTGTAATGGGCTTGTTTGTAGTTTTCTATTATTGTACTGGACACATTTGCATGCAACTTCTCCGTAACTAATTCAAAAATATGTCCCATCGTACCAAAAGTCATTACTTTTTTAAAATCCTTTGTTAAATAGTCACCTATGAGTATAAGCGGGCAACCGTTTAAATTTTTAATTGTATCATTAAATTCTATTTTTAATTCTTCGTCACATTTTTGGGTAAAGTACATCTGCACAATGTTGCCGCATTTATTTTCTTTTACAAACGGATCTGACGTATATAAAATTGGTGGACAATTATCTCCATCATGGTTATTTTCAGCAACCACAATTGCGTTTATTATGTCAAAATTCCAAAGAATTTCAAACATTTTTTCTATGTTACGGGAAGATGTAATCACTATAAACTTTCCTCGTGGTGAGTCACTTTTATTCCAAATTGTACTTTCTTTTAACTTCGTTAAAGTTATATTTAGAGAAACGTGTCCGTCTGTCTGTATGATATAGGCGTCACAATACCTTAACGATAATGCAATCGCTTCGTTAATGTTTATAATAACACGCGGGTTATCTACTTCTGTAACCACAAAAATTGGTTCAGGTTTTTCGAAAATTAGGTAAAGTGTGGCGTCATCTAATAACAGAGCTCTAATTAAATGTACCACGCATTTGCTTAGTTCCAAATCAGAATTTGTTGCAAAAATAACACAGTTATTAAATAAAATTAACACCAGAACAGAACATGCTTTGTAGTTTTTCATTTTGTGATGTTAGCCCATTGACCAAAATACAATTCCAAATAAATATTCTTTCAAGAAGTTTGAATTCAGGATTAACTAACAAATTACTGTTTAATTCACTTGTTTTCATGAACCAACTACGAGCCGTATTGTTTACAATAGAAAAATCAATCACATTTTAACTTACACGTAAGCTAAATTAAATACCACCACTTAAGTCAGTACGACCAAAACAATCATTAATAAAACAATTTGATAGTAATTTTCACAACGGTTTGCTAATGAATTCAATGAAAATCAATACCATACACAGCATTTTTAGATAAAAAAAAGTTTAAAATTCTTGAAATGCAAGTCTTTGTTAAATCTGTTAAAAATAAAGTTTCATCTTGCCGTTAGCTACAGTAATTGGTTTTATTGTTCTTAACTGTTCTATTTTTGTAATTATGGAAGCTATTTATTGTTGTGTAGGTGTCTAGATTTCGCGATTAACATGACATTGTAACGAGACAACCTGGCTCCAACAGTCTTAAAATTTATGAAAGTTTGTTGTGTTGCTTTAGTTTAAAGAAAAAGTGCAGGTGGCGCTTTAAGTGGATTCCAACCCACAGAATAACCGAGCGCGGTACTTCGGGAAACCTCGCCTCACATTTGACCTCCCTCCAGCTTTTATTCAGTATAAATCCAGACGACCGGTTCAAAAAATGGAATTATTCTTTCGGCATTATTTTCGAATTATTCTCTCAGAACTCTTTCATAATTATTCGCTTTATTCAAAGACCCAAATTTTAAATGTAAACCGTGTTTAACCCGAAAGTTTAATTTGTTTGTATAAAGTCGAAATAGGAATACTTCGGTTTTACTGAAAACATGCCAGCTGCCAGAGATCGTTGATTGAATTGTGTAAAATTAAAAAAATTAATACTTTGATTTGATGCACAACCGTCGAAATAGAAGTATTTCGGTTTTACTTAAAACGTTAAGCTGCCAAAGCTCATATTTTGGCTCAAATTCTAAAAATGTTAAATTTTTGGGATGCTTCGACCAAACCAATGCTGTATTTTAGAAATTTCCCAAGAATTAGTAAACCTGTTTACAATAATTTCACCAGGAAAACCCAGCTTAGTGACCAGCTGACCAGTTGAAAGGTTCTAAGAAGTACCTAGGTAAAGAAAGCGGATAGTGTCAGGGGTAACTGTTAGTTGCTTTCTTCATTTTGTGTAGTACCTACAAGTAAAAGAATCAGTCGATTTACCACTTCTACGTGTAGTGGTTTAAGCAAATTTTGATTCATTTGAGGTGACCATTGTGTTGTGAAGTTGTTATTTACAAGTTTAATAGAACAATGCCAAAAGATTAAGACTGCTTTGCATCAAGGCAAATGTCAAAAATCAAGAGAAACTCAAAAACTACACATACCGCTATATGAATCCTTTGCTGCATCTTCTAAAAATAATGAAAAGGAAGAATTCAATTTTGATTTGCTTAGTGCGTTAATTAGCGCTAACATACCGCTTGCACTATTATCAAATACTAGTTTTAAACTATTTTTAGAAAAATATAGCAATAACCATGTACAACATTAACTCAATTACAATCGCAAGAAATGTCACTAACAGATTCGTTTGAAATCGTACAAAAATTTTGGGAATTAATCAATCAAGTTAAACGTAGTATTGGTAAAACAGTATCAGAAAAGCTAAATGCGACCCCAAATAAAAATCAAGGGTACCGAACACTTACAAAAATGAATGAAATTCTAAAAGGTAATTTTGACGATAGCAGTGATAGGGTTCAATTAGATTCGATCATTCTTGCCAATTTAAAAAATGCTCCAATAACATCAGTTGATGTTGAAAGAAACTTTTCGATTTATAAAAATATATTATCTGATAAAAGGCAGTCGTTTCTTCTGAGTAATTTGGAGAAACATATTTTAATTAATTGTTACAATTGTATCAAACATAATAAGAATAAATACCTACGTCTATAGCAGTAATGCTATAATTATTATTTTATTTAACATTATTTTTAATTTTAAGTAATTTTAAGTATTTAGTTTAATATTGTATTTTTTCTGGGTTTGTTGTTGTAGATAAATATTGTAGTAAATAATAATAAAATGAATGTTAATAAATTACAACATTTACTTTTTAATTAAGGCGAATAATTTTGCATATTTTACATAAATAAGTGCATATTTAACCAATTTTGAGTGCATATATATGCGCATATTTTGCAACTTTAGCGTGCATACAAATCCGAGCCTTGCTCATAACAAATGAAGAAGGTAAAACTATTTAAAGATTTGCATTGTCTTGAGGATTCTTCGCGCTCTGTGCTTTACCGTGAAAAATAAACGTATTTAAAAAGTAGACTAGCTGAACTTACGGATGACAAATTTATGAGTTAAGGCTAATTGCGGTGTCTTATGTAACATGCATATAGGATTACAAAAATTTAAAATTTTTTTTTAGAATAAATTGAGCAAACCATAATTTTAAAATATTAAAATACAATAAATCTGTGTATTGCCCAACAACTGTCCAGTAGTATAAAGCTACATGACATGTTTTTAATAAGATATGGGTCCAAAGTTGTTGCAAACGCGGTGTTCCACACTGGACATTCATTGTCTTGAATTTGGACATCCACAGTGTCCGAGTGGGATATTCAGTGGACGTTCTATGGATGTTCTTGTGCTGTATGAGACAAAATCAAAATCTCTTTCAAAATATGACACATCGACAGAGGTACCTACCAATGACTTTGCATCGGTTTTAACTGCCACTCTTCAGAATTCTGTTAAATAATTTGTTTAATTTAACAACTCATAATAATTTTAATTTATTTATTCATAATAATTTGAATACATTATCACTAAGTTACTTACGTAATTTATATACCAAGTGCAAATCAATATTAAAATAAGCTTAACAAAATAATAAATACTACGTCACTAATTTAAATTGTTAAGTGAAAAAACCAACACAAACTTGATGTGCTATGTTGCTACAAATTAATACAAAATAATTCTATAGCAAATGCAATAGTAGCAAACGACAATCCGACCATCAAACAAACAAAGTGGCCAAGCAGGTGATTAATTCCCAGCGCCACATTAGCTGTTTCCTCTTCCGAGTCCTTTTGGGTCATAGCCAATTCAAAAATTCTTTCATAAAATCCATTTTCATATATTAGTCTTAACAATTTGTTGAAGGTGTTAATAAAAAAGTGCCCTTTCCTAATAGCCAATGTCATTTCCATTGAAAGAAGATTAGAGTCCAACACGTCCACTACAGCGCCGCCTCGTTGCAAACAAACATTTATTGCTTTTCGTGATACCAAAGAGGTGCTGTTATGGTATTTTACTATTTTTAATAAAATATCGGTTACATTCAATTCAGGGATATAAACATAATATTTTTGTATATTGGCATACACTTGGTTACCATACAATGCGGTAAAATTTATTTTGTTTTCATTCCCTTTCACGACAACACTAAGGCCGGAGTTCATAAGTTCTTCAATCGAAGTAAATCCAGGATTATAGGTAGGTTCAGTTAAAATGCTTATTAGATGCGCTTGAAACGTTGTGTACAAAATAATACAATAAAGACAATAAAATTGGGCTATAAACCTTAAAGGGTTTGTTTTAGGATTAAGGTTATCTGGAATGCTGAGCGTCATGGCAAAAACGCTAACAAAACACCTACAAAACTTCTTGTAATTGTCTCTATCAACTGCTATCCCTGATATTAACCACCATGAACAAACAACCACAATGAAAGCTATTCCGATCCATGCCCATACTTTCCTTTCGTACGTGAAAGCAATTATGCGAGCTGTTGAAACTTTGTCCGCTTTAGGAAAGACCCATAGAAGTTTATCTCGATAAAATATGTCGGTCAAGTCGTAAGTATTCAACCAGCTCGCATCCCTTGACATTTTTTGAGTAAATAATATACCTTCCGTGCGATTGTAAAGGGCATATAGTTCATTTTCTTTTATTGAACTGGTCATGTTTGTTTTTAACTTTTCACTCATTAAATCCAAAATATTTCCAAGAATACCAAGAGCAGGTACGCTTTTGAAACTCTTTGTTAGATATTTACCTAAGAGTGTAAGTGGACAACCGTTTAAGTTTTTAATAGTCTCATTGAATGCAATTTTGGTTTCTTTGTCGCATTTTTGGATAAAATACATGTTTACTGTGTTTCCGCATCTATTTTCGTGTAAAAACGGATCTGATGTATACAAATTTGGTGTGATTTCATCTCCATGGTGGTTATTTTCAACAACTACAATTGCGTTTATTATGTCGAAATTCCAAAGTATTTCAAACATTTTTACTATGTTGAGCGAAGACGTAATCACTATAAATTTTCCTCTCGGTGACTCACTTTCATTCCAAATTGTACTTTCTTTTAACTTTGCTAAAGTTATATTCAGAGAAACGTGCCCGTATGTCTGTATGATGTAGGCGTTGTGATACAATAACCTTAAATATAATTTAATTGGTTCATTAATGTTTATAACAACACGCGGGTTATTTGTTTCTGCAACCCCAAAAATTTGTTCGGGATTTTCGACGATTATATTCAGTGTGACGTCATCAAAAAACAGAGTTTTAATTAAATGTAGCAGACAAGTGGTTAGTTGTAAATTACTATTATTTTCAGATTTTGCACAGTTAGTAAGTAAAATTAACGCAAAAAAAATATATTGTTTATAAGTCTCCATTTGTTGGGGTTAGTTCGGTTACCAAAGTACATTTAAATAAAGTTAGTTTTGAATATTTAGGATTTACGAAATTACAATATAATTTCATTGTTTTCAAGGTTCGTCTTTTACGAGCTGTAATGTTTCCAATAGAAACATAAATCATATTGAAAATTATATGTTTTGTACAATTGTAATTATAGGAGCAGCTAATTTAAAACAACTTTAGCACCATTAACGTTGTACAACCGAAACTATCAATAATAAACAATTCTGTATGTGTTAACCAAACAGTGCATAAAACGAATAGATTATTGAAAAAAGGGGTGTTTTCTTGAAATACCAAGGAATAAACGTTATTTGTAATTAGGGATCAACAGAAACTCTAATGCAACTTCATAAATATCAAAAAATAGGTTGTTTAAAAATAAAAAATATATAAAGACGGGAGAGACAGTTTTAAATCTGCCGTGTGGTCTTCATCAAGCTCAGTAAAAGTTAAATGCGTTATGTTCAAACGCAAATGAAAATTTTTATCACTTTACATAGCACGGGATATCCATACAAGATGTTCATTCATATCCATGGATATGCTATGGATGTGTAGTGGATCCATCTATGGAAATTAAATTCATATTAAATCTGGAACGTTTTCAACCATAATTTGCCGACTCGTTACCGCCGGGACCCCGCGACTGCTTCTTTGAACCTTAACAGTTTCATGATTTTCGGGGGCGTGCCAAGCTTAGGGCGGTTTTGCTTTGGTGGGCTAAACGATAAAGCTATTAGTTAGGGCGTGCTTTGCGTTTCATTTTTGGGGAAGATTTCAAATCGGTGGTTATAGGTTGTGAGTTTTGCCTTAGTTAAGAAATGGAAGTTAATACGTTTTTATCTACAATTATTTGCAGCACATGTAATAGCAATTAGTTCTACATTGTAATAAATACACATATCCTAGAAACGCGTATGGTTTTCCTATATATTGAACGATTAAAGAAAAATTTAATCAAAGAGGACGTTGGTGCAATTGCGTGTCGTTGAATAAGTCTTAAATGCCAATTTTAAAATTGATGACAGGTATCGCAAATTAGTTGTCAATCTAAAACGCACGGTTTTGTCTTCACCGCCTTTTTGATTAATGTGTTTGTTCTGCTGCAATGAGACAAATTGTATCAGAATGCTTATATTGTAAAATAGTCGTAAAAAAGTTTTTTCAAGCTCCCACAATGGGTTGCAAACACCTGAGTGGAGATGCATAGCTTTGGAATGGTGTACCCGCTTCCTAGCCGTGTTTGTACATTTTCCCACGTTAGAGTCACTACATTTGGGCTAACCTACGGGCTATAAAATTGTTGATGATTGCGGCCATAACATAGTGAAATTCCATAACAATTAGTAATGGAAATAGAAAATGTTGTCAAATTTCACTCAATTCATTACATTTTCGAGCAACTGACAAGTTACATCTAAATATTTTAATATTTTTAAACGGTTTGTAGGGCGGGGTTACCAAGAACCAAAAGTAAACAAAACAACTCCGTCCGTACGTGTATGTCCCTACAAGCGTTTAAAAAAGTTAAAATATTAAGAAATACTCTGCCAGTTGCTCTAAAATGCCCTAAAAGGCAAAACTATACTCACCAAAACATAATAAATTGAGTGAAATTTAACAAAGATTATTATACTCATAACTTATGCTTATAAAATGACCTACAATAACATTGGGTGGTGAGAGGCCATCATAGACACATGAAGGTAAATTCCAAAAAAAGCGTTGCGTGTCCACTGGTGTTAGGATTCTTGGCCCTAGGAGTTTATTTTCGATATTCCTGCTCACGCCCATAATCAAAGTGTCGACCCAAGAGTATGACATTGCCGACCTTGTCAGATACCGCTCAGTATAATAAAATAGGCTACCAACATATCTGGGTGGTATGTACTGGCACTGCGAATAGCCTAAATGGAGAGGGCAGCTTCGGCTGTGCCGAAAAAGTTGATCCAGTGACTGTGAGTGGCACCATGGAGACCAAATTGGACCAGAGGAGACTGTGGCTCTTGTCTTGGCCACAGCAGTAATTTGTGGTGGTAGCGGTAGGCTTGTGCACTGTGCAGTGCGCAAGCAAGATTCGTCTTGCCGCGGCACGGCCCGTGAGCTGCGTTTCACTTCGGGTAATGATCTCCAGAATCAATAGAGAGTTAGGTGGTTTTCCCTTATCATATCAGTGAGGACTAGGGGTTGCAACCTGCTATCTACTGCCAGCTTGCAATAGAAATTTTTAAAAATACTCCTTCATTTCGAACTGTGCGGTGATATAATGATCTTCATGTGGATTTATTTTTAAACGATATTCATCTAATCGCATGGCAAAACATATTTCACATGGAAGACATCGATGATAAAATTACATACTTAAGTACAAATATTTTGGAAGTAGTAAACAAACATGCGCCCATTAAAACCGTTTAAAATGATAAACGTAGAGCCCCATGGTTAACTGATAACACCAGAATTCTTATGCAGCTAAGAAATAATGCGTTATCTAAATTTAGAAAAAGTAAACAGCCTGCGCACTGGGTCTATTATAAATCATTACGCAATCTCACCACTAATACTATCAAGAGAGAGAGAGAGAAAAGCTTACCTTGAGTATAAACTAAAGAAATTTGGAATGAATTACAAAATTTAGACATTAAGTCACTTAAAAGTAAAACGAATAACTTACCTCTTCACCTTCAACATGCGGATGAAATAAATAACTTCTTTTTGGATAGTATACCTAACTTAAATCACGAACTACAAAAACCTTTCACACTTGTAAGTGTTGATTGTGGTACAGTGCAGAAATATATTAACGAAATTAAGAGTAACTCGTCGGGGTGGGATGGCTTAAATATTAAAATTATAAAACTTTGTTGTCCTACACTTCTGCCGTATACATATAACGCATATCATTAGTTGCTGCTTAAGCTCTAATACATTTCCAACCGCATGGAAAAAAGCCGTTGTAGCACCCATTTCTAAAAATACAAATCCATTTGGCTATAACGACCTACGCCACATTAGCATTCTTCCCACTTTATCAAAAATACTAGAAAAAATTATGAATTCACAATTAAGACGTTATCTAACTGAAACAAAAATAATTTCTTAGTTGTCGGCGAAGTGTCTGCGCATGTTACAATAAATATCCAAAAGCGTGTTCTGATAAGTCTTTATCTGGATTATACATACGGAATGGGTGTGAATGTAGATAAAGCACCTTGCATAACGACAAACTTTTTGTAAAACTCATTCGCTGCAAAAATCTGTCGGATTTTGATGTGGCGATCGAGTAGGCTAGGTGCTAGGAGGTTATTAATAAGCCCGTCTCTGAGATATAGTCAAGGACATAGTAAGATTATGGGGAAGAAGAGGGTGCACCGTCCTGCATTAAAATAAGGTTGTGATAGGTTTTAACGCCACTTTTTCTGTTCATGTAAGTCGATGTTTGTGGCGTTATTTTAGGAAAATTTAAATGTATGGTTAAACTCCAGCTTGACTTGGTTTGAAGTTTATACTAATAATACAG
Source organism: Ctenicera cuprea (assembly GCA_958336395.1). Classification (NCBI taxonomy): domain Eukaryota; kingdom Metazoa; phylum Arthropoda; class Insecta; order Coleoptera; family Elateridae; genus Ctenicera; species Ctenicera cuprea. The sequence continues at coordinate 2,472,632 of OY284495.1, forward strand.
GGTGAGAAACGCTTTCGGGATAGATTCAGAATCTGAAAACAATTAAAAATGTTTCAATACACTAGAGTCCCAAAACGCTTCCTTACGGAGTTACAGTCTCCTGAATATGTATAAGTCTAATCACATTCTTACCTTACCATACCTTCCTTCGGTATGGGGAAGTATTGATTTCCTAAAAATGTTAGAAATATAGATTTCAAGGGAAATACGCGTTTTGGCGCCTAAGGAATCCAAAAAATTGGATTTAAAAAAATCGTGTAGCCAGTTTTTGCACAGTATGTTTTTGCAAAAGTCCAAATTTTGATATTTGTTTCGTTTCACAGCTTTAGCAGTTACAAAAGTTCTAGTAGCTTGTAACATTGTGTATCCTTAGGGCGTTTCCAATGTCCAATTTCATCCTGATCTGATGATTCGTTTTTGAGTAAATGGGCGTTAAAACTCAAATTTTCAAAAGCGTATAGAAGGCGTCAGTGCGAAATTTACGAGCTGGAACACCAACCAAATTGTAACGTATCTTCAGCTCTATGAGCCTGCCAAATTTAAAAACAAAATCGTGTGGCAAGTTTTTGATAAGATTTTTTTTTAATTTCCTAAATTTTGGAAATTTTTTTTCACTTCATGGCTTTTAACTTTTCGAAAATTTTTGTGCACAGTAACATTGTGTCGCTATAGGACTAGTACGATAAAATATTTCAACGTGATGTGTCAACGTGTTTTGGAGTAAGAAGACAAAGAAAAAATTTTCAAAAATCGTAGCGGCCCCCGTTTTGAAGCTAGAAAGTACGGAAAAAACCTTGGGATTTTTCATAAAGTCTTTATCAAATTCCGTTTTCAAATTTACAAAGTTTGGTTTCGGAAATAATGCTACCAAAAAGACATGTCTGACTTCCGTTTCTGGTTTCGGATTTTTTTAAAAGCTTATTTCTCGGTGGATTTTTGACATATCCCCAGATCCCAAAACTCGAAATCCGACCATCCGTTCTGCACCGCATATACATACATACCCACTCGTCCAAATACAGACATTTTTGTAAACCACAATTTTTGTTTCTTGGGGGGTCAAAACGCGTGTTGCCGTCAAAATCTCGAGTTTTCACGATTTTGATGAAATCTGAAATACTGAAAGTATAGGAAAGTAAAAATTGATTAACGTAAAATATTGGCTAATTTTTCCAAGTGACACTGACTGTTGTATCAGGTACACCACAGGGATCTCCGAGACGGTAAGAGATGCAAAGTTGGTTAAATGAAATAAAATATGGCAAATTGGGGAAGCAATTTGTTGATGATTTTGCTTTTTCCCTAAATAACCATGCCTTACAAGCACGAGCAAAAACTGCTGAGGTGAAATTTCTTTAAATTGAAATATTTCTGTTCATAGTGAAAATAGAAAAAAATATAAAGCAAAAATTGATTAATTTCTTGAAACTACATTAAAGAAAAATATATTCACGATTATGTTTTGTTTCGTTTTAAAGATATAACACGAACACGCATTTTTTTTAACTGGATTCCTTATTTTATCCCGACATCACTAAAAAGATTTTTTTTTATTTTTTTTCAACGGTGTATTGGTTGATATACATATACTTAATTTTTAATTAAAAAAAGATTAGTGAGCCATGGAAAACAGTTAGAATTTGTAGTTCGATTTTTGTTGAACAGATTCTTCTTGGTCATCATCATTATCGTGATAATCGTTCCCTATTTTACTTTTCGGTGTCCCGATGTTCCCAATCATACATATCGGGGTTCATCCAATGCGCTGGGGTTCTTTCCATATTCGGAAACTAGTAAAATGCTTTATTTCTTTACAGAATGGCAGTTACTAGATACGCTTAATTTTCCTTTGGACACTGACTGTAATGATATGCAAGTGATTGCAAGCATCTTGATGCTTGTACCTTAGTAGATTTTGAAACAAAAAATTAAAAACAATGCTTGCATGCAATGGTAGTCTGTCAAAAGCAACATGGTACCTTAGAAAATCTGAATTGTGGTGGGAAATGGAAGAAATACCTCGTTAATGGTAGACAAACTTTTTTCCAAAGCTTTTTACATCATTTTGTCAACTGTTTAGAACAGAGAATGTCAAACGGAAATAGAGGATTAGGTAAAAAATAAATGAGAGCCCATCCCTACATAGGTATAATGTTAAAAAAAATTAAACGAAATTATTTAAATAATAATTTGCAGTTACTACGAAGTTGCGCATTAGGAAACCTCAAGAAGTTTGCTCTTGTTCCAATGTTATCTATCGCAAATAACTAAGTAGTCAAATTAAAGTATACATTTTAAAAATATGTATTACATTAGCATATAAAGTTACATTTTAATTACTTCTAAAAGTGAACAAAATCAAGGCCTATATCGCTTATACGAATTTAATTCTTATGTGATACTAAAAAATTAGCATAAATTGGTTTTTCAAGTAATATTACATTTTTCATGACTTGTGGTAATTTTAAACAATTTACCGCATCATAAAACTGATAAAGTTTGGTTACTTCAAAATTTTCGTGCACGAATTTTTGTGCTTCGTTCCTACTAAGTTCAAGCAGCGATGGAAATTTAGGTACTTTATTCCAACCTTCCAAAACTTGTTCGTCTTCAGAATCAGAATTTGGAAGTTGACTGATTAAATGTTGCTTGTTTGCAAGAGATAACGACGAAAATCCTTTTGTATAATAATCTTCCTGTAATGTTTTGCAACATCTAATTTGTTCTGTAAAATCATAGCAATTTAAATTTCCAGCATAAAGTAAAGCTTTGAATTCTTCGTTGAATCCATAAAGTTTATATGCACATTGCAAATCTTCAATTTTTATTTCAACCCCAAAACTTAGAAAAAGATAAATTAGAGGTAATCTGTCGTTTGGCAATACCTTTCGCGTTTTAAACATGTACAATACATAGTGCACGAAGCTACAGCTGTAGAACTTATTATAATCACAATAGTTTATACCATATTGTATAAGGAGATATGCGATGGGAGACTTTAACATTAAATAAAGACATTCAAAATATTCAGAATTTGAAGTATACGTAGGATACCATAAGTAATTTATCAAAATTGGATAAATATGACGGTCCACGTTTAAAAGAGTTTCATGATCAATTCTAGACCAAATAAATTTAAATGTTGCTGCATTACGATTGCACTTTGTATAGAACAGCAAACATCTGCTGTCTATATCACGGCAATTCACATCTGCTCCTCTTTCTACCAGATCAATCACAAGAGGAGATTCCATTTCAGTAGCATAATGTAAAACAGTTTTTTCATCATTTGTTTTCCAAAAAAAATCATCGTAATAGTTAAGCAAAAACTCAGCTACATCATTATTACGACACTCAAATGCCTTCATAATAGGCGTCTCGCCGTGCCAATTTGTGACATTTGCATCAGCTCCATAGTAAAGTAACATAGACACCAATTCCAATTCGTCAAATTCTTCAGATTCTTCATAGTACTTCATGGATGCAGCACGTTCCAGTGGACTTTCTTTCCAATAATAGACTATCAAATTAACATCACAGCCCTCTTTAATTAGGTACTTTGCCATGGCATACCTACGATGTTCAATGCTTCTAAGTAATGGTGTTTCACCTGTGTAATGATATCTATGGTTTAGATCAATGCCAGGTTGATGCAGTAAATCCAAGAACATTTCCATGCTAAAAAGAATAAAAAGAATAATAATTGGAAGCTGGGAATGCACAGAACATTCGAGGAGTCGGGTAATTGGTCAAATGTTCGGCCATTGTTTGGATAGGCCGAACATTCGCCAAATATTGTGCACTAAATGAAAACAGTATACGAAACTGGCAAATTGCAAAGTTATAATTTCAGTAGCATTGTTTATTACCAGTAAATATTCCGCACTTAACCGAATATTCGTTCTTAGGCTGTGAAAGACTGATCGAATATTCAGTATTTGACCAGTGACCAAAATTCGCTAAATTTCTATTGGAAGCAAATGTAATCTAATATTAGATATGTATAATGATGACTTTTGTATCAATGTCACACAAAAATAAACAAAAGGATCTTTATGTATTGTTGCATAACCAATTACAAACGCGCGCGTGGGTTGTGTGTGCGCGCGCGCGCAATTTAAACGTTTTGAGAACATTCTCATCAAGCAAAACATTCTAATTCCATTTTACCTGGAAATTATATTTTCGTTTGTAAACATTTTTCTTGAGTGAACCAAAGATAGTATAGCTGTCCGTAATAGGTATGCTAAGATACTTGCATACTGTCTCTTCTAAAATGTTTAAAACTATTTTTGGCTTTATTTACAAAAACAAAAGGTAAAACAAAATTATTAAAATTTGACCTTTCAACTGTAGTTTAAACATTTTTTTTTCCACCATTAAATTTGGCAAATAAAATTGGGCTAATAAGACGTAATTTTTTTGTAACTCTAATGTGAACAAAGTTACGCATATACTGCATGGAAAACTAACCACCCTGTACTTGCATGGCCGTGCCTCGAGCACAGCGTAAGGCACGAAATTTGCAAGCCGCAATGTGTACACGTTTTAATAGTAAGAGGGAAAAACGCCGAAAAATTACTCCTGAAAAAAAATGCCAACTTTTAAAAAATAAGAGCCGTTGTAAGTACTGTTTTCAAAGTGCAGTTCAAAGAAGCCTACTGTTTATTTATATTTCATATTAAAAGTACTAACAATTGAAGGCCACAGTACACTATTATAGTACATTTAATTTAAAATGTAAAAACCATCAGGCGACTTTGAACTACATTTTAAAGACAGTACTTACAACGGATCTTATTTTTTAAAAGTTGGCTTTTTCCCTCGGCTGTTTTTCTTAGATTTCGTTGTTATACATTGTTGAAATTTTATATAAATAGACTGCTTATCTAAATTTTTTTGCAGTTTATTACTTTAGAGTACCTTTATTATAAATAAGTACGTATTTGGTGATTTTTACAACATGCAGCATTTACAATTAGTTTACGGTTGTTTGCTCATATTGTACTGCACTTCTATATCATGGAAGGTATTTTTGGTAGGCGGAAAAATCCTAGAAAAAAATCGACGGAAAGAAAGTCCTGGAAAAAAATCGTAGGAAACAAATCCCCGCAAAAACATTCCTACGGAAAAATCCTTGTAAGAAAGCCATACAAAACATTTTGATAATTTTTTTTCAGTAGTTTTGATGGATTTAGAAATTAAAGTATGCACTTAAACGGTAAACGGTAATATTTTGTATAGTAAATTAGCTAGGCGGAAAAAAGTCTCTGGAAAAAAGTCACGGAAAAAGTCTCCGGAAAAAAAATCTCCACGAAGTCACCAAAAATAGTGTTGGATATTGAAGTTCTGTTTAAAGAGTCGATTAAAATAAACGACTTTACCTGATATAGTAAGTTATCAGAAATTTTAACTGTAGCTGGTAAATGTTTCAAAGAAAGTATGTAAGAATTCTTTGTTTACATATGTGTTATATTTTGTATTTTAAGTTTCTTAAACATATATGTGTTTGTATTTACATTGATTATATAATCAATGGTATTTATTAGTTAGTGTATCTACATATCTGCATATTCTTGTCTTGTCCTTTAATTGGGGTTTTCCTGTTGGGTAATAAAGCATTATTAGTATTATTATTATTATTATTTTCATATACGGTGGTGCTTTAAAGATAATAGTGTGGCGACTTTTGTCAATAGAATTTTTTTGTTTATTATTAAATTAAATGTACAAAATACAGTAAAAATACGATTAAATTAACATAAAAAATACAGTGTTCCATTTCAAAAGTCAAAGATACAACCGTTTTTCAGTTAAACCGGAAGTCGGTAATTTTGCTTTTGTGTCCAGAAACTGCATTAGTTTTTTAAAATTATTTGTAATAATAATAATAATAATAATCTAGCAATTCAAGTAGCGCTGAATTTACCGGTGTAATCAAAATATAAGCTTTTTAATAAACTCACTGCCAACGATGAAAACTCTATAAAAATATGCAATTTCATCTTAACTTACTTTATATTAAAAACGTTTTTCAATTTTTTTCCCTATAGACTTTTATTCCGGGGACTTCCTATCTGTGACTTTTTTCCGGAGACTTTTTTTTAAGAGACTTTTTACCGGAGAAGTTTTTTCCAGGGACTTTTTTGCTACATTCAGTAAATTACCCCACTTCAAGAAATCTGTCCTAACTTATTTTCGCAGCACTTTAAAATTATACAATAAAACAAAACAAATAAAAAGGCAACTCTAAAAGTTTTTAAGAAATAGCAAACGTATTTATTTAATAAAAACGTAAATATACATTATACATAACAAAATCGATGTTTTAAAATCAGAAGAATCGAATTGTATGTCCAATTGCTTTTAAAAAAACGACGAGTTTCGTCCAAGGATTTTATTCTGAGGATTTTTTTTTCGTAGATTCGGTATTTTTCAATCCAGAAAATTTGAATATTGAAAGTGGTTAACATTTAATTTAATGTGGTGCTTTGAATTCAATGTATTCTTACATCTATAAAACCTTAACGCCGGTAAATTCCAGTTACCCTAATCGAAACCGAAATTTGAAATAGCATCAAACCGCAACCAAAAATCAAAACTATATTTTATTTTAGTGCACGTTCCTAGTTGTAGAGATTTGATAACACAAAAAAAATAAGCTAAACAATTCAAACTTTTTGTGCGACAAACGCAGTATTTTATTCAAAATGTTTTCAAAATTATCGGGTCAAAGACGGCAATTTAAGAAAAAATAAGGAGTCATTAGATTTTACTGTGCAACTTTTTTACGCTTATTATTAACCGGAACAAGAAACAATACAAAACAAGCTAAAGTTAAAAATGTTTACTTACTCATTTTCTGTAATAGCATCATGTAGAGCTTGATTATTGTCCATTCTTGTCTAGTTGTAGATGAATTTATGAGCAATTTACCGTTTGATATACCTGTAAAAACCTAACAATAAATTAGTTAATTATAAACAAAACCAAAACCGACACGACACATACGCATTGCACCGCATATACAAGACTGGCTTTTATTACCTTCTAGAAACGCTTAATTCAAAGTAATATTTTGTCTCTTAGTTTAATTTATTGATCCATTAACCAAAAACTGCTAGCACTAAGCACGTGTACAAGAAGTTTAACGGTCGAAATCAGCTAAAGTACTGTTCAGGTACAGTGCAGCCACTTCAAAATTTTAAACTTCACTAGACGTAACCACGAGGAGTTGCCAGATACCATCTTACTGCTGAACTCAAAGATAATCCACCAGGCGGCGCACCAATAGATAGGATCCCTATCTATTCTTCTCTAATGTCCATATCATAGGTACATTCGAGAAGCGCGTGAACGTTTTTACTGTCCTATACTTTTACTGAAGTAAGGAAAGTTATGATTTCATGCGCAAATTTTCGAATTTCAGATTTTAACAGAAATATGCGTTTTGGGGTCCAAGGAACCCAAAAAAATGGTTTGTCTGTAGGTGGATGGGTGGGTGCGTTCGTTTCTCTATATCTCTGGAACCCCTTGACCTATTTTTTTTAAGATTTGGTGTGTAGAGGTTTTTCTAGTTGCAGGTAGTTCTTTGTAAGGTCGTTAATCGGAACCGGAAACGTAAATTAGTCCAGTTTTTGTGGTATAGATTAGTCTTTAAACACTTGTTTGAAATTTTGAATACATAGCGTTGTAGTGCTTCTAAGGACAAATTAAATACTTTTTTTTTCCAAATGCTGTATTTTCAAAATGAAGGCCCCTACGAATTTTTTAAAATTATACTTATGGGCCGATTACTCAATACCAAAATATCCAATCAATACAAATTGTCATAATATTAGATAGCCCTCAATAAGTATGATCAAGTGATGTAAAAAACATTTTTGGAAATATGAAAATTGTAAATATACTAGCGACTCAAAATTGAGGACGTTTTCAAAAAATTATTCCTCAAAAACTGCCTACGCCATTTTATTTAAACTTTCTGAACCGATAAAGCTTGCAATGCATTACAAATCTATTTTTTACTAATCTTTCAAATTTTACTCTGACGCCCTCAAGGCATTTTTGAAAATTTTCAAATTGATTAATTATTAATTCAAAAACCTACACCCGAATTGTTACAAACTTTAAACAGTTTGACAGCGTATTTGTAGTAGTTTGTTAGGATTAGCAATAATTTTCAACTATAATAAAAATTAGGAAAAAAAAACGATACTTTTTAATTTCAACAACGCATTTTGGGAAAGTTAGGTGATTTTAACTACACCTATCAATTAGGTCTAATAAAAAGAATTTCATTCTTTGCATATTTTTGATAATTCTATAAATAAAGTTGTTATAGCCAATTTTGATCCGAGGTCGTGAGCGCATTAACTATCTTAGCGCCTTTATGTAGTCGGCGCGCGCGCGCCATACGTAACCAACGCCTTGAGTCTGGAGAGGGCGGCTTGTACCGGTTAGATTAGATGTAAATTTCCATCACTTCTTGACGCGAGAATATTTAAAACGTAAAAAGTATGGGAAAGTATCAGCCACCTGTTTCGGGCATTTTTTCCATATGAGTACAAGTACAACACAAGAGTGTTAAATTTAAAATGACATAATTCTAAAAGTTCTATAGGTTATAAATATTAACGTAATTTAAAAATAGATAGAATGAAAATTATAGTTATCAAAGAGAAAATGTGCGGGTGTAATCGAAGCTAGACAAAAGCTAAGTCTTGATTTTGTATTTTTTATTACTATTACAGTACATAGATAATGTGAACTAGTTAAAACCAAGCTTGTTCCCGTTTAGGACGAAATCAAAAAGTACGGAATTCCCAGTTAATTTTTATTTAGCTTGTGTTTACTACATAATTATTGTTTATTTTGTAACAAGTATTAAATGAATAACATATTAAAAAATAACTTATCAACTCGAATATTACCGACGGCATCAACTTTACTTGTGGAAGGTCACGCAGTTAAAGTAGAAGTCCCTACAAGCATAAGAAATGCCACCATGCAATAACGTCTATTAAAGATAAATACAAATTTATTTTTTGTTTTCGATATGCGTAATGTATGTAAACTTTATGTAAGACTATTAATCCTCATATTTCATATCATTTAGATAGTTACATGTACTTATGAAAGTGTACCACTGTGTGCTTTACTTTGAGGAGTTGGTATATAGCCTAACCATCGTAAGATTTCTTGATCTTCCCTTTCAGGAATAAAATGGATTTTTTTGATAAAATTGCAAGTGAATGTAATATCTTATTACCGATATATTTAACACAATTACTAATCTATACGAGATTTGATAACATACATTCCCTAAGTAAGTTCCAACAAAAAGATGTTGAGATGGAAAGGTTTACAAAGGAATACTTGTCAATTTTAATATTACATAAAGAAAAAATAAAGAATTTTACGTAATCTATGCAGCGATTACAACGATATTTCAAGTTGCAGAAGGCCACAGAAAATTGTTGGTTCAGCATTGTATAAGAGCAAATAAGCCAGCAAAAAGGAAAATATCCGACAGAAAATTAGACTGTTGCTGCTCAGGTACAGAAAAAATGGGCGAAACAGGTCGCTGGTACTTTCCCATACTTTAAATATTCTCGCGTCAAGAAGTGATGGAAATTTACATCTAATCTAGCCGGTACAAGCCCGCTGCAGACTCAAGACGTTGGTTACTTACGAGCTGCGCGCGCTCCTACGACGCAACGTGAAAGGCGCTAAAATATTTAAAGCGCTCACGAAAATAGTTATAACAGCTTTATTTATACAGTTATCAAAAATGTGCAAAAAATGAAAAATATCTATTTTTATTAGAGCTAATTGATAAGCGTATTTAAAATCAGGTAACTGCCGGAAAACTCGTTGTTGATATTAAAAAGTATCGTTTTTTAGGGATCCCGCCGGTACCCGGCTATTACCCGGTACCCGGCCTACCCGGACAATTTTGGCAGATACCCGGTTTGGCCGGTTAGCGATCTTGTACCCGGCCGGGTACCGGGTACGGAAAAAATTTTTTTTTTTAAATAAAAATAAACGCTTTATTGTCTATTACTTTGGTTTACTGTCAATAGTAATTAATAATTATTATACATAAGCATATATGTATATAAACATAAATAATTAAATCATTAAGTATCAAACATGATGTAATAAAACTAATAATTAAAATTTAATAGGAGCAAATTGTCGTGCAATATTATTAACGATTCTCCATTGTTTGGAAGTAACCTATTGCTTTTCTGTTGAAAAACATTGTTCGCTTCTGGAAAAGAAAGCCTTTCGCTAAAGACGCAGGTGCTGAAAGGTACTTTTTTGCTAGACCAGCCAAAATTGGATGTTGTCTCATCTTTTGTTGCCATCATCGCTAATAAATAATACTACTTAAATGTTAAATACCCCAAATTAAATAAACGTTTTACTTCATAAATACACCTATATGCTCTACAATATAAAACCGTAGTTATTTGTAAAAGAAGTAAAGTTCATAAAAAAAAATCGATACCCGGCAAGGCCGGGTACCCGGTACCCGGCCTTCTCAAAAAGTGTTGCCCTAGTTTTTTTTCCTTAATTTTCAAAATATTTGAATATTCTCGCTGATTCTAATAAAGTACTTTAAATAGTCTTTCGAACTGATAAAAGTTTATAACGATCGGCGTTTGCGTTTATGAATAGAAAATTAATCAATTTCAAAATTTTCAAAAATCCCTTCAGGGCGTCAGAGTGAAATTTGGAAAATTAGTAAAAAATATTTTGTAGATCATTGTAAGCTCTATCGGCTCAGAAAGTTTAAAAAAAAATGTTGTGGGCAGTTTTTGAGAAATTTTTTTTTGAAAATGTCCAAAACTTTGAATCTAGCTAGTATATTCAGAATTTTCATATTTTCCAAAATATGTTTGTATCACTATTTTATGCTTATCAAGGGCTCTTATATAATAAGATAACTTGTATTGATTGCATATTTTGTTTCTGAGTAATCGGGCATTAAAGTTAAAATTTTCAAAAATTCGTAGCGGCATTCGTTTTGAAGATACAGCATTTGGAAAAAAAGCATTTGATTTATCTTTAGATGCACCACAACGCTATGTGTTTCAAAACAGTGTTTATAAAAAAATCTATACCAAAAAAACAGATTTAATTTCCGGGCATGCATTGTAATAAAATTTGGGAGATTAGTAAAAAACGAATTTGTAGTTCATTGCAAAATCTATCGGCTAAGAAAGTTAAAAAAAATGGTGTAGGCAGTTTTTGAGGAATAATGTTTTGAAAATGTCCAGAATTTGAGTATATTTACAATTTTCATATTTCCAAAAATATTTTTGCATCACTTGATTATACTTATTAGTGGCTGTTAAATAATGTGACAATTTGTACAGATTAGATATTTTGCTTTTGAATAATCGTGCATTAAAGATACAGCGTTTGGAAAAAATCATTTAATTTGTCTTTAGATTCACTACAACGCTATGTACCCTATAAAAATCGTTAAAGGGGTTCCGGAGATACAGGGAAACGAACGCACCCACCGACCCACAAACGGACCCCAAAACGCGTATTTCCGTTAAAATCTAAAGTTTGAAAATTTACATGAAATCATCCCTTTACTTAATTCAGTAGAAGTATGGGAAAGTAAAAATAGGCAACAGGATTCAAACGATTCTGATACATCCATCAATAAGGAACAAACAAAACCATCGTCGAAAGCTTTCGGCGTAGACCATATACGAACCGTAGCAATAAATTATGTAAAAAGTGTTTTTGAATTTTCGAAGTAGGATGTTTTAAAAGTAGTTGTAAAAAGCTGGCAACCTATCTGTAGAAATTGACAGCGATTTCTGCACGCTAAAAGTATCTGTTTCATGTGCGACTACGCGGCAAAATTAACTACGTTCCAGAAAAGTATGGCAAAAAATGGGTGTTTTGACGTTTTAACTGGCATTAGAGGGCATTTCCCTTCTGATAAAAAAACGCCGAGACAAAATCCCTCGGGAAACTTAAGAGGAAATTCAAAACCGGCAGAGACATTAAAAAATATTAATTTAATTTCTGTTCTGAATTTCAATATAATTTATATTCAGTATAATGCATTGATATATTTGTTTATCCAATGTTCATCCCATATATTCCACAATATTTTATGAAGCAATTTTAAATATAATATACAGAAGTAAAAATTATTATTAGTATTGTCTTGAGATTTAGATCGTACCTAACACCATAATAATTTTTATGGTAATACCAAATAATAGTTTTTCCTACCCACTAAATATTAATGTTGTTTACATTAAACTGCAACGAGAAATGTACAAGATTTCAAATTGAACACTAAAATATTATAAACGAAAACGAAATTACGTTCTTGTTTTTGATGAACGAGGCAAAGTTTAAAATAGGAATAATATAATAACACTAAAAGTGTCAGCTAATGAAGGCTGTACAGAATCAGAATAATCATTAAAATACCTCGAAAATCGCAGCAATAATCGACAATAACGTCCGCAAACAAGGCAATCAGTGGGCAACAACGCGGAAATCACGGCAATAACTCGGCAATCGCGGCAATCACAGCAAACACGGCAAACACGGCAATAAGCGTACACAATTTTACTGAGTGAGACAACCCTCGAAACTTTCTGAGCATTTTTAAAGTTTGTTGAATGTTACTGAATCTTGTTTGCAATTAATTGAAAGATTCCTCACGCTAACTAAGTGTTATAGAATTTTACTGCAAATCAGTAAAATCAAAATTATTCTTAAGAGATTTCGTAAGGGGAATGGAGCGAGGAGGAAAATGGGGGCGATTATAGAGATCGGAAGAAAGAGGTGGGAAGAAAGGGGGGGTAAAGAAGCCGAAACAGGGAAGGGGGAGAACAATATGCGGGTGATAAATAAGAGTATAATAAAGAGGTTGTGAGAAGCGCGAATGGGGGGGGGGGGGAGAGAATGGAAAGGATAATAAGCATAGCATAATAATACGAGGATTTTCCGGAAACTTCATTTATGATTTTCTGAGATAGGTTTCAAGAAATTTTACACAAGGCCAAAAAATGAGGGGGCCAGAAGCAAAGGTGGGTAATAAAGGAGGAGAGAATACGGCGTGTTTGGGGAGGAAGAAGGGAAAGGGCAATAGAAATAGCATTAATACAACGATTTTGCGAAATATCCATCGAGTATTCTGAGATATGTTTTATGGATTTTTACACACGGCCCAGAAAGGAAGCAGGAGGAATGAGCGAAGGTGGGTGATAAATGAGGAGAGAATACTAAGTGTTTACCGAGGAAGAAGGAGTTGGTGGATAAAAGAAAGAAGGTAAAGGGTAATAAAAACAGGATGGTAACTCATCGAATGGTAATGAGAGGATATTAGGGCAGGGGGTAGAAGTGAAGGTGGGAGATAAAAGAGGAGAGAATAAGGCGTGTTTGGGGAGGGAGAAAGGAGAATAAAAGAAAAAAGGGAAATGTTACCATAACTAGGGCGGTAATGTGACGATTTTTGGAAAACTTCACTTAGATAGGTTTCATGAAATTTTACACAAAACCAAAAAGGGAAGCAGAGGGCAGAAGCGAAGGTGGGTCATAATAGAGGGGAGAATACGGAGTGTTTGGGGGGGGGAAGAAGAGGGGATAAAAGAAAGAAGGGAAAGGGTAATAAAAATAGAATAGCAATGCGAGCATTTTTCGAAAAATTTACTTACTAGAATTTTCTAAAATAGATTTCATTAAATTTTACACAATTTCATAGAACTCGAAAGTTTCATCGAAGTTTTTATTACTTAATTTTTTTTGAAATTTTTAGCGATTTTGGTTTGCGTAACTGCACCAGCGGTGTCTCATACGGGGGGGGGGGGTGTCCATGTAATATTTTCTTCCAAATAGTTTACATCTTTGTAATTTTTGAAATTTGGTAATTGGTTTACTTACAAAATCTTATTCTCCCTACAAAAATACACAAAAAATGTTACGCTCATGGACGTTGATAAATCCAACAGTTTTCGAAATAATTCAGTGTTTTCGTAAAATCGAGTTGCCATGAAGGTGTAATTTTTTTTTGCTTGGGTTATTTTACAAAACGCCACCATTGTTTTTAGTTTTCCAACCGCTTTGAATTTTGTTCTCCGAAATTAAATTGCTTCAACGTTTTTACCATGATTCTCGTTATTATTCATTAATTCATTATTATCAGTACTGATAACAACTGGCATTAGCAACATTTGCGGTACTCAAAACTTAAGTGATTAAATGATTGATGTGTGGCTTACAGGAGCTTGTAAACAAGCAATTAATATTTTTACCAGACACAAGGCTGCGTTCTTTCCCACGCCGAAAAACACTTCACCATTGCGTGTTTGACCAAATAATAAAAATTCAGTTTTTGAATAAATTAAAGCATCTACAAGCCAAACTTAAATTTGCGTAAAATCAGAAAGCATTCAGAGGGTGGGATATTTAAATGTGCGTAATAAAAGGTTTACGCAAGGAATAGCAATTCGCTGGAGTAAACTTCGATCCGTGACGTCAAACGGCCTCTGACGTCATACCATAGCAAACATTTGTGTCGTCATTTACAAGTATTCTTTTTGCGAACACAAAGGCTTGTTATTAATCTTAGATAAAGTACAGGACTATTGTGTCGAGACCTGTGTGTAAACCTACAATGAAAATTCAACTAGGAATTTATGACAGGGTAATTCTGATTACTATTATTAGTTCGGTTGATTGAAGACGCAGGGGTGGGCTGCTTGAACTTTCAAAACAATCCACTTAAAACAAAAATTGATTCTGCTTTATCTTGGAGAGGTTGATTTCGAAGTTTGACGAATGATGTTCATCATTGAAAATATGAAATACCTGAATACAGGTACCGCAAAATTGAAGTGGAGTTATTCACAGTACACAATACTTTAAGAAATTTCTTTATTTGAGTCAAAAAAATGTACAAAAATTTGTTCGAGTAAAGTCTGACGATCTTGGAGGCCAGGTGTTAGAACAGCGTCGGCTTATTTTGCAATATGCAAATATGTTTTTTGTAGCATATAAACAATGAGGGCGGGGGCGACGGGTATTTAGGCCTTTAGACAAAAGTATGTTGGGTTTTGTCTACTCTAATATTTAACACGGCGGTTGCACTGTTTTGCCAGCATAGTATAGCTAGCAAGCAATAAAACCACGAAGATACGCTTCTTAAACGATGTTTATTTTTCACTAACTATAAAAATTATAATCTACAAAATTGGAGTTCTACTTCTAGCAAGTCCCGCGGAAGGCGTGTGGTTTTTGTTTTGTTTCTAATTCAGAATTGCCTTCCAACAGGGCCGTTTTACCTCACAACATTTATTACCTGCAATTTCAAACAATTTCATTGGTGACTACAACTAAGCTTCAGAAAAATACCAGACATGTTCAAGTCTGCTTCCAAAGCAGCTTAGCGGGTTCACAAAGGAACACTTTACTGCTCAAACCTTCCTGAGTGCATTTGCATGTATAACCACAGGTATAAAATAACACAAAATTACACAGATTGAAAGAAAAGAAGGTAACATCTGTAACCCCGGGAGGGCTACTTGTCCTAAAACTAAGATTATGCATAAAATAGTGTCCTATACTAAATACGAGCGTAAACAGGGGTGCCTTATATTAAATACGAGTTTAAACTATACCTGCTTATGATAATTGGCAACTGCGATTTTTGTGCACAGTAACATTGTGTCGGTATAGGACTATTACGATAAAGTATTTTAACGTGATGTGTCAACCTGTTTTTGAGTAATAAGGCGCTAAAGTCAAAATTTTCAGAAATCGTAGCGGCCGCCATTTTGAAGCTCAAAAGTAAGGAAAAAAACTTGGCATTTTTCATAAAGTCTTTATCTGATTCCGTTTTCAAATTTACAAAGTTTGGTTTCGGAACAAAATGCTACCAAAAAGACATGTCTGACTTCCGCTTCTGGTTTCGGATTTTTTTAAAAGCTTATTTTCTCGGTGAATTTTTGACATATCCCCAGATTCCAAATCCCATCGAAATCCGACCATCGGTTCTGCACCACATATACATACATACATACCCACCCATCTAAAGACAGATATTTTTTGAAAACCACATTTTTGGAGTTTTGGGGGCCAAAACGCGTGGTTCCGTCAAAATCTCGAGTTTTCATGATTTTGATGAAATCTGAAATACTGAAAGTATAGGAAAGTAAAAACTTGCTAACGTAAAATATTGATTATTTTTCCAAGTGACACTGCCTATTTTAACAGGTACAGGGATCTCCGAAACGGTAAGAGATGCAAAGTTGGTTAAATGAAATAAAATATGGCAAATTGGGGGAGTAATTTGTTGGTGATTTTGTTTTTCCCTAAATAACCATGGCTTACAAGACACGAGCAAAAACTGCTGAGGTGGAATTTCTTTCATGGTAGCTTAGAAAATCTGAATTGAGGTGCGAAATGGAAGAAATACCTCGTGAATGGTAGACAAACTCTTTTTTCTAAAGCTTTGTACATCAGTTTGTCAACTGTTCAAAACAGAGAATGTCAAATGTCAGAGGATTAGGTAAAAAAATAAATGAGAGCCCATCCCTACTTATATTAGGTATAATGTTAAAAAAATCAGACGAAATTATTTAAATAATAATTTGCAGTTACTACGAAGTTGCGCATTAAGAAACCTCAAGAAGTTTGCTCTTGTTCCAATGCTATCTATCGCAAATAACTAAGTAGTCAAATTAAAGTATACAGTTTTAAAATATTTATTACATTAGCATATAAAGTTACACTTTAATTATTTCTAAAAATTAACAAAATCAAGACCTATCGCTTATACGGATTTAATTCTTATGTGATACTAAAAAATTAGCATAAATTGGTTTTTCAAGTAATATTACATCTTTCATAACTTGTGGTAATTTTAAACAATTTACCGCATCATAAAACTGATAAAGTTTGGTAACTTCAAAATTTTCTTGCACGAATTTTTGTGCGGCATTCCTACTAAGTTCAAGCAGCGATGGAAATTCAGGCACTTTATTCAAAGGTTTTACAATTTGTTTGTATTCAAAAAAAAATTTTGGAAGTTGACTGATTAAATGTTGTTTCTTTTCAAGAGATAACGACGAAAATCCTTTTGTATAATAATCTTTCTTTAATTTTTTGCAATGTCTAATTTGCTTTGTAAAACCATAGTAATTTAAATTTCCAGCATAAAGTAAAGCTCTGAATTCTTCGTTGAATCCATAACGTTGGTATACACATTGCAAATGTTCAATTTTTATTTTAACACCGAAACTTAGAAAAAGATAAATTAGAGGTAATCTGTCGTTTGGCAATACATTTCGCTCGTCAAACATGTACAATACTTCGTCCACGAAACTACTGCGGTAGTACTTACGATTATCATGATAGCTTATACAATCTTGTATAAGGAGGTATGCGATGGGAGACTCTAACATTAAATAAAGACATTCAAAATATTCAGAATTTGAAGTACGCCTGGGATATTTTAAGTAACTTAACAAAATTGGTTCAACATGCCGGTTCACGTTTAAAAGAGTGTCATGATTAATTCTAGACCAAATAAATTTAAATGTTGCTGCATTACGATTGTACTTTGTATAATTCAGTAAACAACGGCCATCTGTATTACGCCAATTCACATCTGCTCCTCTTTCTACAAGATCAATCAAAAGAGGAGATTCCCGTTCAGTAGCATAACTTAAAACAGTTCTTTCCGAATCTGTTTTCCAAGAAAAACAATCGTAATAGTTGAGCAAAAATTCAGCTACATCGTTATTACGATACTTAAATGCATTCCTCATAGGCGTATCGCCGTTATAATTTGTGACATTTGCATCAGCTCCATAGTAAAGTAACATAGACACCAATTCGTCAAATTCTTCAGCGTCTGCCCGGTTTTTCAAGGAAATAGCATATTCCAGTGGACTACATTTCCAAGAGTCTGTCAAATTAATATCACAGCCTGCTTTAATTAGGTGCTTTGCCATGGCAGAATTACGTTCTCTAATGCTTCTAAGTAATGGTGTTCGATATTGTGGGTAACAATTCGTACTTCTAACGTTTAGATCAATGCCAGGTTGATGCAGTAAATCCAAGAACCTTTCCATGCTACAAAGGATAAAAAGAAATGTTTGAATTCTAATTGGATGCTGGGAATGCACAGAACATTCGACGAGTCGGATAATTGGCCAAATGTTCGGCCATTGTTTGGATAGGCCGAACATTCGCCGAACATTGTGCACTAAATAAAAACCGAATATTTGTTCTTAGGCTGTGTAAGACTGATCGAATATTCCGTATTCGACCAGTGACCAAAATTCGTTAAATTTCTATTGGAAGCAAATGTAATCTAATATTACATATAATGATGACCCTTGTATCAATATCACACAAAAATAAACAAAAGGATGTTCATGTGTGGTTGCATAAGCAATTATGAGCGCGCGCGCAATTTAAACGTTTTGAGAACATTCTCATCAAGCAAAACATTTTATTCCGTTTTACCTGCAAATTATATTTTCGTTTGTAAATATTTTTCTTGAGTGAACCAAAGATAGTATAGCTGTCTGTAGTAGGTATGCTAACTTACTTGAATACTGTCTCTTCTAAAATGTTTAAAACTAGTTTTGGCTTTATTTGCATAAACAAAAGATAAAACAAAATTATTAAAATGTGACCTTTCGACTGTAGTTTAAACATTTTTTTTATTTCCACCATTGAATTTGGTAAAAAAAAATTGGGCTAAAGACGCAAACAATTTTTTTGTAACTTTAATGTGAACAAAGTTACGCATATACTGCATGGAAAATTGACCACCCTGTACTTGCATGGCCGTGCCTGAAGCACAGCGTAAGACGCGAGATTTGCACGCCGCAATGCGTACACCTTGTAATAGTAAGAAAGAAAAAACGCGGAAAAAACTCCTGAAGAAAAAAGTCAACTTTTAAAAAATAAGATCCGTTGTAAGTACTGTCTTCAAAGTGCAGTTCAAAGCCGCCTAATGTTTATTTCTATTTCATATTAAAAGTAATTACAATTAAAGGCCACAGTACACTATTATAGTACATTTAATTTAAAATATAAATAAATATTAGACGACTTGGAACTGCACTTTGAAGACAGTACTTACAGCGGATCTTATTTTTTAAAAGTTGACTTTTTTCTTCAGGAGTTTTTTCCGCGTTTTTTCTTTCTTACTATTACTATTTTTTTCCGCGGCTGTTTTTCTTAGATTTCGTTGTAATACATTGTTGAAATTTTATTTCCGCAACAAAATGTTTTATTTATGTGACCTGTGATGCTTATCTAAATTTTTTTGCAGTTTATTGATTACCTTTATTATAAACACGTATTTGATGATTTTTACAACATGCAGCATTTACAATTAGTTTACGGTTGTTTGCTCATATCGTACTGCACTTCTATATCATGGAAGGTATTTTTGGTAGGCGGAAGAATCCTAGGAAAAAAATCGACGGAAAAAAATCCTGGAAAAAAATCGTAGGAAAAAAATCCTTGTAAAAACATCCATACAAAACAATTAAGTAATTTTTTTCAGTAGTTTTGATGGATTTAGAAATTAAAGTATGCTCTTAAACGGTAATATTTTGTTTAGTAAATTAGGTAGGCGGAAAAACGTCTTTGGAAAAAAGTCACCGGGAAAAAATCTCCGGGAAAAAAGTCTCCAGGAACGAAGTCACCAAAAATAGTGTTGGATATTAAAGCCCCGTATAAGAGTCGGTTAAAATAAACGACTTTACCTGATATATTTTCTTGTAAGTTATCCGAAATTCTAACTGTAGCTGGTAAATGTTTCAAAGAAAGTATGTAAGAATTGTTTGTTTACATATATGTGTTATATTTTGTATTTTAAGTTTCAGACACAGATATGTGTTTGTATTTATTAGTTAGTGTATCAAAATATCTGCATATTCTTGTCTTGTCCTTTAATTGAGGTTTTCCTGTTGGGCAATAAAGCATTATTGTTATTATTATTTTCATATACGGTAGCGCTTGAAAGATAATAGTGTGGCGAATTTTGCCAATAAAATAAATTAAATGTACAAAACGCAGTAAAAATACGATTAAATTAACATCAAAAATACAGCGTTCCATTTCAAACGACAAAGATACAACCGTTTTCCAGTTAAACCGGAAGTCGGTAATTTTGCTGTTGTGCCCAGAAACTGCATCAGTTTTTTTAATTATTTGTAATAATAATAATAATCTAGAAATTCAAGTAGCCCTAAATTTACCGGGACAATCAAAATATAAGCTTTTTAATAAACTCACTGCCAATGATGAAAACTCTATAAAAAAATGCAGTTTCATCTTAACTTATTTTATATTAAAAACATTTGTTTTCATGAGTTTTGCCTTTCTTTTTAAAGTTTTTCAGTTTTTTTCCCTAGAGACTTTTTTTCCGGATTCCTATCTGTGACTTTTTTCCGGAGACTTTTTTTAAGAGACTTTTTACCGGAGAAGTTTTTTCCAGGAACTTTTTTCCTTCAGTAAATTACCCCACTTCAAGAAATCTGTCCTAACTTATTTTTGCAGCACTTTACAGCTATTAAGACAACAAGTGTTTTATAGACGGTTTAAAATTCGAGGTCGGTGTTTAAATCTGAGCGACCGTAGGGAGCGAAGATGTAATAGACCGAGATTTTTAAACTATAAAACACGTGTTGTCTTCAAGATTTTATCTAACACTAATAGAATATCATAAATTTATTAGTCTTTTAGTTTTAGTCATTTTCAACTCAATTTTATTTGAGTTATTAGATAGGTCTGCCTATGGAATGTTATGTGTGCTATGGTAACGAGTCAACAAAGTATTGAAAACAAAAAATTATTTCGTTAACATGTGTGAAAGTGTTCCTACCGAAATATTAGAAAAAGGCAAAGAATTGCGGGCAAAATTATTACCTGCAAAATCAAAGGATGCATATGGGAAGGTGTACGTGGCTTTGAAGCAATGGTAAACGGCAAAAAAGATTAATGAAGTGAAATGTTAAAAACGACTTTGAAGGTCAAGGACAACATTGACATTGAAAAATTTGGTGCAGCGTATTTTAAATAGCTATAAAATACGTTACCATTGACGACGTATTTTATAAGGAACGATGTATTTTATAGTTAACTTAACAAACGAATTCAAATGCACCATAGAAACAGTATAAGGTGTTAGTGTTAGATAAAAATTATAAAATAAAACAAAACAAATAAAAAGTCAACTCTAAAAGTTTTTAAGAAATAGCAAACGTATTAATTTATTTAATAAAAACGTAAATATACATTATACATAACAAAATCGATGTTTTAAAATCAGTCTTGCATAGCACGAGTTTCGTTGGCATACTTTTTATCGAAGGATTTTATTCTGAGAATTTTTTCCGGGGATTTTTTTTCGTAGATTCGGTATTTTTCAACCCACAAAATTTGAATATTTAAAGTGGTTAACATTTAATTTAATGTGGTGCTTTGAATTCAATGTATTCTTACATCTATAAAACATCATAGCCGGTAAATTCCAGTTACCCTAATCGAAACCGAAATTTAAAATAGCATCAAACCCTAACCGAAAATCAAAACTATATTTTATTTTGGTGCACGTCCCTAGTTGTAGAGATTTGAAAACACAAAAAATAAACTAAAAAATTCAAACTTTTTGTGCAACAAACGCAGTATTTTATTCAAATTTTTTCAAAATTATCTGGCCAAAGACTGCAATTTAAGAGAAAACAAAGAGTCATTAGATTTTATTGTTTTACACTTATGATTAACCGGAACAAGAAACAATACAAAACAATCTAAATTTAAAAATGTTTACTTACTCATTTTCTGTAATAGCATCATGAAGAGCTTGATTATTGTCCATTCTTTCTAGTTGTAGATGAATTTATGAGCAATTTACCGTTTGATATACCTGTAAAACCTAACCAATAAATTAGTAAATTATAAACAAAACCAAAACCGACACATACGCATTGCACTGCATATACAAGACTGGTTTTTATTACCTTTTAGGAACGTTTAATTCAAAGTAATATTTTGTCTCTTAGTTTAATTTATTGATGCATTAACCAAAAACTGCTAGCACTAAGCACGTGTACAAGAAGTCTAACGGTGGCAATCAGCTAAATTACTGTTCAGGTACAGTGCAGCCAATTCAAAATTTTAAACTTCACTAGACGTAACCACGACGAGTTGCCAGATACCATCTTACTGCTGAACTCAAAGATAATCCACCAGGCGGCGCACCAATAGATAGGATCCCTATCTATTCTTCTCTAATGTCCCTATCATAGGTACATTCTACTGAAGTAAGGAAAATTATGATTTCAAGCGCAAATTTTCGAATTTCAGATTTTAACGGAAATATGCGTTTTGGGGTCCAAGGAACCCGTTCGTTTCTCTATATCTCTGGAACCCCTTGACCTATTTTTTTTAAGATTTGGTGTGTGGAGGTTTTTCTAGTTGCAGGTAGTTTTTTGTAAGGTCGTTAATCGGAACCAGTAACGTAAATTAGTCCAGTTTTTGTGGTATAGATTAGTCTTTAAAGACTTGTTTGAAATTTTGAATACATAGCGTTGTAGTGCTTCTAAGGACAAATCAAACACTTTTTTTGCCAAATGCTGTATCTTCAAAATGAAGGCCGCTACGAATTTAAAAAAATTATATTTATGGCCTGATTACTCAAAACAAAATATCCAATCAATACAAATTGTCATAATATTTGATAGCCCTCAATAAGTATAATCAAGTGATGTAAAAAAATATTTTTGGAAATATCAAAATTGTAAATATACTAGCGACTCAAAATTTAGGACGTTTTCAAAAAATTATTCCTCAAAAACTGCTTGCGCCATTTAATTTAAACTCTCTGAACCGATAGAGCTTGCAATCCATTACAAATCTATTTTTTACTAATCTTTCAAATTTTACTCTGACGCCCTCCGGGCATTTTTGAAAATTTTCAAATTGATTAATTATTAATTCAAAAACCTACACCCTACACCTACACCTACACACAATTTGACAGCGTATTTGTAGTAGTTTGTTAGCATTAGCAATAATGTTCAACTATAATAAAAATTAGGAAAAAAAACGATACTTTTTAATATAAACAACGTGTTTTCCGGCAGTTACGTGATTTTAACTACACCTATCAATTAGCTCTAATAAAAAGAATTTCATTCTTTGCATATTTTTGATAACTCTATAAATAAAGTTGTTATAGCCAGTTTTGATCCGAGGTCGTGAGCGCCTTTACGTACTCGGCGCGCGCGCCATGCATAACCAACGCCTTGAGTCTGGAGAGGGCGGTTTTTTACCGGTTAGGTTAGATGTAAATTTCCATCACTTCTTGACGCGAGAATATTTAAAACGTAAAAAGTATGGGAAAGTATCAGCGACCTGTTTCGCGCATTTTTTCCATACGAGTAGGTACAAGTACAATACAAAAGAGTTAAATTTAAAATGACACAATTCTAAAAGTCCTGTAGGTTATAAATATTAACGTAATTTAAAAATAGATAGAATGAAAATTATAGTTATCAAAGAGAAAATATGCGGGTGTAATCGAAGCTAGACAAAAGTTAAGTTTTAATTTTGTACTTTTTATTACTATTACAGTACATAGATAATGTGAACTAGTTAAAACCAAGCTTGTTCCCGTTTAGGACGAAATCAAAAAGTACGTAATTCCCAGCTAATTTTTATTTAGCTTGTGTTTACTACATAAATATTGTTTATTTACTAACCAGTATTAAATGAATATCGAATATTACTGACGGCATCAACTTTACTTGTAGAAGGTCACGCAGTTAAAGTAGAAGTCCCTACAAGCATGAGAAATGCCACCATGCAATAACGTCTGTTAAAGATAAATACAAATTTATTTTGTGTTTTCGTTATACGTAATGTGTGTAAACTTTATGCAAGACTATTAATCCTTATATCTCATATCATTTAGATAGTTAAATGTACTTATGAAAGTGTACCACTGTGTGCTGTAGGTATATAGCCTACTCAAGTAGCACAAAATATTGCTATTATATGAATCAAATACCATTATAATATTTGTGAACTTTAAATATTATTTTAATATAACATATATTAAACTAATATTTAAACTTGCTGTATAGCAAATATTTGTAAGTAATATTAAGTCACCGTTAATAGAATATTTTTCCACAATATTATCAACCAAAGTTGTAGAAAATATTATCTAAATATTACGCACTGCTGCATGACAAATATTATTTTCATTTATCAGAAAAATATTACTTACTTCTTTTTTCAAAATATTACTACGATAAGATAAACCAAATATTGTTTAAATATTAATAACCAATATGAAATTAATATTAAAAGGTAATATTTAAGCAATATCACCTAGACATTTTTGGATAATATTACGCTGTCGAGATTTACAAAATGTTATTTAAATATTATTACATAATATTTAACCAATATTTGCAGGTAACATTTTAAATATTGGAATGCGGATGTTTTACTGATGAATTAAGACACATGGGTCAGTTCCTCTTGTTAATGTATAATTTCCTGCATCCTACTTTCGTGCAGTGTATGTACTTGGTGTACTGGTTTTAGAATCTTGATTTAAAAATAAAAATAAAACAAATACATTTTATATTTTGGATTTTTTCCCACGGCTAATTTTTCCTCTAGATTTTTTGCCTTGAACTGTTTTGCTGAAAATTTTCGTAGATGTTTTCCTTTGATTATTTAAACTAGATTCTAAAAATTTAAAGCCGTCCCGTTTATTCTACTGTAGGTATTAATTTCATAGTTTTATCATTTTGGGGAAATTTATTTCAGCAATACTACTGGGTGGTAGTAATTTTATGAAAAATCTGTTTTTGTACTGGTAATACGAAAGCTACTTAAAAGAGATATTTGTCGGCTACTTTTCAAAGCACCGATGTCGGTTTTATGGATATTTCCGAGTAATCCTAATAATAATATTCTTTTTAATGTAGTGGAGTTAGTCTATTAAGAAATGAAATA
Source organism: Ctenicera cuprea (assembly GCA_958336395.1). NCBI lineage: Eukaryota > Metazoa > Arthropoda > Insecta > Coleoptera > Elateridae > Ctenicera > Ctenicera cuprea. Next base: position 2,497,682 of record OY284495.1, read on the forward strand.
TAATATTATTGCTGGGCGTATTTTATTACACGATTTTGATATCCTGTAGACGCTAGGATGCTTTTTAATGATACAACAAAAAAGAACCTTCTGTAAATATTTAAGATAATGTATGATTCAAATACAATCGCCTAGCAATATCCCTGGCAACGTGCCGCCTACCTGAGCAGAAAAAAGGCTTCTAATTTTGGAAATGATTCTAGGAAATTTCAGTTTTGGTCACAAAGTACCTGTTTACTCCCTACCTTTGCGGGTGGTGAGTTAATCTACGGGGCTATGTTTTTGTGAATTTTGTGAATAACTATGGAACGCCATATTGCTATTTATTTGAAAGTTAAAAGTAAAATTGGTAGTAATATATAGTCGAGTACTTTGTTTACAATTAGAACAACATGGTTGGTTTATGAAACAAAATTTAAGGTACAGGTTGTTTTAAATATTGCAATAGCTCTTCAAATTTTCAATGGAGTACATTGAAAGTTGCAATAAATAATGAATTCTTACTATATGCGACTGTTGTGGTAAACAATCTACAATAAAACAACAATCTACATTTGTTGTAATCCACACAATACACGACCATTGTTGCAAATAATCGAACTGAAATCAAATTAGACTGTTGCTGTGAACGATATCATTTAAAACAATATTACAATGCTGTTATAAATATTCGTAATTGAAGCAACTACAGAATTAAAACGATACGCGACTAGCTGTTGCTGCAAATAAACAATTATCGCAATAGGCGTGTATTGTTGTAAATCGAGTTAATGCAATAATAATTTGAAACAGTACCACAGCATTGATGAAAATGCGAATTCAAAGGATAACCGACAATTGCTGTAAATATCTATTGAATTTACGCAATATGCGAGTGTTGTAGTAATTCGAATTAATACAATGTGCGACTGTTGCTGTAAATGTAGAATTGAAGCAACCAACTATCTACCGAATTAAAACAATATACGACTATTGCTGCAAATAATACATTACCGTAATAGATGTGTGTTGTTGTAAATCGAATTAATACAATGTCAGACTGTTGTAGATAATGATTTGAAACAATACCAAAGCACCGGCGAAATTCGAATTCAAACGATACCCGACTATTGCAGTAAATATCAAGTGGTTTTACGCAATATGCCAATATTGTTGCAAATCGAATTAATACAATGTGCGGCTATTGCTGAAAATAATGATTTCAAATCAAACCTGTCAAATAATATATTATGAAATATAAAATTTCCCGTTTAGAACAATAGCCTTTATCTACATCAATTTCAAAATGTTTCTCTTCAGTGCAGCCACGTTTCTCAAAGTCTAAATGATTTTTGTTTGTTTTCTATAATCCTTCAAGGAAAACACGAAACCTAACCTAAATACGATCCTCCAGTCTAGCCAAGTAATAAACCCTTGGTGTCTACACTCTAAAAAATGATTTAGTATTAACAACAAAACCCTTATTTGTTGGAAAATTTTAGTTCTCCTGACCAAATTTTGGCATACGAAACCAATGCAAGTGTTGCTACAAGGTTTGCATATTATTTCGAATGTCACACAATTATTAGTTGACAAAAGTTAGTTATTTCAACAAGTCATTTTGTTCCAATAACGAAAGAACAATATTATTATCATTCCCAACACAATCAGTGTGTAGTGCCAAGTAAACTGAAACTTCTCATAGTTACCAATGTTGAATAAATGAATCTGACAAATTTTACCTGTTGCCCTAAACGTTCATGTATGTTAGAAAAACACGTTCGGTGTGTAGTGACAAGTAAATCAAACTTATTAAAGGTACTAATCTTGAATGTATTGATTTGACAAATTTTCTTTGTTGCTCTAAACCTTCATATTTGTTGCAATAAACGTATCTTTAACTTTCAACTGCTTAATCAGCAAATACCTCATATTGCGACGCGGGAAATAATATTAGTATCATATTACAATTAAGTAAATTTAGCAGAAATCGGCGGGTAAAAAAGGCGCCTTTCGAGTCGCAATCCTACCGTGTTCATTCGTTGGAGAAGTAGGAGCTCATAATCTTTGATGCCCTTAGTTTTTTTGTGGTGTTATATCAATTCTGTTAAGTAATAATTATGGAAGTGAGTAGTTTATTACAAGATTGGGGACTGGAGGATTTGATAGAAACATTTAGAGGTAAGTGTGATTTATTAATATGATATTGCAGTATTTGCATGAAGTTTTGTTAAAAATTTACAAACCAGTAATTAATTATTTTATGAAATATCGTTTTAATACCACGAAACTTACACATAATTTCAACATTAGTTTAAAATCTCGGAACGAAAGTGAATAGGTAAGCAGATTTCAGAAAATAGCCCGTATTCGCCCTCTATGGAAATTCTAAAGTTTAATGTAAATTATCCTAATCTTCTTTAATCGGTTTATAATTCCTGTTTTCACCATGGAATGAGAAATTATAAATAGTTTAACGGAAGCTTCTAGCTTTAAACATTATATTTAAAGTCGATCTATCATTGCAATTACAATAAATTTCATAATGTTGTGCAATACCACAGCCCGAAAGCCGGAACGTGTTTTTGCGGCCAGGCGTCGACGAATTGCTCCTATTCAGCAGCTTTAACTTCGGCGCCGACAAACTCCTCCTATTCGGCGTATAAAATGCTTTACTTACTAGCTTTACTAAAATAGTGAACTTAACGTGTCCGTACATGTCCTATTTAATATTAAACAATAATAATAGTAAAACATCTGTACAAAATTAAATATCTCAATTTATGATGGAATAATAAATAAAAAGATTTGTATTTAACGGAGCATAAAAAATAGTATAGTTTATAATATAAGCTTTCTAGTTGACAATTTTCGATTTATTTCTTTTAATAAAAACAATTGGGTGATATTTACATGAGATCTGCTTATATAATGATATGAATACTTTATTATTCATCATTTTTTTGAACTTCATACTTTTATTTTTTATAAAACTCTTATTTTTTATGATATACTTATAAGTTTATGGATTGTTTCAAATAATTTATTTTTTATTATTAAACATAGTTTTTAAGTGGACCTATTGAAATTTTTATACATTTTCTAATGTTATTTTATTATATTTAACAGACAGTTGGAGAACTACATAATACGTTAGAGGCTAGAAGATCCAAATTAAAAAAATTGGGTTTAACTTTACAACCTACGCCAGTCTTTGTAGGAGAACTGGACAACATCATTGCTGCTTATGTAGTAGTTGATGACGTTTTATTAGAAGTTTCTACGGGCTTAAGCGCTGTGAATCTCTGTTTCCAAGTGATTCACGCTTTACACACAAAATACCCACTGGAAGCAGAGCAAGTCTGGATGGTGTTGCAGTGGGGTCTGTACAACATCACAACGGACTTTGATAAATCTTATGTAGCGGTCAATTCCATAGTAGCATCGCTACCAAGAACATAATTCATCTATGGGTTTATACCTATTATATCATTGTTTCTTTTGCAACATTTACTTTTTGCAAAATTTTCTATATTATATACTCATACCTACTTTTATATATTTTTTACTTATCAGTATTTCGATATTTGTTAAAATGCCTAGTTGTTATGTTTGTGTTAAAACTTTCAGTTCAATGGATGATTTTTTAGAATTATGTTTAGTATGTAAACTGCCAGATGGCAACTTATATGTGTCTTTTAGTTCTTCATAGTAAAAAATACTTATGTAATTTTGCAATTCCAGAATAAAATGGTTTAAATATTATTTGTTGTCATTACCAATACAAGTTTGTAGTTACAAGTATTCCCAAGTAGCACAAAATATTGCTATTATATGAATCAAATATCATTATAATATTTGTGAACTTCAAATATTATTCTAATATAACATATATCAAACTAATATTTAAACTTGATGTATAGCAAATATTTGTAAGTAATATTAAGTTATCCTTAATAGAATATTTTTTCCACAATATTATCAACCAAAGTTGTAGAAAATATTACCTAAATATTACGCGCTGATGCATGACAAATATTAGTTTCAAATATCAGAACAATATTACTTACATCTTTTTTCAAAATATTACTACGATAAGATATACCAAATATTGTTTAAATATTAATAACCAATATGAAATTAATATTAAAAGGTAATATTGAAGCAATATCACTTAGACATTTTTGGATAATATTACTCAGTTCAGATTTACAAAATGTTATTTAAATATTATTACATAATATTTAACCAACATTTGCAGTTAATATTGAGAAAACATATCTTTGACATTTTCAGATAATATTACGCTGTCAAGATTTACAAAATGTTATTTAAATATTATTACATAATATTTAACCAACATTTGCAGTTAATATTGAGAAAACATATCTTTGACATTTTCAGATAATATTACGCTGTCAAGATTTACAAAATGTTATTTAAATATTATTACATAATATTTAACCAACATTTGCAGTTAATATTGAGAAAACATATCTTTGACATTTTCAGATAATATTACGCTGTCAAGATTTACAAAATGTTATTTAAATATTATTACATAATATTTAACCAACATTTGCAGTTAATATTGAAAAAACATAACTTTGACAGTTTTGGATAATATTACTTAGTTCAGATTTACAAAATGTTATTTAAATATTATTACATAATATTTAACCAATATTTGCAGGTAATATTGAGAAAACATATCTTTGACATTTTCAGATAATATTACGCTGTCAAGATTTACAAAATGTTATTTAAATATTATTACATAATATTTAACCAACATTTGCAGTTAATATTGAAAAAACATAACTTTGACAGTTTTGGATAATATTACTTAGTTCAGATTTACAAAATGTTATTTAAATATTATTACATAATATTTAACCAATATTTGCAGGTAATATTGAGAAAACATATCTTTGACATTTTCAGATAATATTACGCTGTCAAGATTTACAAAATGTTATTTAAATATTATTATATAATATTTAACCAACATTTGCAGGTAATATTAAAAAAACATATGGTTGACATTTTCAGATAATATTAGGCTGTTGAGATTTACAAAATGTTATTTATATATTATTACGTAATATTTAATCAATATTTGCAGGTAATATTGAAAAAACAAAACTTTGACATTTTCAGATAATATTACGCTGTCAAGATTTACAAAATGTTATTTAAATATTATTAGATAATATTTAACCAACATTTGCAGTTAATATTGAAAAAACATAACTTTGACAGTTTTGGATAATATTACTTAGTTCAGATTTACAAAATGTTATTTAAATATTATTACATAATATTTAACCAATATTTGCAGGTAATATTGAGAAAACATATCTTTGACATTTTCAGATAATATTACGCTGTCAAGATTTACAAAATGTTATTTAAATATTATTATATAATATTTAACCAACATTTGCAGGTAATATTAAAAAAACATATGGTTGACATTTTCAGATAATATTAGGCTGTTGAGATTTACAAAATGTTATTTATATATTATTACGTAATATTTAATCAATATTTGCAGGTAATATTGAAAAAACAAAACTTTGACATTTTCAGATAATATTACGCTGTCAAGATTTACAAAATGTTATTTAAATATTATTAGATAATATTTAACCAATATTTGCAGGTAATATTGAAAAAACATATAGTTGACATTTTCAGATAACATTACGCTGTTGAGATTTACAAAATGTTATTTAAATATTATTACATAATATTTAACCAATATTTGCAGGTAATATTGAAAAAACAAAACTTTGACATTTTCAGATAATATTACGCTGTCAAGATTTACAAAATGTTATTTAAATATTATTAAATAATATTTAACCAATATTTGCAGGTAATATTGAAAAAACATATGGTCGGCATTTTCAGATAATATTACGTTGTTGAGATTTACAAAATGTTATTTAAATATTATTACATTATATTTGACCAATATGTACAAGTAATATTGAAAAAACATAACTTTTACATGTTCACATAATATTACTCAGTTCAGATTTGCAAAATGTTATTTTGATATTGTTGCATAATATTTAACCGATATTTGCAGATAATATTAAAAAAAATAACTTTGACATTTTCAGATAATATTACGCTGTTGAGATTCACAAAATGTTATTTAAATATTAATACATAAAATTTAACCAATATTTGCAGGTAACATTTTAAATTTTGGAATGAGGATATTTACTGATGAATTAAAAGACAAAAGGGTCAGTTCCTCATTTTAATCTACAATTTCGTGCATCCTACTTTCGTGCAGTGTATATACTAGGTTTACTGGTTTTAGAATCTTGATTTAAAAATAAAAATAATACAAATATATTTTACATTTTGGATTTTTTTCCCATGGCTAATTTTTCCTCTGGATTTTTTGCCTTGAACTGTTTTGCTGAAATTTTTCGCAGATGTTTTCCTTTGATTATTTAAACTAGACTCTAAAAATTTAAGTTTATTCTGCCGTATTAATTTCATAGTTTTGTCATTTTGGGGAAATTTATTTCAGGAATACTACTGGGTGGTAGTAATTTTATAAAAAATCTGTTTTTGTACTGGTAATACGAAAGGTAGTTATAAAAGAGATATTTGTCGGCTACTTTTCAAAGCATCGATGTCGGTTTGATGTATATTTCCGAGTAATCCTGGTGTATTTACTTTCCTGCTAATGGCCATCTTCAAATATTTAAGATAAAGTATGATTCAAATACAATCGCCTAGCAGTATCCCTGGCAACGTGCCGCCTACCTGAGCAGAAAAAAGGCTTTGGAAATAATTCTAGGAAATTTCAGTTTTGGTAGCAAAGTACCTGTTTACTGCCTACTACCTACCTTTCCGGGTGGTGAGTTAATCTACGGGGCTATGTTTCTGTGAATTTTGTGAATAACTTACAAGTGAGCCATTGCTGCAAATAGGTAACTAGCGAGCAGAGTTCCTTCCCATAAGTGATAATTTGTTGTCTCGTTAGCGTTACATCTTTAAATAAGGTAAGTTAAGTTTACATTTTTTAGTAGTTTTGGTGTATTTATTGATATTTATGTTTATAGGTCGAGATTCTCCATTTTGCAGGCCGTAAAAGCGCACATATTCCTACAAATGACCAAGTTATTGGCCAACGAAATGGCTTTGTGATATTCCAGAATTTGCAATACGGGAAATTGCCATTTGCACATTTTTAAAGCTATTGTTTGTAAGTATTTTGTTAGATTTTCTTAATCTGTTAACTAAAACAGCTTGTACTTTTAGCTGTTACACGCAGACGTTTTGTAAGCACATCCGATACGAAAATGAAAAAGTTAGTGTAGGCATTCCTGACCACTTCCAAAAAGGTTGGTCTCATTTATTCGTACATTATTCAGAATTTCTTCACTTACATGTACATTCCTGACCCAAGTTCATTTTTTTTACTATGAATGTCGGAATGGAAGAATGTGTCACGTAACTTTGTGAAACCATGCCCGAAAATAAACTAATTAATAGTTAATACTCGCGTACACAGTTAACTATATGTTATATTTTAACTTTCAGAGACACCACCGTTATGGACAGAGGCACGGGGAGATATATGACAATTAATTGTAAATCTATATATAATGTAAAAAATGTATGTATAATAAACTACCAGGAAGGACGTTTTTGTTTTTTTAACGTTGTGTGTACTTCTACATCGGATTGAACTATATTTTGGACAAATAGTGTATAAATATTTTGAAAAACTGTTAAAATTATTGGTTTAATGAATTTAGATAACATTATTTAAATATTTTAAAACTACATTGTGAAAATATTGTATGTAGCATGTTACGTTAACACAAAACAAATATTTATGTAATATTATATAAATATTATTTTTATATTACCGTAACATGTTACACACAATATGTCCACAATGTAGTTTTACAATATTTAATAATATTTTCAAAATTCATTAAACAACTATTTTTGACAAATATCATATATTTATTTAAAAAAATATTAAGACAACATTTTGAACAAATATTGTATACATCTTTGAATAAATATTATAGAAATGTCTTTTTTTAATATTACCGTAATATATAAAAATTGTTACATACAATATTTCTCTAATGTAATTTTCAAATATTTAAATAATATTTTAAAACCATTAAATAAATATTTTTGAGAAATATCATATATATATTTAAAAAAAATATAAAAACAATATTGAGAAAAAATATTGTATACATCTTTAAATAAATATTATAGAAATGTTTTCTTTTAATATTAACGTAATATAAAAAAATGTTACATACAATATTTCCACAATGTAGTTTTGAAATATTAAAATAATATTTTCAAACACCATTAACAAATATCATATCAATATTAAAAAAAAATATTAAGAAAATATTTTGAACAAATATTGTATGTACGTATTGAATAAATATTATAGAAATGTTTTATTTTAATATTAACGTAATATAAAAAAAATGTTACATACAATATTTCCACAATGTAGTTTTGAAATATTAAAATAATATTTTCAAACACCATTAACAAATATCATATAAATATTTAAAAAAAATATTAAGAAAATATTTTGAACAAATATTGTATACATCTTTAAATAAATATTATAGAAATGATTTCTTTTAATATTAACGTAATATAAAAAAATGTTACATACAATATTTCCACAATGTAGTTTTGAAATATTAAAATAATATTTTCAGAAACCATTAGACAAATATTTTTAACAAACATCATATATATATATTTTTTAAATATTTAGCCAACATTTAGGTCAAATATTGTAAACATCTTTAAAATTAATGTTTTAGAAATGTTTCTTTTGAATATTAACGTAATATAAACAAGTGTTACATTTAACATTTCTACAATGTAGTTTTGAAATATTTAAATAATATTTTGTGCTACTGGGGTTATTGTTTGTTACTACAGCAAAATTCGTTTTCTTATTTTTACTAATTCCAGTAGTTCGAGAAATAGACCAAATTTGTTCTTAATGAAAACATTGTTAGTGCATCTTACTAATATGTATTGTTCCGGTAACTTTAACTTTTGCTCCAATAACCAACGCAAATTAGTCTTCAAAGCATTAAAATTTGTTATGCTAGCAAATTGGTTTTGTTCTGCTTACAATATTAGCTTGGTAAGAGAAGCAAATGCTATTTGTTCTGAATGAAAACGTACTTGGTACACCAGACTAATATAATATGTTTTTATAAATATTGATCTGTGCTATCACTACTAACATAAATGTTTTGTAGCAGCAAGACATTTTACTTGCAGTAACAGAAATAGTCCAACCAAATTTTGTTACAAATTAGAACTAAAAAGTTTATTTGTAGCCATAGTCACTAAAAATTTGAGTTGCAATAACTAGATTTTAGTTATCAGGGCAAAATAATTTTTAGAGTGTACTGTCTAGCGTCTCAGTGATTTTGTGGTTCAGGTTAAGCAATCCCCCGTTTAAAAGTAAAATCACTAACGCTATTTAATGCGACACAGGTTGGGCAACTGCTGACTTTATTTCGAACGATGGTCGGGTATTGCACGAATTCGACAATTGTATTAAATGGGGCATTGTATAAATTCCTTATTTGTTCTGCATTTTAAGCAACAGTATGGTGTTGCTTAAAATCATAATTATTTTCGGCAATAGCCGCACATTGTATTAGTTCGATTTGCAACAATATCCGCATATTGCGTAAAATCAATTGTAAAGGGCATATACTTCATTTTCTTTTATTGAACTGGTGATGTTTGTTTTTAACTTTTCATTCATTAAATCCAAAATATTTCCAAGAATATTAAGAGCAAGTACGCTTTTAAAACTCTTTGTTAGATATTTACCTAAAAGTGTAAGTGGACAACCGTTTAAGCTTTTAATAGTATCATTAAATGCAATTTTTGTTTCTTTGTCGCGTTTTTGGATAAAATACAGGTTTGTTACGTTTCCGCATTTATTTTCTCTTAAAAACGGATCTGATGTATATACATCTGGCGTAATTTCATTTCCATCGCGATTGTTTTCAATAACTACAATTGCGTTTATTATGTAGAAATTCCAAAGTATTTCAAAAATTTTTACTATGTGTAGCAAAGACGTAATCACTATAAATTTTCCTCTCGGTGACTCACTTTCATTCCAAATTGTACTTTCTTTTAACTTTGCTAAAGTTATATTCAGAGAAACGTGCCCGTATGTCTGTATGATGTAGGCATTGTGGTACAATGACCTTAAATATAATTTAATTGGTTTATTACTGTTTATAACAACACGCGGGTTATTTGCTTCTGCAACCCCAAAAATTTGTTCAGGATTCTCAACGATTATATTCAGTGTGACGTCATCAAAAAACAGAGTTCTAATTAAATGTAGGAGACAAGTGCTTAGTTGCAAACTAGTATTGTTTTCAGATTTTGCACAGTTAGTAAGTAAAATTAACGCAACAAAAATATATGGTTTATAAGTCTCCATTTGTTGGGGTTAGTTCGGTTATCAAAGTACATTTAAATAAAGTTTGTTTTGAATATTTAGGATTTACAAAATTACAATATAATTTGATTGTTTTCAAGGTTCGTCTTTTACGAGCCGTAATGTTTCCAATAGAAACATAAATCATATTAAAAATTATATGTTTTGTACAATTGTAATTATAGGAGCAGCTAATTTAAAACAACTTTAGCACCATTAACGTGGTACAACCGAAACTATCAATAATAAACAATTCTGTATGTGTTAACCAAACAGTGCATAAAACGAATAGATTATTGAAAAAAGGGGTGTTTTCTTGAGATACCAAGGAATAAACGTTATTTGTAATTAGTGATCAACAGAAACTCTCATGCGTCATAAATATCAAAATATAGGTTGTGTAAAAATAAAAAATATATAAAGACGGATAAGGCAGTTTTAAATCTGCCGTGTGATCTTCAGGCTCGGTTTCATCACCTTATATAGCACGGGATATCCATACAAGGTGTTCATTCATATCCATGGATATGCTATAGATATTCAATGGATTTCTAATAGATAAGAAAATCAAATTCATATTCAACCTTGAACGTTTTAAACCATATTATGCCGACTCGTTACCGCCGGGACCCCGCGACTGCTTCTTTGAACCTTAACAGTTTCATGATTTTCGGGGGCGTGCCAAGCTTACGGCGGTTTTGCTTTGGTGGGCTAAACGATAAAGCTATTAGTTGGGTCGTGCTTTGTGTTTCATCGGTGGTTATAGGTTGTGAGTTTTGCCGTAGTTACGAAATGGAAGTTAATATGTCTTTGTCTACAATTATTTGCAGCACATGTAATAGCAATTATTTCTACATTGTAATAAATACACATATCCTAGAAACGCGTATGGTTTTCCTATATACTGAGCGATTAAAGAAAAATTTAATCAAAAAGGGCGTTGAATAAGTCTTAAATGCCAATTTTAAAATTGATGACAGGTATCGCAAATTAGTTGTCAATCTAAAACGCACGGTTTTGTCTTCGCCGCCTTCTTGATTAATTTGTTTGTTCTTCTGCAATAAGACAAATTGTATCAGAATGCTTATATTCTAAAATAGTCGTAGGAAAAGTTTTTTCTAGCTCCCAAAATGAGTTCCAACGACCTGAGTGCATCGCTTTGGAATGGTATACCCGCTCCCTAGCCGTCTTTGTACATTTTCCCGCGTCAGAATCACTACATTTGGGCTAACCTACGGGCTATAAAATTGTTGATGAGTGCGGCCATAATTTAGTGAAATTCCATTACAATTAGTCATGGAAATAGAAAATGTTGTCAAATTTTACTGAATTCATTGCATTTTCGAGCAACTGACAAGTTACATCTAAATATTATAATATTTTTAAACGGTTTGTGGGGACACATGTGTAGGGCGGGGTTACCAAGAACCGAAAGTAAACAAAATAACTCCGTCCGTACGTGTATGTCCCTACAAGCGTTTAAAAATGTTAAAATATTAAGAAACACTCTGTCGGTTGCTCTAAAATGCCCTAAAAGGCGAAACTGTAGTCACCAAAACATAATAAATTGAGTGAAATTTAACAAAGATTATTTTATTCATAACTTATGCTTATAAAATGACCTACAATAACAGTGGGTGGTGAGAGGCCATCATAGACACATGAAGGTGAAAGCCAAAAAAGCGTGGCGTGTCTGCTGGTGTTATGATGTGTCGACCCAAGAGTATGACATTGCCGACATTGTCAGATACCGCCTAGTATGATAAAATGGGCTACCAAGCTATCTGGGTGGTATGTACTGGCACTGCGAATAGCCTAAATGGAAAGGGCAGCTTCGGCTGTGCCGAAAAAGTTGATCCAGTGACTGTGAGTGGCACCATGGAGACCAAGTTGGACCAGAGGAGACTGTAGCTCTTGTCTTGGCGATAGCAGTAATTCGTGGTGGTAGCGGTAGGCTTGTACACTGTGCAGTGTGCAGGCAAGGGTTGTCTTGCCGCGGCTCGGCCGGTGAGCTGCGTTTCACTTCGGGTAATGATCTCCAGAATCAATAGAGAGTTAGGTGGTTTTCCCTCATCATATCAGTGAGGACTAGGGCTTGCAACCGGCTATCTACTATCGACTGCCAGCTTGCAATAGACATTTTTAAAAATACTCCTTCATTTCGAACTGTGCGGTGCTGTAATGATCTTCATGTGGATTTATTTTTAAACGATATTCATCTAATCGCATGGCAAAATATATTTCACATGGAAGACATCGATGATAAAAATACATACTTAAGTACAAATATTTTGGAAGTAGTAAACAAACATGCGCCCATTAAAACCCTTAAAAATGATAACCGTAGAACCCCATGGTTGACTGATAACACCAGACTTCTTATACATCTAAGAAATAATGCGTTATCTAAATTTAGAAAAAGTAAACAGCCTGCGCACTGGGTCTATTATAAATCATTACGCAATCTCACCACTAATACTATCAAGAGAGAGAGAGAGAAAAGCTTACCTTGAGTATAAACTAAAGAAATTTGGAATGAATTACAAAATTTAGACATTAAGTCACTTAAAAGTAAAACGAATAACTTACCTCTTCACCTTCAACATGCGGATGAAATAAATAACTTCTTTTTGGATAGTATACCTAACTTAAATCACGAACTACAAAAACCTTTCACACTTGTAAGTGTTGATTGTGGTACAGTGCAGAAATATATTAACGAAATTAACAGTAACTCGTCGGGGTGGGATGGCTTAAATATTAAAATTATAAAACTTTGTTGTCCTACACTTCTGCCGTATACATATAACGAATATCATCAATTGCTGCTTGAGCTGTAATACATTTCCGACCGCATGGAAAAAAGACGTTGTAGTACCCATTTCTAAAAATACAAATCCATTTCGCTATAACGACCTACGCCCTATTAGCATTCTTCCTACTTTATCAAAAATACTAGAAAAAATTATGAATTCACAATTAAGACGTTCTCTAACTGAAACAAAAATAATTTCTTGGGTGTCGGCGAAGTGTCTGCGCATGTTACAAAAAATATCCAAAAGTGTGTTCTGATACGTCTTTATCTGGATTATAAATACGGAATGGGTGTGAATGTGGATAAAGCGCCTTGCATAACGACAAACTTTTTGTAAAACTCATTCGCTACAAAAATCTGTCGAATTTTGATCTGGCGATCGAGTAGGCTAGCACCTAGCCTACAGATTCTTCTTAATCATCATCATTATCGTGATAATCGTTCCCTATTTTACTTTTCGGTATCGCGATGTTTCCAATCATACATATCGAGGTTTCCAATGCGATGGGGTTCTTTCCATATTCGGAAACTAGTAAAATGCTTTATTTTTTTACAGAATGGCAGTTACTATTCTTAATTTTCCTTTTGGACACTGACTGTAATAATGCGCAAGTGATTTAGAGCATTTTGATGCTTGTACCTTAGTCGATTTTGAAACAAAAAATTAAAAACAAATGCTTGCATGCAATGGTAGTCTGGCAAAAGCAACATGGTAGCTTAGAAAATCTGAATTGAGGTGGGAAATGGAAGAAATCCCTCGTGAATGGTAGTCAAACTCTTTGTTCTAAAGCTTTGTTTGTCAACTGTTCAAAACAGAGAATGTCAAATGTCAGAGGATTAGGTAAAAAAATAAATAAGAGTCCATCCCTATTTATATTAGGTATAATGTTAAAAAAAATCAAACGAAATTATCTAAATAATAATTTGCAGTTACTACGAAGTTGCGCATTTAGAAACCTCAAGAAGTTTGCTCTTGTTCCAATGCTATCTATCGCAAATAACTAAGTGGTCAAAATAAAATATACATTATATATATTACACTTTAATTATTTCTAAAAATGAACAAAATCAAGACCTATCCCTCATACAGATTTAATTCTTATGTGATACTAAAAAATTAGCATAAATTGGTTTTTCAACTAATATTACATCTTTCATGACTTGTGGTAATTTTAAACAATTTACCGCATCATAAAACTCATAAAGTTTGGTAATTTCAAAATTTTCGTGCACGAATTTTTGTGCTTTATTCCTACTAAGTTCAAGCAGCGATGGAAATTCAGGTACTTTTTTCAAAGCTTTCAAAACTTGTTTGTCTTTAGAATGAAATTTTCGAAGTTGACTGATTAAATGTTGTTTCTTCTCACGAGATAACGACGAAAATCCTTTGGTATAATAATCTTCCTTTAATTTTTTGCAACGTCTAATTTGCTTTGTAAAACCATAGTAATTTAAATTTCCAGCATAAAGTAAAGCTTTGAATTCTTCGTTGAATCCATAAAGTTTATATGCACATTGCAAATCTTCATATTTTATTTCAACCCCAAAACCCAGAAAAACATAAATTAGAGGTAATCTGTCGTTTGGCAATACATTTCGCTTGTCAAACATGTACAATACATCGTGCACGAATGTATAGCTGCGGTAGTTATAATGCCAGTTTATACCATCTTGTATAAGGAGGTATGCGATGGGAGACTCTAACATTAAATAAAAACATTCAAAATATTCAGAATTTGAAGTACGCCTAGGATATTTTAAGTAACTTAACAAAATTGGTTCAACATGCCGGTTCACGTTTAAAAGAGTTTCATGATTAATTCTAGACCAAATAAATTTAAATGTTGCTGCATTACGATTGTACTTTGTATAATTCAGTAAACAACGGCCATCTGTATGACGCCAATTCACATCTGCTCCTCTTTCTACAAAGTCAATCAAAAGAGGAGATTCCCATTCAGTAGCATAACGTAAAATATGTCCACCATGTGTTTTCCAAAAAAAAGCATCGTAATAGTTGACCAAAAGTTCAGCTGCATCTTCATTACGAAACTTACATGCATTCCTAATAGGCGTATCGCCGTTATAATTTGTGACATTTGCATCAGCTCCATAGTAAAGTAACATAGACACCAATTCGTCAAATTCTTCAGCGTCTGCCCGGTTTTTCAACGAAATAGCATATTCCAGTGGACTACATTTCCAAGACTCTGTCAAATTAACATCACAGCCTGCTTTAATTAGGTGCTTTGCCATGGCATAATTATGTTCTATAATGTTTCTAAGTAATGGTGTTTGATCTGGTGGGTAACCCGTACTTCTAACGTTTAGATCAATGCCAGGTTGATGCAGTAAATCCAAGAACATTTCCATGCTAAAAAGGATAAAAAGAAAGGTTTGAATTCTAATTGGAAGCTGGAAATGCACAGAACATTCGACGAGTTGGAAAAGTGGTCAAATGTTCGGCCATTGTTTGGATAGGCCGAACATTCGCCGAATATTGTGCACTAAATAAAAACAGTGTACGAAATTGACAAATTGCAAAGTTATAATTTCAGTAGCATTGTTTATTACCAGTAAATATTCCGCACTTAACCGAATATTCGTTCTTAGGCTGTGAAAGACTGATCGAATATTCAGTATTCGACCAGTGACCAAAATTCGCTAAATTTCTATTGGAAGCAAATGTAGTCTAATATTACATATAATGATGACCCTTGTATCAATATCACACACAAATAAACAAAAGAATCTTTATGTATGGTTGCATAAGCAATTACGAGCGCGCGCGTGGGTTGTGTGTGCGCGCGCGCAATTTAAACGTTTTGAGAACATTCTCATCAAGCAAAACATTTTATTCCGTTTTACCTGCAAATTATATTTTCGTTTGTAAATATTTTTCTTGAGTGAACCAAAGATAGTATAACTGTCTGTAGTAGGTATGCTAACATACTTGCATACTGTCTCTTCTAAAATGTTTAAAACTAGTTTTGGCTTTATTTGCATAAACAAAAGATAAAACAAAATTATTAAAATTTGACTTTTTGATTGTAATTTAAACATTTTTTTTTATTTCCACCATTGAATTTGACTAAAAAATGGGGCTAATAAGACGCAAACAATTTTTTTGTAACTCTAATGTGAACAAAGTTGCGCATACACTGCACGGAAATTTGACCACTCTGTACTTGCATGGCCGTGCCTGAAGCACAGCATAAGACGCGAGATTTGCACGCCGCAATGCGTACACCTTGTAATAGTAAGAAAGAAAAAACGCGGAAAAAACTCCTGAAGAAAAAAGCCAACTTTTAAAAAATAAGATCCGTTGTAAGTACTGTCTTCAAAGTGCAGTTCAAAGTCGCCTACTTTTTATTTCTATTTCATATTAAAAGTACTTACAATTAAAGGCCACAGTACACTATTATAGTACTTTTAATATGAAATATAAATAAACATTAGGCGACTTTGAACTGCACTTTGAAGACAGTACTTACAACGGACCTTATTTTTTGAAAGTTGGTTTTTTTCCGCGGCTGTTTTTCTTAAATTTCGTTGTAACACATTGTTGAAATTTTGTTTCCGCAACAAAATGTTTTATTTATGTGACCTGTGATGCGCGAGGACTCATTCTACCAATATTTTCCAGGGGTTTGATATAGGCTGCTTATCTAAAGTTTTTTGCAGTCTATTGATTACCTTTATTATAAACACGTTTTTGATGATTTTTACAACATGCAGCATTTACAATTAGTTTACGGTTGTTTGCTCATAATTATCGTACTGCACTTCTATATCATAGAAGGTATTTTTGGTAGGCGGAAGAATCCTGGAAAAAATCGTAGGAAAAAAATCGTAGGAAAAAAATCCTTGTAAAAACATCCGTACAAAACAATTAAGTAATTTTTTTTCAGTAGTTTTGATGGATTTAGAAATTAAAGTATGCTCTTAAATGGTAATATTTTGTTTAGTAAATTAGGTAGGCGGAAAAACGTCTTTGGAAAAAAAGTCACCGGGAAAAAATCTCCGGGAAAAAAGTCTCCAGGAACGAAGTCACCAAAAATAGTGTTGAATATTGAAGTTCTGTTTAAGAGTCGATTAAAACGACTTTACCTGATATATTTTCTTGTAAGTTATCCGAAATTCTAACTGTAGCTGGTAAATGTTTCAAAAAAAGTATGTAAGAATTGTTTGTTTACATATGTGTTATATTTTGTATTTTAAGTTTCTTACACATATATGTGTTTGTATTTATTAGTTAGTGTATCTAAATATCTGCATATTCTTGTTTTGTCCTTTAATTGGGGTTTTACTGTTGGGCAATAAAGCATTATTATTATTATTTTCATATACGGTAGCGCTTGAAAGATAATAGTGTGGCGAATTTTGCCACTAAAATAAATTAAATGTACAAAATGCAGTAAAAATACGATTGAATTAACATAAAAAATACAGTGTTCCATTTCAAAAGTCAAAGATAGAACCGTTTTCCAGTTAAACCGGAAGTCGGTAATTTTGCTTTTGTGCCCAGAAACTGCATCAGTTTTTTTTATATTTGTAATAATAATAATAATAATCTAGAAATTCAAGTAGCCCTAAATTTACCGGTATAATCAAAATATAAGCTTTTTAATAAACTCACTGCCAACAATGAACACTATAAAAATATGCAATTTCATCTTAACTTATTTTATATTAAAAACATTTGTGTTTTCATGAGTTTTGCCTTTCTTTTTAAAGTTTTTCAGTTTTTTTCCCTAGAGACTTTTATTCCGGATTCCTATCTGTGACTTTTTTCCGGAGACTTTTATTTAAGAGACTTTTTACCGGAGAAGTTTTTTCCAGGGACTTTTTTGCTAGATTCAGTAAATTACCCCACTTCAAGAAATCTGTCCTAACTAATTTTTGCAGCACTTTATAGCTATTAAGACAACAAGTGTTTTATAGACGGTTTAAAATTCGAGGTCGGTGTTTAAATCTGAGCGACCGAAGGGAGCGAAGACGTAATAGACCGAGATTTTTAAACTATGAAACACGTGTTGTCTTCAAGATTTTATCTAACACTAATAGAATATCATAATTAGTCTTTTAGTTTTAGTCATTTTCAACTCAATTTTGTTTGAGTTATGTTTGTCTATGGAATGTTATGTGTATGGTAACGAGTCAACAAAGTATTGAAAAAAAAAATTATTTCGTTAACATGTGTGAAAGTGTTCCTACCGAAATATTAGAAAAAGGCAAAGAATTGCGGGCAAAATTATTACCTGCAAAATCAAAGGATGCATATGAGAAGGTGTACGTGGCTTCCAAGCAATGGAAAACGGTAAAAAAGATTAATGAAGTGAAATGTTAAAAACGACTTTGAAGGTCAAGGACAACATTGACATTAAAATTTGGTGCAGCGTATTTTAAATACCTATAAAGTACGTTACCATTGACGACGTATTTTATAAGGAACGATGTATTTTATAGTTACATTAACAAACGAATTCAAATGCACCATAGAAACAGTATAAGGTGTTAGTGTTAGATAAAAATTATAAAATAAAACAAAACAAATAAAGTCAACTCTAAAAGTTTTTAAGAAATAGCAAACGTATTTACTAATTAAAAACTCAAATATACATTATATATAACAAAATCGATGTTTTAAAATCAGAAGAATCGAATTGTATGTCCAATTGCTGTTAAGAAAATTTTGCATACCACGAGTTTTGTTGGCATACTTTTTATCCAAGGATTTTATTCTGAGGATTTTTTCCGAGGATTTTTTTTCGTAGATTCGGTGTTTTTCAATCCACAAAATTTGAATATTTAAAGTGGTTAACATTTATTTTAATGTGGTGCTTTGAATTCAATGTATTCTTACATCTATAAAACATCAAAGCCGGTAAATTCCAGTTACCCTAATCGAAACCGAAATTTGAAATAGCATCAAACCGTAACCGAAAATCGAAACTATATTTTATTTTTGTGCGCGTCCCTATAGTTGTAGAGATTTGATAACACAAAAAATAAACTAAAAAATTCAAACTTTTTGTGCAACAAACGCAGTATTTTATTCAAATTTTTTCAAAATTATCTTGTCAAAGACGGCAATTTAAGAAACAATAAAGAGCCACACTTATTATTAGCCGGAACAAGAAACAATACAAAACAATCTAAATTTAAAAATGTTTACTTACTCATTTTCTGTAATAGCATCATGTAGAGCTTGATTATTGTCCATTCTTGTCTAGTTGTAGATGAATTTATGAGCAACTTACAGTTTGATATACCTGTAAAAACCTAACAATAAATTAGTTAATTATAAACAAAACCAAAACCGACACATACGCATTGCACTGCGTATACAAGACCGGCTTTTATTACCTTTTAGAAACGCTTAATTCAAAGTAATATTTTGTCTCTTAGTTTAATTTATTGATGCATTAACCAAAAACTGCTAGCACTAAGCACGTGTACAAGAAGTCTAACCGTCGATATCAGCTTAAGTACTGTTCAGGTACAGTGCAGCCAGTTCAAAATTTTAAACTTCACCAGACGCAACCACGAGGAGTTGTCAGATACTATCTTACTGCTGAACTCAAAGATAATCCACCAGGCGGCGCACCAATAGATAGGTTCCCTATCTATTCTTCTCTAATGTCCCTATCATAGGTACATTCGAGAAGCGCGTGAACGTTTTTACTGTCCTATACTTCTACTGAAGTAAGGAAAATTATGATTTCAAGCGCAAATTTTCGAATTTCAGATTTTAACAGAAATATGCGTTTTGGGGTCCAAGGAACCCGTTCGTTTCTCTATATCTCTGGAACCCCTTAACCTATTTTTTTTAAGATTTGGTGTGTGGAGGTTTTTCTAGTTGCAGGTAGTTTTTTGTAAGGTCGTTAATCGGAACCAGAAACGTAAATTAGTCCAGTTTTTGTGGTATAGATTAGTCTTTAAAGACTTGTTTGAAATTTTGAATACATAGCGTTGTAGTGCTTCTAAGGACAAATTAAATACTTTTTTTTCCAAATGCTGTATTTTCAAAATGAAGGTCGCTACGAATTTTTAAAAATTATATTTATGGCCTGATTATTCAATAACAAAATATCCAATCAATACAAATTGTCATAATATTTGATAGCCCTCAATAAGTATAACCAAGTGATGTAAAAAAATATTTTTGGAAATATCAAAATTGTAAATATACTAGCGACTCAAAATTGAGGACGTTTTCAAAAAATTATTCCTCAAAAACTGCCTGCGCCATTTTATTTAAACTCTCTGAACCGATAGAGCTTGCAATGCATTACAAATCTATTTTTTACTAATCTTTCAAATTTTACTCTGACTCCCTCCAGGCATTTTTGAAAATTTTGAAATTGATTAATTATTAATTCAAAAACCCACACCCGAATTGTTATAAACTTTAAACAGTTTGACAGCGTATTTGTGGTAGTTTGTTAGGATTAGCAATAATTTTCAACTATAATAAAAATTAGGAAAAAAAACGATACTTTTTAATTTCAACAACGCATTTTCGGGAAGTTGGGTGATTTCAACTACACCTATCAATTAGCTCTAATAAAAAGAATTTCATTCTTTGCATATTTTTGACAACTCTATAAATAAAGTTGTATTAGCCAATTTTGATTCGAGGTCGTGAGCGCATTAATTATCTTAGGGCCTTTACGTAGTCGGCGCGCGCGCCATGCGTAACTAACGCCTTGAGTCTGGAGAGGGCGGTTTGTACCGGTTAGATTAGATGTAAATTTCCATCACTTCTTGACGCGAGAATATTTAAAACGTAAAAAGTATGGGAAAGTATCAGCGACCTGTTTCGCGCATTTTTTCCATACGAGTACAAGTACAACACAAGAGAGTTAAATTTAAAATGACACAATTCTAAAAGTCCTATAGGTTATAAATATTAACGTAATTTAAAAATAGATAGAATGAAAATTATAGTTATCCAAGAGAAAATATGCGGGTGTAATCGAAGCTAGACAAAAGCTAAGTCTTGATTTAGTATTTTTTATTACTATTACAGTACATAGATAATGTGAACTAGTTAAAACCAAGCTTGTTCCCGTTTAGGACGAAATCAAAAAGTATGGAATTCCCAGCTAATTTTTATTTAGCTTGTGTTCACTAGATAAATATTGTTTATATACTAACCAATATTAAATGAATATCGAATATTGCTGACGGCATCAACTTTACTTGTAGAAGGTCACGCAGTTAAAGTGGAAGTCCCTACAAGCATGAGAAATGCCACCATGCAAAAACGTCTGTTAAAGATAAATACAAATTTATTTTTTGTTTTCGATATGCGTAATGTGTGTAAACTTTATGTAAGACTATTAATCCTCATATCTCATATCATTTAGATAGTTAAATGTACCACTGTGTGCTTTACTTTGAGGAGTAGGTATATAGCCTACTCAAGTAGCACAAAATATTGCTATTATATGAATCAAATATCATAATAATATTTGTGAACTTTTAATATTATTTTAATATAACATATATTAAACTTGCTGTATAGCAAATATTTGTTAGTAATATGAAGTCATCGTTTATAGAATATTTTTCCACAATATTATCAACCAAAGTTGTAGAAAATATTATCTAAATATTACGCACTGCTGCGTGACAAATATTATTTTCATTTATCAGAAAAATATTACTTACATCTTTTTTCAAAATATTACTACGATAAGATAAACCAAATATTGTTTGAATAATAATAACCAATATGAAATTAATATTAAAAGCTAATATTTAAGCAATATGACTTAGACATTTTTGGATAATATTACGCTGTCGAGATTTACAAAATGTTATTTAAATATTATTACATAATATTTAACCAATATTTGCAGGTAACATTTTAAATATTGGAATGCGGATGTTTTACTGATGAATTAAGACACATGGGTCAGTTCCTCTTGTTAATGTATAATTTCCTGCATCCTACTTTCGTGCAGTGTATGTACTTGGTGTACTGGTTTTAGAATCTTGATTTAAAAATAAAAATAAAACAAATACATTTTATATTTTGGATTTTTTCCCACGGCTAATTTTTCCTCTAGATTTTTTGCCTTGAACTGTTTTGCTGAAAATTTTCGTAGATGTTTTCCTTTGATTATTTAAACTAGATTCTAAAAATTTAAAGCCGTCCCGTTTATTCTACTGTAGGTATTAATTTCATAGTTTTATCATTTTGGGGAAATTTATTTCAGCAATACTACTGGGTGGTAGTAATTTTATGAAAAATCTGTTTTTGTACTGGTAATACGAAAGCTACTTAAAAGAGATATTTGTCGGCTACTTTTCAAAGCACCGATGTCGGTTTTATGGATATTTCCGAGTAATCCTAATAATAATATTCTTTTTAATGTAGTGGAGTTAGTCTATTAAGAAATGAAATATAATATTATTGCTGGGCGTATTTTATTACACGATTTTGATATCCTGTAGACGCTAGGATGCTTTTTAATGATAC
Organism: Ctenicera cuprea; assembly: GCA_958336395.1. NCBI lineage: Eukaryota > Metazoa > Arthropoda > Insecta > Coleoptera > Elateridae > Ctenicera > Ctenicera cuprea. The sequence goes on from OY284495.1 coordinate 2,520,476, forward strand.
AACAAAAAAGAACCTTCTGTAAATATTTAAGATAATGTATGATTCAAATACAATCGCCTAGCAATATCCCTGGCAACGTGCCGCCTACCTGAGCAGAAAAAAGGCTTCTAATTTTGGAAATGATTCTAGGAAATTTCAGTTTTGGTCACAAAGTACCTGTTTACTCCCTACCTTTGCGGGTGGTGAGTTAATCTACGGGGCTATGTTTTTGTGAATTTTGTGAATAACTATGGAACGCCATATTGCTATTTATTTGAAAGTTAAAAGTAAAATTGGTAGTAATATATAGTCGAGTACTTTGTTTACAATTAGAACAACATGGTTGGTTTATGAAACAAAATTTAAGGTACAGGTTGTTTTAAATATTGCAATAGCTCTTCAAATTTTCAATGGAGTACATTGAAAGTTGCAATAAATAATGAATTCTTACTATATGCGACTGTTGTGGTAAACAATCTACAATAAAACAACAATCTACATTTGTTGTAATCCACACAATACACGACCATTGTTGCAAATAATCGAACTGAAATCAAATTAGACTGTTGCTGTGAACGATATCATTTAAAACAATATTACAATGCTGTTATAAATATTCGTAATTGAAGCAACTACAGAATTAAAACGATACGCGACTAGCTGTTGCTGCAAATAAACAATTATCGCAATAGGCGTGTATTGTTGTAAATCGAGTTAATGCAATAATAATTTGAAACAGTACCACAGCATTGATGAAAATGCGAATTCAAAGGATAACCGACAATTGCTGTAAATATCTATTGAATTTACGCAATATGCGAGTGTTGTAGTAATTCGAATTAATACAATGTGCGACTGTTGCTGTAAATGTAGAATTGAAGCAACCAACTATCTACCGAATTAAAACAATATACGACTATTGCTGCAAATAATACATTACCGTAATAGATGTGTGTTGTTGTAAATCGAATTAATACAATGTCAGACTGTTGTAGATAATGATTTGAAACAATACCAAAGCACCGGCGAAATTCGAATTCAAACGATACCCGACTATTGCAGTAAATATCAAGTGGTTTTACGCAATATGCCAATATTGTTGCAAATCGAATTAATACAATGTGCGGCTATTGCTGAAAATAATGATTTCAAATCAAACCTGTCAAATAATACATTATGAAATATAAAATTTCGCGTTTAGAACAATAGCCTTTATCTACATCAATTTCAAAATGTTTCTCTTCAGTGCAGCCACGTTTCTCAAAGTCTAAATGATTTTTGTTTGTTTTCTATAATCCTTCAAGGAAAACACGAAACCTAACCTAAATACGATCCTCCAGTCTAGCCAAGTAATAAACCCTTGGTGTCTACTGTCTAGCGTCTCAGTGATTTTGTGGTTCAGGTTAAGCAACCCCCCCGTTTAAAAGTAAAATCACTAACGCTATTTAATGCGACACAGGTTGGCCAACTGCTGACTTTATTTCGAACGATAGTCGGGTATTGCACGAATTCGACAATTGTATTAAATGGGGCATTGTATAAATTCCTTATTTGTTCTGCATTTAAAGCAACAGTATGGTGTTGCTTAAAATCATTATTTTCGGCAATAGCCGCACATGTATTAATTCGATTTGCAACAATATCCGCATATTGCGTAAAATCAATTGTAAAGGGCATATACTTCATTTTCTGTTATTCATGTTTGTTTTTAACCTTTTACTCATTAAATCCAAAATATTTCCAAGAATATTAACAGCAAGTACGCTTTTAAAACTCTTTGTTAGATATTTACCTAAAAGTGTAAGTGGACAACTGTTTAAGCTTTTAATAGTATCATTAAATGCAATTTTTGTTTCTTTGTCGCATTTTTGGATAAAATACATGTTTGTTACGTTTCTGCATTTATTTTCTCTTAAAAACGGATCTGAATAAATTTGGCGTAATTTCATTTCCATCGCGATTGTTTTCAATAACTAACTGCAATTGCGTTTATTATGTAGAAATTCCAAAGTATTTCAAAATTTTTTACTATGTTGAGCGAAAACGTAATCACTATAAATTTTCCTCTCGGTGACTCGCTTTCATTCCAAATTGTACTTTCTTTTAACTTTGTTAAAGTTATATTCAGAGAAACGTGACCGTATGTCTGTATGATGTAGGCGTTGTGATACAATGACCTTAAATATAATTTAATTGGTTTATTACTGTTTATAACAACACGCGGGTTATTTGCTTTTGCAACCCCAAAAATTTGTTCAGGATTATCAAAAATTATATTCAGTGTGTCGTCATCAAAAAACAGAGTTCTAATTAAATGTAGCAGACAAGTGCTTAGTTGCAAATTAGTATTGTTTACAGTTAGTAAGTAAAATTAACGCAACAAAAATATATGGTTTATAAGTCTCCATTTGTTGGAGTTCGTTCGGTTACCAAAGTACATTTAAATACAGTTTGTTTCGGGTATTTAGGATTTACGAAATTACAATACAATTTGGTTGTTTTCAAGGTTCGTCTTTTACGAGCTGTAGTGTTTCCAATAGAAACATAAATCATATTAAAAATAATATGTTTTGTACAATTGTAATTATAGCAGCAGCTAATTTAAAACAACTTTAGCACCATTAACGTTGTACAGCCGAAACTATCAATAATAAACAATTCTGTGTGTGTTAACCAAACAGTGCATAAAACGAATAGATTATTAAAAAAAGGGGTGTTTTCTTGAGATACCAAGGAATAAACGTTATTTGTAATTAGGGATCAACAGAAACTCTAATGCAACGTCATAAATATCAAAAAATAAGTTGTGTAAAAATAAAAATATATAAAGACGGTTGAGACAGTTTTAAATCTGCCGTGTGGTTTCATCAAGCTCAGAAGTTAAATGCGTTCAAACGCAAATGGAAATTCACTTTAAAATCACTTTACATACCACGGGATATTCATACAAGATGTTCATTCATATCCATGGATATGCTATGGATGTGTAGTGGATACATCTATGGAAATTAAATTCATATTCAATCTTGAACGTTTTCAACCATAATTTTGCCGACTCGTTACCGCCGGGACCCCGCGACTAGTTCTTTGGACCTTAACAGTTGCATGGTTTTTGGTGGCGTGTCAAGCTTTGGGCGGTTTTGCCTTGGTGAGCTAACCGATAAAGCTGTTAGTGGGGTCGTGCTTTGTGTTTCATTTTTGGCGAAGATTTGAAATCGGTGGTTATAGGTTGTGAGTTTTGCCGTAGTTACGAAATGGAAGTTAATACGTTTTTATCCACAATTATTTGCAGCACATGTAATAGCAATTATTTCTACATTGTAATAAATACACATATCCTAGAAACGCGTATGGTTTTCCTATATACTGAGCGATTAAAGAAAAATTTGATCAAAAAGGACGTTGGCGCAATTGCGTGTCTTTGAATAAGTCTTAAATACCAATTTTAAAATTGATGACAGATATCGCAAATTAGGTGTCAATCTAAAACGCACGGTTTTGTCTTGATTAATTTGTTTGTTCTGCTGCAATGAGACAAATTGTATCAGAATGCTTATATTCTAAAATAGTCGTAGAAAAAGTTTTTTCTAGCACCCAAAATGGGTTCCAACCACCTGAGTGGAGATGCATCGCTTTGGAATGGTTTACCCGCTCCCTAGCCGTTTTTGTAAATTTTCCCGCGTTAGAATCACTACATTTGGGCTAACCTACGGGCTATAAAATTGTTGATGATTGCGGCCATAATTTAGTGAAATTCCATAACAATTAGTAATGGAACTAGAAAATGTTGTCAAATTTTACCCAATTCATTGCATTTTCGAGCAACTGACAAGTTACATCTAAATATTTTAATATTTTTAAACGGTTGTGGGGACACATGTGTAGGGCGGGGTTACCAAGAACCAAAAGTAAACAAAATAACTCCGTCTGCACGTGTATGTCCCTACAAGCGTTTAAAAATGTTAAAATATCAAGAAATAGTTTGTCAGTTGCTCTAAAATGCCCTAAAGGGCGAAACTATAGTCACCAAAACATAATAAATTGAGTGAAATTTAACAAAGATTATTATACTCATAACTTATGCTTATAAAATGACCTACAATAACATTGGGTGGTGAGAGGCCATCATAGACACATGAAGGTAAATTCCAAAAAAAGCGTTGCGTGTCCACTGGTGTTAGGACTCTTGGCCCTAGGAGTTTATTTTCGATATTCCTGCTCACGCCCATAGTCAAAGTGTCGACCTAAGAGTATGACATTGCCCACCTTGTCAGATACCGCTCAGTATAATAAAATAGGCTACCAACATATCTGGGTGGTATGTACTGGCACTGCGAATAGCCTAAATGGAGAGGGCAGATTCGGCTGTCCCGAAGAAGTTGATCCAGTGACTGTGAGTGGAGACCGAGTTAGACCAGAGCGGACTGCAGCTCTTGTCTTGACGACAGCACTGATTCGTGGTGGTAACGGTAGGCTTGTACACTGTGCAGTGCGCAGGCAAAGGTCGTCTTGCCGCGGCTCGGCCCGTGAGCTGCGTTTCACTTCGGGTAGTGATCTGCAGAATCAATAAGGAGTCCGGTGGTTTTCCCTTATCATATCAGTGAGGACTAGGGCTTGCACTAATAGCTTGTTCGGGGTTTACCGTAAACAATGGCGGTGATTGAGCGTTAACTCAATCTATACCAGATTATTGGGAAGATTAAAATTCATGATAGTGTCATCAGGTGACTTTGAGCTTACTTAAAATATTCCTTATTATTGTAACCAATTATATAAAAAAAATAAGGTTGCACATGCACAATACTTCATAATGTGGGAAATATATTCCACCCTCAGATTTATAAATAGATTAACTGGGGACTGTATGCATTGGTACTTTATTGAACACTGCATACAGTATTGATTAAAGAATTTATAGAAAAACCAGGGGCTCAATGCATACATGAGTTATTGATTAGCACTTAAATATTTGGCCCACTTTAAGGGCTATAAAAGCGTAACTATTCTCTGTACGGAGTTCAGTTGACAGTTGAGACTCTACCATCTACCAAAAGAGGTATTGCCTGTTTTTTATGTAAGTAGTTTATCCTAGTATTTAAGCGATATTGTATAACTAACTAAATATATTACTGTTACTTTTTGGTAGTTTTTGTGTTCACCCTAAGACAGTTCGGAAACTCAAAGTTTATCTTAGACTAATCGTAACGCGACAATAGCTGCCACCACGTTTATAAAAGAGGCAGCCGTAATAGCTCCTCACGTGGCCTCCGACTGCGAACCGATACGGCGCGTGGTTTGTCTACGTTAAGCAGCTTGGGATGGAGTATTCAACGCACGTACACATGCAACCAGAACACGTGCCGACACTACTATTTCTAAGTTCTTTTCTACCATCTATAAGTCGTTTTCTCAAGGATACATGACTTGTGTGGAAATAAGCTTTTGTAAAATAGTTTTGAATCTACCAAGTGCATTTGACTAAGCTTAGTTAAAGTACAATGCGGTTTCTTAAAGTCCAAAGGCACATTAGCATACCTACCACCTGTAGTATGTAATAAAAAGATGATAGATTTTAATTATCTATTACTATTTTATTAAATATGACAGAAGCAAATTAAAAAAATTCGTGAATTCTACAACGCACATAGATTAAAATTAAGTTAGTGCTAATAATAAAATTTAATCCTTTAGACAATAATAATTAAACTAATTTACACCGTTAAGAGCACAAACTAATACAACATTTATACACGGGGTTGTTGTTTTGGTAATTTAACACACTGTAATTCTACAACAAATACAACAGCGGCACACAACAATCCAACTGTCAAGCAAGTAAAATGAGCAAGCAAGTGATTAATTCCCAACGCGATATTGGCTGTTTCCTCCTTCGGATCCTTTTGGGCCAGAGCCAGTTTAAAAATTCTTTCATAAAATCCATTTTCGTATATAATTTGTAAGAGTTTGTTGAAGGTGTTGATAAAAAAGTGCCCTTTCCTCATAGCCAATGTCATTTCCATAGAAAGAAGATTAGAGTCCAATTGGTCAACTGCAGATTCGCCTCCTGGTAAACACACACTTATTGATTTTCGTGATACCAAAGAGGTGCTGTTATGGTATTTCACTATTTTCATTAGAACATCGGATACATTAAGTTCAGGTATATATACATAATGTTTCTGCATTTTGGCATACACTTGGCTACCATATATTGCGCTGAAATTTAAATAGCTTTCATGTCCTTTCACCACAACACTCAGGTTGGAGTTCATAAGTTCTTCAATTGAACTAATTTTAGGATTGAACATAGGTTGGGTTAAAATGCTTATTAAATTTGCTTGAAAGGTTGTGTACATAATTATGCAATAAAAACAATAAAGTTGAGCTATGGACCTCAATACGTTTGTCTTAGGATTAAGGTTATCTGAAATGCCGAGCGTCATTGCAAAAATACTAAGGAAACACCGACAAAACTTACTAAAATTTTTCCTATCAACTGAAATCTTTGCAATTAACCACCAACAATAAACAACCACACTAAAAGCTATTCCTATCCATGCCCATACTTTCTTCTCATACGTAAAAGCAATCATGCGAGTCGTTGAGACTTTCTTCGCCTTAGGAAAAGCCCAAACCATTTTATCCCGATAAAATATGTCAGTCAAGTCATAACCGTGCAACCAGCTCTGATCCCTTGCTATTGTCTGAGTGAACAATATGCCCCCGCTGCGAATGCGAACAGCATCTTTTTCATTTTTTTGTATTAAACCGGTCACATTAGTTTTTAACAATTTACTCATTAAATCCAAAACATTCCCAAGAATACCAAGAGCAGGCACGCTTTTGAAACTCTTTGTTAATTGTTTACCTAAAAATGTAAGTGGACAACCGTTTAAGCTTTTAATAGTCTCATTGAATGCAATTGTTGCTTCTTTATTACATTTTTGAACAAAGTACAAGTTTGTTATGTTACCGCATTTATTTTCTTTAACAAACGGATCCGAAGTATATAAATGTGGAGTTAATTCATCTCCATCGTGGTTGTTACCAACAACCACAATTGCGTTTATTATGTCGAAATACCAAAGTATTTCAAAAATTGTCGTTATGTTAGGCGAAGACGTAATCACTATAAATTTACCTCTCGGTGATTGGCTTTCATTCCAAATTGTACTTTCTTTTAACTTTGTTATAGTCATATTCAAAGACACGTGTCCGTCTGTCTGTATGATATACGCGTTATGATACCTTAACGATAATTTAATTGGTTGGTTAATGTTTATAATTGCACGCGGGTTATCCACTTCTGTAACCACAGAAATGTGTTCAGGATTTTCAAAAATTATATTCAGTGTGACGTCATCTAGAAAGACAGTTCTAATTAAATGCAGCAGACAAGTGTTTAGTTTACAATCGGCATTTTTAGCAAAAAAAGCACGGTTATTAAATAAAATTAACACAATTAAAATATAGAGCTTGTAGGTCGTCATTTGTTGGGGTTCGCTTCGTTACCAAAGTACAATAATACACTATATTCGTTTTAAGCAGTTACGATCCGCTAACAAATTGCAGTTTAATTGGATTGTTTTAAAAAATCTCCTTTTGGTAGCTGTAATGTTTACAATAGAAACATAAATCATATTAAAACATTTTTTGTACAATTGTATTTACCTAGTAGCTGTAAGAGCAACAATTTCGATAGATGAATAACTAAAATTATGTTTACTGCCACGACTGCCATTAGAGATAATTGTGTGTATCTTAACGAAACAGTGGGCAAGAGTAATAGATTATAGACAAAAGGTTGTTGTTTGAAATTTTAATATGTAATAGAATAATAGATATAGTGCGAAATTAGGAAGCAACAGCAATTTTAATTTTTGATCATATCCAACAAGGTTTTATGACCGTAAAAGTTGATAATCGATAATGGCGTCAAAATTTCTAAAATATGGGAATTATTTATACTAAATATGTGTTGGAAAGCATGAACAATATGTTTTTTGCACTTGCTCTATGGTACACTGTTTTTGCCTGAATACAAACTGGTGATCAGATATGAGATATTTTCTTCCAGAATAGGTCTGGATTTTTCAGGAGTAGTTTTTCAAAGAGCTTTCAATACTAATTTATATAGTTTAAATTGTTTTACTACAATACTACGCCACTGTTGCGAAGAAGTGCATCATTTGTAACTTTCCTAATTGCATTTCTAATAACTCTTTCCGACAAACTGCGATAGCATCACTTCACTTGCTTTAAAACAGATCCAATGTGAGGCGGCCATTGCGGCCTACGTCGTTAGTCTAACATGGCGGCAACTAGCTTAAGCCTTATCCGCCACGTCTCTTTCGGGCCGGATTGAGATACGCTCAACCAGCGCGCTTACTCAAGTTAACAACGGTTCAACGAGAACAAGCTACTAGTCTTGATATCAAGCTGCGAGCCCTAAGTTTTCACTGGTCGGCGGGATTACCTAAATCTCTACTAATTCTACAGATCAGTGCTCGAGCTGAAAACGCAACTCACTCGTCGAACCGCACCAAGACTGCCCTAGCTTACCACCACCACCACGAGTCCTACACTGTGACCAAGACGGGGACTGCTATTCCCTCGCGGTCTCGGAGTTGGTTCTCGTGGTATCAGTCAAAAAAGTCACTAATTGGACATTTTGTAGCCTTACCAGTTTAGGCTACTCGCAGTCCCAGTATTGGTCGACTACGCACCGCCCAGATTAGTCGCTAGTTGGTCTGATCTGACCGGTACCTTGCGATACGGCGGCGTGAGCAGGCGATGTGCACCTCACCCCTAGGACTTAAGTTCCTAACGTCAGCAGCCGCGCCACTTCTTCCTGGAGCTCACCTTCACCTACCCAAATCTCGGCCTCCAACCACCCAGTATATTGCTTAGGCAAATTTATAACTTCTAGGGCCCACTTTGTCTTAGTGACTGAGACTCAGGCAAATTTGTAGCCACGGTCAGAGAGCGGGATCCCGTTACAGAAAACGCGCTGCCGCTAAGGAGTTAGGTACTCATACTAAGCGCTAGCAACACCTCACCTCGTGAAATAACTCACCCAGTTTTCTATGGCCCCAATTAAGATAAACCTTAAACCTCTCCGAAGAGAGGTGGAGGTACCAAGTTGAAATCACCGAAGTGACCGTTACAACTCCGACCCCGCAGCAGGTATCTTTATTCATGCCACTCACCTAAGTGAGGGTCTTTGGTCGTCCCTGTTTTATGACAGAAGAAAACAAAGTATCAAAATCATAAATGAAGTAAATCCTGCAGGTAACATGTAAAAATATGCATTTTAACAATAAGTATTTTTCTGCTTCAACCAGCTAATTAGAAAACATTTTCTGAATGAGCAATATGTGCACATTTGCGCAATACCGGGTCACGTCATTATAAACTGCTTAATATCTAACCTCTAACAAGGTATAAAAGTAGAAAGACCACCACCCGCAACTAAGATTCAGGACATATTTTGAAGAACATTGTTGGGTATCTGTACTGCAAATCTTGTAACAGTCTCACCACTAGTTAAAAAACCTTTTCGTGTACTAAATTTTTAAACACAGCTCTAATACTTATGGTTATTCATTTTATGTATAGGCATTGAACAACCATAATGGTCAATTTAGAAACAACCTTTCTCGGATAACATTTGGGCAATTTCAAAAACGCTTATTAAGCATCTGCCTAAAGGTTAACTGCCACAGATCACCTAAAAGATATGAAGTAATATCCTAGTTTCGAATGGTAATCAAAAGTCAACATTTTCAGTTACAATAAAGATATTTTTTTCGGATAACAATTGGGCGACTTTTAAAGGCGTTTGCTGAGCATCTATCTGAAAGTTAACCACTGTAGGTAATTTAAAAGATGCGCGGTCAAATCCTGTGTTTTAATGCTATTCATAAACAATCAAGGTTAATTTTAGTTGTGTGAGTATTCATTAAAGAAAATTGTTTTGATAAAGATACACAAATTACGCTAAGTATTTTGGCTGTAAATGGTATTTTTTATGAATCCTCGCACTGCTAAGCGACTGTTCTACCTCAAGACCACCCCCAGCAATCGGAAATTTACGGGTATTTCATAGATATTAAGACAACTATGCAATGTGATGCAATTTTGCAGAACCAAAGTAGGTTGTACTGTAAGTTTACAAATATAACAGCATGAACCAAATGGTATGGCCCGTATAATAAAAAAAAATGATAAATATTAATTATTTATTTATTCAGACATATAACACCCTCAAATGCAGGATAACTGTGATACTGATAGTATAATTACATAGAAAAACAATAAATACTAACTATTAATTTTAAAAATTGTTATAGTTACCATAGAGTAATTCTAATACAAAAACGAAAGTAGCAAATGATAATCCCACTGCTAAACAAATAAAGTGTCCAAGCAAGTGATTTATTCCCAACGCAATATTGCCTGTTTCCTCTTCCAAATCATTGTGGGACATGGCCATTTTAAATATTCTTTCATAAAATCCATTTTCGTATATCATTCTCAGAAGCTTGTTAAACGTGTTAATAAAAAAGTGCCCTTTCCTCAAAGCCAATGTCATTTCCATAGCGAACAAATTAGCGTTTAATATGTCAACTGTAGATTCCCCTCCTTGCAAACAGACATAAGATGCTTTCCGAGCTACCAAACCCGTGCTGTTGCGGTATTTCAATATTTTTCTTAAAACATCGGAGACATTAACTTCCGGTCTATGTACAATGTTATTGTTCATTTTAGCATACACCTCACTACCATACATTCTGCTAAAATTTAGTTTATTTGCATTCCCTTGCACGACAACACTAAGGCCGGAGCTCATAAGTTCATCAATTGAACTAATTCCAGGATTAAAGGCAGGTTCAGTTAAAATGCTAATTAGATTTGCTTGAAACGTTGTGTACAAAATGATACAATAAAGGCAATAAAATTGGGCTATGAACCTCAAAGCGTTTGTTTTGGGGTAAAGGTTATTCGGGATGCTGAGCGTCATCGCAAAAATGCTTTGAAAGCACCGACAAAACTTCTTAAAATTTTTCCTATCGCCTAGAAGCTTTGCAGTTAACCACCAAGAACAAGTTACCACGATGACAGCTATTCCGATCGCTGTCCATACTTTCTTCTCATATGTAAAAGCAATTGTGCGAGCCGTTGATACTCTGTTCGCTTTAGGAAAGACCCATACCAGTTGGTCGTGATAAAATATATCTGTCAAGTCGTAATCTTTCAACCAGCTCTCATCTCTAGCTAGTGTATGACCCATCAATATGCCTTCTTTGCGATTGTAATGGGTACTTTTGTTGTTTCGTTTTAGAGAACTGGACACATTTGTTTTTAAAATTTTACTCATTAAATCCAAAACATGCCCAAGTATACCATGAGCAGGTACGCTTTTAAAACTTTTTATTAAAGGTTCGCCTAATAGTTGAAGTGGACAACCATTTAAGCTTTTAATAGTATTATTGAATGTTATTTTTAAATCTTCGTCACATTTTTGGGCAGAGTACAGCTTTATCACGGTACCGCATTCGTTTTGTTTTACAAACGGATTTGACGTATACAAATTAGGTGAAAATTCATCTCCATTGCGGTCATTTTCAACAACCACAATTGCGTTTAGTATGTCAAAATTCCAAAGCATTTCAAATATTTGTGGTACGTTACGCGAAGGTGTAATCACTATAAATTTACCTCTCGGTGACTGGCTTTCATGCCAAATAGTACTTTCTTTTAACTGTGCCAAAGTTATATTCAGAGAAATGTGCCCGTCTGTCTGTATAACATAGGCGTTGTAATACTTTAACGTTGATTTAATTGGCTCATGAATGTTTATAATAACACGCGGGTTATTTACTTCGGCAGATATGAAAATTCGTTCGGGATTTTCAAAAATTACACTCAGTGTGACGTCATCTAGAAAGACAGTTCTAATTAAATGCAGCAGACAAGTGTTTAGTTTAGAATCGGTATTTTTAGCAAAAAGAGCACGGTTAATAAATAAAATTAACACAGTTAAAATATAGAGCTTGTAGGTCGTCATTTGTTGGGGTTCGCTTCGTTACCAAAGTACAATAATAAACTAATTTTGTTTTAAGCAGTTAGGATCCGCTAACAAATTGCAGTTTAATTGGATTGTTTTCAAAAATCTCCTTTTGGTAGCTGTAATATTTACAATAGAAACATAAATCATATTAAAACTTTTTTGTAAAATTGTATTTACCTAGTAGCTGTAAGACCAACAATTTCGATAGATGAATAACACCACTAAAATTATTGTTACTGCCACGACTGCCATTAGAGATAATTGTGTGTATCTTAAAGAAACAGTGGGCAAGAGTAATAGATTATAGACAAAAAGGTTGTTTTTTGAAATTTTAATATGTAATAGAATAATAGATAAATAGGAAGAAACAGCAATTTTAATTTTTGATAATATACAACAAGGTATTATGACCGTAAAAGTTGATAATCGATAATGGCGTCGAAATTTCTAAAATGTGGGAATTATTTATACTAAATATTTGTTGGAAAGCATGAGCAATATGTTTTTTGCACTTGCTCTATGGTACCCTGTTTTTGCATGAATACAAACTGGTGATCACATATGAGATATTTTCTTCCAGAATAGGTCTGAGTTTTTCAGGAGTAGTTTTTCAATACTAATTTATATAGTTTAAAGTGTTTTACTACAATACTACGCCACTGTTACGAAGAAGTGCATCATTTGTAATTTTCCTAAGTGCATTTATAATAACTTTTTAGAAAAACTGCGATGACATCACGTCACTTGCCTTATAACAGATTCAATGTGAGGCGGCCATTGCGGCCTACCTCGTTAGTCTAACGTGGCGGCAACTAGCTTAAGCCTTATCCGCCACGTCTCTTTCGGGCCGGATTGAGATACGCTCAACCAGCGCGCTTACTCAAGTTAACAACGGTTCAACGAGAACAAGCTACTAGTCTTGATATCAAGCTGCGAGCCCTAAGTTTTCACTGGTCGGCGGGATTACCTAAATCTCTATTAATTCTGCAGATCAGTGCTCGAGCTGAAAACGCAGCTCACCCGTCGAACCGCACCAAGACTGCCCTAGCTTACCACCACCACCACGAGTCCTACACTGTGACCAAGACGGAAGCTGCTATTCCCTCGCGAGCTCGGATTCAGTCCCCGTGGTACCAGTCAAAAAAGTGGACATTTTGGAGCCTTACCAGTTTAGGCTACTCGCAGTCCCAGTATTGGTCGACTACGCACCGCCCAGATTAGTCGGCAGTCGGTCTGATGTGACCGGTACCTTGCGATACGGGGCGTGAGCAGGCGATGTGCACTTCACCCCTAGGACTTAAGTTCCTAATGCAGCAGCCGCACCACTTATTCCTGCAGCTCACCTCCACCTACCCAAATCTCGGCCTCCAACCACCAGTATATTGCTTAGGCAAATTTATAACCTCTAGAGCCCACCTTGACGTAGTGACTGAGACTCAGGCAAATTTATAGCCACGGCCAGAGAGCGGAATCCCGTTCCAGAAAACGAGCTGCCGCTAAGGAGTTAGGTGATCATACTAAGGGCTAGCAACACCTTACCTCGTGAAATAACTCACCCAGTTTTCTATGGTCCCAATTAAGACAAACCTTGAACCTCTCCGAAGAGCGGTGGAGGTACCAAGTTGAAATCACCGAAGTGACCGTTACAACTCCGACCCCGCAGCAGGTATCTTTATTCGTGCCACTCACCTAAGTGAGGGTCTTCGGTCGTCCCTGTTTTATGACAGAAGAAAACAGAGTCGCAAAATCATAAATGAAGTAAATCCTGTAGGTTGGTTTGCTTAATCTTTCACCTCTTATACCCGAAGGTGTCGAGGTCTTTCACTCCGGGTAGGCTTGTGTAATAGGAGGTAGTGGGGCCTTTTGTCCTTTAGACTGCTACGCTCCTGAAGCTTATGCCACCCTTCATGCACATTCATTCATTGTCATTGACACACGTGTTTAATTTTGTTTTATGTCGTTTATGACTTTGTTACTTGTCCTAGTTAGTCAGTAATCAAGGCAAGCGCTGTTAATTGTAACCCAACGTCGAATGGTTACCGAGCTCGATAGCGATCTACAGAATTACAGAAAAAAATTCTGCTTCTTCCAGGATTCGAACCGAGAACTCACGCATTGTAAGGCTGATCCTCTACAACTGGACCACCGGACTCTTAAATCCTCTAGGTAACATATAAAAATATGCATTTTAACAATAAGTATTTTTCTGCTTCAACCAGCTAATTAGAAAATATTTTCTGAATGGGCAATATGTGCACATTTGTGCAATACCGGGTGACGTCATTATAAGCTGCTTAATATCTAACCTCTAACAAGGTATAACAGTAGAAAAACCACCACCCGCAACTAAGATTCAGGACATGTTTTGAAGAACATTGTTGGGTATCTGTACTGTAAATCTTGTAACAGTCTCACCATTAATTAAAAAAATAGCCTTTTCGTTTACTAGATTTTTAAACACAGCTCTAATACTTATGGTTATTAATTTTACGTATAGGCATTGAACAACCATAATGGTCAATTTAGAAACAACTTTTCTCGGATAACGTTTGGGCAATTGTTAAAAACGCTTATTAGCATCTGCCTAAAGGTTAACTGCCACAGATCACCTAAAAGATATGAAGTAATATCCTAGTTTCGAATGGTAATCAAAAGTCAACATTTTCAGTTACAATAAAGATATTTTTTTCGGATAACAATTGGGCGACTTTTAAAGGCGTTTGCTGAGCATCTATCTGAAAGTTAACCACTGTAGGTAATTTAAAAGATGCGCGGTCAAATCCTGTTTTTTAATGCTATTCATAAGTTAAACTTTTTGGTTACGATAATGTTAGCATTTTTAGGTTAACTGTTTGTTAACTATAAGTTGAGCGTTAACAATACTGTGCTTTTGCAACCATTACGAATTCATAAAAAACATCTAAAGGATATTATGAACGGGTCAAAAAATGACCGCTTTCTGTACAATCAAGGTTAATTTTAGTTGTGTGAGTATTCATTAAAGAAAATTGTTTTGATAAAGATATACAAATTACGCTAAGTATTTTGGCTGAAAATGGTATTTTTTAGGAATCCTCGCACTTCTAAGCGACTGTTCTACCTCAAGACCACCCCCAGCAATCGGAAATTTACGGGTATTTCATAGATATTAAGACAACTATGCAATGTGATGCAATTTTGCAGAACCAAAGTAGGTTGTACTGTAAGTTTACAAATATAACAGCATGAACCAAATGGTATGGCCCGTATAATAAAAAAAATGATAAATATTAAAAATTTATTTATTCATATATATAACACCCTCAAATGCAGGATAACTGTGATACTGATAGGATAATTACGCAGAAAAACAATTAATACTAACTATTAATTTAAAAAATTTTTGTAGTTACCATAAAGTAATTCTAATACAAAAACGGCAGTAGCAAACGATAATCCAACTGCTAAACAAATAAAGTGTCCAAGCAAGTGATTAATTCCCAACGCAATATTGCCTGTTTCCTCTTCCAAATCATTGTGGGACATGGCCAGTTTAAATATTCTTTCATAAAATCCATTTTCGTATATCATTCTCAGAAGCTTGTTAAACGTGTTAATAAAAAAGTGCCCTTTCCTCATAGCCAATGTCATTTCCATAGCGAACAAATTAGCGTTTAATATGTCAACTGTAGATTCCCCTCCTTGCAAACAGACATTTATTGCTTTCCGAGCTACCAAACCCGTGCTGTTGCGGTATTTCAATACTTTTCTTAAAACATCGGAGACATTAACTTCAGGTCTATGTACAATGTTATTTTTCATTTTAGCATACACTTCACTACCGTACATTTTGCTAAAATTTAGTTTATTTGCATTCCCTTGCACGACAACACTAAGGCCGGAGCTCATAAGTTCATCAATTGAACTAATTCCAGGATTAAAGGTAGGTTCAGTTAAAATGCTAATTAGATTTGCTTGAAACGTTGTGTACAAAATGATACAGTAAAGACAATAAAATTGGGCTATGAACCTCAAAGCGTTTGTTTTGGGGTAAAGGTTATTCGGGATGCTGAGCGTCATCGCAAAAATGCTTTGAAAGCACCGACAAAACTTCTTAAAATTTTTCCTATCGCCTAGAAGCTTTGCAGTTAACCACCAAAAACAAGTTACCACGATGACAGCTATTCCGATCCCAGTCCATACTTTCTTCTCATATGTAAAAGCAATTGTGTAAGCCGTTGATACTCTGTTCGCTTTAGGAAAGACCCATACCAGTTGGTCGTGATAAAATATATCTGTCAAGTCGTAATCTTTCAACCAGCTCTCATCTCTAGCTAGTGTATGACTCATCAATATGCCTTCTATGCGATTGTAATGGGTACTTTTGTTGTTTCGTTTTAGAGAACTGGACACATTTGTTTTTAAAATTTTACTCATTAAAACCAAAACATGCCCAAGTATACCATGATCAGGTACGCTTTTAAAACTTTTTATTAAAGGTTCGCCTAATAGTTGAAGTGGACAACCATTTAAACTTTTAATAGTATCATTGAATGTTATTTTTAAATCTTCGTCACATTTTTGGGCAGAGTACAGCTTTATCACGGTACCGCATTCGTTTTGTTTTACAAACGGATTTGACGTATACAAATTAGGTAAAAATTCATCTCCATTGCGGTCATTTTCAACAACCACAATTGCGTTTAGTATGTCAAAATTCCAAAGCATTTCAAATATTTGTGGTACGTTACGCGAAGGTGTAATCACTATAAATTTACCTCTCGGTGACTGGCTTTCATGCCAAATAGTACTTTCTTTTAACTGTGCCAAAGTTACATTCAGAGAAACGTACCCGTCTGTCTGTATAACATAGGCGTTGTAATACTTTAACGTTGATTTAATTGGCTCATGAATGTTTATAATAACACGCGGGTTATTTACTTCGGCAGATATGAAAATTCGTTCGGGATTTTCAAAAATTACACTCAGTGTGACGTCATCTAGAAAGACAGTTCTAATTAAATGCAGCAGACAAGTGTTTAGTTTAGAATCGGTATTTTTAGCAAAAAGAGCACGGTTAATAAATAAAATTAACACAGTTAAAATATAGAGCGTGTAGGTCGTCATTTGTTGGGGTTCGCTTCGTTGCCAAAGTACAATAATAAACTAATTTTGTTTTAAGCAGTTAGGATCCGCTAACAAATTGCAGTTTAATTGGATTGTTTTCAAAAATCTCCTTTTGGTAGCTGTAATATTTACAATAGAAACATAAATCATATTAAAACATTTTTTGTACAATTGTATTTACCTAGTAGCTGTAAGAGCAACAATTTCGATAGATGAATAACACCACTAAAATTATTTTTACTGCCACGACTGCCATTAGAGATAATTGTGTGTATCTTAACGAAACAGTGGGCAAGAGTAATAGATTATAAACAAAAAGGTTGTTTTTGAAATTTTAATATGTTATAGAATAATAGATAAATTAGGAAGCAACAGCAATTTTCATTTTTGATAATATACAACAAGGTTTTATGACCGTAAAAGTTGATAATCGATAATGGCGTCGAAATTTCTAAAATATGGGAATTATTTATACTAAACATATGTTGGAAAGCATAAGCAATATGTTTTTTGCACTTGCTCTATGGTACCCTGTTTTTGCATGAATATAAACTGGTGATCAGATACACTCACCGGCACAAAAAACGGGCCACCCAACTTTTTAAGTAAATTAAGGTTTTTTTATAGTTATAACATAAAAAACACTAAAGTTTTAAAATTTAACTTCTTTCCTCATCTGTTTAGATTCGATTGTAACAAAAAACTGCTTTCAATTTGTTTTTAAATTGTTTGTTTACATGATTTCAAGTATGCCTTGCATTTGGGTCAAAATAATGGCCGCAATAATTATTGCATTTGTGCAAAGTTATCTTGTCATTTTCAATTGTTTTTACTGTTTTGACGAAATTAACAAATGCCAAACAGAAACTAAAACTCAAATTAATTTGTTACCGTTCACAATTATGGCTGTAAACCCTGAAACAGCGTCTGCTATTGTTGCATTACTTCAAGACGGAAGAAGTCAGCGATTTGTGGCTTTGCAATATGGAATATCCAGAAGTACTGTGGAACGAGTTCATACACGTTTTTTGGAAACTGGTGTCAAAATTCCAAAGCATTTCAAATATTTGTGGTACGTTACGCGAAGGTGTAATCACTATAAATTTACCTCTCGGTGACTGGCTTTCATGCCAAATAGTACTTTCTTTTAACTGTGCCAAAGTTACATTCAGGGAAACGTACCCGTCTGTCTGTATAACATAGGCGTTATAATACTATAACGTTGATTTAATTGGCTCGTGAATGTTTATAATAACACGCGGGTTATTTACTTCGGCAAATATGAAAATTCGTTCGGGGTTTTCAAAAACTACACTCACTGTGACGTCATCTAAAAACAGAGTTCTGATTAAATGTAGCAGACACGTGTTTAGTTCCAAATTAGTATTTTTAGCAAAAATAACATAGTTAGCAGATAACATTAACACTATAACAATTTGTGCTTTACAGTGGTCCATAACTTGCTGAGGTTTACCCGACAACCAAAGCACTACTACATAATATTATTAAAATTGTTTTGAGGGGTTTAGGATTCACGATTATCTAACAAATTGCCATATAATTCTAGTGGTTTTATGAATCATCAATTACGAGCTCCACTATTTACAGTAAATGAAATTAAAGGCGCGGTCGTACTCATTCCTAGGAGCATCAATTCTTAAAGAACAATAATAGGACCTCTAAAGGTAATACAACCAAAACTGTATTATTAGAGTAATTTGTGTGTATCTGCCAGAACAATTTTTCTTCGGTAAAGATACAAAATGGACTGTTTGGGAGAAGAATAAGAAATTTTAACGTGCTTGATAGTAATGAGACTGCTGAATATGGTCATAATCGGTTTGCTTATCCCCAACACAAACGTTTTTACTTAAAAATTGACTGCGCACTTAGTATGGAGGTAGGAAAAGGTTTTGGGTGTTGTTACACATTAATCAATCATTTTGGCGCCTCTTGCAATCAGGTGCCCAATCAGGCCGTAACTTGGGCTGGCATAAGTGCGGGAGGGGGAAACGGTAATTACAATTTTTCCCTTTTTCTCGCATATCCTTATGCAACGTGCTAGCTTTTTTGCATTTTCGGCGTTAATTTGTAGTCTATTTTCTATTTAATTTTTTTTTCTGGCCGGTTATTTTCTAATCTTCTCAAGTCCTTGTAATTGTTAACCAAGGATCATCGTACTTTGACATCCAAGATACCAGTTACCGTGATCAGATGGGGACGATCACCTCAGTGACAGGCGTTAACAAAGACCTATTTCACTGGGACGGCGTTGTAACGGCCACATCGGTGATTTCAACTTGGTACTTGCTCATAGAAATGGTTCAAGGTTATCTTAATTAGGACCAAACAGGATTAATTAGGTGATTTCACGATTTGGAGAGTTTTCAATACCTCCTAATGTGGATACCAAATATCTGAACGTTAGTGTGTCTGCTTAAATGGAAATCCCGTTTCCTAACATGTGTTCCAGTCACTACGTTTAGCAGACCACGTAGATTACAAATATGCCTAGGCAATAAACGTAGTAGTTGAAGATCATCGATAGGTCCAGGAAATAGTGTGTGTGCGGGCATGAGCAACCTAGGACGTAGAAGTGAAGTTTCAATTTGTCTGCTTACGACCATAATTAAAGTGTCGACCCAGGACGCTCACAGTCCTGGGGTCGGCCCTTAAGGTATCGGTCGCTATGATCAGACCGGCTACCAACCTATCTGGGAGATGAAAAATTGACCACTATATATATACTATACTGGGAGGGCTTTGAATGAATGTTCAGAGGAGTTCAACTAGTGAATTTCGTAACCGGTGCCACTGGGACTGCTTTTGAACAAGCTGTGGGATGTTTAGTGCCAGTGGTGGGCTTTTGTAGGCAAGAGTGCGGCTCCATGGATGAACCGCGTTTCAGCACTTATCTGCAGAATCAGTGGAGAGTTAGCTAGTATTTACTCCTTACCAGTGAGGAGTAGGGCTTGCAGCCTTATGGCGTACTGGAAGCTTGTTTTCATGTTACATGGCGCAAGCGCGCTGATTCGGGTTAAGCTCAATCTGTGCCAGAAGATAGGGCGGAGTAAGGCTCATGCTAACTGCAACCACGGTTTTAAAAAGAAATAGCCGTATTGGATGCCCACATGGTCTCGTACTACCGACTGTTTTCAGGCGGGGCAAAGTTATTTAACCAACACAATGTTCTATGCGGTCACGGTTCTCTATTACCCGCCTTCGCTAGTTTCTACTGGCGACTGCAGAGTTGTCGATGGTTTCGTTGTATAGCGCGACTATGGCTCTCTCCTGGGAGGTAGAAACTATTAACTGCAATTAATGATACATTTTGTAGGTAATGTAACGAGGAAGAAGTAACGTACATGTTCTGTAATGGATATGGTAGTCTTGTTGGTCAACATAGGTACTTTCAAACAAATTATCTGAAACCCCCATGTTATTTGCATCTATTAAGGTTATTCTGGAATTCTTCTTACCATACAGGCTACCACTATGAGTGTTGCCCGTTTTGATAATATAGAAAACAACCATGTCTAGTCTATGTTCTCGTTGGTCACAAATCCCCACTTATGACACATGTAATTTTTACAACTATCTCCTTAATACGAATACTTTACATTTAAAACATTCCTGTTCTGTCATTCGCATGCTGTTTTTCCAATTTCTGATTCAGTTTTGTCTTTTTTTTACGGTAGGTGTAATGTTTACCAATCCACACCTTACCCTTATAGTTAGTTGTTTTTGTGCACACTTTTTAGCTGCGTTTCAGCTTGGAGACTGATCTGCAGAAGCAGTGGAAGTTTACCATACCAGTGAAGACTAGAGCTTCCAATTTGATGTCGTACTGGCAGCTTGTGCTTCTTTTACCATAAGTAACCGAGCTGATTAAATGTGAACTTAGTGCACGCCAGAAGATAGCCGTAGTGAATCGAGGCTCATGCTAGGTGCCGCCACGTTAATCAAGGGTAGTCGTAATAGCTCCTCACATGGTCTATGACTACCGACCGATGTGGTGGGGTTGATATTGCATGACATAATTGCGGTTATGTTATAAGATACAGATCTGTTAGTATGTTGTTTGTATCTGTTAAACTTATGTGGTAAAACATCTTACTACAGATGCTACTTAATAGGTACGCCACCTGTATGAATGTTGCACATCCGATAGACGTTTTTTTACCAATTTTTCAGTTACGTCGCAGAGATGTTGTTTTAGCGGAAACATATGCAATGGTAATTTTAAACATTATCGGCAAATTAGAGCTAAAATTTTAAATTGTTTCAGAAAAAATAAAATATTGAAGAGGGGAAGAGTTGGAAAACTATATGTTTGTGCAAATTGAGAACTACTAGAACCGTAGAATACGAATGCGAAATATCTACAGGTGTTGACTTTGAGTCGAATATGCACATGCCTTGACAACTTATTCTTTATCTGATTTTCATTAACACCACATATTTTTTAAGCTTCAATGGAAATAGGCATACCTATCACTTGTACTGTATAATATAAACAAGATAAATTATAATTATTTATTCATCAATATAACATAATCAAATGCAAAATAATTTTGCAGGTTATGCTGTAAATATAGATTAATTGTTGTGCCGGGTTATTATATTTAAAATTTAACACAAAGTAATTCTATAGTGAATACAACAGTAGCAAACGACAATCCAACTACCAAGCAAATAAAATGGTCAAACAAGTGATGCAATCCCAGCACGATATTTTTTGTTTCTTCTTTTAACAGTTTGCGGGGCATAGCCAATTGAAGGATTCTTTCGTAAAATCCATTTTCATATATCTTTCTTAGAAGTTTGTTAAACGTGTTAAGAAAAAAGTGTCCTCTCCTCATAGCCAATGTCATTTCCAAAGCAACCAAATTAGAGTCCAATACGTTAACTGCGGATTCGTTCCCTTGTAAACAAGCATCCATTGATTTTCGAGCTAGTAAACCCGTGCTGTTGCGGTGTATCACCACTCTTAGTAAAACATTAGAGACATTAACTGTAGGTATATATACAAGGTTATCTTGCATTTTAGCATACACTTTACTGCCGTACATTTCGCTAAAATTTATTTTATCTGCATTCCCTTGCAAGACAACACCGAGGCCGGAGTTCATAAGTTCTTCAATTGAACGAAATCCAGGATTATTGTTAGGTTGAGTTAAAATGCTTACTAGATTTGCTTGAAACGTTGTATAAATAATTATGCAATAGAGACAATAAAATTGGGCTAGGAACTTCAAAGAATTTGTTTTAGGGTTAAGATTATCTGAACTGCCCAGCGTCATGGCAATGATCGTAAGAGAACACCGACAAAACTTAAATTCTTTCCTATCAACTAAAATCTTTGCAATTAACCACCAAGAGAAAAGAACCACAGAGAAAGCTATTCCGATACCAGTCCATACTTTGCTATCGTACGTAGATGCCATTGTGTTAGCTGTTGAAATTTTTTTCGCTTTCGGAAAGACCCATACCAGTTCATCTCGATAAAATACGTCTGTCAAGTCGTAATCATCTAACATGTTAATAGCACTTGCTAGTGCATGAGTAAATAATATACCCTCGCTTCGATTGTAATGAGTTCTTTTGTCAATTTGATTTTTAGAACTGGAAACATTCGCTTTTACCAAGTTACCCATTAAATCCAAGATATGCCAAAGAAGGCCATGAGCAGGTCGGTTTTTGAAACTCTTTGTTAAATACTGACCGAACAATTTAAGTGGACAATTGTTTAAACTTTTGATAGTTTCATTAAATACAGTTTTCAAGTTTTCATCGCATTTTTGGGCGAAGTAGAGCTTTATTACATTACCACATTTATTTTCTTCCACAAACATGTCTGACGTATATAAATTTGGTAATAACTCTTCACCATCATTGGTGTTTCCATCAACTACAATTACGTTTAGTATGTCGAAATTCCAAAGAACTTCAAAAACTTTTGTTATGTTAGGCGATGATGTAATCACTATGAATTTTCCTCTCGGTGACTCGCTTTTGTTCCAAATCGTACTGTCTTTTAACTTAAGCAAAGTTATATTTAAAGAAACGTGCCCGTCTGTCTGTATCATATAGGCGTTATAATACATTAACGTTGATTTAATTGGCTCATTAATGTTTATAATAACACGTGGGTTATCGATTTCTGCAACAATGAAAATTTGTTCGGGATTTTCAAAAATTACATTCAGTGTGACGTCATTTAGGAACGACGTTCTAATTAAATGTAAAAGACAAGTGCTTATGTGTGAGTTATCATTTTTAGCAAACCCAACACAGCTATTAACTAAAATAAACACTATAAGTACATGCGGTATATAGTTGCCCATACTTTCCAAACTTTGCTCAGTTTCTAAAATACAAATACATAAAACACTGTTTCGAGGATTCACGGTTTTCTAACATATTACAATATAATTTCATTGTTTTCAAGAATTCTCTATGACGACTTACGAGTTTTTAGGCGTAGTTGTACGTATACCTACCAATTCCTCAGCGTAATTCTACTAGGATAATAGTGTCACTAATGTTATTACAGCCGAAACTATCAAAGTAATGTGTGTGTGTCTGACACAACAACTTTTTGTTATTAGATACATAAAATTTATTAAGGAAATAAAAAATAGTGAAGAAGATTAGCTAGTGACGTGTTTGAAACTTTTTAAAATTTATCCAGAATAGTTACTTAAAATTCTGTAGATTACATATTTCTTCCTTGTCTTACCCCTGTTTTGCTACTTGCTCATTCGTCCCATCTTTATTTGCCCAAATTTTCTATACCTCGTTCTAGTGCAGTTATCCAACCATCCTGTCTTTATACCAAAGAGCATAATATATAGTTAAGAGTATGCATGACCTTGATTGCTATAGCCTTATTCTGAATAAAAGGTCAAAGCCGTAATTACCCCGTTTGGTCGTAATATGACTATGCCTAAACTACTTGAGACAACTACACCAGTCGACACATACAACCGCGTTCGATGCTGTCACCCTATAATATCACTGTTACTATGTATGGCATCACCCTGTAACTAGACTTTCCTGGTTACCAACAAAAAGTTGTATTTAAATCTTTTAACTGCATGCGTAAGTCGGGTTATATTAAATCTTGCGGATTTATTATTGGAATTAATTTAAATTCCAATGTTTTCGCGCATATCTGACTCACCGTTTAACAAACTTTCGGGAACGTTCGCGCCCGCGGGCGGAAAGAGTTTGGTCTGCTTTAAGCTGATTGCGCAGGCGGATGTGTGCTGGCAAGGACCAAAACAAAGACTTTTGTTTAAGATGCAAAGTGTTTTGTTGCTGTGCAGTGAACATCAATGCACACAGTGAAATTCTATAAGTAAAAATCCATTCATTAGTGCAATACTACGTGCTCTAAATTATTCTAATATATAAGAAGTGCCTCGACTTGGCCGCCTAAATAAGTTGGACGAGACAAAGAAACTTGAAGACGATCAACCTATCAAACTGGCAGTTATTAAGAATGCAACGCTGTTTCTCAAGTGTTTTTCGTAGTGGCGAAAACTACTTATATCCAGTGCTATTGACGTGCAAGTATCGCGTAGTTACTTTAAACTAAGTGGGATTCCCCGCAATAAAGAGCGCGGCTTTACGATTAAGCAAAGATATATGAAAGACGTAGGCCCAATTGATTGGTGAAACAGCACAGGCAGCCTTTCTTCTTTTTTTTCTCTAATAGTTTTACTTGTTCTGTAAACCACGGTTTCTTGTTATAGGTGGCGTTAATGTTTGTTGTTTTTATTCCCAGTGCCTCTTCTGATGCTGCCCTTATGTTGTTTTTTTGTTACTCCAGCTTTCTTCCGCGCTATCTGTTGTGGTTGTGGTACTGGCATTAATTTTATCCACTAAATTATTCTGAAACAGTCTGGTGCTGTAGCCCAATAACGATTTGATACTGATATTCGTAACTAGTATTGGTTGCTTTCTCATCTGTGGCATTAAGTGTAGTCGTAAATTTCCTAGGACCAAAGTATGATCCTATTCGACATTTGTAAAAGTGTTGTAACTTCTAAACTATTCGTACTATTTTTATATCTGGTATCTATATGAAAAGCTTATATTATAGTATATTAAAATGAGCATAAGTAAAATTTTGGTTTTCCCCCCTAGAGGGTGAAGGCACCCCTTTCCAGCTTGACGTATGCATGAGGTTCATAACGAAGGTATATGTTACATATATTATCATACATTTTTACCTTTGATGACCAGTGAAACTCAAGGAAAGCCTACCCGTTTTCTCTACTAATCGGTTGCATACGTCAATATTGACATTTTTGTTACATAATTTGTGTTAAGTAAACAAAAGATACTTCTTATTTATTTATTCATAACTATCGCACAATCTAAGCAGGACAATTGCATAAGATCGGTATTACAATTACATAATTACTAATTACTTTTCTAATTCTACAAAGAGTAATTCTAGAAGGAACGCAACAGTAGCCAAGAAAAATTCGACTACCAAACAAGTAAAGTGGCCAAGCAAGTGACTAATTCCCAGCGGAAAGTTGCTTGTTTCCTCTTCCAAATTCTTTTGGGTCATAGCCCGTTGAAAAATTTTTTGAAGTGTTAATAAAAAAGTGCCCTTTCCTCATAGCCAATGTCATTTCTATAAAAACGAAATCAGTGTCCAATATATCAACTGCAGATAAGCCTCCTGGCAAACAAACATCTATTGCTTGCCGAGATACCAAAGTGGTGATGTTATAATACTTCACTATTGTCATTAGAATATCGGTTAGGTTAAGTTCAGGTATGTATCCATAATTTTTTTGCATATTAGCATACACTTGGCTACCATACCATGCGGTAAAATTTCTTTTGTTTAACTCAGGGCCTTTTACGACAACTGTAACGCCAGAGTTTATGAGTTCTTCAATTGAATTAAATTTTTGAAAATTACATAAAGTGTGGCATTATCTGGAAACAGAGTTTTAAATAAATGTATTGAACAAGAAGTTAGTTCAAAATTTGTCCTTTTCGCAAAAAGGTCACAGTTATTAGATAAAATTAACGCCATAAAAATATAAGTTTTGTAAGTCTTCATTTTTTCGGGTCTGCCCGGTTGTCAAAGTACATTTATATATAAATTTTGTTTTAAGTAGTTAGAAGTCACGATTACCTAACAAATTACAGTGTAATTTGATTGTTTTCCAAAATTATACTTTACGAGCTGTAATGTGTACCATAAAAACATAAACCATATTGAAAATTAAATTTTTTTTGTAATTGTACTTACCTGGTAATTGTAAGAACAACAATTTAGTTTTAGGTTAGTGTTTTATTTTATTCCACATACAAGATGTTTACACAAAATAATCGATTGAATTTTCCATAATTCCTTAACCAAATTCGAACAATTAGTTTTAAACTTACAAACTCTATTGACTTCATCTGGCATTTCATTACAAAATTTATCTTTTAGTAAACCGGGTGTAAACAAAATATGGTTCACTCCTCCTCTTTTTTTTATTAATTAAGATACACCAATGAAATTTGGAATAGGCAATATATTCATAATATTCAATTGTTTGATTGTGTTGGCAATTTTTTACCACTTCCGGTTTCGCCGAAGTTGACTATAACTTTCCTATTTTAAACGCAACACTCTGTATAATTGTACATGTTTGGAATCGGAGAAAATTCTGCATACGATTGTGTACTTTAATTGTTTTTTTGACAACTTTAATATTTTCATTTAACTTTTTTGGATTTTAATTTAGAGCCCCCGTGACGGGTATAAAACTGTTCCTCTGCAGCCAGGCGTTGCCACTAAACTGTTTTCTATTGTTTGCTGTCTGAATTAGTCAATCCCGGGCGCTTTAAAAAATTGGCTTAGACCGCGTCGTCATGCGTGGAAATTACACCCAGCATAATCAGGAAAGGACCGACCTGTAGCTTGATTTCTTGGTTAAGTGTCATGGACCTGTGCGTTTGAATCTGGAATGGGTGGGGACAAAAATTCCGACCTTCATCCCATTCTGTTGTGGTAGGTACATTTGGGAGACCGTTTGGATTACAAATTTTCTTTGTGCTCACGATGGTTATGAGGGCGTCTAGAAACTGTAGTTGAAGGTAGTGCCGGCTTTAGTTGTAATTCGCCCCTAGGCACAGCCACCTTTTGCGCCCTTGTAACGAAGGTTAGGGGCCCGACCGGGGGATCCAGGTCCCCCAGAAAACTTTTATTTTTTTTAGAAAAATACACAGTCTTACGCATCAAATTGGCTATTATTGTGATACACAACGCGCGCCCTCCCAGAGCCGGCACCCCTAGGCACGAGCCTATGAGGCCTAGTCGGAAAACAGGCTCTGGTTGAAGGTGTCAAGTCTCACCAAGTAGGTGACGGGCGTTACCATTTTTAGGAACTTGCACTAAAAGCAGGTGGCGGTTCTCTAATTATTCAATAAATGTAAAACAAACAGGACCCCACTCTGACGTTGTCAAAATACCAGCTACTACGGTTCGACTGACTACCGACCAACCTGGCGCGGAGAAGTCTAGTTGGCGTTGCACCTGTTAAATTTGATTGATTAACCATGACAAAGCCCTGTACATTCTTAGTTCTCCATAACCAATCTCCGTTTCCATTGGTTATTGCAGGGTTGCACGGTGCTTTCGTTTTGTACTTGCGGCAGTTCTGATAGACTACTAATGGCTGTTCCCACCTCCACGTTAAGTTGTCAGGGGTGTAACCCGCCAGTATACATACGCACGCAGACATGCAACGAGAACGCCCGCCCGCGTACGTAAACTATTTAAAACAAAATAAGGTTTCACTTTGTCCCATTTGATTTCGTCTTTCTTTTCAGCTGCTTTTTTCTTTTTGTCTCTTGCATTATTATTTTTTTCTTCGCGGCCGGTAAATTTGATTTTCTTTCTTTGCTGATGGGTTTGGTTTTTGCTTTTTAACCGGTCATGCAAAGTTTGGTTCATTGCATGAATGACTACAGCGGCAGGTCATCATCACTTGAGCTTTCAGGCTTCATACCAGGGTTCGCTTGGAGTGTCTGCACAAACGATGGTGGGTTCACCTTATCCTCGTCACTTCAATTCTGTGGCTTCGTGCTGGAAGTCTAGGGCTGAGACACAATATAAGATGATCTGTTTCTTGTGCGTTCTCAGGTGGAGTAACGTAAATATCGGCAGAGTGAACGTATTTGTGTTATAGAGCAGCTGGCAACTCAAACAAAGGCATGCTGGAATGTTATTAAATTTTCCAAAAAAAAATGTTCAGAATGCGCAGCGTTCCTCTAAAGGGACACAACTTTTTAGGTTCAGATTACGTCACATAATCGCAAATAAATGGCGTCACTGTGACATCCATACGATTTTACAATGCCTTGGCAATCTCATAACATGATAATTACAGATCTAAACGATTTGTGTCGAACCTTGCGCTGTACTGACTTGAATCTATCTATTTGTTAAAATACCAAAATTCAATTCAAAAAACCGACACATACGTTGAAGCACCACATTACTTGTGCTCTCAAACGGGTTTCAGGTTAGGTTAGCTATCGCATGAGCCAGCGAAAATTTAAAATAACGACGTCCTTTCTAAGGGACGCTATGCAATAGTAGAGATAATACTTTATTTATCTTGCACAAATGGGTTAATCAACCGAGTGCATTTAACCAAACATAGTTGAATACGGTTTTTACCATACATACCCACCAGTTATATTATGTAACAAAGAGATGACCAATTTTAAGTGTTTAGTCATCAATGTAATATAGTCAAAAGTAGTATAATTTTTTACGTAATACACACAAAATAGATTAATATTAAGATTAGGTGCAAACAAATTACTGATTGTTAATTTAAACTATTAACAGAACATCATGTTGATGGCTTCTAATTTTTTATTTTTTTACAAAGTAATTCTATAACGAATACAACAGTAGCAAACGACAATCCAGCTGTTAAACAAATAAAATGGCTAAGCAGGTGATTTGTTCCCAGCGCGACGTTTTCTGTTTCCTTTTCCAAATCATCGTGGGCTTCAGCCAGTTTAAAGATTCTTTCATAAAATCCGTTTTCGTATATAATTTTTAAAAGTTCATTAAATGTGTTCATAAAAAAGTGACCCTTCCTTAGAAACAGCGACATTTCCATATTGAGCAAATTAGAATTCAATATGTGAACTGCAGATTCGCCACTTTGCAAACAGACACTTACTGATTTTCGGGCTAGCAAAACCGTGCTGTTGCGGTATATCAATAATTTATTTAAAACATCGGAGTCGTTAACTTTAGGTACATATACAAGATTATCTTGCATTTTAGCATACACTTCACTGCCATACAATCCGTTAAAATCTATATTATTTGCGGTCCCTTCTAAGACAACACCAAGACCGGAGCTCATAAGTTCATCAATTGAACTAATTCCAGGATTATAGATTGGTTGGGTTAAAATGCTTATTAGATCAGCTTGAAACGTTGTGTAGAGAATAATGCAATACAGATAATAAAAATGAGCTATGAACCTCAAAGCGTTAGTTTTCGGGTTGAGGTTATCCGAAATGCTGAGCGTCATGCCAAAAACGCTAATAAAGCACCGCCAAAGGTTCTTAAAATTTTTCTTATCATCTGAACGGTTTGAAATTACCCACCAAGAACAAGCAACAACAACGAAAGCTATTGCAATCATTATCCACACTTCCTTTTTATAAATGAAAGCAAATATTTGAACCGTTGAAATTTTGTCGGGTTTAGGAAGAACCCATACAAGTTCATCTCGATGGAAGATATCACTTAAGTCGTAAGCATTTATTAAATGTGCTTCTCTTGTTATTGCGTAAGTAAGTAGTATACCGTCTTTACGATCGTGTTGAATATTTTTTTCATTTTGTTCTACCAAGCTGGATACACTTGTACTTAAGGCTTCGCCCATGAAATCTAAAATTTGCCCAAACACTCCAAGAGCGGGTACGTTTTTCATACTCCTCATTAAATTCTCGCCTAACAGCAGAATTGGACACCCATTAAATTTTTGAATGGTTTTATTAAACGCCAAAATGGAATCGCATTTTTGGGTCGAAACTAGCTTTGCGGTACTTCCACATTGATTTTCTTTTGCAAATGGATCTGACACATACAAATTCTGTACAAATATGTTTTCATCAAGGGTACTCTCACCAAGCACTATTACATTCATTATGTCGAAATCCCAGAGGATTTCAAATATTTTTGCTATGTTAGGTGAGGATGTGACAACTAAAAATCTTGCTCTTGGTGATTCACTATCGTTCCACACTGTGCTTTGTTTAAGCTTGTTTAAAGTTGTATTTAAAGAAATGTGTCCAACTGTGTATATAACATAGACATTGCGGTATTTTAATGATAATATAATTGGCTCGTTAATATTTATAATGACACGCGGATTATTCAGACCTGGAACCATGAACTTTTGTTCCGAATTTTCAAAAATAAAGTAAAATGTGTCATCATCCAAAATTGAGGTTTTTATCACGTGTTGTATACAGTTTGTTAATTCCAAATTAGCACTTTCAACAGAAGAAAGATTGTAAAAACAAAATAGGACAAGAACAATATATGGGACAGACTTCTTCATGTTGAATTGCTCACTTGATCACTAATGTACGACTACTTAAAAAAAATATCTTAGGCACTCTAACGGATTATATATCAAATTATACTTCTGGTTCATATTTTACAGCGGAACTACAAATCTCATTTAAAATCTATCATCAGCACTATGTTAATGGAAAAACCCCGAACAACAACTTTAATGCAGTAAATGTTGTTATGGACTAGTAGTAGTAGTAGTAACAAAAACAATTTTCGTAAATTACACCAGTTCAAAAAAATTTTCGAGTATTGTAAATATCAATTAATTTACAAACAAGTCGGAAACACACATAAATACCCTAAAGAAAATTTCCTAGCAAATATTTGACTGTGTTAAGCTTACAATTTAGTTATTCTAACCAAAAATAAGGAATGTTGGTGTTAAGAAAATGATGGTAAGGTTACTGCAGTACTACTCTACTACTAGTAATAAAAGACATATTTATTAGACTTCACAGATAGATCCATAGTTACCGGCAAAGACAAGATCTTTCTCCGAACTTCTTGAAAACACCGGCCCCCGCACCAGAGAATAGCTCAGCCAATTCTATACCCATCAGTCAGGATAACTACCACCTGCTTTTAAAAGATCTTAAATAATAGCTATACTAAAACACGGAAAACCTATTACAAAGGTAGCGACCTACAGGCCTATTGGCAATAGGATTGATGTACAACTTAACCACACCATGAGAACGGTGGTCTGGGTAATAAGATCTTCTCCTAGAGAATGGCTTCCTGTACTAAGCCACTCAAGCCCTTCAAAATCTCCAAGAAAAAAGGCAGAAAATGCAAAAATTCCGATACACGAACATTTAAGAGCAGTGTCCAGGACAAGATTAAAATCTAGACGAGCTCCGTTATCAACTTCTGAATAACTTCAACTTACAACAAGCCTGGCAAGAAGAATGGCGAAATTGTTCCTAGAATTGCCGCACGAAACAACCCATCGCAGAAACGTCCAGGATTTGACCTTCCCAGACACCTCTAGACCAAGTTAAATAGAATCCGCACCGAACATGGTAGATGTGGAATCCTACTGCAAAAATGTGGATACATCGAGAGCGCAAAATGTGACTGCGGAGAAGAAAACCAAACGATACTACTACTACTTGTTTTGCGTGTTTCTTATTTTCTATGATTGCCGTCACTAGTATTTTGATGTACGCTCAATTAAAATCAACATATTAACCATACTTTGTTACACTAATTAGTTAGCGTGAAATCCCCAATCCAGCAGATTTTCGATTGTTGCGAGTTGCGGCAAGACGTCCAAGAAGATAACTTTCACGGATTCCGCGTTGTAACGGTCACTCCGGTAATTCCAAGTTAATACGTCCACCTCTCCTCGAAGAGATTCTCAGATTACCTTAATTGGGTAAGTGATTTCACGAGGTGAAGTGTTACTAGCTCTCAGAATGGGTTCCTAACATCACCTGAGTGGCAGTGCGTTTTTTGTATCGGGATCCTTGTTCCCTGTCCGTCTGTGTGACCCTACGGGTCAGAAATTTGACCAGAATATATACTGGGTGGTTAGTGGCGGATAATATACGCAGATAAAGGTGAGCTCCTGAAAGGATGGAGTAGATGCTGGTATTAGAAACTTTGGACCTAGGGGTCAGGTGCACTTTACTTGCTCACGCCCACTACTAATGTGTGGCAAACCAGGGAGCTCGTGCATTTGCACACCCAACGCTGTTAAGGTACCGGTCACTAAAATCAAACCGGCTACCGCTTTATCTGGATGGTGCGTAGTTGACCAATACTGCGTACTGCGAGTATCCTACCTGGTAGGGGAGCTTTGGTTGTTTTAAACGTCCAACCTGCGACTTTATTGATGATACCACGAGGAAAAAGTACGAGCCCGCCCCCGTCTTAGACACAGGGTAAGACTCGTGGTGGAAGTGGTAAGCCAATACAGGCTGGACGGGTTAGCTGCGTTTCAGCTAGGACACTAATCTGCAGAATCAGTAGAGATTTAGACAACCTTCACCGATGGAGGCTTAGGGCTTGCAGCCTGATGTCATGACCGGTAGCTCCAAGTTGAACCGTTTTTAACTTGAACAAGCGCGCTGTTTAAGCGCAACTTAATCCGGCCAAAGAAAGACGTGGCGGAATAAGGCTCTTGCTAGGTGGCGTCACGTTAAACAAAACAAGGTAAACTACAATGGCCTCCTCACAAGTGACTATTCCGAGTTGCCGTTTTACCTGTGCCGATTCCAACTAGGTTACAATTACCATTTATTTAAAGTGGTTGAATCTATTAGTAATTGTAAATATATTTGATATTTGTAAACAGTTCAAAATCAGTATATTTTGTTGAGGTAACACGTCTGTTACTAGAAGAAGACGAGGACGTCCGAGAAGAACGTGAAGAGAAGGAATACAGGAAGCAATAAGAGCAAGACAATTGGAAGAAAATGACTGAAAAAATAGACGAGAATGAAGATTGAACAGCTGTATTGAATGCAGGATATTAATAAAACTTATGTTTGAGCAATCTTAATAACTGTTCAAGCAGCTGTAGGGCAACTTCAAATAATAAATAAGTGAATTTGGCGTTTATGTATTTGATTTTATTAATATATGTACACCAATACACGTATAATCATTTTTATAAATTTTAAAACAGAATAATATTTAAAAACAGAGCTACTTATTGTGCAAAAGTATTTCTGCAGTATTTTATGGCCTACTATGTGTTTGTTGGGACGCAGGGTACTATACGTTAGCTCAGTAACTAGTGCTACTTAAGCAGTAAAATGCTACCTACTAAAAATAATTATCGTATTACATAGTTTTCTTTAAAATTACACAAAACACAAAGAACTTAGTCCAAAATACAACAGTAGCAAACACTAATCCGATTCCCAAATAAATGGAATTCCAAAAATAAAACGCTACCTCTGTCACAAATACAACGGCGGCAAGTAACATTCCAATTCCCAAACAAATGAAAGCGCTAAGTAAATGTCTAATTCCTAACCGGACGTGCGACGTTTCTCCTATAGTATGGCTTTCACTTACGGCCAAGCTAGCAATTCTTTCATAATATCCATGTTCAGAAATCGCACTTAAAATTGTGTTAAAAGTGGGCATAAAAAAATGACCTTTTCTCATAGCCACTGTCATTTCCATATTAAGGAGATGGGAATTTAGTACGTCAACTACAGATTCGCCATTTTTTAAACATACCTTTATCGATTTTCTGGATGCAAGAACGGTGGTGTTACGATATTTAACCAAGTTTGATAAATACTCAGTGTGGTTAACCAAGCTGAAATATATCATTTTATTTAACATTTTTGTAGCCACTTCATTTCCGTATGAAGCGGTGAAATTGAATTCGTTTTCATTCCCACATAACACAACAATCAGGTCCGAGTTTGCAAGCTCTTCGACTGTACTAATTCCCCGGCCATAAATTGGTTGCGTTAAGATGCTCATTAGGTTTGCTTGAAACGATGTATATATTTGTATGAAATACAATGAATAAATGAAGGCAATTAATTTTAAAGCGTTTGTTTTCGGTCTCGGATTAGCTGTTCCTGAAAGTGTTAAAGCTGCAATGCTGATAAAGCATCTCCAGAACGTCATATTTCCTGCTTCAGTTGAATATTTTGCAATTAACCTCCAGATACACACCGCAACAATAAATACGGAGCCAATTGCAATCCACACTTCTGTTTTAAGCACAAAACTTATTAGTCGGACAGGTGAAACTTGATTCGCTTTAGGAATGGCCCACACCATTTTGTCGCGATAATATATTCCGCTTAAATCGTAATCATCAATCCAATCATCTCCTCTTGTTAAAGTGTGCGTAAACAATATTCCTCTGTAATGACTGTAATGGGCCTCTTTCTCATTTTCTCTTACGGAACTGTTCGCGGTTGTGTTTAAAATTTCGCTCATAAACTTTAAAGTATATCCAAGAGTACCAAGGGATGGTACCTGCTTGTAATTGCTCACAAAGTAATTATTGCCCAGCAGCAAAAGTGGACACCCATTTAACTTTTTAATGGTTTCGTTAAACGTGACCTTTAAATTTCCATCGCATTTGGTGGTGAAATAAAGGTTTGTTATTTGACCACAATCGTTTTCTTCTGCAAACGGATCTGACATATACAGATCTGGTTGAAAATTATCTCCATCAACAGGGCTGTTATCAACCATAACTAGCACATTTATTATGTCGAACCGCCAAAATATTTCGAATATTGCAGGATTAGGTGTAGAAGTAATTACCAAAAATCTTCCTCTGGGGGATTCGCTCCGATTCCAAATGCTGCTTTGTGTAAGTTTCGTCAACGTTTCAATCAGAGATTTATACCCATTTGTATATATGACGCAAACATAATAGTTACTTAAAAACATTTTAAGTGGTTTGTTAATATTTACAACCATACGCGGATTATTTACATTTGGAAGGTTATCTAATTGGGTAGAATTTTCACAAATAAAATAAAGCGTGACGTCATCCGAAAATAAAGTTTGAATGAGATGTAACACGCAAGACTCTGAATCGGCATTAGGTCTTGCAGTTTTTAGGCAAAGTACATGGTCGTTCAATATAATTAGCAATGCAATAACGTTATATGTGCATTTCTCTATTTTTTTCATCATATTTTATAGCATTGTGCCTTGTTATTGAAATACGTACTAAAACTTGATAGCTAGGATTTTAATCGTTGTCAAAACACCTTAAAATTTTTTGATAACTACAGATTGTTTGTCCAAGAATAAAGGTACCAAGTAATCGATCAAAAGCAGTTTTAGTGAAGTAAATAATTTCTTATGTAACCACTAATTTATATATAATTGACTACAGTCGGAAACACCAAGTACATAACAAACTTTTGGTAGTTTATTATTGATTCGACTTGAAACCTAAGATTAGTAATAATTAAAGTAATAATAACTTTGGTAAATCAATTTTGAAATTTGTTCATAAACTAGATCATTTTTGATTAACGCTGTGATGTTCATTTCCAATGTATGTCCCACTGCGCTTAAAAAAACAGCCAGAATAAATGACTTATATCCAGAGTTTCTAAAGCACTCTGCTCCAAATCCATCCCAGTTTAAGCTACTCGCAGTCTTTTATTCTGGTAGACTACGCACCGTTCAAATTAGTATCGGGTCAGATCATAGCGCCTCGTACCTAAACAGTGTCGGAAGTAAAATTCCCCTGGGTTGCAGTTCTGATGATGGTCGTGAGAAGATGAAGAAAAACCTCACCTTCACGAGCCAGGTGCTTGATACGGACAGATAGGCAATTTCTTGCGGTACGCACCTTTACCTGCAAATCAATCGCCTTCAACCACCAGGTATCTTGCCTAGGCAAATCTACAACTTGTAAGATCTTCTAGCCACCGCTAGGGCGCAAATGAATTAGTCCAGATCAAACGTACTGTTTCTCAGATGATATTAATCCAATCTGGAAGCTACTGGACATTCCATCTCGTGAAATCCCATACACAGTCCTCAAAAACCCCAATTACGTAGACCTTGCAATTCTTCGAGAAGAGTCACGAAAAGTTACCGTTTCAACTCGGGCGAAAGCGCCTTCGTTCACGCGTTTTGCTGAGGTAACAGTTCTTGGGAGTCTCACCAGCAACTTACCTAGAAAACTAGAAAAGAGATAATCTACAGAATAACAATAAACAAAAACCTAAAAAACCAAAAACGTAGTTGAAACAATCATATGGAATGTAAGTACGACAGCTAATTCTAAACTAATGTCTTGTAATTATTTTTCTTCTTTCTGTCTTCATATACGGAATTTATCTGACAAACTGGAATCTCTTAGTAAACAGCAGCGTTGTGTGATTGAATTTCCACCACCAGCTTGCAACTCACCAATATTTGAAGAACTTTAAGTAACACGTGCCAATGTCAACATTTTAGACAGTGGATTTAGCGTATCAACTATATATAATAAATATAGCTTAAAAAACTTGACCAGGTTAGATCATTCACACGGCAGCAAATGACGAAAAAGTAAATTCGCTAACATCGACGCAATTGTAAGAATAAGTTTTAACGTATTGCACACAATTCTTAACAATATTAAATGCCCGCAGTTGTGTGCTATGTGAATCGCATAAATGCTAACGTTGATCTGCTAGAGTAATAGGAAACAATCACCGACGACTTCCTGGACAACATCGTCATCAAAGACAAGACTTACGATCACCACTGTGAACATTAGACAAATCTTCAATGTATGGAGTGACGACAGAAGGACTTACCGCTCCAAATGAAGTTAGTGTTTTAATCATTGTTGGGGAAACTGATATGTTCCGTCTGTTGGAATGGGAAAACGGTGGTTTTCTAAAACCAATACAAATGATCAATGTTGCTCTTTGTACGGAACAATTTAAGATGCTAACCAGAGAAGAAAAACAAACTGGTTATTCGACACAACAATGCCAGACCACGTCTGTCTTTTTGCATCCAGTATACACAATCTCTATGAAACGGTCATTACAGCCCATTTTTTTTTATTTAACGTGGCGGCATCAAGCTTGAGCCATAATCCGCCACGACTCTCTTCGCGCCGGATTGACGCCTTTTATGTTGACAATGGTTCAACGAGGCATGATATCTGACTGCGAGTCCTAAATTTCTACTGGTTGGGTGAAATTACCTAAATCTCTACGGATTCTGCAGACTAGTGCCCGAGCTGAAATTCAGCTAACCCGTCGAACCATACCAAAACAACCCTAGCCTGCATAGGCTTACTACGAGTCCTATGCCGTAATCAAGTCGGGGGCTATTATTTCCCCGCGCGCTCGGACTTGGTCCCAGCAAGTCACTGGTGGAACTTTTCGATACAGCGGAAACTGTCCCTACCAGTTCGGCTATTCGGAGAACTCAGTCAGGATCTTCCGCCTTTATCTGTTGGACGCAATGATGATAACCTTTATATTCACTGGCATGCCATGCATACTTTGTTTAGGCATCTTCGTGCCTCCTCTTATATTGGCGAAGAGAGGGAAGAAAATAACAGTATTGTTTTTTATTGATAAATAGATAATCGTGTATCATTACAAGGCATATGGTACCAAAGACGTGCCACTATTTTATAATAATTTTTATTATGTTAAACCCAAAATAATTACTACATATTACTGCAGTTATAATAGAATAGTATAATACAAGCTAGTATAATAAATTGTCGCATTATATAGTCTACTTTCGACACCCAATCACATAAAACACAAACAACTCAGTCAGGAATACAACAGTAGCCAATAACAATCCAACTTCCAAGCAAATGAAATCGCCAAGTACATGATCAATTCCCAATGGTAGATGCGACGTTTCTGTCATAACATTACTGTCACTAACCGCCAATCTTGAAATTCGTTCAAAATAACCATTTTCATTCATCATAGTTAAAATTTGATTGAAGGTGGGCATAAAAAAATGACCTTTTCTCATAGCCACTGTCATTTCCATATTAAGAAGATTAGAATCTATTATGTCAACAACAGAGTCGCTATTTTCTAGGCACACTTTTACCGATTTACTGGATACAAGAGCGGTGGTGTTGCGATATCTAACCAACCATGATAAAATTTCAGTATTGTTAACTACGGTGTGGTATAGCATTTTATTTTGTATTTTATTTGCCACTTCACTTCCGTATGCAGCACTAAGGTTGAATTTGTCTGCATTTCCAGACAGTACAGCAACTAGGTCTGAGTTTGCAAGTTCTTCAATGGTACTAATTCCCCGCCCATAAATTGGTTGCGTTAAGATGGTCATTAAGTTCGCTTGATACGATGTGGATATTTCTATAAAATACAGTGAATAAAATAAAGCAAACAATTTCAAAGCGTTAGTCTTGGGTCTAATATTATCCGACCCAGAGAGTGATAAAGCAAAGATACTGATAAAGCATCTCCAAAACTTCTTCCAATTTTCAGCATCAGTTGAGTTGTTCGCAATTAGCCACCAGATACAGACAACTACAATAAAAACCATGCTAATTGTAATCCATAGGTATGTTTCGAAGACAAAAGTAATTAGTCGGGCAGGTGAAACTTTATCGGCTTTAGGAATGGCCCACACGAGTTCGTCGCGATAATATATTTCGCTCAAATCATAATCCTCAAGCCAGTAATCGTCTCTTGTTAAAGTATAAGTAAATAATATTCCCTCGGTGTAGTTGTAATGAGCTTCTTTCTCATTTTCTCTTAATAAACCATGCGCACTAGTGTTTAAAATTTTACTCATAAAATTTAAAGTATACCCAAGACTACCAAGTGAAGGTAGCTGTTTGTAGTTGCTCACAAAGTAATTGCCTAGCACCAAAAGTGGACAGCCATTTAACTTTTTAATGGTTTTATTAAATGTGATCCATACACTTTCATCACATTTGATGGTGTAATAAAGGTTTGCTGTTTTGCCACATTCGTTTTCTTCTGCAAACGGATTTGACACGTACAGATCCGGTGAAATCGTATTTTCATCACGGGTATGATCAGCAATCACTATTAAATTTATTATGTCGAAGCTCCAAAGAACATCAAACATTTTTGAGTGGAATGTGGAAGTAATCACCAGAAATTTTCCGCTGGACGATGCCCTCTTGTTCCAAACAGTGCTTCGTTTTAGTTTGGTCAACGTTTCAATCAAAGAAATATACCCATTTGTGTAAATTACACTAACATAATAGTTTCTTAAGAACTTTTCAATTGGCTGGTTAATATTCACTACAACACGTGGATTATTGACTTTTGGAACGTTATCTATTTGAGAGGAATTTTCAAATATAAAATAAAGCGTGACATCATCCAAAAATAAAGTTCGTATTAGATGTAGGACGCAAATCTCTGAATTGGTTTTAGAATTTGCAGTTTCTACTAAAAGTGCATAGTTGCTGAATAAAATCAGCAACGTAACACTTTCCATTTTCTGCATCATTCTGCGTCTAAGTTTTGGTTTTCATTGAAATATAAGGGTTGATGGTAATAGGAAATAGATTACATTTTAATTTTTATGATACGTCACAAAAAAACAAACGCTAAACCTCTTTGATACCTACAAATTATTAGTCATAAATAAAAGGCGCCAAGAACATAAAGGTACTAATCAAGTTTTCAACTTTGCATAAAAACATTTGAGTAAAGTGGACAATTTTATAAATAATATATATGCACGCATCGATATAAATTTATTCACTACAAGTCTGAAGGACTAAAACACCAAAAAAGTAATAAAAGTTAAAAGGTTTAATTATTGTGGTGAATCAAACGCTGATAATACATTGTGAAACTATTTTCGTTTATGGTTAACGAAAACAGACGTTTTGGTTGCAGTGCAAGTACAAAATAGTTACAGAGACAAGATCAACTGTACATACTGACATCTTCTTAATATGAAAATTGTACCTACTCGCTACTTTTAAAACTCTAGAACAATTTTGATGACCATGTACCAGTACAAAAGCTGTGGGAGGCATTGGAACGATGGTACCCCTTGGTCATAGCTGTGAAACAAGTATAAGATGCTATAGAAAACGTTGGCGGGTGCCGGTTTTGGGAAGCAGTACGAGAATTTAGGCGACGATTTCCTGTACAACATCGTGCACCTGGAAATGAGACTAGAAATTGCCATAACAACAGTAAAGTGAAGACACAGGGGTTTACCAACACCCGTTTGCGGGAAAAGTCATGTATTTTGTTGATGAAGAAAGTAGGGGTTGTTTTTATGGTATTTCCTGCAATACGAACGCTATGTGAAACTATTAAAGAAACCAAAAAACCAAATTGTAAATTATTAATAAAGTCAAAGTTTCCTTTCTACACGACAGTACCAGGTCTTATACCAGCGTTAGGACAAGAGACGCTACTGCAAAATTTGATTAAACTGTCGTGTCTTATGTATGGTGCAAATCAGGCCTGTGCATTGTACAACCGATTCCCGTAGCGGGCCAATTTGCAATATTTGAGGCACGTCGATAATAATTTTTACACCCTGCACTTTTTGGAAATTATAAGCATTCAATAGGTATAGTAATATTATTTGATATACAAAAAAATGTTACCCTTGGATAAATTATTATGATAAATATTTACGGGCCACATCTAGCCCGCGGGCCGCAGGTTGCACATGCATGGTGTAGACAATCTCTCTTTCGGCCTTGGACAATCAAACTCCCCGCTATTGAACTTAAGCGCCACCACTGAAAAGCCAATCAGGATCACTATCATGCCCATTCTGCCTCAATAGGTTGTCCAAAAACAGGCCATAAACCCCACTGTAGTTCTATGCCAAGCTGGACCGCGCCACCCATATCAGTCTGATCATCGTCATCATCACTACTTAAAGTCCAGGTCCGTAATAACCGCACGGGCATTGTATATTTTTCTGGACCTGACATTCTTTACCTGCAGTTACGAAGCCTTTCATCACCACCAGTACTCTGCTACGGCAAATCATAACTCAATTCTCTAATCTTAACTTAAATTTATCTTAAATTTATTTCCTTGGCAGCGCCTGTGTACTGTGTATTCCGAATGTGCATCCTAAAATTTTCTTAAATACAGGTAGTCTATTCTCACACCCATTTTCCTATAAAACCGCCCTCAAAACATCGAACATTCTTTATTTGAACTTTAAAGTGCTTACTAGTCTTCCCGATCTGAATTTATTGCAAACTTAATTTCGGAGCAATCAAAGTTCTTTTGTAATATTTCGCAGAGAACCCGGAAAGTAACTTAAAATTATTTAAGCTCTAATCAAACCCGATCGCCCGTGATGGGTTTAATGCAAAGCTTTGAGAAATCACCGTTCATCCGATTTAATGTTCAGATTTTTAAAACTTGTTTCCGAATCAAGCAGTTGAGAATATCACTGCTATTTCAAAACAATTCTTAGAGCGAGATCTAATAAACCGAAGTGAGATCCCTGAAAGTGAATTCCTTAAATTGCTTCTAATTGAACTGTTAACTCTGTTGACAGTAATTTTATAACAAATTTAGATTTACCTTGGCATTAATTGCGCATAAACCTTCTTGAAAATCTGCGAAAGAATTTATTGTAAAAGCCAATTCAATCACATCAAAATGATCATGTATTTAAAATACTTGAATCTATTAGTAATTTTAAGTATATTTGATGTAAATAGTCGGAAAAGCCATTATATATTTTATTTCATACTGTACGCTATATACCACTTTACGTCATTGATTTGAGTCCGGGAAATGGCACATTACAGGCCAAGGTCGGGAAGTGTTGCTTAGCAGCCCTTCCCGGACTGCTTGGAGAAAAATTCATCAAACACATCTATTTGTAGCTAAGCAACGAGAAATACCAACAGCGAATGTTTAATTTGACAGAATATAAATTTTAAAAATGACGTTTTAAAAGAAAATATTCAAATAAAAAATGGTTTTGGCAGTAATGAAATAAAATTTTGTACGATACACGTCCGTGAAATGATTATTAAAGCATTCGTTTAGAAATTTTGGACTCGGCTCCTTTCGTCGCCTCGTCCGCAAATATCTAAACTCATACTTTAATATGTCACTTCCCGGACTAGTGACGTAAATAACTATTGTTGACCTAACACGACAGTACCTATTTGTTACGAATTCACGACTGACTACAAATTTGACGTTCAAAATTAGAGCTTGCCGGGAAATATTTAAGTTTCGTCGTTTAGGTATTGAGAACTTCGATTTCTCTAAAGTTTATAGGTATAATAAAATTCTGCTGGCAACCCTATTAACTGAAGTTCCTTATATTTGTGTAAAAAATACGAGGCAACTGTTACGATAAAGCGGCGTTAAATGGTTAAGATAAATGCATCGAAGGACGTGGTAATTATGTGGCGACTTCAAGACGTGGCACATAATTTGTTAATTATACAATAGAACAGCATGAAAAAGTTCTCTTTAAGCATATGATGTAATACAACAATAAAGCAGAGCTTTTAACGACGTTAAGCTTACTTTACAGTAATGGTAGCAACTTTCTGAAGCAGTTGGTTTTCAACTTCACTTAATAAATAGGCAAATTTGTCAATTA
Source organism: Ctenicera cuprea (assembly GCA_958336395.1). Taxonomy (NCBI): domain Eukaryota; kingdom Metazoa; phylum Arthropoda; class Insecta; order Coleoptera; family Elateridae; genus Ctenicera; species Ctenicera cuprea. The sequence continues at coordinate 2,563,318 of OY284495.1, forward strand.
TGTATTTGCTCTTTCTAAATAAATGTATAGCATATATGTATAACCACTTTTATGAACATTAACACAGAATAATATTGCAAAACAGAACTATTTATCGTGCCTTCAAAAAACAGCAACGCCGCACCACTCATGGCCTACTAGATTTTTTTTAACGCGTACATTAAAACAGTAAAATCGTAAATAGTGATACTTAAGCAGTAAATGCTACTCTTGAAACACACCACACGCTTCCACTCAAGTAACGTGGTACCAGATGGATTTTTTGACACACTCAGTGACAGGTTTACCACCGATGATGATAGCTCAGCTATCTGATATTAAGCTACTTGTATGAAAGGGTGTTGCGTTTTTCAAGTGCTGTTATTCCATAGTTAGTGTTTTTAGTTCAAGTAACATGCTAACTACCAAAAATAGTTTTCTTAATAAATAGTTTTGTTTAAATTGAAATGAAACACAAACAACTCTGCCACAAATACAACCGTAGCTAATAACAATCCAATTCCCAAGCACATGAAATCGGTAAGCACATGACCAATTCCCAACGGGACATGTGACGTTTCTACTATAGTACTGCTGTCACTAACGGCCAAGCTAACCATTCTTTCAAAATATCCATGCTCATATATCAGAGTTAAGATTTTGTTGAAGGTGGGCATAAAAAAATGACCTTTTCTCATAGCCACTGTCATTTCCATATTTAGGAGATGGGAATCAAGCATGTCAACTGTAGAGTCACCATCTTTTAAACACACCTTTACTGATTTGCTGGAACAAAGAACGGTGGTGTTACGATGGCTAACCATATTTGTTAAATATTCAGTGTTGTTGACTAGGTTGAAATATATCATTTTATTTAACATTTTTGTAGCGACTTCACTTCCGTATGCAGCGGAGAGATTCAATTTGTTTGTATTTCCACATAATACAACAACGAGGTCGGAATTTGCAAGTTCTTCTACTGTACTAATTCCCCGATCATAAATTGGTTGTGTTAATATACTCATTAGGTTTGCTTGAAAAGATGTAGAAATTTGTATGAAATACAGGGAATAAATTAGGGCAATTAACTTCAATGCGTTGGTTTTCGGTCTCGGATAATCTGTTCCAGAAAGAGTTAAAGCAGCAATGCTGGTAAATGATCGCCAAAACGTCATATTTCCTGCTTCAGTTGAATTCCTTGCAATTAACCACCAGATACAAACCACGACAATAAAAACCGTGCTAACTGCAATCCATACTTCTGTTTGATAGACAAAAGTTATTAGACGGACAGGCGAAACTTTATTTGCTTTAGGCATGGCCCAGACCAATTTGTCGCGGTAAGATATTTCGCTTAAATCGTAATCATCGAACCAGTCATCTGCTCTTGTTAAAGTATAAGTAAATAATATTCCATCGTTATGGTCGTAGTGGGCCTCTTTCTCATTTTCTCTTACGGAACCGTTCGCAGTCGTATTTAAAATTTCGCTCATAAATTGTAAACTATAGCCAAGAGTACCAAGAGATGGTACCTGTTTGTAATTTCTCACAAAGTGACCGCCCAACATCATCAATGGACAACCATCTAACCTTTTAATGGTTTCGTTAAACGTGATCCTTAAATTTCCATCGCATTTGGTGGTGAAATAAAGATTTGCTGTTTGGCCACAATTATTTTCGTCTATAAACGGATCTGACGTATACAGATCTGGTGCAGATTCATCTCCATCATCATGGTTGTTATCAACAATCACTAGTACATTTATTATGTCGAAGCTCCAAAGTATTTCAAATATTGCAGAATTAGGTGTAGAAGTAATTACCAAAAATTTTCCTCTAGGGGATTCGCTCCGATTCCAAATGCTGCTTTGTGTTAGTTTGGTCAACGTTTCAATCAAAGAATTGTACCCATTTGTATATATTATGCAAACATAATAGTTATTTAAAGACATTTTAATTGGTTTGTTGATATTTACAACGACACGCGGATTATTTACTTCGGAAACGTTATCTATTTGGGTAGAATTTTCACAAATGAAATAAAGCGTGGCGTCATCCACAAATAAAGTTCGAATTAAATGGAGCACGCAAGAATCTAAATCCGCATTAAGATCGGCTGTTACATAGTGGTTAAACAGAATCAGCAACACAATAACGTTGGATTTGCATTTCCCTATTTTCTTCGTCATACTTTATATGCCTTTGGCTTGTTATTGAAATACGTACTAAAGCTTAATGGCTAGAATTTTAATCGTTGTAGAAACACATTAAACTTCTTTAATACCTACAGATTATTTGTCAAAAAATAAAGGTACCATGAACACGTAGTAACAAGTGATAAATTAAAAACAGTTTTAGTAAAGTGGATAATTTCATATGTAACCCTAACTTATATGTAATATCCGTTAATTGACCACAGTCAGAAATACTAACAAAGTTCATAATAAACTTTTGATAGCCTATTGATTAGACCTCAAATCTAAACATTAGATTAGTTATGGCCAGTCAGTCAATTTTAGAATTTTTGCATAAACTATTCATTTTTTAATAACGTCGTAATGCAGTTTTGATACAACTCACTCGTTACTAACTTTTTCTACTATGTCGTGGTTGGTATACCGAGTTGCTATCAAAAAATGACAAAATGCAAATATTCGTGCTGATGGTTCATGCAAAGTTTGCGAAACATACTTGCCAACCGACTAGTCAAATCTTTGTCTCATTGTTGCAAAACTAATTGTTTACCTTGGCCATTCGTATGGAGAAGAGACACAAATGATTCGGGATCGCTCTCGCCATCCCTCTTGTCCATTGCGTTGTGGCAGCTTTATCGACTGTTTGTCTTTAGCGGCAGGGTGGCCAAAGACCTCAAATCATCAAGAACCTGATCTTCTTGGTTGGAGCCATGAATGGGTCACGACACCTGCACTTGCAGAAGTAATACTTATGCATTTGCTCCCCAACCCCAGTCCCTATGCGTAGGAAACCCAACATGTTTCAAATTTTTCCATGGAATACTCTGGGTGGTTAAAGGCCATGATTGGCAGGTGAAGGTAGTGTTCGTTCAGATCTGTCAACATTAGCATTCTGGGCTCTAAAAGCGAGATTTGTTTTTTGTCACGCCCATAATTTAGACGGTGTTAAACCAGTCCTAGCTCTGCGAATAGCCTAAACCGGGAAAGGCAGTTTCGGCTGTTCTTAACAGAGACTATAAATGGTACCACGGAGGCCAGCTATACCCACCGTGTTCCGACTACAAGAAGAAATCGTAGTAGTGATAATTAGGCCTGAGCAGGCTAGGGGAGTCGTTGGGCAGACTTGTATGCGGGTGAGCTGCGTTTCATCTCAGGCACTGATAACGTGAATTTGTATAAATTAAGATAAATTTCTGTGGAGTTAGGGCTCGCCCAAAGCCCAAAACCAAACTGTTAGCTTGATCTCTTTGAACAAACGTGCTGATTAAGCGTGCCTAATCCCGACGTCAATGGTAACCGTAACGTATAAAGCCTTAGAGGCAGGCGCTAACACGTAATATATTAAACGAAAAAACTTGAAGTTTTTTAACTTTACCTGTCGCAAGCAGTTGCAAATGCAAATATTTGTGCGAATGGTACAGCTTGGATATTTGCCGATCAGTTACTCAAATGCAGCAGCTACTCACACAGATTGCACAATGTTGTAAACATCTCAAGAAAAAGCAGATACAAAAATACTCTAAAAAAAGAATAACAACATTACATATCCATTCTCCCGATTCCAACGTCATAATCCTGGCTCTCGGAAGACATCCTCTTCTTCCAACAGACAGAAATCTATCTTGAGCATGGAATGAAGCGATTTGCAAGTCTAAGGCAACTTTATGATACCCCGGGCCCTTTAAAAGCCTTCACATTGCCAGGGCTGCATTCATTGTTAGAATGTGACAGAACTGGATCATTTCCAAACAAAGGCAAAATAACTTATAGCTTTAGAATCCATCACTACTGATGCTTTTGAGTGTTTGGCTAATCTTGGTATCACACCAATGTTTCTGACCAAACGATGGCCATTTTAGAGAAGCTTGTTTGCCAAGTGTATGTGCCAAGACTTTGCTAGTGAACATTGGTGAAGTAACATGGTGGATTTTCACCAAAAACAGTTTCATGACGAACATTTACTAGCAAAAAGAGCAGTGCTGCAACCAGTTAGAGAAGCTAACCTGCAGGAAATGTCCTGGCAGCAAGACTTGTCACAATACCCCGCACTACCATCACCAACAAAGAACGACTGGAATAAATAGAAAAGCACTTCAGATTCAGACCCATCATGTCTACAAAACCTTTTGCGCAGTATGTGTGGGTGTAAGCGAAAGGAATCGTGGGGGGTGGGGGGACGTATATTTTCATTAGACAATAGTAAAATCTCAATGCTTCATGAGCTCTCTCTTATGGTGTAAAAGCAAGGTAAAATCTTCGATACTCTACAGATTATAATTTCTTGCCAAAATAAAAAACCGTACAAAGAAAGGTAACATCATTAATAAATAATTTGTTTGATTTCCAAACAAAAGAGTTTATCGCATAATAGGCTCGAATATTTGAAGAATTATACTTAAAAATTGTTTTGCTTGTGAGATTAATGTCACGCTAACGCTTTTTAAATAGCCTTCATTGACGCAGAGCGTTTGTTGTGCTTCTGTTATGTTTGTTGTGGCGCAATTTATACTTGCGTTGCTCTTGGTATTGAGCAGTAGATTTAAATTTAAATTCGTATTAATATTGAAAAGTAAATTAAATAATGATAACATTACGTACTTTGTTGTTTTTGATTGCTTTTAATGACTGTATACTGTTTGCAAGCTGTACTAATGCTCCAATCGAACTGGAAAACTGTTTGCTGCATCTAATTAGAAAAGTATTTTTGAAACATCAAACGATACATTTTATTTTTGAAAACAACATGGACTTCTTTATTCCTTTCGAACTAAATAACCCACGTGTGCTTATAGACGTCAATAAGCCTATTACATTATCCTTAAAATATCATCAAGCCCATGTAATACATACAGACGGATATATTTCATTGAACAGAACTTTAAGAAAATTAACAGAAAGTTCCATTTGGAGTAAAACTGAATCACCAAGAGGAAGGTTTTTGGTCGTTTCTCGTTTATCTGAAAACAAACCAAAACTGTTTCAGATCCTTTGGAGTTTCGACATAATAAACGCAATGGTAGTGATCTATAATCATGATGAAACTATACCACCAGAAGTGCATACATCAGATCCGTTTGCGAAACGGAACAAATGCGGTAAATTAGCAAAATTAGTTTTTGCTCAAAAATGTGATAGAATGTTAAGACTAGAAGTTAATGAAACCATCAGAACGTTAAATGGTTGCCCTCTTACACTCTTGGGCGAGATTGTAAAAGATTTCAAAGCTGTACCGTCTCTTGCAATTCTGTGGTACATTATGGAGCTAATAGGCAAAATTTTAAATAGCAACGTGTTGAGTTTTGTAATAGAAAACGAAAAGAATGCCCATTACAACCACAGCAATGGTATTTTATTGTCTCACACTTTAACAAGAGCGGAAATGTTATTACAACATTACGATTTGACCGATATATTTTATCGCGATAAACTAATGTGGGTTGTCCCCAAACCCAACAGAATTCTCGATGTTCGTTTGATTTTCTATATTTTTGGAAAACTCGTATGGATATCCATTGCAATTACCCTAATTGCAACCGTTTTTTTATGGTGGGTAATCGCTAAATACACTGCCGAAAAACGCGCTTTTAAAAATTTTTGGAGATGTTTCATAAATATGTATTCTTTGTTATTATGTAGCGCTGATAATCTTTCACCTAAGACACACGCATTGAGATTTATTGCATTATTTTATGCCATTTATTGTATGCTGGTGTCGTGCTCCTTTCAAGCAAACTTCAGCAGCATTTTAACAATGCCTATTTATGGGCAAGGAATTAATACAGTGGAAGAACTTGCAGATTCCGGACTTCCAGTTGTGTTAGCTGGAAATGGAAAACAATTGAGTTATACGCCTACATATGGCACGGAACTTGCTGCTAAACTCAAAGAACACACCATTTTTGTACCTGTTGTTAACCATTCGAACAGTTTATTAAAAATAGTGAAATATCGCAATATGAGCGCTCTTATATCCAAAAATGGAATTAAGGTTTGTTTGCCACGTGGATCCGTAGTCGATGTGGTAGATTCAAAACTCCTCAGTATGGAAATGACATTGACTATGAGGAAGGGTCACTTTTTCATGAACACTTTCAATAAACTCCTCTCAATGATATATGAATATGGTTTTTATGAGAAACTGTTTAGAGATGCGATGAGTGCAAGTAATGCTGCCGATGACAACTTACAGGCTGCTTTGGGAATTGAACATCTGCGTGGTACTTTCATCTTATGTGGGATTGGATTGTTGCTTGCAACTGGGGTGTTTGTAGTAGAGTTACTTCTACCTAGAATCCTCCATGTGACGATGAATTAAATCTGATATCAAAAGGAATATTGTTTCAATATTTTTCATTAACAGATCTGTTTTTACCATTAAACCTGTTTGTTTCTGGAATGCGATCTGTTCGTTTTTGCTACTACCTGTTTTTTTTTCGAGACTGGTCTGCTGATTTAAAAATGGCACAATACACTTGTTCTTTTAAGTGCTTTATCAATCATCTTTTATGTTGTGCTTACTAACAGATGTTTGAAATCTTTAGTGCAATTAATGGTATGGGTATTTTGTAGATTTTTCTGTTTATGTGTTGAATGTATATGAATATTAGCTGTAATTTATTTGATTAAATTTTCGTAGTTGTGTTTTTCTTCTAATTTCATAAAAGTACTGTTTTATGGGAATTGTAATTACCCAGCCAGGTGTGTTTTTACGAAATTAAGTGAATATCGATACCTTACAACGACTGTTTGTCAAATATTGGTTGTTATCACTACCATGCTTGATGGAAATGAGATGCAAATTTTTATGGGCAATAGTATTACTATTTACGGTTATATCTTATACCAACTCGTCGCTATCTGTGGCAATGAAAAAGAATTTTAAGGTGTTTTTCTGTCTGACTGTGAGCACAAAAATCAAAGAACAAACAATATGGCAGTGTGTAAAGATGTGAGAACATGAGAACAAACTAGCTCGAAGGGATAGTTCAAGCAAAACATTAGTGGGTACCCGGTTGTGATTGTCTTTGCAATACACAAGATCGCGGGATTTTTTTGAAAACACAAAAAACATTATGGGCTAATACGTTATTAGAAAGACTTGGAATGATTTTAAGATCGATTATTTTAACTGTTATGGGTATTTAATAACTTCTTCTTCTTAAGTGCCATAACTTATTCAAGGCATTGGCAAACTCTTTTTTATGTCTGTGTTTGGTGCGCGGAGATAGATATTTTGCACAGACCGACATAAAGGACCTACAACAGGTAAACGTGGGCTCCGAACCACAGAAAGTGCATTCACTTCTTCTCCCTGCTTTTTACCTAAAAATTAATCCTGAAATAAACAAATCAACAAGTTACTTTATTTTAGTTTCTAACATTCACTATTTTTGACGTTCACACCGTCCGCAAATCCAGAAATTCCATAGTTAAATAGTCTGCTGGCTTAGGTAGAAATGCCATTACAGTTTATAGAAAAACAAATATATTGGTCTAACAGAGATGCATGCAGTAGTGTGCGCTACCTATTATTACTGTCTACGGAACATAGTGCGCAACGTATCCTAGCTGGTTAGCGCAACCAGTAGCATTTACGGTGTAGGAAGCACAAAAATTAAATAATAAGGTGGCCCTTTATTACTTGTATAAATCTGAATTGGATCGATCTGGGCAGTGCTCCTCTATTTGAGGGGATAAATTGGGGAAAAGGGATACCGTAGGCTCATGAGAACTGTTCAGCAAGAACGTTAGACATCCTTAGTTTTACGTGGCGGTAGCGTAAGCCTTAATCAGCCACGTCCCTATTCGGGTCGGATTGAGTTACGCTCAATCAGCCCGCCTGCCCAAGTTAACAACAGTTTAACGAGAACAAGCTATCGGTCATGATATTAGGCTGCAAACCCGAAGTCCCCACTGATAGGGAGAGATTATTTAAATATCTACTAAATCTGAAAGTCAGTGCCGCAACTCACCCGTCCAACCGCCCTAAGACAGCCTTACTACTGCCACTACGATTCCTACACCGTGACTAAGACGGGGGCTGCTATTATCTCGCGGCTCTAACTTGGTCCCCGTAGTACCACTCAATAAAGTCACCGGTTAGACTCTTCGGAACAGCCCCTTGCAGTACTTGCCGACTAAGCACCGCCCTCACTGGTCGGTAGCCGGTCTGATCCTAGTAACCGGTACCTCAACAGCGACGGTGTGGAAATGCACGAACCCCCGTGATTAACACTTTAATAGTGGGCGTAAGCAGGCAAAATGCACCACACCCCTCGGGCCCAAAACCTCTAATGCCAGCAGCCACGCTACTACTTTCTGAAGCTCACCTTTAACTGCCAGTAGCATCGGTCTCAAACCAACCAGTATATCGCCTTGATAAATATATAACCCGTAGGGTCACCTCAACGTAGTGACTTAGACGTAGATATATTTATAGTCACGGCCAGCGAGCGGGTTTCCCGTTACAGAGGACGCGCTGCCGTTTAGATATTAGGAACCCATACTAAGGCCTTAAGGCACTTAAACCTTGAACCTCTCCGAAAAGATGTGAACGTACCAAATTTAAAATTACTGAAGCGACCCCGCACAAGGTGCGTGCAAGATACAATTTCAGTTTGCAAGATTAAGGCATTCAACAATTTTAAAGTACCAGTCTAGTGACACTAATAGCTACAAATGAAAAAAGCATAAGTTGGTGAAGAACGACAAGATTTTGAAAATGAATTTTAAAGCAATCTTTACAAATTTGGATGCAAGATAACTCCTTTTCACGCGCAGCAATCAAGTTTCGTACTATAAGGCACTTATCGCGACGCCCCTAAAGTACCGATGGTCATACTTAGTGCCGATTGACCTGGGTGATGCAAAGCGTAGCTGTCATTGCACAACCAGACCTGCTTACTGCCTGATTCTGATTTGTTAACCGGGGACTCGTACGCGGGCGTGGTTTTTCCATGGCTTACTCTGCTTCCATTCCTATTTAAACGTATATGCTGCTTTAAGCACTCCTAATTCAAAGTAGCTTTGGAACATCCGTGGGTCGCGGTCGGTTACATGTCAAGATAGATCTGATGATCTCTTGGCCAAGACCTCATCCTGGCAGAATATATTAAAACACTGGCAAACGTATAATATTTAATTATCTAATTTGATTACAGAAGGTACACACACATGCATTAATCAAAACAATCAGAAATTTATACACAATTAGGGGTACTTTTTGTAATAATAAGGAATACCTTATGGTACTAATCTTTAGTACGAGCTGTGTTGCTCTTGAAGCTTTTAACATTAACAAAAAATGTAGGATTTTGTGATAGGGATCAGGTAATTATTGTAAGCAAAGTAAATTAAAAACCATAGACCTTACAAAAGCTCTAGAATAATTTATTCCTACATAAGATGGTTCTAACAGCAACATTTTGAAATACTGTGCGATCGTATTATCATTCCATGAAAAAAGAGAGTGTGTTTGGATATAAATTCATACAGAAAATCGTAATTCATAAACAGTCAGCACTTGCAAAAATAGTTAATTTTATGATTCATTTTGCACACTTGACAGAGTCAACGACACTGTCGTGCTAGCAGCAGTTCCACGATGAATACTGCAGTGGCAAGTAACAAACAAATTCCCCACAAGATAAACAAACCACGCAAATGATTAAGCCCTAACGCAACTTGCGGGTTATCTTCTATGAAATTATTCAGGTCCGTAGCATTTCTAATAATTCCATTAAAAAATCCGTGTTCATATACCATTTTTATAAGTTTATTGAAAGTGTTCATAAAAAAATGCCCTTTTCTCATAGTCTCCGTTATTTCTACTGGTATGAGTCTTGCATCTATTACATCAACTGCAAATCCACGTAATACACACATCTCTATTGTTTTTTGGCCAATAGTGCTACTAGTGTTACGATATATCGCAATTTTGAATAAATTTTCTGTTTGATTTGCACCAGCACGTGTTAACTTCGACTGCAATTTATTGTGTAATTTGCTACCATATGCTTCCATCAGATAATGAAGTTGTTTTTCTGGTATGCCTGTTTCTAAGGTAAGTTCCGAATTAACAAGATCTTCCACTGTGCCAATGCCCTTTCCATAAACAGGTTGTGTTAAATGGTTGATTAAATTTGCTTGAAACGAAGTAGAAATTTCCAAACAATAAACACTATAAAATAACAAAAAATATCTGAACAGCTTCGAGCCGGGTTTGAATTCATCTGAACTACCCACTGAGAAGGCAAAGATGCTAATACAACCCCTCCAAAAATTCATACTGCCGTTCGTTTTTGTAGAATACCTTACCGCAGACCACCAAAAAATAACCACAGTAATAAAAACCAATACAATCATTCCCCACACCTGTAGCACGTAGATATAAAAAAACATTCGAATACCATAAACTCTGTCTGGTTTCGGAACAGCCCATAAAAACTTATCCCGGAAAACGATTTCGCTTAAATCATAATCATTTAAGATGTTCTCTGCTCTTGTCAATGCAGTGCCTAGTACTATGCCTTCATTAAAATTGTTATGTTCAATGGAAGTGATCAAACTTGCATTTAACAGTTTGCTCACTAATCTCATGATGCTGAACAAAGTTGCAAAGCTGGGTGCTATTTTGAAATTGTCTGTGTGATGTCCCACCAGTAAAAGCGAACAGCCGTTCAGGTTTTTGATGGTTTTATTAAACGTGAATGTTAATTCGCTGTCGCATTTCTGAGAGAAAACTCGTTTTGCTACTTTGCCACATTGGTTTCCTTCTGAAAATGGATCTGCAGTATAGTAATGCGAAGATTTACTATCATCGCTGGTTACTATTACATTTATTATGTCAAAACTCCAAAGTATTTCAAATATTGGTTTAATGTCAATTGAAGACGTTACCACTAAAAATTTTCCTCTTGGAGAAGCACTTATGTTCCAAATAGTGCTTTCTTTTAGTTTGGTTAACGTTCTGTTTAGAGATATAGGTGAAATTGTATGTATTATGTAATTATTGACGTTGGTTAAAGTCATTTTAATTGGTTTATTTATGTTAATAATTAAATATGGATTGTTCACTTTTTCAAAATTCAAAATTTCATTTTCTTCAAAAATACGACAGAATGTGGCGTTATCTGAGAATACAGATTTAATTACACGCAGCAGGCATGTATTTAGTGTTGTCTCACTTGAAGATTTTGTAAAATGAATACAAGAAAAAAATAGAATTAGTAGCATGAGAATACGTGACGTTTTTTTAGGCATTGTATTTTATCATGGCTGTAAGGTTATGTATGTTGAGATCTGGACTGGGCAGAGAATTAAAGAAATTTTTTTTAATTTTCTTTTTACTTTTACGTAAGGTGTAATAAAGCTCCCCAATGTAATATAACAAACATATAATGGATGATTGAAAAATAATTATTTGATTGGTGGTCAGAACAAATACGCCTGCCGGCAACCGTAATTTTCAGTTCATTCGTCAATTCAATTTACCGACAACCATCAATTGCTATTAAACGTTTTACGTTATACGTGGACTTTCCATTCCTTGATGGTTATCGGATTAGGAAAGGGAGTAAGCTGGATGTAAGATTAACAGACTGATAAAACCATAACACAAACCGAAAAAACGACCAATAACCATTTCTCAGATGGTCACCAAAAACCCAAAAACATGCACAAATTTATTTTATTCCATTCAAGATTCTATAGCTACACTGAGAAAAATATATACTAAAATTTAATAAAAAAATATTAAGGCTAAACATATTTTATGTTACATATATGGACAGCAACAAATATTGCTAAGCTAAGCATACCCGTTTTGCTAAAAATACATTGCAAGTGTTACAATGTGGATATGTTTAATTTTAAAATATGTTACATATCTAGTCGAAGTATAAACACTTGCTGCAACTAGAATAAATTTATGGTAGCGCGTAACACAATTTTATATTTAGAACTGACCAGGCGCTACTAGAGCTTGCAATGTAATATATTTAAAATAAACATATTTTATGGTTACTGGTAGCACACAGTATATTAAGAAATATTATGAAGATGCTTAAAAATTTAAGCATGTAACATAGTTAAATTAAATGATTTTTATACTAAAATTAAGCAAAATATATAAGGTATGAAAATACATTTTATTCAAAAAATAAATGTAAAAACATTAAAAACAACATAACATCTACAGCTATACGCTAAACGATAAGAAATAACACATTTATTTTTATATAGTTTTCAGATACCAGATATAAATTAAACATAACTTTTAGTGCTAACAAGTAATTTTTCTCTATTAATCATTAGTTGTGGATAATAATTTGGTAATTCAGAACTTAGTAATTTAGAGTTTTCTTTTAAATGATGTTGAATTCTAAAGTGAATAATTAACAGCTTTAATGACAGAAAACCAGCCGAGCACAAGAAACAATTCATTTTATGAGTATTCATGTTTCCAATTATTGTATTCCGTGGTGATATCGAAATTTTATATCTTATACCAACTACTTAAATTTATTTTTATAAAAAAACAATTTTATTTGCAACGAGAACAAAAACAGCTGCAAGTATCTATTACTGCATTTCTTGTAAAATGTTGTTAATTTCATTGGTAATGACATTTAAGCCAGCATATCGCTTTTCTACCTTCAAGTTATAAACAAAACTTTCAATAAATGTCCACACCTGCTGACACTCCACTGGATATTTACAGTCTAAGGCAAAAAATGTTTAAAAACACACGTCAAGTGCTTTCAAAGGTGTTTCTATTAAATATAAACTGTTATTACTTACTACATACGACACTTGACTTGTATTTTCTTCTATAAGAACCATAAACGGTTGCAATGTTTCCTTCTTGCTTAGTAGAGTAGCCTTTCTGCGTTCAATTGTTTCATGCAAAAGGCCAACATTCTAATAACAATTTGAATTGATATAATTATTTGAATTGTAAAAATAAGAACAAACTACAAACTTACATTTAACTGCAGCAAAAAACTCTCCTGCATTTCTGCCTTCGATGGCCTCCAATTCTTTCTACCATGGCGAACAGTTGAAGTAGAAAATAAGGCTGGTAGATATTTGATCGCAGCAATTTCTATAATTTACACTTTAATTCAAAACCACAACATAAAATATATTTTTGTACCTTTATTGCAGGTGTTATAATACTCCTCATTAATAATGTTTTTCTTTTTTGCTAAAATTAAAATTGCCTGAGAAAGTTTTGACCAGGTGCTGTAGATTTCATTAATTGATTTTGGATGAAGTTTTTCGTAATCTTGTAGAAGTAAATTATAACCAAATGGTTGTTGAAGAGCCGGATATGTAGTAAAATATGAATGAATATCAGTTTTTTGTAAAGAATTCCTTCTCGATTGAAATGTTGCGTCCCAATAAATCGTAATTTCGTTCTCAGGTCCAATGTTATGCTTTAAGAATTCAGTAGCCACTTCCACGTCATTTGAGGGAGAATCAATTAATTCTACAACAGACATTTTTATACAATTTATTTGTGGGATTCAGCTGATTAGTTATACTAACCTTCTTTCTGACTTCCTTTCACTTTTTTAAGCTTTGGACCACATTCAATTTGATTGATCAGTCTTTTGTAGTTATTATATTTGGAAAAGAGTTTTCCGCCAGCCAATAAGGAAGGAGACGATTCTGTTTCCGGTTTGTAAGGGGTGAAATATATCGCTGCACTTTCTTTTGGAAATATTTCAGATATTACTTCCGACAACTCTGCAAAAGCCTTGTGCGGAATTCTAAAAGTATCAACTGTTATAATGCCATACTTTAAGTATACAAAAACATTATTACTTTTTGGGAGGATATCTTGTTAATAAAAAGTCTAAACCCACTTTACCAATTTTTCCTCTAGTATATTCATCAAAATCAGTAGACTTTTTTTGAATAATTGGCCATTCACTGCTTGATTTTAAGAATTTTTCAAATTCCTGAAAATAATTAATAATGCATTTGAAACAAAACACATAACATACAAAAATAAAACAAGTAATTACCTCTCTTCGAATGTCTTTAAAAGTAATCGTTGCTGATGGGGTACTTTGATTGTTAACTGCGAGAGGGGAAACATCGCATTTTTTATCTATCTGCTTTTCAGGCTTAATTTGCCATGGTGCTGAAACTGCATGCATGAATAATAAATTTAAAATTAGAAATTTAAATAAACGAAAATGTATTTTTTTAAATACCATTATTAATATTTTCAAATTGAGCAGATTCTTCTACAGTATGCACAATGCGCTGTCCAGTGACAGGATCTAAATATAAATTATGGGAAGGTGATAAACCTAGTGCATCAACAAAGTCCTGATGTGCACCCTCATCAGAATTAATTGTTACTGTAGATGCAGTTGACGTATTAAATGACGTGTTATTGCTGTCTACTTCTTCCTAAAAGATAAATAAGATAGATGTATTAACAATCTATAGTCTTATTCATGCATCTCGAAGTGCATCTTTTACCTGATTTGAAAGTTTTTCCTTATAATCTTTTAATTTTTTTAAAAATTTAAGTCGAGGTCCCACTTTACCAATAAATTCTTTGATATGTTCTGCCTCCAATAAGATGAAAGCCTCTAAATCAATGTCATTCTCTAAAAAAAGTAATAGCAATAAACATGGGCAATATTCCGCTTTATTAATTTTAAAAACAAAAATTTGTTATGTATGACTTCTATAAATTATTTGAGATATTCACCTATATACTTATTTCAATAACGACAACATGCAACAAGATAAAAAATACTATTTGTTCCGACCACCTAATATGACTGTTTTTCAATTATTTTGTACTATTAAAAAAGGCTATTTAGGGGTTCTGTATCTAAAACTATACTGGTATAGTTGTTTACTGGTAACTATAGCAATTGTATTAAAAATGTAAACGTTATATGAAAAGTTGACGTTCCACGTTAGCTTTAAAGGTTATGTCACTGTTGTCAAATTAGTTTCCCAATTGTTTTCACTTAAAAACAGTTGTAGATAAAATATTACCTACGGTTTGCCTACGTTACATTTCTACAAAAAAAGAAGTTTCTGGGACTCATAACATTGCGGAACTCCGCTATCCCACAAAAACACCTGCCATTGTGCCAATGCGGTGTGTATAATAATTTAACTTTAACGCATAAATATACAAGTACGCAAGGTATTTAACAATAACTTTACATGAAAAGCATGAGTTTGTTTCTGAAATCACATCAGCTAGCAGCCAAATATCATGCATAATATAGTTAAACTATATGTTAGCGTTAACTATATTAATAATAATTATACAAATGTACCACAAACTAACCCTCAAACACATCACTAAGCTCGGGAAATCCCCATGCTGTGAGTATTTCACTCACCGTCTTGAAATTATCCATGGTTTAACTTTAACCTTTGCACAAACAAAACACTTAGCACTTCCGCTGTAAAACAATGCCCGTATGAAAATGACCGCGAACAAGCGCCGGAATTCGTTCGATGGTGGGGCCAGTCTAAACATAAATTATGCTTTATCAACAAATTCCATACTAGCCCAACAAATTGCATAGTAAGCTCAGTCATATGCATTTGCTGGTTTATTACCGAAGCATAAAACACTGCTGAAATAAACACAACTTATAGTTAAAATTTTCAGCAATAATTACATATTAGTTTCTAACATAAGATGTTGCCGACTTTGGTAGAATGTGTTAAAATTAAATATACATGTGTTAAAATTAAATATACATGTATTAAAATCTACAATATAAAAATAAGTATAAACTTTTAATTGAAATAAATATATCGTCATATCTAAATTTGCCATATATGTATTAGAAACTAGTATAATTTTTTTAGCATATTTTTTTAGCAATATTTAAAATAAATTTCTCTCAGTGTATCAATGGAAATAACTAACAAACATTACAAATTGGGTTCAGGGACAAGGTAGCATAAACAGAAGTATTCACAAATGTTAAAAAGTCACTCGTAATTCGCATTTCATTTGATATAAACTTAAGTATATTGATATGTTTTGGTTTACTCAAAATTAAACCCCAAAACTCGCTCAGGTTTAATGTATAAAACACAATGGATATTTTTAAGAAGATACAATTCAATTAACAAAACTTTAAATTTAAATAACAGTTCAACTTGCACGACACAACATCTAGAGGGATACCCCTATAGGGGTGTCCTAGGAGGCGAAGTCAGAAAGCAGAAGATGATTCTTGGATTAGAACTGACTGTTTTAGTCTTGAATTTTACTAAAATATGTTCCACATTGTAATTACCTTACCCTGTGCTGGGTATATCTAAATTTTGTGATAATGATGTACGCAGTAGAAATTTTATGATAAAATTGTTAGAAATGCTATAATTCTGATTACGTTAGTAGAAGATAGCCCGCAAGTTGCGTTGGCGCTGAATGATTTGCGTAAAAACGTTATCATTTGGGAAATATGGTAATTACTTTTACTTTCCACTGGTATATTTGTCGTAAAACTGCTTAATTACAATTACAATTTACATGCAAGCAATAAAAGAAAAAAAAATTCGTTCAACCTACATCGATAATAAAAACGTGATCGCACAGTAATTTGTTTAAAAATTACATTATAAATGCTAAACCCAAAGGCAACCCAATACATTTGATTTTTCTTAAATATATGTACACTGTGTCCATAAAGTAACCTCCCCCCCCCCCCAACTAACTTTTGAACGACTTGATATTCTTCTACAAAATTTAGTGTGCTGTAATCGGAAATTAAATACTATTATTCAGACCATATTAAAATTTTGTATCATCCAAAATGGCGACTGAGGGCCATTTTACATTTTTTTTTAAATAGAAAGGGGGGTCGAGTGACACCTCTTTGGAAAGGTCTTTTAGTTCTGCGTCTGATCCTAAAGTTTCAAAGAAAAATATTCAGCCATAACAAAATGACAATGTTTGAAGATAAAGAAGTTTATTTAAAAAAACTAAGAATTAAAGCTTAAATTAATTAAATTCAGTGTTCGAAATGTTTACCATTCACTTTTTGGCACATAAAAAGTCGGTTATGAAATTGCTGCCTTACATTTTCATAAGTTTCTGGGGTGATAATTCTGCAAACTTCTGTAATGCGTTGCTCCAGTTCTTCAATTGTTTCTGGACGGGTTCTGTACACTTTCGATTTCAGATATTCCCATAGAAAAAAAATTTAAGAAAGTTAAATCTGGGGAGTAAGCCGGCTATTCTACAGGCCCCCGACTACCAATCGATCTGCCAAAAAAGTGTCCATTGGGAAAGTCAGAACCAGGCCTATAATAATGAGGCGGCGCGGGCGCACCGTCTTGTTGGAACATAACGTTTTCAATATTATTTCAAGCCACCTGAGATATTTCTGGGAAAATTTAGTCCTGCAAATGAAAAAGTGGACTACTGGATAAGCAAATCAAAACAATTTTGAACTGAGTGAGTCCATTGGTTTACAATCCGCCATTTTGTTATGGCTCAATATTTTTCTTTGAAATTCTAGCATCAAACGCAGAACTAAACGACCTTTCAAACGAAGTGTCACTCAACCCTGGATAAAAAAATCAAAACAATTTTGAATTGACTTTAGGATCAGACGCAGAATTAAAAGACCTTTTAAATGAGGTGTTACTCGACCCCCCTTTCTATTAAAAAAAAAATTTTTAAATGGCGCCCAGTCGCCATTTTGGATGATACAAAATTTTAATATGGTCTGAAAAATAGTATTTAATGTCCCATTACAGCACACCACATTTTGTAGAAAAATATCAAGTCGTTCAAAAGTTAGTTGGGGGGGGGGGGGGGGGGGGGGGGTTACTATATTGTAATAATTAGCCGCAATGATAAAAAAGTTTAACTTCGGGGAAGTCAGTCAAACGTATTAGTCATGGTTCAAGATATGTTTCTGCTCCACAGGGTACAGTCTAGTGTATAGATTTCTGCCTAACGCAACTAATTGTGAAATCGTCTCGGTGGACTTTTCTGGAGGCTAATAGCTTTATAGATGTTTACGGTTACTGTGTAACAGTGGCGGCTCGTGGTGTGGTGTACTGGGAGGCATTTTAAAGTATTTTTTTAGAAAAAAATTGTTCTTACCCAAGTTTTAGGTAGCCTTATATTTCAAACCCACCCTTTACGTTGGCAAAATGATCTATTTTTACCAACATTTTTATTAAAGTCTTTCATAGACTTTCGATAAGCACTCTCTAATAAAATTATTGTAAATTGCCACATTGCCAGTGTGTCAAAAAGCACAAAAATTTTAATGTGGTTTACCGATAAAAAATGTGTTTGAATTTTAGTTTTTAAATGTTTGCAGTCAATATCACACAATGAATTATCACAAAATAGCAGACAGTAGAAACAAGTGAAAGCATTTTCTTACATGGCATTCACAATCCAAAATTATTTTGCACGGACATCGTACAACACCACTAAATTATGATTACACGACCAACAACCGTTTTCACACTACTGCGTCGTGTACGTGCGAATCCCGCAAATTAGGCGGCTATTGGCATGCGCTTACCACGGACAGCATAATTCTCGGAAGTGCTGGGTCCGTGACCCTGAAGTTTTTAATACGCAGATATTTCTATCCTCTTTTAGCTTGTGTAATATAAATTTTACCGCAATTTCACTCTTATTCATTTGAAGGCCTTTTAAGCCCGCGGATTTATTCGGTGGCGTATAGCCGAATTGGGGACTGACAGCCAAATGACCCTCGCATAGATTCGTTTAATGCGCGCGAAATACTCAAACATTCAAACGTTTTCAGATTCTGCAGCAGCTCTTTAATAAACGTTCTCGCATAGAAATCTCATACAAAAGTTAACTATAAAGTATTTTTTAAACATTATAGTGTATAATATGTTATGTACTCTAACAAAAAGTAATTATTTATTTTTTCTTATTTCATTGGGAGGTCAATGACCATTTGACCCAATGGAGAAACCGTCACTGCTGTGTAAGCTATTATACTGAGTTATAAATTTATAACCTAGTTATACCTGCTTGAGCATGGTAGGGGAAATTCCTACCTTATAACCATTTACAGGAACGACAATAATTTTTAAAGTTCGCTACAAATTGTTTTGTTGTTTCATGAATCTCAAGAAGCGGATAGTTTGAAATGAAAACTAAAGCAAAATATTAGTGGGGGCGCGTTTGTGATTGTCTCTGCAAAACCTATACATTTTCACGGTCATAAGGCTGTTTTTAGACCACGAGAAAAACATTATGAATTAATTTTAAAACTACTATGGACTGCTCCTTCAGGTGCCACATCCTTATAGTACGTTCGCGAAGAGGGTCAAAGCCACGTTTTTAAACGGCTGGGCGTCGTAAATATTGCACACCTGTTTACTAGAGAAATTAGGCTAAACTGTGTAGTTTCCCGATGCTTTTACAGTTACTAGAGTCACAGGCCGTAGTTTAACATTTGCCCTAGATGTTAGCATAGACAACTGGAACCGACGGCTTCACGTGCTCTCCGAAGCACGGCCAAACTGCACGTTCGCCGATCTAAGATGTGACCAAGCGAATTGTTGCTTAACTTTGAATACCATTTGATCGGTACTCGCAGCTCACCGCTTGGATATGATATGCGACTTTAACATAACCTTGAATCTCGCGGGTTAAGACTTTTCCCGGTAGCTGCATTTTCACTGTTTGTCAGTTAAAACTAGCAGGTACTTCTGAAAATAGAATATCTTTGCATTTATAGCCAGGAACAGCCTAAGACGCGTTTGGTTCTTGTTAGGAACATAACGAACATCTACAGCCTAGCAGAATATATTAAAACGCTGACAAACGTATAATATTTAATTGTCCAATTTAATTACACAACACACACAAATACAATGTTTGAAATAAGTAGAGATTCCTTCACAATTAGAGTTATTTTATTGGAATAATTAAAGGATATCTTGTAGTACTAATCTTAAGTACGAGCTGTGCTACTCCGAAAGCTTTAAATCTAAAATACTTACTGATTGTATCATAATATGGGTTTACTAAAAAAAATACTCGATATTGTCATGTATTTAATTTCATGTAATATGATTTTTATACTGTAGGGTTAGATTTATAAATAAACACGAAACGTGCACATGTCTAGTGTGATAAACACAAGGTATCTTTATAGAGACAGTCTTAAGTCACGAAGCAAAATATGGTTCTCGGACTGGAATATTACAACATTGACAAACGTATAATATTTCATTATTTATATTGATTACAGAACAAGTTGCAGTTCCACGATAAATACTGCAGTGGCAACTAACAAACCAATTATCAATAATATAAACAAACCACTCAAATTATTGAGTCCTAATGCAACTTGCGGGTTATCTTCTATAACATTATTCAGATCCGTAGCATTTCTAATAATGCTCTCAAAAAATCCGTGTTCATATACCATTTTTATAAATTTATTGAAAGTGTTCAGAAAAAAATGCCCCTTTCTCATAGTTTCTGTTATTTCTACTGGCATGAGTCTTGCATCTATTACATCAACTGCAAATCCAGGTAATACACACATCTCTATTGGTTTTTTGCCAATAGTGCTACTGGTGTTACGATATATGGCAATTCTCAATAACAATTCCGTTTGATTTGCACCAGCAGGTGTTAACTTCGACTGCAATTTATTGTATAATTTGCTACCATATGCTTCCATCAGATAATGAAGTTGTTTTTCTGGTATGCCTGTTTCTAAGGTAAGTTCCGAATTAACAAGATCTTCCACTGTGCTAATGCTCTTTCCATAAATAGGTTGTGTTAAATGGTTGATTAAATTTGCTTGAAACGAAGTAGAAATTTCCAAACAATAAACACTATAAAATAACAAAAAATATCTGAACAGCTTTGAGCCGGGTTTAAAATCGTTTGAACTACCCACTGAGAGAGCAAAGATGCTAATACAACCCCTCCAAAAATTCATACTGCCGTCCGTTTTTGTAGAATACCTTACCGTTGACCACCAAAAACCAACCACAGTAATAAAAACCAAGACAATCATTCCCCACACATGTAGCTCGTAGATATAAAAAAATATTCGAATACCATAAACTCTGTCTGGTTTCGGAACAGCCCATAAAAACTTATCCCGGAAAACGATTTCGCTTAAATCATAATCATTTAAGATGTTCTCTGCTCTTGTCAATGCAGTGCCTAGTACTATGCCCTCATTAAAATTTTTATGCTCAATGGAAGTGATCAAACTTGCATTTAACAGTTTGCTCACTAATCTCATAATGCTGAACAAAGTTGCAAAGCTGGGTGCTATTTTGAAATTGTCTGTGTGATGTCCCACCAGTAAAAGCGAACAGCCGTTCAGGTTTTTGATGGTTTTATTAAACGTGAATGTTAATTCGCTGTCGCATTTCTGAGAGAAAACTCGTTTTGCTACTTTGCCACATTGGTTTTCTTCTGAAAATGGATCTGCAGTATAGTAATGCGAAGATTTACTATCATCGCTGGTTACTATTACATTTATTATGTCAAAACTCCAAAGTATTTCAAATATTGGTTTAATGTCAATTGAAGACGTTATCACTAAAAATTTTCCTCTTGGAGAAGCACTTATGTTCCAAATAGTGCTTTCTTTTAGTTTGGTTAATGTTCTGTTTAGAGATATAGGTGAAATTGTATGTATTATGTAATTATTGACGTTAGTTAAAGTCATTTTAATTGGTTTATTTATGTTAATAATTAAATATGGATTGTTCAGTTTTTCAAGATTCAAAATTTCATTTTCTTCAAAAATACGACAGAATGTGGCGTTATCCGAGAATACAGATTTAATTACACGCAGCAGGCATGTATTTAGTGTTGTCTCACTTGAAGATTTTGTAAAATGAATACAAGAAAAAAATAGAATTAGTAGCACGAGAATACGTGACGCATTTTTAGGCATTGCGTTTTACACTTTTAAATAACAGAATGAAGGTTATTTAGTATTTTTACCAGTATGTGAGGCGTAAAAACGCACCCCAATGTATGATTGAAAAATAATTATTTGATTGATGATCAGAACAAATATGCCTGCTCGTAACCGTAACTTTCAGTTTATTTGTAAATTAAATTTACCAACAACCATTAATTACTGTTGAAGAAACACACAAATGTTAAAATGTCCCTTAAAATTCTCATGCTATAATTTCATTTGATATAATTATATTGTCACGTTTTGGTTTATACAAAAGTAAACAACGTACATGCTCAAAACACAAAAGATATTTTTAAGAATATATAATTTAATTAAATAAAACACTAAATTTAATCAGCAGTTCAACTTACACGACACACTACCTAGAGGGATATCCCTATAGGGGGGCAAAGTCACGAAACAGAATATGGCTCTTGAACTGGAACTTGGAACTGACTGTTTTAAACTTGCATTCTACTTAAATATGTTCCACGTGGCAATTACCTTACACCGTGCTAAAATTATTTAAACTTTGTGAGAATGATGTACAAACTAGAAATTTTGTGATAAAATTGTTTGAAATGCTACAAGTCTGACTACGTCCTCAGAAGATAGCCCGCAAGTTGTGTTGGCGCTGGATGAATTGCGTAAAAACGTTATCATTTGAGAAGTTAGGTAATCACTATTACTTTCCACTGGTGTATTCTCGTAGAACTGCTTCGTTCGTATACGTCTTAGACTTGCCGCTGTTGTTTTTAAATTACAATTATCAGTTTAACTGTTTCACACTCCAACTTACTGTGCAACGTAGCTTTGATACGTTAAATTCCTTCGCCCTGTTGTAGATGTTCGTTGTGTCATCTCTCACCGTTTATCCAGTATGATGTTTACATAAAATTGATGCAAGAAAGAATTACAGTTTACAAGTATGCGTGCTCATCCCATTCATAATTCAGGAAAATTTACTGGTGTCAGAAGACGAGGAAGATCTCCACAACAATGACTGAACCTGACCAGCAAAACCACCTAGAAAATAATTCATAACCTTGTTATGTGAATTGCCCTTCGAGCCGCCCCTGGCGCTTTTGCACGCGACGCTGTCACTGGGCGCACCGACTTCGTGTCCCAGTAGCGAGCTTAAGTCAGTTGATCTCGAACTCCCGGTGCATATAGTTCTATTTAGCCGCTCACGAGCTTACGAGCTTCCGAATGTAAAGTAACCACCCCCTTCTGGGAAAGCATAGTTAAAAGCCTTCTTAGTGACGTGTTCACACCTGTGACACCCCAAGTTAGCGCCATCTACCGTTAATATCTCGCTCGAAATAGTCGGATTAAAAGCAACATTGATGTGTTGTTCCGGGCAAAACAGCGAAAGGAGGCCCAACAGTTGGGCGCCAAATTTGTTACGGGAAAAACTTGCTGTTAGCGACACCGTAACAAACGGGGGTGCACTCAGCCAGCTCAAAGTCGAAGGAGGGAGTGGTTCGTTTTATAAAACGGAAGGGTTCTTCGCCGATAACTTGGGGGGTAGTGAAATTGGGGGTGATTAAAGAGGGCGTTCAAAGGGGGGAGAAACAGGAACCTCCCTTGGTGACAGCTTTCCTGGAGTTTGACTTACCTTCGGGCTTCCACCTAGATGGAGTTTACATGCTTACTTATAACTTTGCTAAGGCTGAATACCGATGGCAAATAAGTCACAATGTTTAATTTGAACACAAAGTATATTGAATAAAATAGATTGCGGCTATAAACAGGTAGTATGATTAAAGAATATATATAGCGGTATTTTAGGGTATCAACTGGACGGGCATGTCACTACCAAGGCCTCCAACTAGGCTTTCCCAGAAGAGGGTGGTTAATTTACATCTTGGGTAGTTCGTAAACTAGAGCGGTGAAAATGCGACTACACTCTACAAGCGCTTGAGGCTAACTTTCTAAGTGAGAGCGGGGCGAGGTCGATGCGCTCGGAAGCAACGGGGAGTTTGCGCGCTAAAAGCGCCAAAGGCGGCGTAAAGGGGAAATTCATATAACAGTGTGTTTATTTGTGGAATAAAGGGCTCTTATCTGAATTTCGTTTGCCGTCCTGTCCACGAAATAAAGTCGCCAAGTGCGGATTTCATCGTCGCTACGAGGCCAACATAGAAGTACGGTGTCGCTAACACCAAGTTTTCCCGTAACAACCTTTAAAATCAGTTCTTTGCATATCAAAAGACGTAGAGAAATGGAAGCTAAGTTTGTATGGATTCACAAATAGCTAACAGGCATAAGCCGATGAAGTATTATTGTCCTGGCAAACAAAATACATTAAGATCAAATACTTGTCCACCCCAAGGTTTACATAAACTAAGCACACGGCCCTGTTTAGGCAGGCAGACCCTACAAACAAATACTGCTCAGACTTCTAGAGCAAATGCTTGTAAAGGCAGACAAGCTACGGGTCGGTCCTTACCTGATTATGCTGGGTGTAGTTCCCAAAGGACGACGCGGTCTAAGCCAAAAGTAAATTGTAATATTAACACTTTCCTCTGATATACAGGGTGATTTTGGGAACTGAGCCACTATTGCCAACTATTTTATTTTTAAAGATACAAAGTTGATTAAATTAGGAAAAAAATGTAACGTTCTCTTCTGGTTACGATGGTAAAAACGAAGAAACAATTGCGCATCGCGTTTTCGTGTTATTTGTTAAAATAACTTTTTTTTAAACAATACACCCTGTATTTTTTTTATTTTTGAATTGCAAATTTTACGGTCTTTAAAAAAATATAAGGTCAAACTATGATTAAATTAACAAATAACGCCATATTTTAACTTTTAATGGTTTAATATCATAATCGTAACAGCCGTGAAACAAAAGCTACTTGTTTTATGGTATAAGATAAAATATCATTAAATTAATATGTATAAGAGTAATTATTACGTAACTGTTCAAATTGGGCATTTGTAATGTATGCGACTAAATCTCTACACTATTGTATCTATCTCAATAAATATCATCCTGTAGATATCCCCAATGAAAAATGTCTAGCGATTCACGTCAGGTGACCGTGGGGGCCAATATACATCTTAAATGTTAAATAAAATTAGCATAACTGCAAATAACTCGAAAAGCGGTTGCGTAATTGTTTATTCGTTTTCACCATCGTAGACAGAGGGAAAAGCTAATGTAGCCATAAATAACCAAAGTATACTAACATAATTGACAGCTATGTAAAGTTTTAACAAAAATAATCAATAAACTGAGCCGACATATAGGGGCCCGCGGCTGTGTTATGGTGATAAATCTTGCAAGTTTCAGTCGTTTTGTTATGGTGAGACAGTTACGGATTGGTTATAGATAACGGACACTATTTTTTTATTGCATCGTCGTAGAGTGTGGTTGTAAAGTTCAAACTTTAAGTGTATAATCGGACTGAAATGGATTACATTTAATTTCAGGTGTGAAAATGTAGACCAATGCGGTTAATTTTAAGACTGTTAAAATTTAATTTAAACCTAAAACTTTAGTTTTAAAGTCGGATTGAAATTAAATTACATTTGAATTGGGATTTGAAGGTTTAAATATAGATGGAACAAAAACACGTTTACCATGATTTATTGATTTGCAATCTATCTATACATTAAATCCGTATCCTGACGACCTGTCTCAACTTTTAATGGTGAGGGGCTCTTGCTATGAGAACCAGGATTTTTACGCGTCCATTATACAAGGCGCATATTACTTTGTACAGCATACTTATACTTTAAGGGTTTAAAAAATTTCTTTTTTAGCGTGGTGAGAAGTGTTGCATATCCTGCAGGGGCGGAGAGGATGTTCTATTTTCCATTCCGGCACGCGGCGCCGCTGTATATACCTGCAACTCGAGAGGGCGAGACAGCATTAGTATGGAATACTTTGCCAAGTTTACTTACTTAACCCGCTGGATTAAGATATTACAGATTACCAGTAATACCTAAATAATTTTGTTATGCAAAAGTACATTTGCATGTTTAATTCAATTGTAGTAGACAATTTACACCTAACATATGTTTTTCTAGTTTTACTGATTTTTTTGTTACAAAATAATATTTTTAGCTTGTTTTAAAAGACTAAATACAAGTTGTGTACACTCAAACGTAACTGTTTTCTGCTTTTATCAACTTCCTCCTTTGCACTTTTAAAATTATCTATCAAGAATGACGTCATTGTGGCAACCGGTAAATGTACTTCCCAAAAATAATGATAAAAACATTATAAATTAATATAGTGAATTTTCTGCGTGTTTAATTTGCGCATGTCACACTTTGCAACAGCATTGAATTTTATGCAGTTGCCAAAACGAAGAAAAAATTGTGAGGTTAATTTTGGAACAGTAACTCTAAAAATTTTTAATATTTTGAAAAGTATTTAGTCCGAGAATAGTTAATTTTAGTTATTTAAAAATAGGTACATATTTGTTTGGCTGGACTAAATTGCTTCCGAGGATTTTCCGTGGTTTCCAGTACTTGTTATTACATTCCATAATTCCATATACTACTGAACGGATTTTAATGAAATTTTGAATTTTGCAGCTTTTATCGGAATTATTTTGTTTTCTGAATGTTCTTCCCCATTATTAATAATGTATTACTTAGAATATGTTTATCTTCTAATTGCCATATCTCGGTGTTATTGTACTAATGGTAAGATTATTCCGAAGCAATGATTTTAATAGTTTACATTCTAGCGCTTTTTAGTAAATATACACATACGTTAGTGGAGTTTTGCTACCGTACCTGTGCTGTGTAAGAGTGAGCACTATATACAGATTATAAAACTGCCATACTTTACTGTACGAGGAATGATGACGTAAGCTACTTATCCTCATGTATACCAATCGCGCATGTCGCGGTTCGTATCTTCGAAAAACCCGGTGAGTTTACACAAACGGTGTATCGAATGACAACTCAGAACCGAAACCAGTCCGACATTTCACCTCAGCATGTTAATTCGCAAATAAAGCTATAACTTTGCCGTGACTAATTAATTTCAATCTTCTTTCTTAGAATTTTTTAGTGAAGGAACGACATCTATTAGTTTTACCAACGTTATCAATAAAGTAAAACGTGCAGTTTCAAAACTAGGTAGTTATTAGCCTTTTCTTCTATAAAATAACAAGCAGCTGATTATTTCTGTCCGGAAGTTTGATAAAATACAATCACTGAATCTGGTACGATTATATGAAGCTATTTAATCTTTTGTGTGTGCGAAAATAATAAATACTAAAATAAAATAACGTAATTTATTAGTGCGAAATGGAGACGAATTTGGATCCAGTTTTCACCAAACGAGAGGAAAAAGATAAACAAATCTTCACACCTAAGGTAGGAAGTTTTTGAATATATTTTTAATGTAATTTTATTCATACCAATAATAATAATTGTTTTTAAAGTAGTTGTGTTTAATAACATAAGTACGTTCATTATTGTGCTCTTACTAATTTATGAGTTATTGGTAAAAATGTAAATTTTTAAAAATTTTAAAATAATTCGATAATTTTGACAATTTTATGGAAATTTGGAAAATACTTTCCGAAAGAATTCAAATATATTTTATACCACGCTTAAATGTATTCTTTGTAAATGTTTAGAAAATTTTGACTATAAATTTCTTTTAATGTTATACATTTTGGAAGTAACCAAAAAAGGTTTATTAATTTTCAAAATTGCAAAATGTTTTAGAAATTTTGAAAATATATATTAAAATATTCAAGTTTCGGAAAAAAAAATTTAAAATATGTTATGCAATTAAGATTAGAGAATTTTTTGAAAAATTTTTTTTTGGTAATTTGGAAAACAAAAAATTTGAATTTGAAAAATAAATTTTTGGAATTTTAAATTTTTTTGCAAATTTTAAGAATTTTGTTTTGACATCTATGTATGTAAACTATTAAAAATGTTGTAATTTTACAAAATTTTGAGTTTACGAACAATTTAGAAAATTTTTTAAATAAAGAAAAATTTGAAGATTTATGAATCTTTGAAGGATTTTAAGATTTTCGAAACATTTTTAAAAATTTGAAAATTTTTTGAAGTTTACAGTATTGCAACTTTCCATAATTTTAAAGTTTTTGAAAATTTTAAAATTTTGAATTTAAAATATTTTTGAAAATTTTGAAAATCTGAATATTTCGAAATTTTTTAAAGATTTTGGAACCTTGAAAATTT
Organism: Ctenicera cuprea; assembly: GCA_958336395.1. Taxonomy (NCBI): domain Eukaryota; kingdom Metazoa; phylum Arthropoda; class Insecta; order Coleoptera; family Elateridae; genus Ctenicera; species Ctenicera cuprea. The sequence goes on from OY284495.1 coordinate 2,591,633, forward strand.
TAAAAAATTTTGATCTTTTGAAAATTTTGGTTATGTTTGAAGATTTAACTGTTCGTATAAACGATCAAAAAGAAATCTCTCAGTTTTCTCATTGGAAAATTGTCCCTATTGTCATTTAACATGATCGTACTGATTTTGAAGCCGAAATTTGGGCATTTTTGAAAAAACAAGTAATCGTTGGTGGGGAGTGATAAGAAAATCGGGTTTGCGCATATCGTCTATTTGATATACGTAGAATACGAATCTGAGGTTCTTTTTCGGGTGCGTCTATGTTGAAGTAGAGCACCCCTCCCTTCCCCTTGTTTTTATAACGGAGGCTCAGAAAGGACGTTTCTACAACCTAGAGCAAGATGTTTTTGCCAGGGTTATATCGGGAATTTGTTTATACAATTTGTTATTACAATTACCTCCAATTTTTACCACTTTACAAATTATTTCTTAACAAACCTAAATTTGGCCCCTCCCCCTTTCGACCTTGAAATCGTGTTCTACATAGCATTAGATAACATTTTTTTGCAATAATCCGGAGGGCTCTACTTTTCACACCCCTTTCTATATACATATTTAGTTCTTTTCGACTTAACTTGGCCGGATCGATTCCTATGTTTACCAAATTTATATTGCACATGTAGAGCATCATACTGATAAAGATTCCACCACTAGAATTAGTATCAGTTACTCAGGACAGCCATGATATAGTAATAGGCGGTTGCCATATGTTAATGTCCAAGTACTACCCTAGCAAGCAATAAAATCTATTCAGAAGATAAGTATAAGCTACAACAGATAATAAAATAATTATACAAATACCTACTCACCGTCACCGTGCAGTATGACCCAAGGCTTCATTCTGTCTACTGAGCCTACAGATTTGAAGGGCTTTTGTGATCTTTGCGATCCACGTAAGTTTTCAATGGCGTAGCGATTATTTCGCAAAACTGCCGTAACCCGAAATGGGCCTAACTAACAGTAGCAAATAACAATAAGTACTTCACCTTTATATTCCACGTGGTTAGCCCTTTTGGCTGGCCACAGGTTTGTAGCCAAAATAAGTAGTTTACACAGTACATTGATGCAAATGTGAACTGTGTAGACAGTAGAGACTGGGGACAGTATTCCATTCTGTGCCGCCAACTTGTCCTCAGTAAGTGTGTCAGAATCAGCGACAGTAACACGTGCTAAGTAGAGTAATGCTAAATGGGACAAAAAAAGTTAAACCTTATACATAAAATGTTTAGTAAAAATTAATGTAGACAGTAAATGTCTTAAAGAGTTAGATAACCTTGTAGGGTAAGAAGTTGTCAATACGATTACGCAAAAAAGTTGCATATTTACGTGACAAAGTGCCATGAAGGCCCAACCTAAAACCGTCTGCCATGGAATATTTAACATCTACATAGAAAACGGAATCTTTTAATGTATTGAGGAATACGTACACTATGGTTTTGTGTAACCGTAAAAAACGCCTACTTCGGGCGCCACCCCGAGTTTCGGCAGATGGTTGGTTTTATACTGAATAGTTCTATCCTTTTTCACCCTGTATGGTCAAAAATTGTGTACTTTGTGGTTTAGTATCGATTATGAAAATATGTTTTCTGTGCCCTAATTTGTACGTGCAACGCCAATGGTAATTACCACAACTGTCAGATTTAGTTTTCTGAAACAGGGTGGCCACTTCTGTAGAATGGGTTGCCTATGTTACGTGGTCACGTAGTTCTTCACCGTCGTTGCTCGCTCTGTACTATATCTATTTGGTCATTAGATGTACTAAATGTAACAACTATTATACTACTATGGTAAATAAGATTTGTTACGTACAGCATTATTTTTGTAAATAAAAAGAGCACAATAATGAAGCGACTGATTGTCACAATTGTCTATTATTTTATTGGGTAATTGAGTTTTGCAAAATTTAGGTCATATTTGTTGAAATGTTTTACACCAGTTAAACTAATATGTTGTTGTAGAAATACAAAGTCCGTTCTGGCACGATTGATTGGGGGAAAGAGTACGAAATCAAGGCAACGGCGCTTTTAGCTTTGAAATGTTGTGCTGAAGAACTACAACACTTCTGGCTTGCTGCAAATGTGGATGGATGCGGCGCTCTGGACGACATCATCTTGTACAAAAAGAGCGAAGAAAATGATCAAGGTATCACCTACTGTATGCAATTGAAGCACCAAGAGGTTTCTAAAAAATTAATAAAAGACATGTTTTTGTCTCCTAAGGGTGACTTTTCCCTCAAGAAATACTTCGAATGCTACAGAAGAGTGAAAAGTACAATCGACGACAAAACACAAAAGGCAGATGATGTCATCAAGCACTTTCGTCAAGTTAAGAAATTGGTGTTTATTATTTTTACGAACAAAGGGGTGATTGAAGACTCTCCGTTTTTGCACAAGGTAAATAAAGTGTCACATTTGGACGCCCTTGGAATGGAAGGAGATACTTTCGAGTTTGATCATGCAACGTTTTCCGAAGTCAATACGAATTTTCTGAAAACATTGTACTTGTTTACCAACCAACCACATATTAGGAACATGGAAAACAAAATAATAAGCGCAATAAAGAATCTTTTGCATTCCTTAGACGTGGTTGTGGACTTAAGAGACGTAACTGTTAAGTTCGTATTTTTTATTAACGAATGGTCCAAAGGTCTTTTGGGCGGCCACTATCCCATAACCAAAACGCATATCGTAAAGAAACTTGCTGAATTGTTGTTGGTTCCCTACATGTTCAAACTGCAAGAACCAAAAGATAAGAAAAATGATAAAGAAGAGAATGCAAAGGGAGAGAATAAAGACGATACCGAAGAAGAGAATATTTGGTACACGCTTACCAGAGATCAGGATGTGGCGGTTATTGATGAAGTGGATGACGTGGTTCAACAATTTGTCAACGATTATACATATCAAATACTCAGCAATAAAAAAATTTTAGAGTATAAAACTCCGATCAACAAAGAATTGTTGAGAGTTTCTAGTAATCCAGAAAACCTGTCAAACGGCGATAAATATGAATTGTTGTGGAAGACACGAAAAATACCCTTGGTGCTGCAAGTTTCTGACTCACAAAGCGTTAAGGATGTTCAAGAAATTTTGAAAGCATTTCCAGAAGTTTTTCGAATTATTATTTTAAACAAAACTAAAGACCAGTTGGCAAACCTTCAAACTTCAACGTCGTTTACAAATTATATTACAGATTTAAGCGAAAAACACCAAGAACAAATTTTACAATGTCCTGTTAAATTACAAGGCAGAGAGTTATTAATTAAAGAGCTAAATATTGATAAAGGGCAATTCTTTAAGGCTTTAACGGTCAGAGATATTGCGCACATCTTATACGGTCAATTTTATATAGGTAGCAATTTTGAACCACTTCCGGAATTTTTCGTAGACATGTCTTTAACTAGAATTATTCTTGACATAACAGTCTTAGAAAAAGTAAAACAAGATATTTTTGTGGTAAAATGCGAGTGCTTTAGTAATTTTAAAGCATTTCTACTTCACCAATTAGCCCTTAGCGAAAATCAAATGATTGAGTGGAAACATTTTGATAAAAGCAATTTTGCGGGCAAAATTATTACATATAACTTAGCACAAAATTTATACCAAATTGAAGAATATTGTTTAACTTTGGGAAAAACTGTACACTTTCTGAGTTGGCATGGTGATGGTAACCTAGAGTGGGTAAAATCAAACAATACGATTACAAATTTAAGAAAGTACAAAAAGTCTTGGGAATCAACTAAAATGCAATCTGTTTTAGCAAAAGAAGCAATATTACATTTTTGCCAAAACAACAAAACATTACTTGTTAGTGCAGATCCGGGAATGGGGAAAACTGTTTTAATTAACTATTTGGCACAGCACATTCCAACGGATCTATGGGTCTTAAAAATAAACTTGGCCAAGCATAAAGATCAATATAGTAATTGGGATGTACAAAATTTCAATTCAAAAGAACTCAATTATACAAAATATTTTGAACACTTTCTCGAAGACGCTTTAAAAGAGCAACAAACATGCAATAGCACAATTTTTGATATGGTTTTCAAACAATATCTGAATTCTAACGATGTAGTCCTGTTATTAGACGGTTTTGATGAAGTTCCAATAGAGTGCCAAGAAGGGTTAAAAGAATTGATTAAATTTATCAACGAGTCGGGATATTGTACGTGTGTAACAACACGCCCGGTGTTAAAAAGGGATTTAGAGTCTCTACTACATTCATTTGCCATCACTATCGATACTTTCACCATAGATGAGCAAATGTATTTCCTGTCCAATTATTTTGCAAACGTCGCTAAAATTACGGCTTTAGACAAAAAAGTAGTTTCATTTGTTGCCAAATTATTAGAAGCAACAAGAAACAATTTAAACGATGCAGACAACAAGTTTACTGGAATACCTCTTCAGAGTACACTTTTAGCGGAGGTGTTCAAAAAGGATTTTATACAATATTTAGACGACGAAATTTTTAAAAATCAATATTTCGATTTAATTTATTTGTATAAACATTTTCTAAAGGAAAAAGTTAATATAGCTTGTACTAAAGTTGAAAGTGTATCCGAAGATACAATAACTCAATATAAAATGTGCCGTTCTTTTTACGCGTTGCGGCATCTATTTTCCGATGGCGATATAGAAGAATTAAAAATTGATGACAAACTTAAAACAATAAACGAAATATTCCCTCACACAATGCTGTTAATTCAAAAAGACGGCATTGTTGTGACCGATAGTAAGTCACATGTAAGCTTTGTACACCAAACATACGCAGAATTTCTCGCTGCCAAATGGCTAGTGGAAAACTTAACTACATCTCATAAAGCAATAGTGCTCAAATTAATTAAAAAAACATTTAACTCCAATTTTTTGATTGTGCGAACCATGTTTGACCGCCTTCTGGCAAAGAATTGTCCTTTACATACTGCCATAATAAACCGTCAAATAAATACGGTTAAAGAGATCATTATTTCCGATAAAAACGCTTGTGATACAATCGATGAGGGTGGAAGAACTATTTTGCACCTAATAGCCGCTTGGGGGTTCCATTATCCGGATGTCACCGATGACATACAATATTACGAATATTTTAGGATTGGAAAACGTAATAGGAGTGATGATGATGATGATGATAATACAAGTGATGATGATGACATGTTTGATGACGATGATATGACAACCATTTTGAAATTAATACCCGTTAACAAACTAGCCCACGCTGAAGATCTCCTAAATTATACCCCATTACATTACGCTGTTCTTAATCGCTCCCTACGTATAGCGAATAGTATCTGTTCAAAAACTAAAAATCCAAAGTGTAGCATTAACATTACCGACGCAGAGGCTAACCATACGCTTTATTATGTGAATAATCGTTTTTCCAACTCACTGTATGCGTTTGTAGTGCGATGCTGCATAAGAACAGAATTTGAAGAAATGCTCTCTCAAAGTGGAGATAGAATAAGTGATCTTAACACCGCAATAAGCAAAGGGAATATAGAAAACGTTCGTTCTCTTATTTCTAAAAAAAATAGAAACCTAAAAGATCATAATGGCTACACTCCGTTGCATGTTGCAGCTAATAACGGTCACGCAGAAATTACGCGTTATTTGTTATCAAAGAAAGTAAATATTAATGCAACAGACACTACTGGGAGGACCGCCTTGCATTGGGCAAGCTACAAAGGGCATCTAGACATAGTGTCATTGCTGATAGCTAAAGGGGTTAAAGTCAGCACCACGGACCGCTGCAACAGGACTGCTTTAAATTACACACTTCTTTCTTCTTCCCCTAATCGATGTGACATTGCATCCATATTAATTAAAAAGCACTTGCCAAAGTTTCCTAGAAAGCGTAAAGCTTTAAATACCGTTTTCAAAAAAGCAGCAAAATTATTAGCTAACAATACTAACACTGCCAATTTCATACACATACAGGATGATGATAATATGAATGCACTGCATTGGGCGTCCTATATTGGGCAAACCGACATAACCGAGCTATTACTGTCAAACAAGGTAGACATAAATGCCGAAGGGTGGAACGGCGCAACTGCTTTACATATTGCAGCCGAAAATAATCATTTCGACATTATACATCTACTTTTGAGTAATGGCGCAAACATCGAAGCAACGGCATCGAGGAATGAAACGGCCCTTCACTTGGCTGCACGTGAAGGTCATAACGACGTTGTGAGTTTACTTTTGACCAACCGCGCTGATATTCAAGCAAAAACTGTCAGTATAGAAACTCCGCTTCATTTGGCTGCACATGAGGGTCATAAAGATGTAGTTAGTGTTCTTTTGAGTAATGGCGCAGACATCGAATCACTGAATATAAAACATGAAACCCCGCTTCACGTAGCGGCACGCGAATGTTCTAAAGACGTAGTAAATTTACTTTTAAACAATGGCGCAGCCATCGAAACAATAGATAAAAATAATAATACCCCGCTTCATGTGGCGGCACGTAAGGGTCATAAAGATGTGGTAAGTTTACTTTTGGATAGTGGGGCAAACATCAAAGCTACGGCATGGAGGAACGAAACTCCCCTTCACTTGGCGGCGCGTAAGGGTCATAAAGACGTAGTGAGCTTACTGTTGGCTAGTGGCGCAGATATCGAAGCAAAGAATAAATCCAATGAAACGCCGCTTCAAGTGGCGGCACGTAAAGATTGTAGAGAAATAATCACTTTACTTTTGAGTAATGGCGCAGACATTCAAGCAATTGATAAAAATTACAATATCCTATTTAATCTGGCTGAAGGTGAGCGTCATAGTCAACTTAATTTTATTTCCGGACATTTTACCAGTACTGTTGACAAGTGAATTTACTTGTTTGGTATGTTAACCTTTTGATATACCAGATTTGGAATGAATTACAACAGATGATTTACGAGTCAGTGGTTCGGCCGCTTTTGCAGAAACCTGTAACGTACAATGTAAAGGCAAGGACTCCAATGGCGTCCCTTTCCAGACCGATATAATTTTTTATTGCAATCAAATCCTGGCATCCAAATTGGACTTCTCCTGCACCACCAGTCGCAGGGCGGATTGACTCGCTACAATCTTATAATAGTAATTCTTGAAATTACTACATTTGAAACCGGAAAAAGTTATTTTTTGGAAATATGTGAATGTCCAAATAAAGTACTCTATTTGTTTTTAACTTTCTCTCACGTACATGGAATAACCAAAAGCTGTAAGAAAATATTGTATTTGCCTAAAACACACCTACCTCAAAATATTTATAAATAACCACTTTTGTACACATTGAGAAATACATTTTTAAATAAAGTAAAAATATACGTTTGAAATTATTTGTTCAATTGTGCAATTGAAAATGTATGTTAAAATAAAGAATTGCAATGCAAGAATGTTAATTTATTAGGGTATTGTTTTGATTTAAAAAAGTATTTACTAGAAGAGCAATAATATATTTTTTCGGCTTTAAAAATCAAGTACCACGTTTTCTTTGCTAAATTTTCTTTAACAACAGAGTGTAGATACGACAAACCGTCGCCTGCGTTGATTTGTGAAAACTGACGTACGTCAGTTTCCACAAATCAAGGCATGCGGCGCGCGACGGGACGAACAAATTCGTTATCCTAGACTTCAAGACGCGGCCGCGCGGTGCGTTAGGCCAGGGGCTAGACACTCTTGCCGGCGACTTGAAACCGCAATCCTATTGGTTCCTTCCAAATCAAATGCAAACTATTCCCTACAGAGGGCGCTGTTTTATATGAAACATAATGGTTGCATTCAGCCGACACAGCAGTTACTTTGCTGATATAGCAACGTCATCTGAACGGCAGCGCTGGGTTACCACATTTTCCCAGCAGCTGCCTAAATACCACAGCGCAAATCAAACACGCTGAGTCGCTGAATTTTTAGATCATCGTGCTATAACAGGGGCAGACTTGCAGCTGCTGTGTCGACTAAACGCCACCATTAAGAACGCTAACATATGCACGATCAAACTTCATTTCCATGGCAACATAAAACAAAATTTAAAACATTTATAATAAAATCAACTATTTAAAATTAATAGTATATTAATAAAATAAAACACTTGGTAAATTGTTTCACAAATTGTTGTTATTTATTTACTCGACTCGAGTTTCAACCATCTCGGTTATCTTCAGGAGTTTACAATACTAACTTAGTATTGTAAACTCCTGAAGATAACCGAGATGGTTGAAACTCGAGTCGAGTAAATAAATAACAACAATTTGTGAAACAATTTACCAAGTGTTTTATTTTATTAATATACTATTAATTTTAAATAGTTGAATATTTATTAATAATGTTTCATCAAGTGCCTACCACACAATCAATTCAAAATATAATAAAATCATTTAAAATCGAATAAAATCAATTTACGCATTAAAAATGTAGCGTAATTGCAGCTTACGCTTTGAAAAAAATATATTTTTTCGAGAAAAGTAAATTGTACTTCGTTTCGATGTAATTCCGACTTTAAATTTAAGTCGAGATAAGTAGGTTTGCAAACTTACAGTATTTTTGCTTTACTTATCTGCTTATTGCAATTTCAGCTTCTTTTACTAACAATAGAAATAAGATTGGAACATCCCCTAATGAAACAGCTGAAAGTAGTAATGCGATTATGTCCGTAGATATTCTTACCAATAAAGAGTAAAAGTGTGCTGCTGAGATGGTTTTTAGTACTACTAGCTCTTTGGCGTCCATTCCTACAATAAGTAATTTTGGTATGAGCATTTTGAAATTTTGCAGTTTATTGGAATATTTGGTTGCTCAAAACCTTGCTATATTGCCACGTTAGTCGCTGATTGTTTATCTTAAACAAACAATCATTCGTCGTTTGTTATACGCTTACGGTGACTATTCACAGAAATAATTGTAGTCTGAGCCAAAGGGCGAAAAGGATAAGGGCGATAGCTCTCAATGGAGATGGTACTGTCAACTAACTCGTATGAGAACTACATGCGCTTATAAAAGAATCTAAGTAGGTCAAACATGTTAATTAATAATCAATACTGCATTTGGCACGTGATAATTTGAGCTGGTGGATCAATACTTCTTATACATTGTGAAATATTATGCAATCTTAATAGTTTTAAGAATTAGTTGTCATAATAATGAATGTTTTGAGTAAGCCAAAGTCATTTCGGGACGATTTGATTTTATAGTTAGTAAGCTGAAAGTGTTTTGTATGAAATTAAATTAGTGTGCTTAAATCGGCAAAGTACAAAATAATTCAATTAAAGCGTTTTTTATTGTAAAACAGTTTATATTAATTCATCACAATAAATAAGAATTTTGTATCTTGGCGGCATTCCTGCCTTTAAAAGTCTCGTACGTGATTGGCTCTCCCCAAAATGACGTAGTTACATTATGACACAAGTTTTTACCATCGAGTGTTTGGTCTCTAGTTGGTTGCTGCGGTAAATCCCCTGATCGTTGCCACGCATCATTAATAACTTGCTGATTTAACTACTTGAGGGTCATGCAACGTATGACCTTGTATAATGCGACAGTGTTTTGGTATCTTGCGGTGTGTGCACTGCAAGCGGGCGCCGCTGCAAAGGGGGCGCCAAATCTGAAAAAATTGCAAATAATCAAAATACCCGAAACGTAACGATGCCTACATCAGCAAACCACTGGTTAAAACTCCCCTGAAAAAGGGATTTCCCCGATCCCCATGATATTTTGCTGTATCGTTCTGAAGCTGTGCAAACCTAAGCGAGTATTATAATATATTTTAATTTTGTTTTATTTATTTTGTACTCTGGGTGAAGGTGAAATCACCACAAATACATCAAAAAATAGTTAATTTGGTGCGTTAACTTGTCTATTCTTTCAAAAAATTTTAAAATTATTAGAGGGAAACCCCGGACCCCTTCCTATGTCCCTACTTACGATGGGGCGTCATAACAAAAGATTTGCACACGGGTGCTCAAATATCTAGGTGCGCTTCTGGTATCTTGCAAATTTTTTCTTTATCTGTGATTCTCAGTAAAGTAAAAAATAGAACTGAGGGTCCTTTCAAATTTTCTTTTAATAAGAGAGTGGATATTTTTATTACAATCCTGATCCTATTATTGTTAGCAAGCCGGAATTTTTGATGTAAGTTTGTATATTCCCTATCTCTTCTCTTAGCCGATTTATTTTTGCACGTTTTTAAGCGATGACTTCATTTTAATCCCTGGAATTTATATTAGGCCGATAACTTATCTGTATCAGCAAAATTACTAGGTGGTTTGAACACACACTGTTTTTATTTGGATAAAGCTAGTAGAATTTCAGGGAAATATTTAGAATAGATTGCAAAAGTACAGATATCGGTAAAACTACGATAAAAGTGTAAAATAGAACGAATTGACTTGGTATTTGTTACTGATTTCAGTTGCCTTAAGTAATATATCTATTAAAAAATGTAAAAAAATACAAACCGGTTAGTCGGTTTACGAAAAAACCGGTTTCTATTTCAACTCGGAAATAAAAAACCTTAAGGAAGATTTCCAAAATGTTTTCGAAACTAACATATTATTTCCAAATTAAATTCGCTCTTATTCATATAAATCAAAGATGTAGTGATACAATTACGTCAGTAAAAATGTAGCTCTTACAAACTCATCTAAAATTTGTAGTAAATAGTATTGTAGTAAACACTTTGTAATAGTAAGCGGAACCTATTCCAGAGTCGAGTTTGTAGCCAATGAATGGTGGAATTTTTCTGATACAGATTTGTTAATACACATTTCAAACAAGCTAGGATTAAAGTACCCATAAATAACCAAATTATTCCAACATCAGTGAAAAAAATCAATAAACCGAACAGACATGTAAAGACTCGCGGGTTTGTTATAGACTTATAGTGATGAATTTTTCGGAAATGCAAGATCGTGTTGTTATGGTGAGACAACTCCGTAACTGTGCAATTGTATTTAGCATTTTTAATTTACATGTACGTTCAGGATTGAAACTAAAATTGAACTAATCATTTCTAAATTTAACTATCTAGTTATTTCGCTTTATGCTTTTATTTAGGCTAGATATTATGAAACTGACTGACGGGTCAGATCATATAGCAAATGCCATTTAACCTTGCAAAAAAAATGACGATAAGTTTAAAAGGCGAGAAGCCGTTACACTCTCAAGCAAAAGCAATCCCGTAGTTTGAAAGCTAGTATAATATCTAGTTGCTGTTAATTATTTATGTCATTATTATGTTAATCCTTCCTCAAAGCAAACTGTTTCTAACCTTATGGCGCACGGCCCTTTAATTTGTCAAAAAATACACAATTTTTCGTAAACCATAAATAAATTGACTTTCACTTTTTAGTAGAGTGTACCACACTGTCCAACAGCCAATTAGAGCTAGTTTAAGTTACGACTACCGACGAAACAAAGCGTATGTAGCCGAATCAAAGCCCACTAAAATTTGCAAGGTTAGGTGGCACATGCTGTACATTTCGGTAACGCATCGACGCGAAATTTTATACCTATACCTATACTCCATAAGAATTTAAATATTTGTTAATGATTGTATGTTTTGAAGTACAATGGCCGTGTTTCTTTTTCAATTTTTCCTTTTTAGTTTCTGACGGCCCTTGATTGCTCTGGGCCCCAAAAAAAAGTTGCCCCCCGCCCGCCCGCGGTGCGTGTGTTGCGGGGGTGTTTTTTACATTGCTAGTAATTCCTAAATAATTTTGCATGCGAAAGTACATTTAAATGTTTAATTCAATTGATTGCAGTAGACAATTTACCAGTGGCGGTTTCTCCATTGGGTCAAATGGTCATTGACCTCCCAATGAAATAAGAAAAAATAAATATATACTTTTTGTTTGAGTTCATAACATATTATACACTAAAATACTAAAAAAATACTTTATAGTTAACTTTTGTATGAGATTTCTATGCGAGAACGTTTATTAAAGAGCTGCCACAGGATTCGAAAACGTTTGAATGTTTGAATATCGCGCGCGCATTAAACGAATCTATGCGAGGGTCATTTGGCTGTCAGTCCCCAATTCGGCTATACGCCACCGAATGAAACCGCCGGCTTAAAAGCCCTTCAAATGAATAAGAGTGAAATAGAAAGCTCATTGCGGTAAAATTCATATTACACAAGCTAAAAGAAGATAGAAGTATCTACGTATTAAAGATTTCAGGGTCACGAACCCAGCACTTCCGAGAATTATGCTGTCAGATGTCCGTGATAAGCGCATGCCAATAGCCGCCTAATTTGCGGGTACCGCACGTACACGACGTAGTAGTGTGAAATAGTTGTTGGTTGTCTAATCATAATTTAGTGCTTTCACTTTTTTCCACTGTCTGCTATTTTGTGATAATTCATTGTGTGATATTGACTGCAAACATTTAAAAACTAAAATTCAAACACATGTTTTAGTCGTAACCCACATGAAAAATTTTGTGCATTTTGACACACTGGCAATGTGGGTATCAATTTACAATAATTTTATTAAAGAGTGCTTATCGAAAGTCTATTAAAGACTTCGATGAAAATGTTGGTAAAAATAGATCATTTTGCCAACGTAAAGGATGGGTTTGCAATATACATAGTTCATTTTGTACAAAATGCCGAAATTGTTTGTCAAAAGCCTTTACTTGCCTGCACTGAAAGTGCAAACATGAGTTTTTCTAGTTTTACTGAATTTTTCTGTTACAAAATAATTTTTTTTGGCTATTTTTAAAAGAATAAACAAAATTTAGTTCTTGGAAGTTGTATACACTCGATCGTAAATGTTTGCTACTTTTATCAACAAACTTCCTCCTTTGCAGTTTTAAAATTATCTATCAAGAATGACGTCATTGTGGCAGCCGATAAGTTTACTTCCCAAAAATAACGATAAAAACATTTTATAATTTAATACTGTACATTTTCTGCGTGTTTAATTTGCCCATGTCATACTTTGCAACAGCATTGAATTTTATGCAGTCACCAAAACGAACAAAAAATTATAAGGTCAATTTGGAACAGTAACTCTAAAAATTTTTAATATTTTGAAAAGTATTTAGTCGGAGAATAGTTAATTTTAGTTATTTAAAAATATGTACATATTTGTTTGGTTGGACTAAATTGCTTCCGAGGATTTTCCGTGGTTTCCAGTACTTGTTATTACATTTCATAATTCGCATATACTACTGGACGGCTTTTAATGAAATTTTGAATTTGCAGCTTTTATCGGAATTATTTTGTTTTCTGAATGTTCTTCCCCGTTATTAATAATGTATTACTTGGAATATGTTTATCTTCTAATTGCCATATCTCGGTGTTATTGTACTAATGGTAAGATTATTCCGAAGCAATGATTTTAATAGTTTACATTCTAGCGCTTTTTAATAAATATACACATACGTTAGTGGAGCTTTGCTACCGTACCTGTGCTGCGTAAGAGTGAGTACTATACACAGATGAGGAAACTGCCATTCTTTACTGTACGTGGAATTATGACGTAAGCTACTTATACTTATATATACACAAAGCACATGTCGCGGATCGTAGCTTAGAAAAACCTGTCGAGTTTACACGAATGGTGCATCAAATCACAACTCGGAACCGAAAGCAGTCCCACGTTCCAACTTTGCACGTTAATTCGCAAATGTCGAAGCCATAACTTTGCTGTGAATAATTAATTTCAATCTTACTCCTTAGAATTATTTAGCGAACGAACGACATCTATTTATTAGTTTTATCAACGTTATCAATAAAGTAAACCAAACATTTAACTGGTTTCCCCCATAAAATAACAAACAGCCGATTATTTTCGTCCTAGCGTTTGATAAAAAAACAATTTATGAATCTGGTACGATTATATGACTTGACACTATTTAATCTTCTGTTGTGTGTGCGAAAAAAATTATTAAAATAAATTCATAAGTATAGTATAATTTATTAGAGCAAAATGGAGAATTTGGATCCAGTTTTCACTACCCCGGAGGAAAAGGATGAAGAAATCTTTACGCCTAAGGTAGGAAGTTTTTGAACATATTTTAAAGTAATTTTTTCTTGTCAAAAATTATTGTTTTTAAAGTATATTTAAGTTTAACATCATCAGCTGCAGTAGTTGTGTTTAATAATATAAGAACGTCCATTATTGTGCTCTTACTAAATTATGAATTATTCGAGAAAAAAGCTGTCGGGCAACGCCACTAGACCTTCCTCGCTCCTATTCAAGATTTCATGTAAATTTATAATTATATTTTTGAAATATTTCAAATAAATTTTTGACATGTTTACCAACATTTTTTAAATATGTTTGGGAAATTTTGACTATAAAATTCTTTTTTAAATAGTTAAAAAATTTGAAACTTTTTGTTAATTTTTGGAATTTATGAAAATATTCAAAATTTCGAAAGTTATTGAAAATTTTCAAAAACAAAATTTTGAGTTTTACGAAATACTGAAAATTTTGAGAATTTAAGAAAATATTGAAAAGTTTTGGAAATTTAAAAAATGTAAAAGTTTTGTAGTTTTTTGAAACATTTTAATAACTTTCTATATTTTGAAAACTAAAAATTTTTTGTAAAATGTAGGTTTTTGTTATTTTGAAAACAAAAATATTTTGAAAATTTGACATTTTGAAAATTAGAAATTGAAAATTTTAAGAAAATTTTGTCAATTTTACTTGCAAACATTGTGAAACATTAACAATTTTTGGAAATTTGAAATTTTAAAAATTTTGCGTAAATTTTGAAAATCTGAAAATTTTAATCTAAAATCGAATTCATACTTAGATGATGGTCGTTTTTTTGGCGATTATTCAATTAAACTGCTCGTGCAAACGACTAAAAAGAAACCTCCCAGAGTTGCTCACTAATAAAAAATTGTTCCTATTATCACATTAAAGGGGAATTACACTAGTAACGCCCTCTATTATGTGCCATAATTGAAACCAAATCTTCTTTCTTTCTTGTTCCTATTATCATTTAACTTGTCCATGCCGATTTTGAAGCCGAATTTCGTCCATTTTTAAAATATCGAAGAATCGTCGGTGGGGGGACCCTGGGGGGGGGGGGGGGGTGTAGGAATATCGGGCTTGCACAGATCGGCCATTCGAAATGTGTAGAATACGAATCTAAAGTTCTTCTCCAAGCGCGTCTATATTGAAATAGAACACCCCTCCCCCTCCCCCCATTTTTTGATGCAGTGCCCCGCTTTTATGATATTTTGTGTTTGCCATCCGTATTTTTGGTGTTTTTATAATAAAAAGTTGTTCGTTCGTATTAAAAAAATCCGTGACTGTCTATGTTGTCAATAAAGTATATACGCTTACAGTTTACATGTACAGTGTCAAAACTGGAAGTACCAACTGACCCTTTGCACATATCTCTGATAACTTCGGCATTTTATCACAATGTGTCATTTAATAACTAATGGTCGGGAGTATCTCACTTGCTATTCATTCATTATTTATCTTGCTTTATGTGACTTAACAAATATTAAATTAACAAGATTAATTAAATAGTACGGAATGCGGTAGAATGGATAAAGTATTCACACCTAAGGTAGGAATTTTTAAACATTTTTTTAATTTTATAATTTTCCTTAACAAATTTAAATCTTTCTTTAAGCAATTTTAAATTTACAAATTCTCGTACAATAAGTAAGTAATGTGGCTGCAATTCGATCTTTTAAATACCACCAGAGGCGTGCGAATGGGTAATAAGTAAACTGTTTTTTAAAATAAATACGCATGCCACTGTTCGTTTTCTTTTTTTAAAGACGCACAAAAAGTTACTCTTGGCGTTTTTACGTACGGGCGCCCATTTTGAAGTTATTTGCACTTCAATGCAAACGGACAAAATTTTAAATTATTATTAGAACATTTTCTAAAATGCAAATTAAATTCAAAACCCTTTCTCGTGGCGGTTGCCCGACAGCTTTTAAAAAGAAAAGTGCCATAACATCGCAGCACAAGTAATGAAAATTATAATAATAAACAATGTGCAATGCTATTATTATATTAATTGTCTATATTATTGACGGAAATTATATAAAATATGCTGAGCGAGAGATGCTCACGTAGCGCGATAAATACACATTTCTGATTCGCTACAATTAATATAACCAAATTATACTAACACTAGTAACAACAACATAATCTTTCACTGAAAACAATAACCTCAGTCGAGATGCAAGGGCCTGCTGGCCGTGTCGTGTTATATTTATAAAATTTGCTGGCATGCAAGAGCCCGTCGTCTTGTTATGATGAGACAATTAAGAATTTCAAGTACAACTCTTTTATAAAACAAAGTTTTTTAATAATAAAGACTGCTTTACATAAAACTGATAAAACCCACGGGTCGATATTCTCCCTCGATCCGCCCCTGCTAGAATTCATTTAATAATGGCATTTTAGCTTCTCCGCTGAAATCCTGTCATCAGCATTTAATCTATGGCGGCGGGGCACTGGCGGGGCGACACGGGGCACTGCCCTCCCAGTTATTTGTTACGAATCAGTATTGTTTTCTGTTTTTACTGTTTCAAAATTTTATATAATTAAAAATTCAAGAAATCAGATTTTGTTGAGATCGTTAGTAGCACGAAGTTAGTTAAATTGGCCCAAAATGAAACAAATGGTTTTAGAACAGCGAGTTGGGGCGAGACATATGCAAATATGACATCTCGTGAGACACTGCACGCTGTAATAGGAGATAGGGGGTAGTGATATGTCATAGGATTAAATTGACATTTGTTTATATTTGGGTGGGGATAGTTTGTTGCGACTCGTTATAAAAATGGATAAGACAATTAGGTGAACGGTATCATTGCTTAGTTAAAATTAGTCAAAATAATTTAACTTGCTTAAGGTAACGTTTAAAAACTAAAAACCTTCAAGGTCAGATGTATTAATTTAGTATTAAAATAGTATTAAAATTGTTCAAAAACTTTTATTACCTGTCACTTTACTGTTCAAATAAATTTTACTCTTAAAGTAAAACGTTTTGCAAATTTTTAAGGATACCCTACAATCAATCTCATGTGCTCTTAAAACACGTTCAAATAGGCCGCGCCTCCTTTTGAACAAAAATTTGTTTCCAGGGCATTTTTCACATGCTTTCATTAACTGCCCTCCCATTATGCCACACAACGAACCGCCACTGCCTCTAGTTAACCGGGTAAGCTTCAGCTATTTATTTATTAAGTCAAGCTGTGAGTAAAACACTAAAAATTTTATACCCAAACAAACATTTCTTGATTATTGTAGTGTGAGGAGGACAATCAGAGACTACTTAAAGGAGTTTAGAATATATTGTAAATTAACTTAATAAGATTAAGATTAGCGACTATTGGCATCTGAACTAAAACTCACGACTGGTGTCGGCACCCTGCACCGGTTATTCCGCGATACTCCAGATATATATTGTTCGATTATTATTTTTAAACCAAATAGATTCCGGGAAAGGAGATCAAGAGCAGTATTTGTAGAACTTTTTCAATTTATGTAAACAAACAGGAAAGAATTCAATTAATAGATACGTAAATTAACTAAATTATCATAAAACTTAATGTGTATTTTCTGCTCCATTTTCGTATACAAAAACACGACCTGTTCGGTTGTAATTTATGCCTTCTTTTTACTTTAAAAACATTCCACTTGAAACTTTCCAACAAAAATAACATACTTATCATCACCTAATAAATTGTGTAAATATTCAACTACCTGGGCGTGCACGTGTGCACCTTTCTGTTCAAATCGGTTGGTTTTTAAGCAAAAATGATTCTTAAAGTAAAATACACTAAACGCTAAATTTGAAGCCAATTTAGAGCATTTATTGCCTGCGGTTGCATATAAAAAAGCTGCAGCTGCTTTTGTGGTTGCAGTTTAGACGCGTGCCACTTGAAATTTTACGACTATTTAGTGTCAAAACAACATTTACCACTTCATAAATTTGAATTAAGGCTGGATTATTTAGAATGGAATTCAATGGTATACCTGTTTATTACTCTTTTAAATTAAAGCGTTTTCGTGCTTTGGGTAAAATTGTACTTCAGGACTTCACAATTTTCGGAAATCGTTTTTTGTGATCCAGTTTGCTTTTGTAATTCGTGAAAATTGTTTCACCCATCTGTCACATTTATCATTAAAAGAATCAGTGTTATGAGTTTTCACTGTATAACAGTTTCGAACTTATCACTTTCATTGTTCTAAACAAATTCTAAACCTTTCTCTAACCGTTTTTCAAATTTTGCAACAAAAATCAAGATCAACAAAGCTAGCACGTAACCAAACCTTGTCAAGATTTTCCAAATTAAATTAAATTGTTAATAGATGGCGCTTAGGCTGGAATCAAAATGGGACTATAACCAATTTATTCCTAGCGGACAAAGTGAACATTAAAATTTGACTAAATAGGACCCTTTAACACAAAAAGTGTTACAATTAAAACCGCTACGGCACCAGTTAATGGGAACTGTTAAATGTGAGACAGTTCAGGCAAATCTACTTGCCTATTTTTGGGTATTAAATTAATTTTATTCTTTCCTTAGAATTTTCTCCTTAAATAAACCACATTTATCTATTATCTTTGTTATCAATAGAGGAAATACATTTTTAATGGCAGTTTCAACCTACGTATGTACCGCTTCTTTCCATGTATTCCTGATAAGAATTTGATAATTTCTGTTTGTTCATAATGTTGACACGTTGACACTATCTGACATCTAAGCATTGAATCCGATAAGTGATAACATGGTACAATTACCTGACATGATATTCATAATTCATCTTGCTTTTTGCGAATTAGCAAATATTAAGTTACCAAGAATAAGTTTAATAGTGCGAAATGAAGAGGAATGTGATTCCGGTTTTCTCTACCAAACAAATAGAAGAAGAAAAAATATTCACACCAAAGGTAGGAATTTTTCACATATTCGTTTTTTTGGTGTTTTTTAACAAACAGTTTTTTTTACGTAATTTTATATTTACAAATTTTGTTACAGTAATACAGTACTGTGTGTTTAATAACATAATTACTGTAATAGCTAAAGATACCGTTTCCTATTATTAAATGCTCTTTTTCAAATTTTAGTTAGTAAAAACTGGAAAATTTTTGAAAAATAAAAATTATGGGTAGTTTTCTGAAAGTTTTTAATTAATCGTCCAATTTTGGTAGAGTAATTTAAAAGATTCCCTGCATTTATGAGATGAGATATTGTTCGAGATTTGCATTTTTGGTAAAACTTGTCTCGGAAACCTTTTTTAGGATTTTTTTGTCTTCGAGAGCGCATGGCTTTTGGGAATCTTGAATATATAATTTAAGCTCGTTAGTATCTATTGGAATTTGTGGAATTTGTTTAGGGTCCGCTAGTGAGGTTGCTGTTTTGTACATAAAATTTAGATTCTTGTACATAACATACTACTTTCTGGGTATCTTTTCATGACCAGGGGAAGCTCTGTAAATTTGTAAGAATGATTAATTTGGAAGCCAAGGTTTAAAGATTTTTGGTGGATTTTTTTATATTGAGCTTGTCAGTGTCAGATAATTACTTTTCATTGTGAATATTTCAATTCCATATATTTGCTAGTTACCTATAGCCAAGTTTTTTTCAGAAATTTAGTTAATTTGTGATATTTATCTGCTGTTCGACTGTTAAAATTTCTTTATAAAATTTTAGAAGTTATGAACATTGTGCGTTAATTTATTTAATTAAATTGATTACTTACGGCTTGCATTGTCAAAATTACTATTGTTCACACTGCGTTTGTTAACTTCAGGCACGTATAAATTAGAAAACAAAATTTATTTTGATGTATTATAAGCAGCCATCTTTTTGTAGATTATATATTATTTGAAATAGGACAACGTTCGTATATGTTATTCCATAACTTGCGTAGTTTATACAGTTTAATTAATTGTTGCAATTAAACTAAAATTATTAAGGTACATAATTTTACATTACTTCAAAGCGGTTATCAAAACAATTCGGTAGGCAGTTACAAGGCTTACAAACGATTTGATATTTAATTAACGTAATACAGTGTCGTAAGCCGTTCATTACCTTTGTAAGATAAAAAGAGTACAATAATGAGACGACGGATTATTACCATTGTATGGACTAAGTAAAGCGCATCACATTTAAAATTAAATAATATAATCAAGTAAAATTATTTTCACAAAAACCTGCTGCTTATAGTTATTAAGTAGGCTGTATTTAACATGTTATTTCCGTACGAGAATGGCCAACTAACTCTCCAGATTATAATATTTTGAGTAACTTCGTCTGAAATAACACTTCATTTTGCAACTTAAGGAAACTACAGCTAAGAACAGTGGAATGTTGAAAAGCTATTTCACATAATAACGTTTGATAGGTCATCTTAAAGGAGAAGCAAAGAATAGTGTAATTTAGCAAAATGGTGGTCACGTTGCTCCAATTTCTAGCTGAAAAAACTTAGCACGTGCGTCAGATAACTGAATTTTTAAAGTTAACCGTTTACAGTTTTTGCGTAAAACAGATATCATTTGTTGTGAGTATAAATATTTCATAAACAACAACTTTTTGTTAATTAATTTTGCATTTCGCAGCCTTATTAGTTGTTTAATTATTCAATTTTTGTGATGCCTGATGCGATTTACCTTATCCACACGTTATTATTTTATTATATTCTTAAGTTTTCTAAAATACGTAAGTCAATTTTTGAGAGACTTTACTCCAATAAAACAAACAATGTTGTTATAGAAATACAAAGTGCGTCCTGGCACAATTGATTGGGGGAAAGACTACGAAATCAAGGCAACGGCGCTTTTAGCTTTGAAATGTTGTTCTGAAGAATTACAAGACTTTTGGCTTGGTGCAAATGTGCACGACTGCGGCGCTCTGGACGACATCATCTTATACAAAAAAAGTAAAGAAAATGATCAAGGTATCACCTACTGTATGCAATTAAAGCACCAAGAAACTTCTAAAAATCTAGTCAAGGATATGTTTTTGTCTCCTAATGGTGACTTTTCCCCCAAGAAGTACGTTTTGTGTTACAGCAAATTACAGAGTAAAATTGAAGACAAAAACAAAGAGGCAGACATTATCAAGCACTTTCGTCAAGTTAAGAAATTGGTGTTTATCATTTTTACAAACAAAGGGGTGAATGAAAACTGCCAGTTTTTGCACAGGGTAAACGAAAAACACTTAAACGCCATTCGAATGGGTGGAGATGCTTTTATGTTTGATCATAACACGTTTCCCGAAATCAGAAAGGATTTCCTGAATGACTTGTATCTGTTTACTAGTCAACCACTATGTAAGAACATGGACAATGAAATAATAGGTGAAATAAAGAATCTATTGCACTCCTTAGAAATACCAGAAGTACGCTTAAGAGACATCGCTCTTAAATTCGTAGTTTTTATTACCGAATGGTCGAAAGGCCTTTTGGGTGGTCACTATCCAATAACCAAAATGCACATCTTAAAGAAACTTACCGAATTGTTGTTGCTCCCTTACACGTTCAAACTACGAGAACCAAAATATAAAAAAGATGATAGAAACGAGAATAAAGAGGAAAATGAAGAGACAGCCAAAGAAGATAATATAGGCGATGATGAAGAAGAGAATATTTGGCACGAGCTCATCAGAGACAAGGATGTAACAGTTATTGATGAAGTTGATGACGTGGTTCAACAATACGTCAACGATGCTACATATAATATCGTCAGCAATACAAATATGTCAGATTTTAAAACTCCGATCAATAAAGCTTTATTAAGAGTGGTCAGCAATCTAAAGAATATTTCTGAAAGTGATAAATACGAATGGTTGTGGAAAGCTCGCGAAATACCATTACTAATACAAACTTGTGACTTACAAGGCATTAAAGATATTCAAAATATTTTAAAAGCATTTCCAGAAGTATATCGAACTATTATTTTAAACAAAGCTGAAGATGAGTTTGGAAAAGTTGAAACTTTAAAACCGTATAACAGTTATAAAACAGATTTAAGCGAAAAACATCAAGAGCAAATTTTGCAACGACCAATTAAATTACAAGGCAGAGAGTTATTAATTAAAGAGCTAAATATTGATAAAAAACAATTCTTTAGATCGTTGAAGGTCAAAGACATTGTGCACATTTTAGGCGGTCAATTTAATATAGGTGGTGATTTGGAACCACTTCCAGATTTTTTCATAGAAATGTCCTTAACTAGAACAATCCTTGATATTACAGTCTTAGAAAAAGTACAAAATATGTTTGTGGTACAATGCAAGTCTCTTAGTAATTTGAAATCATATCTTAATCACCAATTAACTCTTAGTGAAAACGAAATTGTTGAGTGGGAACACTTGGATAAAAACAATTTTGTGGGCAGAATTATTATTTTTGATCTAATAGAAAATTTATACGAAATTGAAAGGTATTGTCTGACATTGGAAAAAACTGTTCACCTTTTGGTTTGGCACGGCAGTGATAACCTCGAGTGGGTAAAATCAAACAATGCAATTGCAAATTTAAGACGGTACATAATTTCTTCTGAATCAACTCAAATCGAATCTGTTTTTGCGAAAGACGCAATAATACATGTTTGCCAAAACAAAAAAACATTACTTGTTAGCGCAAATCCTGGAATGGGGAAATCTGTTTTAATTAACTACTTTGCACGCAACGTTCCAATTAATCTATGGGTGTTAAAAGTAACCTTAGCCAAGCATAAAGATCATTATAAAATTTGGAATACAGAAAATTGCAATTCAAAAGAAGTGAAATACAAATATTTCGAAGAGTTTCTTAAAGAGGCTTTAAAAGAGCAACACACATGCAATCGCAATATTTTGGATTTGAATTTTAAACAATACCTAAATTCAAAAAATGTAGTCCTGCTATTAGATGGCTTTGATGAGGTTCCACTACATTGTCAAAATGGGGCGAAAAAATTATTAAAATTTATAAACGAATCGGGTTATTATACGTGTGTAACAACACGTCCGGTGTTAAAAAGAGATTTAGAATCTGTGCTGAATACATTTGCTGTAACTCTAAATAGGTTTACCACAGCTGAGCAAACGTATTTCCTAACAAATTATTTTGCACACATTGTTAACATTACGCCTTCAGACAAAAAAGTAATTTCATTTGTTACTAAATTATTAGAAGCAGCAAAAGAAAATTTAAACGAAACAGACAATAAGTTCACTGGAATACCTCTTCAGACTAAACTTTTAGCGGAGGTATTCAAAAATGACTTCAAAAAATATTTAGACGAGGAAATCTTTAAAAATCAATATTTTGATTTAATTTATTTATATGAACATTTTATAAACGAAAAAATTAAAATAGCCTGTAGTAAAGTCGATCAAGATATGATATATCAATATAGAAAGTGTCGTTCAATTTACGCGTTGCAACATTTATTTACTTATGAAGATTTACAGGAATTACAAATTGTCGGAAAACTGAAAGCAGTAACTGAAATGATTCCGGACATAGCGCAGGGAATTCAAAAAGATGGCATTATTGTAACAGATAGTGAATTAAAGGTAAGCTTTGTACACCAGACATATGCAGAATTTCTTGTGGCCGAATGGCTATCAGATAACATAAATACATCTGACAGAACAATAGCGCTAAAATTAATTAAAAAAACGTTTGATCCTAATTTTTTGATGGTGCGCAATATGTTTGATCGCCTTCTGGCAAAGAATTATTCTTTACATACAGCCATAATAAATCGTCAACTAAGTACGGTTAAAGAGAAAATTGATTCCGACGAAAATGCATTTGTTACAACCGATAAGGGTGGAAGAACTATTTTCCATCTTATAGCTGCTTGGGGGTTACATCATCCGGATCAATTTACAAGCATCACGTACGACATGGTTAATTCCGATTTTATGTTGATTATTTTAAAATTAATACCCAGTAATAAACTAACAAACGTTGAAGATCTTTTAAACTATACCCCATTAGATTATGCTGTTCTTAATCGTTCTCTAAGTATAGCCGATAACATCTGTTCAAAAATTAAAAACCCGAAGAGTTGCGTTAACATTACCGAATCAGAAGCCGGCAGCATGCTTAATTATGTGGATAAATATTATTCTGTCTCACTGTTTGCAGTTATATTAATATGCCATACAAGAACAGGCTTTCAATTCAATTCAACTAGCGATCTGCAAGTTGCTATAAGCAAAGGGAACATAGAAAACGTTCGTGCTCTTGTTTCTCATAAAAATATTAATGCAAAAGACCATAATGGTTGTACTCCATTACACGTTGCAGTTAAACACGGTGACACAGAAATTACGCGCTATTTGCTATCACGAAAAGTAAATGTTAATAAAAGGGACTACAATGGGAGGTCTGCGTTGCATTGGGCAAGTTACCAAAGACATTTGGACATAGTGTCATTGCTGATAACTGAGGAAGTTAAAGTTAGTACCACAGACTGCTGCAACAGGACCGCATTGCATTATGCACTTCTCTTTCCTTCCACTAACCAAGCTGACATTGCATCCATTTTAATTAAAAGACACTTGCGACATTTTTCTAAAAACAATAAAATGTTAAATGCTGTTTACAAGAAAGCAGCAAAGGTGGTTAATAAAATTATCAATACAGCCGATTTCATCAACATAAAAGACAACCATAATATGAATGCACTTCATTGGGCAACCCAAATAGGTCAAATCGACGTAGTAGATTTACTACTATCAACTGAAGCAGACGTAAATGCTAAAGGCAGGAACAACATGACTGCTTTGCATATTGCAGTCGCAAATAATCATTTAGACGTTATCAATCTACTATTAACTAATGACGCAGACATCGAAGCAAAAAGTGAGAAAAACCAAACTCCGCTTCACTTCGCTGCGCTTTATGGTCAAACAGATGTAGTTAGTGTCCTTTTGACTAAAGGCGCGAAGATCGATGCAAAAGATGACAATGACGAAACTCCACTTCATTTAGCTGTAAGCAGGGGACACAAAGATGTAGTAGATTTACTTTTGGAAAATGACGCAGACATCGAAGCAAAAGACAAAAATGTAAAAGCTCCGCTTCATTTTGCTGCAAGCAGGGGACATAAGGACGTAGTAAATTTACTTTTGGAAAATGGCGCAGACATCGAAGCAAAAGATAAGTGTGGTGAAACTCCGCTTTACATGGCTGTAAACACGAATCATAGAGACGTAGTAAGTTTACTTTTGACTAAGGGCGCGGACATCAATGCAAAGAATGGCAACAATGAAACTCGGCTACACTTGGCCGCATATAACGGCAATACAGACTTAGTTAGTTACCTTTTGACTAATGGAGCAGACATTGAAGCGAAAGGCAAATACGATAGAACCCCTCTTCACGTCGCCGTGTATTTTGGCAAAAAAGATGTAGTTAGTTACCTTGTGACTAATGGCGCAGACATTGAAGCAAAAGACAAAGATAACAGAACTCCTCTTCATTTCGCTGCCAGAAGGGGCCATAAAGACGTAGTAAGTTTACTTTTGAGTAATGACGCAAACATTGAAGTAAGAGACCAAGATGCTCAAACTCCGCTTCACTACGCTGCAGTTCATGGCCAAAAAGATGTAATTAGTTACCTTTTGACTGAGGGCGCAGACGTTGAAGCAAAAGACAAGGACGATGAAACTCCGCTTCACTGTGCTGCAACAAGGGGCCATAAAGATGTAGTAAGTTTACTTTTGAGTAGTGACGCAACCATTGAAGCGAAAGATAAGAATGGTAGAACTCCGCTTCACCTCGCTGCAGATAATAATCAGAAAAACGTTATTAGTTACCTTTTGAATAAGGGCGCAAACATCGAAGCGAAAGACAAGGACGATAAAACTCCGCTTCACTTTGCTGCAGGTAGAGGCCATGATGAAGTAGCACGTTTACTTTTGACTAATGGGGCGTACATCGATGCAAAAGATAAGGATAATGTAACCCCCTTTTACGTCGCTGCAAAAAGGGGCCATGAAAAAGTAATAGGTTTACTTAAGTATAAAGGCGCATACATCGATTCAAAGGACCGTGCAAGCATATTAACGTACATTCCTAATATTCCATCCAGCGAAATAAATCACAAAAGTTATAGAACTCCGCTTCACGTCGCTGCAGCGTATGGCCAAAAAGACGTAGTTAGCTACCTTTTGAATATTGGCGCAGACATCGAAGCAAAAGATAAAGATGATAGAACTCCGCTTCATATAGCTGCGAAGAAGAGACAAAAACACATAATTAGTTATCTTTTGAGTAATGGTGCAGATATAGAAGCAAAAGACAAAGATGATAAAACACCGCTTCACCTCGCTGCGCATTTTGTTAAAAAAGACGTAGTTAGTTACCTTTTGTCTAATGGCGCAGACATTGAAGCCAAAGACAAATATGGCATAACTCCGCTTCACTTCGCTGCAGGAATGGACCATAAAGACGTAATACGTTTACTTTTGACTAATAGCGCAGATATTGAAGCAAAAGACAAAGATGATAAAACCCCGCTGCACGTCGCTGCAGAAATGGGTCATAGTAATGTAATACGTTTATTTTTGGCTAATGGCGCAGACATCGAAACGAAGGACAAGTATGAAAAAACTCCGCTTCATTACGCTGCGCATTGTGGTCGAAAAAACGTAGTATGTTTACTTTTAACCAATGGCGCAGAAATCGCAGTAAAAGACAAGGATGATAGAACTCCGCTTCACTATGCTGCTGTTAATTGTCGAAAAGCCGTGGTCAGTTATCTTTCATCTAATGGCAGCGAGATCGAAGCAAAGGACAAGGACGATAGAACTCCGCTTCACTACGCCGCGCAATTTGGTAAAAAAGACGTAGTTAGTTACCTTTTAGCTAATGGCGCAGACATCGAAAGAAAAGACAAGGATGATAGAACTCCACTTCACTTCGCTGCGCAATTTGGTAAAAAAGGCGTAGTAAGGCATCTTTTACGTAAAGGCGCTGACATCGATGCAAAAGACAAAGACGATAGAACTCCGTTTCATGGCGCTGCGTACTTCGGCAAAAAATACTTAGTTAATTACCTTTTAACTAATGGTGCAAGTATCGAAGCAAAAGACAAGGATGATAGAACCCCGCTCCACTTTGCTGCGTACTTTGGTAAAAAAGACGTAGTTAGTTACCTTTTAACTAATGGTGCAAGTATCGAAGCAAAAGACAAAGATGATAGAACCCCGCTCCACTTTGCTGCGTACTTTGGTAAAAAAGACGTAGTTAGTTACCTTTTAAGTAATAGCGCAGACATTGAAGTAAAAGACCAGTATGGTTTAACTCCGCTTCATTTCGCTGCACAGAAGGGCCATAAAGGCGTAATACGATTACTTTTGAATAATGGCGCAGACATCGAAGCAAAAAACAAAAATGATAAAACTCCGCTTCACCTAGCTATGAAGTGTGGTCAAACAAAAGTAGTACGTTTACTTTCGACTAATGGCGCAAAACCCGAAGCAAAGAATGAAAGGTCTGAAACATCGCTTCACTTCGCTGAACATGGGGACAATAAAGACGTAGTAAGTTTACTTTTGCCTAAGGGCGTAGACACCGATGTGAAGAAGTCAGCGCTCTTCTTAGCTACACACTAACATTGAAGCAAGAAGTGATGATGAAATGTCGTTTCCATTGGTAAGTTAATTTTTATTTTAAAAACAAATAAAATTTAAATCTTTTTTCTTTTAGTGGAATATCGAATTAGACTAATTCAAAAACACCTTAAATCCATTGGATGCGGCATTTTTTGACTCTGCAAACTATTTTAACAAATTTTCAGTACTAAGATAGTGTTCTGAAGAACTGCTTCTGTTACCGTCTATGTACGTATAGACTAAAACCAGTATTTCAGTGTTAAATTTAGTTTAATTTAATAATTACGTTCTTATCAACGATTTTTGCGGCCAGGACAACGCTATCATATTATATTTAAAATGCAATCGTTGCAATTGTTCTTTGTTATCATTAGCTTAATTGTTATTATGTTACTATGTCAAACAAACTATTTTATGACAACAGAATTTTATTGTTTGCTAACAATTGGAAAATTACAATGTAAAGTTCTACCTGTTTTATGTAAAAATATCAAATTAATTTTTTGCTTTGCTTAGTAAATAATTAAAAGATGAAATTTAGTTCCAGTGAGCTGACATCATGAGTTGATACCAACAGTTTACAATTCAGTGCACTAAGAGTATTGAGGGTTTTACCCTGTTTTAGCAGGTAGAGTTAGTTATTCATAGTTAAGTTTTTGTAGAACGAATATCTTTAAATATTGTCATGTAAGTCGCTGATCGTTCGTCGTTTGTGACTATGCACAGGGTGAACCCATAATCCAAAATTCAACAATAATATATTTGGTTAAAAGTTAAAAGCACCCTTGCGAGAAGTATAAGGGCGATAGTTCTCAATGGAGATGGTGCTGTCAACTGAACTCGTATGAGAACTACATACGCTTAGAAAGGAATCTAAGTAGGTCAAACATATTAATTGATAATCAATACTGCATCTGGCACGTACGCATGCAGCCCAGATGTTCTAATTATAATTTGAGCTGGTGGATCAATACTTCTTATAGATTGTAAAATATTATGCAATCTTGGTAATTTATAAAAATTGGTTATAATAATAATAAATGTTTTGAGTAAGCCAAAGTCACTTCGTGACAAAATTGAATAAAGTATCTTATGTCTGGTATGTGAGTTTAATTGTTTTTACCGTTTCGATACATAACATTGGCGACGAAAATTAAAGTAAATATTATACAATATAATACACAAAAGATGTGTGCGTAAGGGGCGAGGTTACAGTTAATACGTGAACAGTGTTTTTTTTTAACGTAAAATGGCCGCTTAATTTCGCAATTTTGGTGCAATTGAACGTTTCGACTGCAGTGGTCAAGACCGGGTGGGGTACCAAGAAAGACTGGAACAATGTTTTGCAATAAATGTAATTAAAAACACGAACGAGCCAAAAAGGCGAAATGTGGTATTACTTAGCCAGCTCTAAGTAGAAACGTACAACTTATTACGGGATTTGTGTTATTCAAACCGAATGCCGAAATATACCCGGAATCGTGCAACCTAATCAACGAGCATTTCAGCCCGAAAATCTTAGTGTTTCAAGAAAGGGTCGAGGCATACCAGAGTAAAAAATCTCGCGGTTAATTGCGAATTCAAACCTGGATAGCGTGCTGCGGAACAAGTTTGTCACGGGACCGATTTTGGACTAGTTATGCAAAGAAGGGTACAAGGAAGAATTATCTATAAAGAAACGTAGAAACTGCGTTAAAAAAGAAGGCCAGTTTACTAGCAGCTTCACAAAGTGTAGGTGTTGAACACAGAGGAACAACGTGCAAAGGTTCAGCAAAGCATAGCAGATGAAGAAGCAACCAACGTTATGTATGTGCAAATTGAAGAATGCAAAGTGTTTTAAGTGTAATTCAATGGGACATTTAGCGAAAACGCACGGATCAGACTTTAAAAGAATTTGAGCACTTATTTGACGGCTCGTCGGGGTCGTAGAAGTTCGAAAATATTCGTTTAGTGTTACAGCCGATAAAAAAGTTTCAAAATTACTTATTAGGTCCAAAATTTGTGTTGCGAACAAATTATCGTCCCGTATTAGCAATTTTTGGTTTAAACAAGGGAATACCACATATGGCAGCAAATATAGGCTGTAGCGCTGGGCCATTTAATTACAGAATTCATTACATTAAGGGAACGGAAAACCCCGTGGCAGATAGTTTTTCAAGGTTTCTTTACCAAATAGGGAAACGCACGTTGATGGGGAAGTTTCGTATTTAAATTTTATAGGGGCTCAAAATACACCCACAAACAGTGACAGAGTAAAAGCGGAATCTAGTTGAGACCTTTTAATAAGTAAAAACGTAAGTAGTTGGTTGCACGGCGGAGAACTGCGGATGTCGGTTACACGGTATTCCGAATTAAGCACTGTCCGCTCTGGCCCCCACTCGGATGGGTGACCAATATAGGGGTATACCTGCAAGCAACCGTGCTTCGGAGGGCACGTTAAGCCGTCGGTCCCAGTAACATCTTTGGCAATCGTAAACCGTTTAGTGGAACTTCTTTCCCTTTCGACGGGTAAGGTCAGCCTCCTGTCCGGCATACGTGCAAAAAGGGCTCACGGAACCCATACTAGTTGCGGGTATTAAACAGACCATTGGCCTATAACAAGAGGAAGAAGAAGAAGATAAGTTTTGTAACTAACAGGTGGCCAAACTCAGTGACGGAGATCGAGTTCAAAACTTTTTTTTAACAAGAGACAAGAGTTAGCGGTGACTCAGGAATGTCTCATGTGGGGTTACGGGGTGACACTACCGACAGCGTTAAGAGGAAATTATTAAAACAACTCCGTGTAGCACATCAGGGTGTAATAAGAATGAAAGCAGTAGAGCGTTCATACATATGGTGGCCCACGTTAGATAAAGAAATTATGAAATGTGTAGCGTGTTTAAAACATCTGGCTCCACTGTTAACTTGTTTTTCCCACTGCTCCTTTTGCCGATTTTAGCATGCAGTCTTTGTTATGTGTTGTTTGTTATATCCGTCTTATTCCGAGACTTCTTGCAAGTTCTATGAGCATTATTTATTTTTTACTGTAGGTAGGGTGCTGACCTTGCCTACAAACCCTCCTCCTTTATCCGGGCTTGGGACCGGCAACGTCACCAATGGGTTACTCAATCCACCCATCGGATGCCGCAGGCGGAGTTTGGTGTTTGTATTGTAACTTCATTAATGTTTCTTCTGCTTAAATGCACCTGCATTTTTGACTTGCCTTTAGAGTATTAAATTTTTTTGATAAGCCCAAGGGGATTGCAGCGTGTTAAGTCGCAGGAATAACTGCATTTCTATTAATTACTCGTTCATCAAAAAATTGGCAAAGCCAATGTTTCACGTTTGCAATAAGGCGTTGCCCAATGTCATTGAAAGTAATCAAGTTATAATTCACCATCGTAGAGTTTATTTAGAAATGGTGCCAACATTTTTTGTCGTTGTCTGTTTGCTTTAATTGTACCTAAAAAAATTGTTAAACTTAAACAAACCTGCCAAAATACAAGTTTTTGTGCCTTTTCTATATCTAATTTTTAATCTCATCGGCATAAATTGATAAATTCTGAAATCATAAATATTTCTAGTTTTATTAAATTTTATCTTATTTATTGAGATTATTTTTTAGTTATCAAATCGCCTTTCGTTTAGTTTGAAAAAAATAACAGCCAATCCTGAAATATTGTTTGAACTGATAAGTATCTGTTTGCTCTACTTTTATCAATATCCTTGAAATTTTCCTCTTTTATACAGTTTTAAAGTTAGTCAAATGCATCATTTAATGGCAATTGCTGAATATGAGACAGTTCATGCAAATTAGTTTGCATAAATTTGGCTATTAAATTAATTTTAAACTTTTCTTCGAATTTTCTTAATAAATAAACCTCATTTATTTATTATCGTTGTTATCGATACAGGAAAAACACTTTTCATGCGCAGTTTCAAACATAGATGTGTGTGCGTGTAAATAGTGCCCTTTTCCATGCATTTCTGATAATAATTCGATAATCTTTGTTTGTTCAAGTGTTGATACAATATGTCGTACTGATAGAATAGTCATTATTGACCTTGCTTTACGCGATTTAGCAAATATTAAGTTAACAAGAATACATTAAATAGTGCAAAATGCAAAAGAATTTAACTACAGTTTTCTCTACCAACGGAAAAATAGACGAAGAAATCACACCAAAGGTAGGAATGTTTCTAACATTTTTGTTTTTTAATGTTTTTTAACAAACAACCCTTTTTTAAGTAATTTTCAATTTAAAAACTCCGTTACAGTGACAGAGTAGGTACTATGTGGGTTTAAAGTACTGCCATAATTCTACTTTCTGTTTCAAACGTCCATTATTCAATGCTCTTCGTATATTAGTAGTGGGTGAATTCAAATGGCAGCTTTTAATTTAAATACGGTGCATTTAATTTGTTCGTATTATTTCTGTGCCAAATTAAAAATTTTAAATAGTGTTACAATTCATTACCGTAGCTAAAGTCTAACTACAAAATACTTGAATATTTTTTTAACTTCATAGAATATACCATATTTTATTATTTTTCGACGGTCACAGTAGATCTTTGCTTTAAGAGCTTGCACTTCTATCCGTTCGACCCGAGTTCGGACCTCGCTGTTGACGGATTTTTATAAATTCGGAGCAGCGAGGACGGTCTTGGTAGTTAAGTTGGGTTTTTCAGAGTGGGGTATGTGACCTGTGAATAGCAATAAGTAGGCTGAGCTGGGATAAGCGGGGTGACGGGAGAAGGGGAAACTAACTTTTAAGAAACTTGTTGTTTTATTAGTTATTACTGTTAAATATTAATATAAACATAATTGTTTCTTCGTAGGTTTTTGTTAAACGCAACTGTTTGTTATTAAAATCCACTTTTTTTAATTAAAATTTGGAGCACCTATTTGGTAGAAATTTCTAATATAAATATTGTTTTCACAGCCATCTTGCTGCACAAATCAATAGCCTTTTTCGCTATCGTTTACTAATCAATTTGAAATTTTAAACATCAGTTGTAAAGAAAAGTTTCCGCTGTACAAGAATCTATTTAAAAATATACAGGGTGCTATTTAAAAAGATAGATTTGCATTATTTCCGGTTAAACCGGAAGTACTAGATTAGTGATGTATATGTTATATAGGGCATTTTTTGACCTAACTTAGAACATTGTGGAGAAAAAGGCGGGTGCACTTACAGTTTCGTAGCTACAAGTCCATAATGTTTTTTATTCCGTTTATTATTGCGGAAAACGTAATCTGAGATTAAAACACACTAGATAGCAGAAAACAAAAACAGCCAATCAAAGAAATGCATTAAAGGGAGGCTATTAGTCCCTGTAAATATGTTGCATTAAATAATAAGGAAACGCATTTAATAACCAGAATAAACACTAAAATCTTATTTTATTCTTCTTGACAAACAAATTCAATTTGATAGCGGATTTTATATCATTTTTAAATGCAACAATAAAATAGAATAAAATCTGGTAATAACCGGAGGCCGAAGCTCGATCTTAGGACCGGAAGCTAGAACTCGTTCACACGTGTGACCAGCCCCCTGTCGCATTCTTTGCGTTTTCGTAATCCCCAGGATGAATTTTGCTATTTTTTTCCTGTTGCGTAGTTTTTTTTCGAATGTCGAAAAAAGCAAGACAGACCATGGTTGGAGTGCAGAGAGAAGGCACGAGAGATAGAAAGTGGCTTCCATTCCCTTTGCTAAGTTTTATTCGTAGTTGTATTGGACCACGCCCTCCGGGGCGCTTATTGGCTGAGAGCTCGAAGGAAGGCACTGGTGTTTTCATTATTTTGAGAAATTCGTAGCGCGCACTTCGAGCCACTGTTGACGTTTCACTAAACTTTACAATTTGTGGCGCGGACATAGAAAGCTGCGTGCTAGTGGGATTTTTGCCGCATCATGTTAACTGAACCCTTATAAATTGCTTGAGCTCCTATGACCCAACTTGATACCCAAGATTTACTCAAAGTTAATTATAAATAAATTTAATATATCAAATTTTGGTGAACGTGTCTCTTTCTAGAAGTCTTATCTTGTTCTACTTGTTACAGTTAACCAAATCACTTGTCTTTGCCATTACCCTAGTTGGTACTTTCTTTGTGAGTTTCTTATGAACACTTCTTTCAAATTCCCAAAAAAATCAAATTTCACAATGTTTTACTGATATGTAGTCAGAGTCACTTTTTACTGGCTTTACTAAAATCTATCTGGAGGTCGATCTAGGGGTAGTACTGGTGACCTAAGGCTGAAGCTCGATCTCGGAATCGTAGACTAGAGCCTATTCAATCCTGAAAATAAACTGATTTTCCTGCGTTTCTGCGTTAGATTTTATATCCTTTCGCTACGGAAGGTGACGATTTCTCTGTCAACATTATTTCCACGATTTTGTAACCCTCAGAATAAATTTTGCTATTACGCAATTAGAATGTCGTGCAAGAGTGAGATAGGCGGGATTAAGAAGCCTCACTTGCATTGATTGCCAGACCACGCCTTCGGGGCGCTGATTGGCTAGGGCGCGCACATAAGAGGCGGCGCTTTCATTGATTTATCGAAGTTCCCAGTGTTCACTTCGTTGCGAGGTTAACATTTTTAACAGAATTTCAATTTACAGGGGGAACACTCATGGCTTTATGCTGCTGGCGGTTTCTGCAGCGTCGCG
This sequence comes from Ctenicera cuprea, assembly GCA_958336395.1. Classification (NCBI taxonomy): domain Eukaryota; kingdom Metazoa; phylum Arthropoda; class Insecta; order Coleoptera; family Elateridae; genus Ctenicera; species Ctenicera cuprea. The sequence goes on from OY284495.1 coordinate 2,625,833, forward strand.
GATAATCGCTGTTGAATTCAGAAAATCGCACTTTTTGCGATAGGTTAACTGGCAGCAATTTATGAACCACAATCAGTTGATACGGAAATAAATGCAGATATTTCTCTAATATTGTGTGACATGTTCCACAGAATAACCCAGTTGTTGGGAGTAGTGGCGAATAGATATTTTAAGCTTATTTTTTATAATATCTTTAGCAGCATTCACGGTTTCTTCTACAACGTTTTTGTGGTCGCCGCTACCCGGTTTTCTACATACTAACAAAACGGATGCGGAATATTTTCAAACTGTTTGTAGTCAACGGCAACTTCTGGAAATTTGGTTCTAAATCCATCCAGACGGTCATGTACGGAATACGTCCAAACCTCGTCCACTTTATGTCCGTTACTAAATAAAAGATTCAGTTTTCAGATCTCTTATTTATCATATTTGGTTTATTGTTATCATTAATTTTAATTGAAACAAGTAGGTAGTATAATTAGCACACTATTATTTTTGTAAGATACAAAGAGCACAATAATGAGGCGACGGATTATTACTAGTCTCTATTGGGTGCACCTGGTAAAACGCATCACATTGTAAAAGTTAAATAATTCCACACCAGTAAAAGAAAGTAATTCAAAATTCTCATCAAACATTTCAAGAGTATACAATTCCTACTTATAGAAATTTTAACCATTAGCTTACTCATAAAAATGCACATTGCAAGCTGAACAAAGCTGTTGCTAAATAATTCGTGTTCACAAAAATTACTGGTGACGATTGAAACTTTTTTCGAGTAGTGTTTAAGACATTTTATGTCCAGAGTAGACTGGCCACCTAACTACCCGGATTGCAACTTTTGAGGTTATTTCGTCTAATATAAATTGTAGGAAAAAGTTAAAGGATAGGGCGGTAACATTTCAGCTTAACAATTTGCAGCTTTCCAAGAACAGAAGCTACTTCACAAAATAACATACTCTAGGTCGTCTCATAGGAGAAGCGGAGCATTTATAATGTAATTTAGCAAAATGGTGGTCATATTGTTTATTTTTATAAAAATTTTGAAAGTGATGCGGATTACGTGGACCACGCGATATTACTTTATTAGGTTACTGAATTTTCTAAAATAAAAAATAAAAGTCATAATTTTTAAAACATTTTACTCCAATAAAACAAAAAATGTTGTTATAGAAATACAAAGTGCGTTCTGGTACAATTGATTGGGGGAAAGACTACGAAACAAAGGTAACGGCGCTTTTAGCATTGAAATGTTGTTCTGAAGAACTACAACACTTCTGGCTCGCTGCAAATGTGGATGGATGCGGCGCTCTGGACGACATCATCTTATACAAAAAAAGTAAAGAAAATGATCAAGGTATCACCTACTGTATGCAATTAAAGCACCAAGAAACTTCTAGAAATCTAGTCAAGGATATGTTTTTGTCTCCTAATGGTGACTTTTCCCCCAAGAAGTACTTTTTGTGCTACAGCAAATTACAGAGTACAATCGAAGACAAAAACAAAGAGGCAGACATTATCAAGCACTTTCGTCAAGTTAAGAAATTGGTGTTTATCATTTTTACAAACAAAGGGGTGAATGAAAACTGTCAGTTTTTGCACAGGGTAAACGAAAAACACTTAAACGCCATTCGAATGGGTAGAGATGCTTTCATGTTTGATCATAACACGTTTCCCGAAATCAGTGAGGATTTCCTGAATGACTTGTATCTGTTTACTAGTCAACCACTATGTAAGAACATGGACAACGAAATAATAGGTGAAATAAAGAATCTATTGCACTCCTTAGAAATATCAGACGTACACTTAAGGGACATCGCTCTTAAATTCGTAGTTTTTATTACCGAATGGTCGAAAGGCCTTTTGGGTGGTCACTATCCAATAACCAAAATGCACATCTTAAAGAAACTTACCGAATTGTTGTTGCTCCCTTACACGTTCAAACTACGAGAACCAAAATATAAAAAAGATGATAGAAACGAGAATAAAGAGGAAAATGAAGAGACAGCCAAAGAAGATAATATAGGCAATGATGAAGAGAATATTTGGCACGAGCTTATCAGAGACAAGGATGTAACAGTTATTGATGAAGTTGATGACGTGGTTCAACAATACGTCAACGATGCTACATATAATATCGTCAGCAATACAAATATGTCAGATTTTAAAACTCCGATCAATAAAGCTTTATTAAGAGTGGTCAGCAATCTAAAGAATATTTCTGAAAGTGATAAATACGAATGGTTGTGGAAAGCTCGCGAAATACCTTTACTAATACAAACTTGTGACTTACAAGGCATTAAAGATATTCAAAATATTTTAAAAGCATTTCCAGAAGTATATCGAACTATTATTTTAAACAAAGCTGAAGATGAGTTTGGAAAAGTTGAAACTTTAAAACCGTATAACAGTTATAAAACAGATTTAAGCGAAAAACATCAAGAGCAAATTTTGCAACGACCAATTAAATTACAAGGCAGAGAGTTATTAATTAAAGAGCTAAATATTGATAAAAAACAATTCTTTAGATCGTTGAAGGTCAAAGACATTGTGCACATTTTAGGCGGTCAATTTAATATAGGTGGTGATTTGGAACCACTTCCAGATTTTTTCATAGAAATGTCCTTAACTAGAACAATCCTCGATATTACAGTCTTAGAAAAAGTACAAAATATTTTTGTGGTACAATGCAAGTCTCTTAGTAATTTGAAATCATATCTTAATCACCAATTAACTCTTAGTGAAAACGAAATTGTTGAGTGGGAACACTTGAATAAAAACAATTTTACGGGCAGAATTATTATTTTTGATCTAATAGAAAATTTATACGAAATTGAAAGGTATTGCCTAACATTAGAAAAAACTGTTCACCTTTTGGTTTGGCACGGCAGTGATAACCTCGAGTGGGTAAAATCAAACAATGCAATTGCAAATTTAAGACGGTACACAATTTCTTCTGAATCAACTCAAATCGAATCTGTTTTTGCGAAAGACGCAATAATACATGTTTGCCAAAACAAAAAAAATTACTTGTTAGTGCAGATCCGGGAATGGGGAAATCTGTTGTAATTAACTATTTTACACGCAACGTTCCAATTAGTCTATGGGTGTTAAAAGTAACCTTATCCAATCATAAAGATCATTATAAAATTTGGAATACAGAAAATTGCAATTCAAAAGAAGTGAAATACAAATATTTCGAAGAGTTTCTTAAAGAGGCTTTAAAAGAGCAACACACATGCAATGGCAATATTTTGGATTTGATTTTTAAACAATACCTAAATTCAAAAAATGTAGTCCTGCTATTAGATGGCTTTGATGAGGTTCCACTGCATTGTCAAAATGGGGCGAAAAAATTATTAAAATTTATAAACGAATCGGGTTATTATGCGTGTGTAACAACACGTCCGGTGTTAAAAAGAGATTTAGAATCTGTACTGAATACATTTGCTGTAACTCTAAATAGGTTTACCACAGCAGAGCAAACGTATTTCCTAACAAATTATTTTGCACACATTGTTAACATTACGCCTTCAGACGAGAAAGTAATTTCATTTGTTACTAAATTATTAGAAGCAGCAAAAGAAAATTTAAACGAAACAGACAATAAGTTCACTGGAATACCTCTTCAGACTAAACTTTTAGCGGAGGTATTCAAAAATGACTTCATAAAATATTTAGACGAGAAAATCTTTAAAAATCAATACTTTGATCTAATTTATTTATATGAACATTTTATAAACGAAAAAATTAAAATAGCCTGTAGTAAAGTCGATGAAGATATGATATTTCAATATAGAAAGTGTCGTTCAATTTACGCGTTGCAACATTTATTTTCTTATGAAGATTTACAGGAATTACAAATGATCGAAAAACTGAAAGCAGTAACTGAAATGATTCCTGACATAGCGCAGGGAATTCAAAAAGATGGCATTATTGTAACAGATAGTGAATTAAAGGTAAGCTTTGTACACCAGACATATGCAGAATTTCTTGTGGCCGAATGGCTATCAGATAACATAAATACATCTGACAGAACAATAGCGCTAAAATTAATTAAAAAAACGTTTGATCCTAATTTTTTGATGGTGCGCAATATGTTTGATCGCCTTCTGGCAAAGAATTATTCTTTACATACAGCCATAATAAATTGTCAACTAAGTACGGTTAAAGAGAAAATTGATTCCGACGAAAATGCATTTGTCACAACCGATAAGGGTGGAAGAACTATTTTCCATCTTATAGCTGCTTGGGGGTTACATCATCCGGATCAATTTACAAGCATCACGTACGACATGGTTAATTCCGATTTTATGATGATTATTTTAAAATTAATACCCAGTAATAAACTAACAAACGTTGAAGATCTTTTAAACTATACCCCATTAGATTATGCTGTTCTTAATCGTTCTCTAAGTATAGCCGATAACATCTGTTCAAATATTAAAAACCCGAAGAGTTGCGTTCACATTACCGAATCAGAAGCCGGCAGCATGCTTAATTATGTGGATAAATATTATTCTGTCTCACTGTTTGCAGTTATATTAATATGCCATACAAGAACAGGCTTTCAATTCAATTCAACTAACGATCTGCACGTTGCTATAAGCAAAGGGAACATAGAAAACGTTCGTGCTCTTGTTTCTCATAAAAATATTAATGCAAAAGACCATAATGGTTGTACTCCGTTACACGTTGCAGTTAAACACGGTGACACAGAAATTACGCGCTATTTGCTATCAAGAAAAGCAAATGTTAATAAAAGGGACTACAATGGGAGGTCTGCGTTGCATTGGGCAAGTTACCAAAGACATTTGGACATAGTGTCATTGCTGATAACTGAGGAAGTTAAAGTTAGTACCACGGACTGCTACCACAGAACTGCATTGCATTATGCAGTTCTCTTTCCTTCCACTAACCAAGCTGAGATTGCATCTATTTTAATTAAAAGACACTTGCGAAATTTTTATAAAAACGATAAAATGTTAAATGCTGTTTACAAGAAAGCAGCAAAGGTGGTTAATAAAATTATCAATACAGCCGATTTCATCAACATAAGGGATAACCATAATATGAATGCACTTCATTGGGCAACCCAAATAGGTCAAATCGACGTTGTACATTTACTACTATCAACTGAAGCAGACGTAAATGCTAAAGGCAGGAACAACATGACTGCTTTGCATATTGCAGTTGCAAATAATCATTTAGACATTATCAATCTACTATTAACTAATGACGCAGACATCGAAGCAAAAAGTGAAAAAAAACAAACTCCGCTTCACTTCGCTGCGCTTTATGGTCAAACAGATGTAGTTCGTGTCCTTCTGACTAAAGGCGCGAAGATCGATGCAAAAGATGACAATGATGAAACACCACTTCACTTAGCTGTAAGCAGGGGACATAAAAATGTAGTAGATTTACTTTTGGAAAATGACGCAGACATCGAAGCAAAAGACAAAGATGTAAAAACTCCGCTTCATTTTGCTGCAAGCAGGGGACATAAGGACGTAGTAAATTTACTTTTGGAAAATGGCGCAGACATCGAAGCAAAAGATAAGTGTGGTGAAACTCCGCTTTATATGGCTGTAAGCACGAATCATAGAGACGTAGTAAGTTTACTTTTGACTAAGGGCGCGGACATCAATGCAAAGAATGGCAACAATGAAACTCGGCTACATTTGGCCGCATTCAACGGCAATACAGACTTAGTTAGTTACCTTTTGACTAATGGAGCAGACATCGAAACGAAAAGCAAATACGATAGAACCCCTCTTCACGTCGCCGTATATTTTGGTAAAAAAGATGTAGTTAAATACCTTGTAACTAATGGCGCAAACATCAAAGCAAAAGACGAGAATGATAGAACTCCGCTTCACTTTGCTGCCAGAAGGGGCCATAAAGACGTAGTATGTTTACTTTTGAGTATTGGCGGAAACATTGAAATAAAAGACCAGGATGCTCAAACTCCGCTTCACTACGCTGCAGTTCATGGTCAAAAAGATGTAATTAGTTACCTTTTGACTGAGGGCGCAGACATTGAAGTAAAAGACAAGGACGATGAAACTCCGCTTCACTGTGCTGCAGCTAGGGGCCATAAAGATGCAGTAAGTTTACTTTTGAATAATGGCGCGAACATTGAAGCGAAAGATAAGGGTAATAGAACTCCGCTCCACGTTGCAGCATCAAGGGGCCATAAAGATGTAGTAAGTTTACTTTTGAGTAATGGCGCAAATATTGAAGCAAAAGACAACAATGATAGAGCTCCGCTCCACTTTGCTGCAGGTAGAGGCCAGAAAGAAGTAGCAGATTTACTTTTAAATAATGGGGCAGACATCGAAGCAAAAGATAAGGATGATTTAACTCCGCTTTACTTCGCTGCAAAACGATGCCATCGAAACGTAGTATGTTTACTTTCGAATAACGGTGCTTACATCGACTCAAAGGACCGTGAGACAATAATAACGTACGGGGGGTACGTACAGGATATGCCAGCCAGGAATATAAAATACAAAAGTTATAGAACTCCGCTTCACACCGCCGCAGCGTATGGCCAAAAAGACGTTATTAGTTACCTTTTGAATATTGGCGCAGACATCGAAGCAAAAGATTTGGATGATAGAACTCCGCTGCACATTGCTGCGAAAACGAAACGAACATACATAATCAGTTATCTTTTGACTAATAATGCAGACATCGAAGCAAAAGACAAGGACGATAAAACACCGCTTCACCTTGCTGTGAAGAACGGACGAAAACACACAATTAGTTACCTCTTGACTAATGGCGCAGACATCGAAGCAAAAGACAAGGATGGTAGAACTCCGCTTCACATCGCTGCAGAAATGGACCTTAAAGACGTAATACGTTTACTTTTGACTTATAGCGCAGATATCGAAGCTAAAGACAAAGATGATAAAACTCCGCTACACGTCGCTGCGGAAATGGGCCATAAAAACGCAATACATTTATTTTTGACTAATGGTGCAGATATCGAAGCAAAAGACAAGTATGAAAAAACTCCGCTTCATTACGCTGCGTATTGTGGTCGAAAAAGCGTAGTATGTCTATTTTTGACTAATGGCGCAGACATCGCAGTAAAAGACAAGAATGATAGAACTCCGCTTCACTACGCTGCTGTTAAATGTCCAAAAGACGTGATCAGTTATCTTTCTTCTAATGGCGGCGAAATCGAAGCAAAAGACAAATATGATTGTACTCCGCTTCATTACTTCGCGCAGTTTGGTAACAAAGACGGCGTTAGTTACTTATTAGCTAATGGCTCAGACATCGACGCGAAAGACAAGAATGGTAGCACCCCGCTTCACTACGCTGCGCAATTTGGTAAAAAAGACGTAGTTAGGTATCTTTTAACTAAAGGCGCAGACAGCGAAGCAAAAGATGTAGACGATAAAACTTCGCTTCACTACGCCGCGAAATTTGGTAAGAAAAACGTAGTTAGTTACCTTTTAACTAATGGTGCAGGTATCGAAGCAAAAGACAAGGATGATAGAACTCCGCTCCACTACGCTGCGTACTTTGGTAAAAAAGACTTTGTTAGTTTCCTTTTAAGTAACGGCGCAGACATTGAAGTAAAAGACCAGTATGGTTTAACTCCGCTTCATTTCGCTGCACAGAAAGACCATAAAAGTGTTATACGGTTACTTTTGACAAATGGCGCAAACATCGAAGCAAAAAACAAAAATGATAAAACTTCGCTTCACCTAGCTATGAATGGTTGTCAAAAAAACGCAGTACGTTTACTTTCGAGGTATGGCGCAAAACCCGAAGCAAAAAATGAAGAGTCTGAACATGAAGACCATGAAGACGTAAGTTTACTTTTAACTAAGGGCATGGACACCGATGTAAAGAAGTCTTCTAATTGAGTGCGTTCTACTTTGCTGCGCACAAACATCAGCAAGAACTGACGAAACATCGCGTCGTTTCCATTAGTAAGTTTTTTTGTTTTTAAAACAAATCAAATCTAAACCTCTTTTCTTTCAGTGTAACATCGAATAAGACTAATTCAAACACCTGAAATCCAGCAATGTGATATTTTTAGACTTTCGGACTATTTTAGTGTTTACTAACGAAGAACGATTTCAATGTAATTAGACCAGTGTTTTAAAAAAGTACTACTTTTGTTGCCATCTATGCACATATAGAGTGAGTTTTCCTTTTTTGTATACATACCAGCTATGTATACTTTTATAAGAAAACATAACAATGCATTGTTTTATTGCAATCTATAGGCAACCAACGGTACACAAAATAATAGAAAGAAAGAGAGAGAGAGAGGTTATTCTTCATAGTGTGAGGTTATGTTCAATGAGTATCATGAGCATGTTTGTGAATAAAACTCAAAATTATTTGAATATCAAAAATTTTTTACTGAAACGATTATTTTAAAAGCATTAAATATCAACAATTTTATGCTAAACTCAAAAAATCAAAACTAATTGCTATTAATTTGACATTAAACAATTTGATTACTGTTTTCACAGCAGACTATTCCTATCAAAAATTGAAGCTTTGAAATTTAGTGTCTAATTGGTTGCCTATAGATTGCAGTAAAACAATGCATTGACATTTTTGTTATAACAGTATACATAGCTGGTATGTATAAAAAAAACTCACTGCAGATTAAGGAGCTAAACACGGCATTTCTGTTTCAAATTTAGCTCAAATTTCAAATTAAATTTTTATCAACAATTGTTACGGCCTTAGTCAACAAAACTAAAGCTGAAGGGACAACTGAAATTATAGTTTTGAAAATGCAATAGTTGTAATTGTTGTTGTTATTATATTATTATATGGAGCAAACTCATGATACTATTTTATGTCAATAAGATTTTATTGTAAGCTAACGATTAAAAAAACGTAAAGTTTTACTTGTTGCAGTAGGCATAGAAAAATAGCAAATGAAAAAACTAATTTATGCTTTGCAATTTAACAATTAGAAAATGTACAAATGTACAAGTATACCCGTTGGCTTATTCATTTGTGTATTTATTTTTACTTGTCCCCAGACAGGTGGAGGCAAATTAAAGATCAAATCTGAAAAGTCAGTTTTACTAAGCTGACACGGGTTTTGGAGTCAAAACTGCATAAGGTAAGCGTTTTATTTTCGTATTTGTGATATACAATTATTACCTATTAGATAAATGACATGTAATACTTAACAATGCAGGTCATATTTCATAACATTAAGTTTGCACTTTGGTTACACATTGCATGTTTTTTATTAACGTAGTCAAGGATGTGTAATTACAAATATTTATTCAATTTAGATATTTAAACTTCTACGTTTTCATAAGTTGCAATATTCAAAATGAACTTTAAATTTTACTGTCGGACAAAGATTTTAGAAATGTAGTAATAAGCTGTGATCTTTTTAATAAAAACACTTGTTTAAGAATGACATTAAGACTACCAAGTCTGGCAAAAGAGCTCTTGGATTAGTCAAAATTAACTCTTATTATTGTAACTTGACACAATAATAAAAGCTACAAAAAAACAGCATCGACGCCTCCGCGCTCACTGGATCATCTCCAAATCAAACCCCCAAACTCACAGTTATCGAGAAGCGTAAAACGAAGAAAATACTTTGTTTTTTTCTGCAGCTCAAGTAGCATTGGTATCAACAATTATAGAAGATTGATCAGCATTAGCTTCAGCCAAAGAAACAAGAGTGGAAAAATAATAAGTGAATCTGTTGTGGAACATTAAGTGGCGAATTGATAGGTTAAGTTTAAGTTTAAAATTATTTTATGTCAGTTTAGTAACTTGGAAAATTTAACTTAAAACTATTTTGTTAACCTCTCCCCCTCCATAGTATTCCGAGCTTGAGCGCGCATCCCCCGAAGAGTAGGAGTAGTTCGCTCTTCAGGCCATTTTCTCTTTAAAACGCTCTCGGCATTTAAAATAATAAGAATTTCATAATCGAACTTCAAAGACCTCCGGATCCAGTTTTGTTGAGAACTTGAGCATTGGAGATATCAAAGTTTGTTTGTAATAATTGTATGTTTTCCCAGTACGAGGACTTCATTAGTTCCTCCCATAGACTGACCTCGTGTTTTATGTGGCTTTTCTGTACACCACAGCAGGGTTCAGGTCCAATGTAAGGCGTCATTGCTCCTTTTTTTGCGAGTTCATCGGCCTTTTCGTTGCCTGGTACACCCTCGTGCCCTGGAACCCACCATAATGTTACGTGGTTTTTGTTAGCCAGTTGCTTGAGGTTACCCAGGCATTCCCAGACAAGCTTAGATTCGCAAGTGTAGGCTTTAAAAGCCTTTATTGCTGCTTGGCTGCCTGTGAGTATATCAATTGTTGCACCTCTATAGCCCTTCTTGAGGTTTATTCTCTAATAAATGAACATGCAACCACTACTTATTAGGATAACGCTTGTGTTACTTACTCTACTAGTCTTTTAATATTGTGATAAAATGCAGTATGAAAGGAGGGATATAGAGTTCTTCTTCTTCTTCCTCGTGTTATAGGCCAATATCCTGTGTAATACCCGCAACCAGTGCGGGTTCTGTGAGCCCTCTTTGCACGTATGCCGGGCAGGAGGCTGACCTTACCCGTCGAAAGGAAAAGAAGTTCCATTAAATGGTTAACGATTGCCAAAGATGTTAGTATGACAACCGGGACCGACGCCTTAACGTGCCCTCCGAAGCACGATTGGTTGTCCCTATATTGGTCACCCATCCGAGTGGGGACCAGAGCAGACAGTGCTTAACTTTGAATACCGTATGACCGGCATCCGCAGTTCTCCGCCATGCAACCAACTTGATATAGAGTTCATTGTTTAATTTCGTATTGAACACTTTTATTTAAAAGACGGTTTCAAAAAAGTAATATTAACATCAGCCAAAGCAACTTTTTCGTCACCTACAGTTACTACCAATTTAAATAAACACTGATAATAGTACAAATCACAACTATGCCAATTAGATTAGAGGCTTGTCCTTAATTTCCATATAAGCATGGATTTCGTGCAAAAAATCCGCTCCGTGGGAAACCGTAACCGACGTCTTGTATCGACCACGGGGAGGGAATGGCGGGAATCTAGAATAATCTGGCAACCAATTTGATATGTAGTAAAAGCCCTGTGGGAAGAACGTAATCAAAACCATAAGTTAGCTTATTCAACTTCTGCCATACAAGTAATTAATTATGTTTACTATACTGTCATGAAGTTATACAACCAAAAAATTAGTAAACAAATACAAAATTTTTGATACTGTTATAAGCATTTTTTGCTGATCAAACAGTTTTGTAGTTTTTGCAAATGCAATTGCAACACTTACCTTTTTGGGGCGACAGTAGTCAATATTGGAACAAGTCTTTAACGTGTCTCTCAGCCCAAAACTATTGTGTTTAAATTCTGTGCATGCATTTATCGATAGTTACGGGAAAATATCGATATTCGTTACTCATGAACTTGTATAGTTGAACATGCGCCTAAAAAATAAAACGTCACAAATACAGCAAAAATATCTGTAATCTGCGACCATATACTAGTGTTATAAAGTTAAACCTAGACGTCGATGTCAAAAAATATTGAAACGTAATAGCTACATACTACCATATCCTTGTTAAGATTCAGAAGTAAACGATAGCTCAAGTTGATGACCCTTTGAGACCTGTTATATGGCGAAAATTCCAGCTTGTAGTCGCTAAAGTACGAATGATTAAATGACACCACGTTGGCTCTTTCCATTTTCACGTCATAATCTGTTTGATGTAGAAGATGCCATTGTGGGTCGGCAGCCTGTTGATAGGATTAAGAACAAAAATAGTTTATATTTAAGAAACATTGTCAGTGCAATGTGACAGAAAGAGAAAACATAATCGACAGTCTTCCATAGAGCAAAAGAGATGGGGGATTATGAAAAGGCGGGGCTTGCAAACGTGTTGTTCCGTTTTACTATCAACACTTTCGAGTGCAGTCGGCTTCGATCATCAAAATGTTAACGCCTCTCGTATCTGCCATCTCTTTTGCTCTAATCCGACCATAAAGCAACAAACGGGATGTACCGATTAGATCGAAAATAGTTCTTGATGATAAACCAATCGAACAAGTCATAATAACACACACATAAGAATATGATATACATCAGAATCTCGAGGTTTCAAACAATATGTGACACCATACGAAGATCGCTCCCCATACTTCCCATACCGGAGTGAGACTTTGGTGATGAAGCAGGAAGATCGTCCAGCTGAGAGGAGATTTTGAAGACCACGAGCCGGGTACACGAAAAGAGATATGTCGAGGAACGAAGAAATAAAAGAAGAATTGCAGATGAAAAGAGTCAATGAAATGATAACTAGTTAGAGAAAAGTGGAAAGACCACGTAGCGTCGAAGGAATAACAAGAATTCCCAGGAAAGCCCTTGAATGACGGGGAACCGAGCAGAAAAATGTGGGTAGACCCAGAAAAAGGTGAAATGAGTCGCTGGAAGTAAAGCTGATGATGAAAGCAACAAAGATGAGTAGGTGGAGCTTCAGAGCATGTTCCGTTTAAGTATCTGCAGTCTCGTGTTTAGTCGGCTTCGTTTATCAAAATATTCACGTTCTCAGTACCTGCCACCTCTTTTACTCCAATACAAGGGTAGATATGGGGATTCTAAGAGGCGGGGCTTCAGTTGCGTTACGCTACCAGCTTGGGTGCAGTCGACTTCGCTCGGCAAAATGCCCACACCTTGCCATCTCTTTTGCGCTACTGTGATCATAAGGCAACAGAGATTGGAATTATGAAAGGAGGAGATTCAGAACGTGTTGTTACGTTTTAGTATCAGCAGTCTCGTGTGCAGTCGCCTTCATTTATCAAAATGTTTGCATCCCTGATGCATCCTCCAATACAAGCACAGAACAAAACAGATGGGGAACTAAACAGTGGGGCTTTAGAGCGTTTTGTTGCACTTTTATGGGTTTCGATTGCGTGCATTTTCGTTAAAAATTTCTGTACAATTTTGTTAAAATATATTTCTTGTAATAGTAAATTATAACAATACAGATTTAAGTCAGCACAAAATGATGTTTACTTACCTTTATGGTTTTAAATACCAATATAGTAAAGAATAAAGTTGTTAACCACATCATTGTAACTCCGTTATTTTAATAATCTCGTTTGTTTATATATACATGTCATTACGTAACATCTGACCTCATTTTTGTCAAGGTAAAACAAAATACATTAGTGCAAATAGCAAACCATTAAGGATGCTAAAAATAAAAAAAAAAACATTCTGCAGTCTAATGTTTCCTAATTATTAAACTACTAGAAAATGTTTTTATTCCCACATATTTAGTGCAACAATTATTTATTATAAAATAAGAATACTTTTAACGGGATCACTGATCAGCCAGGTAACTAAGGATGACGTAATGAATAATCCTCTTTTAGGACTTAGAACGAAACCTAGTCATAACGCACACAACGTATTTTACTCAATTCCGTGATAGTCATAACCCCCAAATTCTGGTTTGGTTACCACACTCGTCTTGGCCGCAACCCCCAATTACTTTCTTGGTCACAACACTCACATTGGTCACAACTCCTAATTGCTATCGTTTTGAGAACTGTTTGTTTTTGTTACAACCCCCACTTATTTTGTGGTCAGAACTAGAGCTGTACGACTATCAAAATGAATAATTGGGGTCTTGAGACCATGCAGTCAGCTGGGAATTGTGACCAAGAAGGAAACTAGGGGTTGTAATCAAAGGAAGAAGTGGGTGATGTGACCAAAGCGACATGAAGACAATTTGGGGTTCTAAGCAATAAGGCGTTTGGGAACGGTGGCCATGAAAGAAATTGGGGATTATGACCAAAACGAAAACTGAGCGTTATGGGCAAAATGAAAATTGGGGTTTTATGACCAATAGGGTAGAGAGGGGGGGTTGTGACCCAGTCCCAGTACCTCTGTATTCAAAAGCCACACACGTTAATAAAGGTAAAAAAATGCTGATGAATTTTTGCAAATTAATATAGTTTTTTTTACCGCATCATTTAAAATTCAGAAGTGAATGTGAAAGTAAATTCATCAAAATTATCTTGTAAAAGTAACACACATTAAAAGTTTTTCCTGCAAATTAGTATTTTATTTACAACTAAAAAACCAAACATTACATTATTGGTGACCTCTCGACGTGATCTTCCTGAGATTTTCCAGCAGAATTTCAAAACTTCTACAAACCGCAACAAGCAGCTGCCTAGTACATCGCACATCGCCACAGACCTCCGGATCTTTAAGACTCCATTGAATTGCAAGATAAGTAACGTTATTAAATATGGCTTTTAATCGTGTTTGTATTGACTTTCCCGAATTTAATATTAATGACGTCGATTCAAACTGCAGCTTGTTACCAAATGCTTTTTTTCACAACCACACAACATGCATAATTTAATGATAGACTGTGCTGTGGGAAGAGTGGTTAAGCGAGTTTCTGTTAATCGATCTATGATGTTCGACCCGAAAATTCGTGGGTCATCCGTTCTTCCACAGACTGGTAGTAATTCACCTGTTCAACAAACAAAACCTCCTAGTTTTTACAAGTCGCAAACAATTATAAAACATTCAAACGAATCATCTCAACATTTAAACAACTCTTCTCAACTTACAAACAAATCACAACCATCACTCCAACCTACTTCATCACATTCAAAGATCCAACCAATCTCTCAATTATCTCTCTCTAACAAATCACAATTAATCACACATCCTAATCAACTTTCCAATCTTCTTTCTTCTGAACTTAACGACTGCCAATCATCTTATACGGTAGATACAGATGTTAATGCTCAAGAAATTTCTTCTAACTCACTCTTTTTACAATCTTTATCACCTGAACGCACTCTTTACTCTAATCTTCTTCAACAATTTCCGACTTTAACAGCTGAATTCGACATTAACACCCCTATTAAACATAATGTAGTGCATCGAATAAAAACTAACGGTCCGGCAATTAGTGCAAAGTGTCGAAAACTTAATTAAACACAATTACTGTTTTTAGAAAAGCATCTGCATGAACTATTACGTGCTGGAATCATCGAGCAGGCAGACAGTCCTTGGAGTAGTCCAATTCATATGGTGTTAAAACCTGATGGCAGCTATCGTGTCTGTGGCAATTACAGGCAGCTGAATGCGATGACAGTTCCAGATACCTATCCAATTCCCTTCATGCAAGACTTTACTCATAGAATTTTTGGATCTACGATATTTACTAAATTGGATTTAAACAAAGCATACTTCCAAATTCCTTTGCATCCAGATGATATGGACAAAACCACAATTACCACGCCTCTTGGTGCATATCGTTACAAAAGACTTAATTTTGGCTTAAAAAACGCTCCTTCTTCCTGGTCCAGATTCGTCCAGAAGATTCTTACAGGGATGTATTATATTTATTTTTACCTCGACGATATATTAATTTTTAACCGCGTCAGAACATTTGCGTCATGTAAAAATGGTTTTTGAACGTTTGGCTAGATACGGACTTTTGTTGAACGTTGATAAATGTGTTTTTGGGGTTAGTCAATTAGATTATTTGGGGCGCAAGGTTTCATGTAAAGGCATTCTGCCACAAGACTCAACTTTTTGTTAATGCACATTTTTTTTCCCGCTTTTTTTTTTATTAGTGAACTAGACTTTTTCTGCTCTGCTCTTGGAATCTCAAGAATTGGACACGCACCTAGAAGAACTAGAAGCAACTTCAAGCTAATTTAATTTTATTTTCTATAATGTTCAATTATTTACGTTACTTTCTTAATACTTGTATTGTTTTTGAAAAGATCAGAAGTTTTTGTAGCTAAGATAGCATGCGCTTCGCGTTTGCTACGTAGTTTTTTTTCTTCTGCAAGTTGGAAGGGGGGGATTAATGTAGCAGCCCTTGGATTCAATTGACGTTGCTATAAACATTCATCAAAATTATCTTGTAAAAGTAACACACATTAAAAGTTCTTCCTGCAAATTAGTATTTTATTTACAACTAAAAAACCAAACATTACAGTGCAAAACCACGCCCTTCGGGCGATGATTAGCTGTGGGCAGAAGCAGCGGGCTGCAAACTTCGTAGCATTCTAAAGCTACTGTGACGGCGGGTCGCGGGTATCATACTTTACCACAATTTTACGCAGTATCGTTTTTTTTTTAATTTGAATTCTTGTAAGAGATATAACGTTCAGTATGCAAATGCAACGCCTTCCATTTACTTCTGAAGAATAAACTTATACACGTGGAGTATGTAAGGCAGCAAGTGGCCTTAAAATGTTTACGGTCAAGGAAAACGTACCATGCAAAGCAATCTTTGGGCATTGTCGAAATAAATGTCTGAGAGATGATGTGGAGGAAGCAATGAAAGTGAGAGATCTGCCTAAAGGAGTCTGGAGAAACCGTACTGATTAGACGCTAGAATGCGAGAAACGGCGACAGCTTTGAAGGATTCGCATTTTAGATATGATAGATAAGCAAAACGTTCTGCTTGTAGGCAGATTGCCATATGAATATATTTGTAAAATAAAACTAACTATCTCTTGCTTACAGAGAGAATTATATATTAACATCCAAATTTGTTCGTTTTTCAGTAGCGTAATTGTGCACTATTTGTATTAAAGCACTTTTTTTACCTTGGCAAAAATGAGATCAGATATATTTAATGAACGCTGTGTATTTGTATATACGTAAACAAAATATTAAAAATTTTTTATCACATTTCCCGAAATGTTAGCAATAGCAGAGGCATAGTGATGTGGCTCTTAAATTTGTTCTTTGGTTTATTGTTACTAAGCCCTACAAAGGTAAGTAAAAAACATAAGTAAGCATAACATAAAATTTGCGTTAACATACACTACTAAAATTGGAAAAAAATAAAAACACTTTTTTTTACAAATTTTAATAGAAACTGAAAGTTTTTTTTTGGCGAAAGTTGGCCAACCTTAACGCAAATCTTAAAAAAAATTATGGCATGAATATTTTTTTTATTAAACACTGTAATCGTTTTTTAATTACCTGGCTAGAGTGAAATAATTGATAGTTCCAACATTATTATAATCACAATTATGTTAATCTTGTTAATAGTCTGCAGATCCGCAATGGCACCTCTTGCATCAATCGGACTATGATGTAAAAATGGAAAGAGCCCACGTGGCGTCCTTTAATCACTCTTACTTCAGTAATTGTAAATTGGAATTTGCTGCATATAACAGAACCCAAAGAGTCATTAACGCGACGTTTACGTTACTTCTGGATCTTACCAAAAATATAATGGTATGGCGGTGTTATTTCTTACGGTTTGCAAAATTCAACATTTTTTGTTGAAAATGTGTTACAACCCCACAGTGCACTACCGTTTCTATAACATTACAAATTCAAAAATGTAAACAATGTTTTTTAGAAATAGTACCTCCCCCATCATAAAGCACCTTCTAGTGCACGCTTCGTAATCAGCCTTTACGTCCATTGCTGGGCACCGGCACTCTTCTCTGCCACGTATTGCTCTCCTTAGCACCAAGGTGGAGTATGGGGGACCTACAGTTTAACGTCGAATCCGAACGACTAAATTCCAGAGAAAGTTTCAGGCATTAGACCCCACGGCTGCCTACAACGGATTGGGGAATGTGAATGGCGGGTTGCGGCATAGATTTTTATTGCTGCATGGCTTCGGCGGGGAATCGAACCATAGACCTTTAGCGTTAGAGGCTGAGCGTCCAACCTCTGAGCTACCGCCACCTGTGCACGCTTACTACTTATTTAACAAAAATTACTTAGCAGTAAAGCTTATTTATTTTTATGGACATTAGCATTCTTCACCAATGAGTTTCACAACAAAATCGTAAACAAATGGTTTTTGAGTATCGTCGTACCCAAAAATAAATTTTCGAAATTTAGAACAATATTTTGCATTTTTCCGTCAACCTGCCAATTATTGTAGTTACTTACTTTTTTTTACAGGCGCATGTGCAATTATACAAATTCATGAGTAATGAATATCGATATTTTCCCATAACCTGTAATATAAATGTATGCGCTGAGATTAATCGCAACAGTTTTGGCCTGAAGGATATGCTGAGGACTTCTTCCAATATTCTTATTCCCCCGAAAAAGGTAAGATCGCTCTCAAAAATATTCTCAAATTAAAAATTGACTGACATAATAATGTAGCATTTGAAACCTTATACTCATATTCTTCTCCTTTACAGGGTTTCTATTACATTTTTACAGCTTTATCGGATCACTCAAAATACCCCCCCTTTATTCCCCGTGGTCGATATATGGAAGAAGTTAAGGTTTTTCACAAAACGGATTTCATGCTTGAAATTCACACATATATTGAAATTCTGGATAAACCCCTAAATTAGGAGGCACAATTTTAAAGTGTACCAGTATCTGCTTCTATTTAACTAATTACTACACTATTTACAGCTTTAAAAGTGTTTACTGTGTTAATTAGATTGTTTATGCTTTCGTCTTATCGTGTATTTATATTACGTTCTAATAAATATATTTGACTGCAACATATTTATCTAAAACAATTCCAAAACTATACACCTACGTATTTACAGGGTCATAAGGCGAGAACTGCCTCGATTACGGATTTACAAAATTAATATAAGTAATAATTTCTAGGGAAATTATAGCACTCATTTTGGCTTGGTTACATTTTAGAGAAGATGAACTGCTGAACAATCTATATGGGTGCAGAAAAGTTCCTGGCTTTCTGATCAATCTCATACCATAAGGGTTAGATCTGGATTAAATCGGGGCTGAACGCAGGTCAGTCCACTGCCCAAATGTCGCTGTCCTTGGAGAAGATTCTTATTTTCGCTGCTATGCGACGTCACGCCTAGCTTGTCGTTCATAAAATACAAACCCAAAACTCATACTAACAGTAGTGAACGCCACGTGCTGATGGTCTCGTAGATATACCATTCATTCGAGCCCTATACGACTGTCAAAAGTGATGTTGGTCCAGATCGTTACCTTTGCCGTGCATTAACACCAACTCAAGAATCATATTAACAGCAGCAAGCACAACATGGTTCTCAATGATTACCTGCATGTGCCCCAGCCGCATTGATTCGACAGTTGAGGACAACAAGATATGTACGGCTGTCGAAAGTGATGTTGGTTCAGATCATGACAAGAAAGATTTCTATCTGGGCTGCTACGCTACGTTCGGCCTAGCAATATTGCCCATGAACACACTCTCCCGGATTCATATCAACAGCAGCAAGCACCCCATAGGTCTCAATGATCACCTAAAAGTACCGAGCAGCATTAATTCCAGTTTTGACGACAACAAAGTCTATACAACCGCCGAAAGTGATGTTTTCCCAGATCATGACAGGATCTGGACTGCTACGCCACGTCCGGCCTAGCATTAATGTTAATGAACACGAACCCTTTATTTATACCAACAGCAGCAAGTACCTCAATGATGACCTAGAAGTACCGAGCAGCATTAATTAATATTTTGACAACAATAAAATCCGTGCAGTCGTCGAAAATGATGTTTGCCCAGGTTATGACGCAGAAACATTTTTATTTGAGCCGCTACGTGACCAGTACTGCCGTGCATAAACACGCATCCAGGACTAATATTAACAGCAGCGAGCACCACATGGTTTTCAATGATCTCCTATATATACCGTGCAGCAATAATTTTACCGTTGCGATCAACCAGGTATGTATAAGTCTCGAATGTGTGAATGTTTTCCCAGATCATGCCAGCACAAAGTTTGTTTTTCTGGGTTGTTACCCAACCTCCGGTCTAGCATTACAGCATTGCCGAGCTTAAACGCAAACCCAGCATTTATGCAGCGAGTACGTCTTTAATCTCCTAAATGTACCGAGCAATAGCCTACCGTTGATGACAAGAAAGTCTGTGTGTGACCTTCGATAGTTGTGTTTGTCCAGATTATGACAGAGAAAGTTTTTTGTTTTCTGGGTTAGCCAATTTTTTGGTTTACAAAACTAGTGAGAGCTCGTATTCAAATGAAATACAAACAAAGTTATGCATTATTCTATTTGATTATTACACAAAGTCATCAATAAGGGTGTTCTAAGAAAGTTACTAAACATTCTAACACATTGGTACTGTTTTATATGAAATCTGAAAGCGTGCACGTGAAGTTTGTATTAAAATTATTATTTCTACAATTCTAAAGACTGCTTGTCGTACATGTTTAATAATAATGCCAGGCATGAGTAAGACCAGTGCAAGATCTGAAACAAAGAATACTCTGTACTGATAAGTATCAAATTAGCATAAATTTTGACTCACAGCACTAAATGCATTCAGCGAGAGCACGGAAAATTTCATGGTGGTTATTTTAAGTGGTCTTTTAGAACGCTCCATTATTATGAACAGATATTGCTGCACTTCTTTACCATGTCTATTCCATTTGGACATATAACATGCTTCTCCTACCTTTTCACTCTAAAACAGAAACAGTTCCATGTAAATTTAAAACTGTGCAACTAGCTCTAAATTTTTATAAAATTGATACCTTGAGTATTATTTCATTTCCGTACCAACAGTACATGAACAGTTCTAATAGCATAGCCACAAAATATTCTGCCAAAAGAAAAAATTGCCAGGATAGGGTTATCTAAAAAATAATTCATAAGTAAGTTGACCGAGACGTAAGAAAATCGAAGACGGTCAACCTATCACACTGGCAGAGTTATTAACACAACGCTGCTTCTCAAGTGTGTTTTGGAGTGGCGAAAACTACTTATATGCAGCGCTATTAAAACCACATTTCAAAAACTTTAAATTCAGTACAGCGTAGTTACCTTGGACTACGCGGGATTCCCCGCAATAAAGAGTGCAGTCTCACGATTAAGTAAGGACGTATAAAAGATGAAGCGTCGATCGAATGGTGAGTCAACACATTTTTTGTTTTAACGGAGAAAAGTTCGCTGTTATCACGGATGCGTCCCGTTATTTGAATATTTGTTTATTTCTATTAATCTGTATTATGTATGATTTTTGTTCCCACTTTACTTGGTTATTTAGGAAGTTAGGCTTGACCTCATGTTGTGGTTATTTTCCTTATTTTGTGTGTTTTTATTATAAATTTTGTTAATATCCAATTTTTACATTATATTGAGTGCAATGTGTCATTCAAAATTTAAGAATTTCCTGATTTGAAAAAACTTGAGTTTTGTAACCGGATTGGCAGCCTATAGAATTCTTTGGAAACCTGAATCGTCCTGAGGTAATAGTCTTGTAAGTGATGGCCTGGGCTAGACCGAGCAAAGTTTAAAATTAACAAACTAAACTAAAAGACAAAAAGCAATTACACAAGGTAGAAACCCATAGCGAAGTTTTCGTTTTCCATCGGCAAGTTCACTATTGTGTTTTATACAGAGAGTTGTGCAATCTTAACCTTATCTCTCCAGGAAAACATCCGCAGTACAGTCTTTCAATAAGCATGTTTACACATATGTACTGATGATAGTTAGGCGGCTCTTCGGAACCATCGGTCTGTTACCAACTTAATCTTCAAGGGCTTTGACCAGACCAAATTCAAAGTAGCCTTGCCTTACACAGCTAGTTAAAGCTACTTCAGGTGACAGTACAGTAACACTCGTAGCAACGTGAACCAGTAAGGGCTCACCGCAGACATTGGTTCCGAACCTTTGGATTCTCCAAAGTTAGAACCAGGGCATTCCAAACAAGTCGTGCGTTTAAATAGGAAGTCATTGCTTCAATCAAAAAGGTGATAAGCTTTGCTCTAGCAAACGGTCAATACGGAAATAATCCTTAACTATATGGTGATGTCATGGGCTAGTTACGCCTTAAGTGGTATAAAACACAAAAATATAAAAAGTGGTAATCCAAAGTTGAAAATGGATTTTTCTGCTTTTTTCGAAAATGTACGTGGTATACCTAGCAGAAGGTGTATTGTATCGACCTCCAAGTTTTACCGTACCGACAAACAGCTTTTTGGCATGTTGTCTGTCTATGAATGTCCGCCTATCTGATTGTGTTTCCCTTCTCCCTGTGTTATTAGATTTATAAATTCAAAAACTGTAAACGTGGTACTTTCGGAACGGAATCATTTTAGTAAATCGATGGAAAATTTTAAAACTAGTGCTTACCCAAAGAAATTGAAATAAGGTATTGCAAATGACCAGGATGCTTGCCATAAACTGAGCCAACAGGCCCAAGGTAAAAACATATTCAATAAGTTCGATTAATCTAAAACACAAAATATAATGAATATAAAATTTGTACTTCTTCATTTTTACTTTATAATAGCAAGGTGATGTTCAACACATTGCTTCAAGTATTTGATGATTATTTCTTCCTTTTCCTTTGAAATTTCGTCGTTTTCTGTAATCTCATTTTCTTCGTCAAGATGAGCAATTTTCTCAGCCAATATATCCAGTTGAGCAGCTCCGATGCCTATCAAACTTGTACAGAGTGTGTCCAAACAGGAGTTGTTCCAAGCAGCGCAACCTTCACCAGCCAATTGAAAGGCGTACATAAAATACCTGTACTTACCCAAATCATAAGGAAAAGGAAAAGGCAACGGCACGTTGTCCAGAATTGGGTATATTAAATACAAAACAACACAAGCCATGAAAAGGTATCGGATGGTATTAGCAATAAGTGTGGAAATTCTTATTGCTTTCGCCAGGTGATGATCAAAATCATCAGGGTACGACATAAATATTGGATCGTCGAGAAATTTAATCATGTTTAAAACGGTTTTCTTGTGATAGGTAAAAACTGCAAGTTTAATTAAATACGCCGCCCAAGTTATCATAATGTAGACAATTTCGGAGAGTTTGGCAAAATCATGAACGTCATTGATGGCCTCCATCCACATACACACGCTTACACCGATTGACAAAGTCCAGGACGTTAAAGTTCTTAGTTTGTAAATTGTATCTGGATTGTATTTCGGCCAAATTCCTGCTGTTATCATCATGCTGTAATGACTCTTCAAAGCATCTATATTTTTGGATCTTGTCATCTGAAATCGGATCTAGTAAAATGGTGAAAGATTTCTAATCACTGGCACATACCTTGTACTAATCTGCGCGGTGGCAATCAAGTACCAAATGATACTAAATACAGATTTAGTGTAGTTTAAGGCAATTATGTTCTCCCTAGTAGTTAATTATCTCCTGAATTATTAATTTCCATTTAGGTATTAACAATTCACATTTGCAAGCGTTCATTTATTATGCTCTTTGGATTTCTGCTCATTGGCTACATTTGATAAAGCGAATTTTAGTAAATTACTTATTGAATTTATGATGAAACATAAAATCTAGAATAAGAAAAATTAAACTTGGTATTTTGGGATGCAACGTAAGCTAACAATCAAATTCAAATTTTTGTGTAACAGGTAAATTTTAAAATGAAAACAGGCAAATCACTTCGCTTGAACTTTCATACACTTCAAAAATAAATGCGTTTTTTACATCTACATTACGAATCACAAAAGTATCAGAACAGATTCAAACTACAAACTCAAGTGTAATGTTGAAGACTCTTAACATTTCAGCGATAAGATAAAATAAAAGAAAACGTTTATAGCCAATTCTCTGCCACTCTTGGCAATAGATTCCTGGCTGATGGCGACTACAACGCCAAGCACCACAGATGGGACAACGGTCAAGGATTAGAAATTAGTTAAATGTCTTAATAAGAATGATCTAAACATTTTGTCTACTAGCAAGCCAACCCATTGGCCATATAACCCCTAAATCGTCTGCTAATAGATGACAACTTTGTTCTCTTCTTTGATCATTCTCCCATTCTAGTTCAGCTACGCTCAGATATAATTCGCAAACAAAAACCGGTTTTTTTCTGGCCAACAAGAGAACTAACTGAGAACTACTTAGAAATCTTGTAGAGAAATAAGCACCATCAATATCTCACTCAAATCAGCAGAGAAATTGATGAAGCGGTGGAGAACCTCATCCAAAATGTACAACATACAGCTTGGAAATCCACTACCGTAGTGAATAGTACCACGAAAATTCCAGACTGTTTAAATATAATCAAGGAAGCTCTGCTCGATAAAAGGAGATTGAGGAAAACTTGGATAGCAACTAGGTCCCCACAGGATAGAGCCAGATTCAATAAAACTGTGCGAAACCTGAAAGAACTACTCTGCAATGAGAAGAATGAGGCGATTCGGAATTATCTAAAGGGTCTATTACCAACAGAGGCCATTAAATACTCGCTGTGGAGGGCTATTGCGAAAATGAAGAAATATTATCCCTCCCATAGGAAAAGTGGCGGATCTTTGGCAAAGACTGACTGCGCAAGGAAATTATGGGAACACTCAGAGACCTAGCTATCAATAGGCTGGGGCACGCAGTGCGTAAAGGCCCAACAAATTAAGGAACCCTCAGCAAAATTCCGAAATTTGGTTCTTTTTTATTTACATTCTTACATTCAGTATTTTGCAACATGAGTTCCCAATATGTATTAAGAGGCCCCCAGCAAAATTTAGTTAGTTTTTATTTGCCTATATTTATTATTTTTCGGATTTTTAATCATCGCTTATCGCTCACCCGTTGAAATCAGTCCGCGAAGTGTTAAAAATAATGTTTTTGTACTCACTGCGTAGGAAATGACATTCCGCGCACTCTAGTGGCAAAGCGAAACGTCAATTTCCCGATCTACTTACCCAGGAATAATAGCAAAAAGCACTGGACCTCTCAGGCATTTTACAAAATAATCGTCTTTACAATAATAAAATTTAATTTATAAAGTACCATTTCCGCGATTTTCATTTATTAAATGTTACAAATTGAAGACTAATCATTAATAACAATATTTGCATATTTGGTAGTGCCATCTATTGGAAACGCGACGATTTATTTGATAAATAATTTGCATCGATTACTGATTGATTGCAATCAAAGCAAAAACGTGATAAAAGTAAAGAAATTATTCCTAATTGAAATTAGTTTATTGAAAATAAGGTAAGTGCGTTCGGCCATTCTTCAAAATTAAAAATATGAAATGTCAGTCGACAACTGTATAAAACAATTGCTATCAATCTACTTTGTTTTTTAGCTACCTCTATTGGCATGAAAATACAAGCATTCGCTTGAAATTCTAAATTACCAATTATTTTACTTTATTAATGTATTTCTGTTTGATACAAAAAATATTGTACAAACCTTATGCGAGAAAGGTTAATCCGCGCAATGCGTATTAGAAGGCATTGGCTCGCTTGCGCTCGCTCGTGCTTCAACACAGCGCTCATGCGGGAACATTGCTTTCCCGCATTTGGTTTGTAAATAACTATTCATTATCGTTCGTTGCAGTTTAATGAGTTACGTGATCCTTGTGCACATAATAAATATCATATCATGTTACCTAAGCATAACATTTTTCAGAATCTGTTTATTCTCTCGGTCAGCTTTTTCTCTTCGAATATTGTCTCATTTATTTTTGTGACCGGATATTGAGTAAATTATTATTTCTGTTTGTTCTTTTTCACTTGAGAGAAGGGAGAAGGGAAAACTGTTTCAAAATATTTCAGTAAGAATTCGCATTTCAAACGGTATGAAGCAGTAAGCACTCAAAGTTCCGTCATGAGTAAAAATTTGAAAACACCGCTACGCGGAGCGGCAAAAAAGAAATTAAAGCTAGAGAAGGACGAGCAGAAGGAGCAAATATTGAAGAAGATCCCCAAATTAGAAATTAGAAGTTCTGCTTTTGGATTTCTTCTGGAAAAACTGGGTTTCGCACTCTGAATTTTGATGTTGACTTTTAGTTTACTTACTTGGTTAAACCTAAAATATGATTCCCTTATTCCCTAATGTACTACAGAAGACATATTTCAAACAAAAAATAATTAATTTTATCTGCATTAAAAAGGATGAGAAACACTTTGTGTAGAATTGAGTAGGAAGATAGAAAGTTCATAAAAAGCTTATAAAAGACGAGGTGGGGGAGGGCTGAAAATTTTCTGCGTAAGGGCCAAAAACTTCCAGTTGCGCCACTGGGAACACTGCTATAATATCGTATGCAGTGCGCGCGCAAAGTATAGAATAAATGCATTCAGAACGTAATGTCTAAAGTAAACGTCTTGAACCCACATTTCGGTGGCAAAGAAGTTTTTTTGTTAACTTATTTATTTACTGACGTCAAGATTTTTTTTAACGGAACATATTTGTTTTCTTATGTGATTTAATAGGGATGGTAGTTCTTTTTGCAACGTTGCATGGGAAAATTCTCGAAACAAAGGATACATTATGTTAGAATTAAACAGCGACTTGTTTTTCTCTAATGCTTTATTAACTGTTGGAATATTTAAATCAAATGTTTAAGGATTGATTTAAATCTACAATGATTTATTAAAATAGAAAGCATTTAGCTAAATGTGTGTATATACTATAATAAATATTGTGACAATTTACGCTAAATGCCGTGAATTTTTGTACATTTTGTATATTTTAGATATACCCTTACATTCTCACCCATATCCATTGATGTTTTCCTGGTTATACGATCATATGGTTTAGTCTGTGTATAAAATCTTGCGGAATACCAAACATTTTGCCTAAATTAATCTTACGTTTTCTTTTTTATTGCATTTTAACTTATCTTTATTTATTTATTTGACTAGCTTAATAAAGCTCAATGAAAATAGATAATATGATAATATTAAAAACTTTCCTTTCTAATGAACCAAGGCCAAAATAAATTTAGGGAAGGACAAAGTGCACCAATCACCAACAATGTTTACAACTCAGTCGGTTAGTGATTCGGCAACCGAAAACAAAAGTGGACTTTAACTCATCTTTAGTTTAGCTGTTATCTGCAAGCTCGCTCACCATATTAAAAACAACCAATAGCTGATTTGTACATGAAATATTTTAAAACCGCAACCAAAGTTCAAAATACATTTAGTTTTAAAAACAGCAAAGTCTAACTCTTACATCCCAATCAGTTCTGTTCTCCTTGTAATTCAACGTGGTTGTTTGAGTTTAAAAGGTAAAGTGCACCAATCACGAAACAGTTAATTTAGTTAGTTTATTTACAAGTTGCAGGCTTCCGCGGCCGTTGTTAATAACATGTAGGCTTCAACTCAGTTGTGTTCCTGATCCCAAAGCGACCACAGCCTTGAAGATGTCCTGTGCAACCGAGGACGAAACGTCGGCAGTTCAAGCACCGATGACACGGCTCCAACCCGGAAGCCTAGATGTTATTTACAAGTCATTCAATCGGTTGGTGAAACCTTACGAATTCGAAAACAAAATTAGAGTACAGCTCCAAAGTTATTAAGTCAATGAACCTTGAAATTTTAAAGCCTAAAAGTTCAATAACGGTCTTCTTCGTCGGCGATTCCTCATTGCTGAGGAGTCGTCCAAGGGAGGACTGGGAAGGGAAAGACCAGGTGGGACTTGGCTGGTACGGGCCCGCATCTCTCCATAGATTGTTATGTCTCAAAAATGAATGAAATGTAAGTAAACAAAAAAAAATATTTTTTAATTGGTTAACATATTTAAAAACAAATTTGTTGATTTTTTCAGCTTATATAAAATGCAATCAAAATCCGAC
Organism: Ctenicera cuprea; assembly: GCA_958336395.1. NCBI lineage: Eukaryota > Metazoa > Arthropoda > Insecta > Coleoptera > Elateridae > Ctenicera > Ctenicera cuprea. The sequence continues at coordinate 2,653,388 of OY284495.1, forward strand.
ATTAATCTGTTTTTGATAATTTTTAATTTACTGGCGGCTCTCTCACAGGACACTTCGGTGCAACTAAGATCTGATATGTATTCATAAGTTATAAACAAATTTGTAAATGCTGCCGACTGCATATTATAGGAATACAAAAAACTCTAACAACAAGCCACGCATTTGTTACGTTGTTTTTTACAGACTTCCGCGACTTCTTCTTCCCGATTCTTAGCCAACTTCTTCACGAAATTGTTTCTCTGATGCTCAATGGCGTAACGCAAACCGTAGGGCCCCCCTGCAGACTTTTTAAACAAGCCCCTACCCCATCTCCAATTTTGTTACAGGAACATTAAAAATAAGACTACGTTTACCAGTCACATATCAGAATTATTATTATAAATTTAAATTTAAAACATTACTACAACTATAACACCCCAACAGGTTTACCTTACTTTCGTTGCTGATAATCTTGTGGGATAAAAACACAATATTGTCTATTGACAACCGTAGTTTTAAGAAAACGACTTGCATTCGCGTATTTTTAATGGTGAATTCCTTTGTGATTTCGTCCATGCTCAACCTTTTAGTATTTTCTACTTCAGTTCTACTTCTATACGCAGAAACACCCGGGAAACTGTTAACTTTTAGCAGTATTTTAAGTGATTTGACCCCTTTTCCATTTTTTTTCCATACATTTTCTTGTTTAGTTCCATTCCTTGTTTTGTGTATTTTCTACGTAACCTAAAAGCATTAAAAGTTATTACATTTATAGTTATAGACCCTATCTGTTGGTGCGCCGCCTGGTGGATTATCTTTGAGTTCAGCAGTAAGATGGTATCTGAGAACTCCTCGTGGTTACGTTTAGTGAAGTTTAAAATTTTGAACTGGCTGCACTGTACCTGAACATTACTTAAGCTGATTTCGACCGTTAGACGTCTTGTACACGTGGTTAGTGCTAGCAGTTTTTGGTTAATGCATCAATACATATAAATAAGAGACAAATATTACTTTGAATTAAGTGTTTCATAAAAGGTAATAATAGACAGTCTTATATGTGCAGTGCAATGCGTATGTGTCGGTTTTGGTTTTGTTTATAATTAACTAATTTATTGTTCGATTTTTACAGGTATATCAAACGGTAAATTGCTCATAAATTTATCTACAACTAGACAAGAATGGACAACAATCAAGCCCTACATGATGCTATTCGCAAAAATGAGTAAGTAAACATTTTCAACTTTAGATTGTTTCGTATTGTTTCTTGTTCCGGTTAATGATAAGTGTAAAACAGTAAAATCTAATCACTCTTTGTTTTCTCTTAAATTGCCGTCTTTGACCAGATAATTTTGAAAAAATTATGAAAAAAATACTGCGGTTTTATAGATGTAAGAATAAATTGAATTCAAAGCACCACATTAAATTAAATGTTAACCACTTTAAAAATTCAAATTTTGTGGATTGAAAAATACCGAATCTACGAAAAAAAATGCTCTGAAAAAAATCCTGGAATAAATCCTTTGGACAAAAATCCTACAAAAAAACGTGGAAAAGAATCCTCGGAATAAAATCCTTGGATAACTAGTATGCCAACGAAACTCGTGCTATGCAAGATTTTTTTAAGAGCAATTGGTCATACCATTCGATTCGTCTGATTTTAAAACATCGATTTTATTATGTATATTTGAGTTTTTATTTAATAAATATGTTTGCCATTACTTAAAAACTTTTAGAGCTGACTTTTTATTGATTATGTTGTATTTTATAATTTTAAAGTGCTGCGAAAGTAAGTTAGGACAGATGTCTTGAAGTGGGGTAATTTACTGAATCTAGGAAAAAAAGTCCCCGTGCGAAAAGTCCCCTGGAAAAAACTTCTCCGGTAAAGAAAGTCCCTTGGAAAAAAGTCTCCGAAAAAAAAGTCCCCGGAATAAAAAAAAACTGAAAAACTTTAAAAAGAAAGGCAAAACTCATGAAAACACAGAAATGGTTATAATATAAAATAAGTTAAGATGAAATTACATTTTTTTATAGAGTTTTCATCGTTGGCAGTGATTTTATTAAAAAGCTTATATTTTGATTATACCGGTAAATTCGGGGCTACTTGAATTGCTAGATTATTATTATTATTACTAATAATACAAAAAAACTGATGCAGTTTCTGGGCATAAAAGCAAAATTACCGCCTTACAGTTTAACTGAAAAAGGGTTCTATCTTTGACTTTTGAAATGGAACACTGTATTTTTTATGTTAATTCAATCGTATTTTTACTGCATTTTGTACATTTAATTTAATAATAAACAAAAAATTCTATTGACAAAAGTCGCCACATTATTATCTTTAAAGCGCTACCTTATATGAAAATAATAATAATAATAATAACAATAATGCTTTATTGCCCAACAGCAAAACCCCAATTAAAGGACAAGACAAGCATATGCAGATATGTAGATACACTAACTAATAAATACAAACACATATCTGTGTCAGAAACTTAAAATACAAAATATAACACATATGTAAACAAACAATTTTTACATACTTTCTTTGAAACATTTACCAGCTACAGTTAGAATTTCGGATAACTTACAAGAAAATATATCAGGTAAAGTCGTTTATTTTAACCGACTCTTTAAACAGAACTTCAATATCCAACACTATTTTTGGTGACTTTCTTCCCGGAGACTTTTTGTCCGGGGACTTTTTTCACCGTACCTAATTTACTAAACAAAATATTACCGTTTAAGTGCATACTTAAATTTCTAAATCCATCATAACTACTGAAAGCAAAGTACTTAAATGTTTTGCATGGATTTTTTTCCTGGGATTTTTCCGCCTACCAAAAATACCTTCCATGATATAGAAGTACAGTACAACATGAGCAAACAACCGTAAACTAATTTTAAATGCAGCATGTTGTAAAAATCATCAAATACTTATTTATAATTAAGGTACCTACTCTAAATCAATAAACAGCAAAAAAAGATAAGCAGCCTATATGAAACCCCGGAAAATGTTGGTAGAATGAGTCCTCGCGCATCACAGGTCACATAAATAAAACATTTTGTTGCGGAAATAAAATTTCAACAATGTATTACAACGAAATCTAAGAAAAAAAGCCTACTTTTAAAAAATAAGATCCGTTGTAAGTTATTTATAATTTATATTAAAAGTACTATAATATTGTACTATAGCTTTTAATTGTTAGTACTTTTAATATGAAATATAAATAAACATTAGGCGACTTTGAACTGCTCTTTGAAGACAGTTCTTACAACGGCTCCTATTTTTTAAAAGTGGGCTTTTTTTCAGGAGTATTTTTTCCGCGTTTCTTCTATTCTTCCTTCTTACTATTTGTTACTTATTGACCCAATTTTGTTTGCCAAATTCAATGGTGGAAATTAAAAAAAAGTTTAAACTACAGTCGAAAGGTCAAATTTCAATAATTTTGTTTTGTCTTTTGTTTATGTAAATAAAGCCAAAACTAGTTTTAAACATTTTAGAAGAGACAGTGTGTATGTACCTTAGCATATCTACTACAGACAGCTATACTGTCTTTGGTTCACTCAAGGACAATGCTTACAAGCGAAAACATAATTTGCACAGATAAAATGGAATTAAAATGTTTTGCTTGATAAGAATGTTCTAAAAGCGTTTACATTGCGCGCGCTCACACAACACACGCGCGCGCTCGTAATTGCTTGTGCAACTATATATAAAGATCCTTTTGATTATTTTTGTGTGATATTGATACAAGGGTGGCCAAAAGCACGGAACAATGCAAATATCTTTAATACGGCAACCTCGATTTTGACAAAAAATTTTAAATGAAAGTCCCGATATACGGCGGATACAATGAAGGTATCGGCGGTTTAAAAAGACTTCCGTTTTAGCCGGAAATGATATTAACTTTTTTATTTTCAATGGAACATCCTCTATATTTTTTTCATATATCGATAGAACTCTTTTTTGCGAGTTCAGTGATAATAAGGTTTCATGCCTTTTTTTCAATAATTCTAGAGATATTGAACAATAATGTTTCGCAATTGTTATCTAGCAGCTCATGAAAACAAAAGAATGTGAGAAGCTTAAACAGTTATATAATGTTGTCAAAAATACGCTTGGTTCGTGTTGTTTTGATGTTCGATAGATTGAGCAGTGTGGTTGCAGTAATCAATTAATTAACCAAAATTAATTAAAACTGCTGAATTTAACACCAGAAATGGTTCAATTAACAGAAAGATTGCAGATTGTTAAATAAAGTACAAACTTATTGCTGAGTTCCACGACGCTCAGCAAAACCAATCATAATCAAAATTTGAAATCGTTCTCTTTCTATTAATTAATTCGATATATCAAAAAATATACACGTTGTTCCAATTAAAACAAAAAAGTTGATATCATTTCCTGCTAAATCGGTAATCTTTTTAAACCGCCGTATATCGGGACCTTCATGTAAAAATTTTGTCAAAATCGAGGTTGCCGTATTAAAGATATTTGCATTGTTTCGTACTTTTGACCAACCCTGTATGTAATATTAAATTACATTTGCTTCCAATATAAATTTAGCGAATAGTTATTTTGGTCGAATACTGAATATTCGATCAGTTTCTTACAGTCTAAGAACGAATATTCGGTTTTCATTTAGTGAATTTAGGCGAATGTTCGGCATATCCAAACAATGGCCGAATATTTGGCCAATTATCCGACTCGTCGAATGTTCTGTGCATTCCCAGCATCCAATTAAAATTTAAACCTTTCTTTTTATCCTTTTTAGCATGGAAATGTTCTTGGATTTACTGAATCAACCTGGAATTGATCTAAACGTTAGACGTATACGTAACACAGATGAAACGCCATTAGTTGGAAGCATTAGAAAACGCAATTCTGCCATGGCAAAGCACCTAATTAAAGCAGGCTGTGATGTTAATTTGACAGATCCTTGGAAACGAAGTCCACTGGATCATGCTATAACCGTGATGTACTATGTATACTATGAAAAACGTAACAAATTGGAATTGGTGTCTATGTTACTTTACTATGGAGCTGATGCAAATGTCACAAATTGGCGCGGCGAGCCGCCTATTACGAGGGCACTTAAGTATTGTAATAAAGATGTAGCTGAATTTTTGCTCAACTATTACGATGATTGTTTTTGGAAAACAGATAATGGAGATTCTGTTTTACGTTATGCTACTGAAATGGAATCTCCTCTTGTGATTGATCTGGTAGAAAGAGGAGCAGATGTGAATTGCCATGATACATATGGCCAATGTTTACTGTATTATACAAAACACAATTGTAATGCAGCAACATTTAAATTTATTTGGTCTAGAATAAATCATGAAATTCTTTTAAACACGAACGTTTATCCAATTTTGTTACATTATTTTATGCATGATAGGCATACTTCATATTCTGAATATTTTGAATGTCTTTATTTAATGTTAGAGTCTCCCATCGCATACCTCCTTGTACAACATGGTATAAACTATTATAAGAACAGCAGCTATATACTCGTGCGCGATGTATTGTACATGTTTAAAAAGCGAAATGTATTGCCAAACGACAGATTATCTCTAATTTATCTTTTTCTGGGTTTTGGGGTTGAAATAAAAATTGAAGATTTGCAATATGCATACTTTCTTTATGGATTCAACGAAGAATTCAAAGCTTTACTTTATGCTGGAAATTTAAATTACTATGATTTTACAGAACAAATTGGATGTTGCATAAAATTAAAGGAAGATTATTATACAAAAGGATTTTCGTCGTTATATCTTGAAAAGAAACAACATTTAATCAGTCAACTTCGAAAATTTCATTCTAAAGACAAACAAGTTTTGAAAGCTTTGAAAAAAGTACCTGCATTTCCATCGCTGCTTGAACTTAGTAGGAATGAAGCACAAAAATTCGTGCACGAACATTTTGAAGTTACCAAACTTTATCAGTTTTATGATGCGGTAAATTGTTTAAAATTACCACAAGTCATGAAAGATGTAATATTACTTGAAAAACCAATTTATGCTAATTTTTTAGTATCACATAAGAATTAAATCTGTATAAGCGATAGGTCTTGATTTTGTTCATTTTTAGAAATAATTAAAATGTAATATGGTAATTTAATAAATATTTTAAAAATGTATACTTTAATTTGGCTACTTAGTTATTTGCGATAGATAACATTGGAACAAGAGCGAACTTCTTGAGGTTTCTTAATGCGCAACTTCATAGTAACTGCAAATTATTATTTAAATAATTTCGTCTGATTTTTTTAACATCATACCAGTGATGTAAAGAAGACTATGGTGTTGCAACTCCTACCATTTGTCTATGTAAAAAATTCATCCTAAAAGTTTGACAATCTCAGGACTCTTTATAAGATTTGCGCATAGATGGCGCTCTCAAAACTTCAAATTTAAGGCATATTTCAAATTTTGCGCGGTTTGATAATTATTTATATCACTACTTGACCATTTTTGACACCTATCCTGTATACAACACTTATTTACTAAGATTAGGTTAATAAGTTACTTTCGTTTTTACTTCTATTAATAAAATATGCAAGTAAGTGAAACATTTATTCAGCATTTTTACGTAATGTTTATATTGTAGTTATTTTTGTGTTGGGTTTTAGTTGGAAAAAAGCTATAATGATACTAAAATCCAAATAATACCAACAACCAACAACATTGGACAAACAAGTAGCCACAATAAGGTGGTTTTATAGTGCGAAAGCAAACTGTATTCATAACAGAAGTAGTCAGTAGAATAATATAACTCGTTACTTACTACTACGAAATGTAAGCGTTCTTTCAGTCACTGCATAAACTTAACTTGGTACAAAGCATAATTTTAAGACAAACCATTTATTTACTGATTATATAATTAGCAATTATAGGTAAGCAAAATAGGTAAATTTACCTTCGGAACAGCAAATGATGAGAAATCTTTGTTTTCGCCTTCTGATAAGCCACGCAAACAACAAGTTTTTTGTAATTTGTGCCTAGAATATTACCGCGCTAATAAATAAATAAAAACACGTCTTATTTTTCAAATTTATTTTAAAATAAAATTGTCATTTACAGTTGCGCTGTCTGTTTTTATAAAATTTCCAATGAGACCTGAGATTGTCAAAGTTTGGAGATGAAAACAATTGAATACAGTGCAGTTGCGCGCGTCTATACAATGCCCTAGATAACTCGTATAAATGCATAGAAAGTGATCGATTGTTTAAGAGTAAAATTAAGACATTTATTTTGGAGCATCCATTTTATACAATTGATGAATTTTTTGAGTTTTGTAGTTGATTTAACTGTATGTTTTAATTTTTATTTGCTTTTTTTTAATCAGATGAACTTTTACAACCTTACAATTTAATGTTATATGTGATGTATGTATAATCTTATACGCTTTTGTATTTTCGTTTTTATACTATTTAATGTTTCATGTATTGTATCCTCAATGTAATTTTCTCTATGCCGAATGGCCAACAAATATACCACTACTACTACTACCACCAGTCTTCATTACATCACTATTATACCCAGTATAGGTAGGGATGGGCTCTGATTTATTTTTTTTACCCAATCCTCTGATTTCTGTTTGACATTCTCTGTTTTAAACAGTTGACAAAATGATGTACAAAGCTTTGGATAGAAGTTTGTCTACCATTCACCCAAGGATACTAAACCTCTAGAGGTTTAGTATCCTTGCCATTCACCCACCTCAATTCAGATTTTCTAAGCTACCCTGTTGCTTAGAAAAGCAACCCTGTTGCTTTTGACAGACTACCATTGCATGTAAGCAATTGTTTTTAATTTTTTGTGTCAAAATCGACTAAGGTACGTACAAGTATCAAGATACTCGCAATCACTTGAATATTATTACAGTCGGTGTCCAAAAGGAAAATTAAGAGTGGTAACTGCCATTCTGTAAAAAAATAAAGCATTTTACTAGTTTCCGAATATGGAAAGAACCTCGATATGTATGATGGGAACATCGCGACACCGAAAAGTAAAATAGGGAACGATTATCACGATAATGATGATGACCAAGAAGAATCTGTTCAACAAAAATCGAACTACATATTATTACTGTTTTCCATGGCTAACTAATCTTTTTTTAATTAAAAATTAAGTATATGTATATCAACCAATACACCGTTGAAAAAACAATTTAAAAAAATCTTTTTAGTGATGTTAAAATAAAATATGGTATCCAGTTAAAAAAAATGCGTGTTTGTGTTATATCTTTAAAACGAAACAAAACATAATCCTGAAAATATTTTTCCTTAATGTAGTTTCAAGAAATTTACCAATTTTTGCTTTATAATTTTTCACTATGAACAGAAATGTTTCAAATTAAAAAAATTCCACATCAGCAGTTTTTGCTCGTATGGTTATTTAGGGAAAAACAAAATCACCAATAGATTACTTCCCCAATTTTCCATATTTTATTTCATTTAACCAACTTTGCATTTCTTAGCGTTTCGGAGATCCTTGTAGTGTAGCTGATTAGACAGCCAGTGTCACTTGGAAAAATTAGCCAATATTTTACGTTAGCAGGTTTTTACTTTCCTATACTTTCAGTATTTCAGATTTCATCAAAATCATGAAAACTCGAGATTTTGACAAAAATGTAGTTTTCAAAAAAGATTTTTTTTAACGGAACATATTTGTTTTCTTATGTGATTTAATAGGGATGGTAGTTCTTTTTGCAACGTTGCATGGGAAAATTCTAGAAACAAAGGATTCATTACGTTAGAATTAAACAGCGACTTGTTTTTCTCTAATGCTTCATTAAATGTTGGAATATTTAAATCAAATGTTTAAGGATTGATTTAAATCTACAATGATTTATTAAAATAGAAAGCATTTAGCTAAATGTGTGTATATACTATAATAAATATTGTGACAATTTACGCTAAATGCCGTGAATTTTTGTATATATTAGATATACCCGTACATTCTCACCCATATCCATTGTGTTTTCCTGGTTATACGATCATATGGTTTAGTCTGTGTATAAAATCTTGCGGAATACCAAACGTTTGGCCCAAATTATTCTTACATTTTTATTTTTATCACATTATAATAACTTATCTTTATTTATTTATTTGACTAGCTTAATAAAGCTCAATGAAAATAGATAATATGATAATATTAAAAACTTTCCTTTCTAATGAACCAAGGCCAAAATAAATTTAGGGAAGGACAAAGTGCACCAATCACCAACAATGTTTACAACTCAGTCGGTTAGTGATTCGGCAACCGAAAACAAAAGTGGACTTTAACTCATCTTTAGTTTAGCTGTTATCTGCAAGCTCGCTCACCATATCAAAAACAACCAATAGATGATTTGTACATAAAATATTTTAAAACCGCAAGTTCAAAATACATTTAGTTTTAAAAACAGCAAAGTGTAGCTCTTACATCTCAATCAGTTCTGTTCTCCTTGTAATTCAATGTGGTTGTTTGAGTTTAAAAGGTAAAGTGCACCAATCACGAAACAGTTAGTTTATTTACAAGTGATTCAATCGGTTGGTGAAAACTTACGAATTCGAAAACAAAATTAGAGTACAGCTCCAAAGTTTTTAAGTCAATGAACCCTGAAATTTTAAAGCCTAAAAGTTCAATAACGGTCTTCTTCGTCGTCGATTCCTCATTACTGAGGAGTCGTCCAGGAGCGTACTGTAATTTCAGATAAACAAAAAAAATATTTTTTAATAGGTTAACATTTAAAAACAAATTTGTTGATTTGTTGATTTATTCAGCAATCAAAATCGATTGATTTTGACAACTGTCTCTCAACGCTAACGTACATAAAGAGAAAGAGAAAGAGCACAGGACACTTCGGTGCAACTAAGATCTGATATGTATTCATAAGTTATAAACAAATTTGTAAATGCTGCCGACTGCATATTATAGAAATACAAAAAAATGTAATAACAAGCCACGCATTTGTTACATTGTTTCTTACAGACTTCCTCGACTTCTTCACGAAATTGTTTCTCAGATGCTCAGTGGCGTAACCATAACCGTAGGGTTCCCCTGCAGACTTTTCAAACAAGCCCCCACCCCATCTCCAGATTTGTTACATGAACATTAAAAATAAGACATATCTACGTTTACCAGTCGCATATCAGGATTATTATTTTAAATTTAAATTTTAATCATTACTACAACTATAACACCCCAACAGGTTTACCTTACTTTCGTTGCTGATAATCTTGTGGGATAAAAACACAATATTGTCTATTGACAACCTTAGTTTTAAGAAAACGACTTTCATTCGCGTATTTTTAATGGTGAATTCCTTTGTGATTTCGTCCATGCTCAACCTTTTAGTATTTTCTACTTCACTTCTATACGCAGAAACACTTGGAAAACTGTTAACTTTTAGCAGTATTTTAAGTGATTTGTCCTTTTCCATTTTTTTCCTTACATTTTCTTGTTTAGTTCCATTCCTTGTTTTGTGTACTTTCTACATAACCTAAAAACATTAAAAGTTATTACATTTCTAGTTATAGACCCTATCTGTTGGTGCGCCGCCTGGTGGATTATCTTTGAGTTCAGCAGTAAGATGGTATCTGCCAACTCCTCGTGGTTACGTTTAGTGAAGTTTAAAATTTTGAACTGGCTGCACTGTACCTGAACAGTACTTAAGCTGATTTCGACCGTTAGACTTCTTGTACACGTCCTTAGTGCTAGCAGTTAATGGTTAATGCATCAATAAATTAAACTAAGAGACAAAATATTACTGTGAATTAAGCGTTCCTAAAAGGTAATATAAGCCAGTCTTGTATATGCAGTGCAATGCGTATGTGTGGGTTTTGGTTTTGTTTATAATTAACTAATTTATTATTAGGTTTTTACAGGTATATCAAACGGTAAATTGCTCATTAATTCATCTACAACTAGACAAGAATGGACAACAATCAAGCCCTACATAAAGCTATTCGCAAAAATGAGTAAGTAAACATTTTCAACTTTAGATTGTTTTGTATTGTTTCTTGTTTCGGTTAATAATAAGTGTAAAACAGTAAAATCTAATGACTCTTTGTTTTCTCTTAAATTGCCGTCTTTGACCAGATAATTTTGAAAAAATTATGAATAAAATACTGCGTTTGTCGCACAAAAAGTTTGAATTTTTTTCCTCTTATTTTTTTGTGTGATCAAATCTCTACAACTAGGAACGTGCACCAAAATAAAATATAGTTTTATTTTCGGTTACGGTTTGATGCTATTTCAAACTTCGGTTTCGATTAGGGTAACTGGAATTTACCGGCTTTGAGGTTTTATAGATGTAAGAATACATTGAATTCAAAGCACCACATTAAATTAAATGTTAACCACTTTAAAAATTCAAATTTTGTGGATTGAAAAATACCGAATCTACGAAAAGAAATGCTCTGAAAAAATCCTGCAAAAAAAACGTGGAAAAGAATCCTCGGAATACAATCCTTGGATAACTAGTATGCCAACGAAACTCGTGCTATGCTAGATTTTTTTAAGAGCAATTGGTCATACTATTCGATTCGTCTGATTTTAAAAGACCGATTTTATTATGTATAATGTATATTTAAGTTTTTATTTAATAAATATGTTTGCCATTATCTACTTAAAAACTTTTACAGCTGATTTTTTATTGGTTATGTTTTATTTTATAATTTTAAAGTGCTGCGAAAGTAAGTTAGGACAGATGTCTTGAAGTAGGGTAATTTACTGAATCTAGGAAAAAAAGACCCCGAAAAAAAGTCCCCTAGAAAAAACTTCTCCTCCCCCTCCCCCCATAAGGCCCCCCATAAAACTTGAAAATTATTTTTTTATTAAGATGCGTTTATATTTTGAGCAATGTTAAATACTTTATTGTTTGTTACTCGATAATCCGGTTGACCTCAAAAGTAATCTTCTTAGCGTCGTTAAACCTTAAACGGTCGTTATCACCTGATTGGTTTTCGGAATTTCTGTCATTACGTGTTCCTGTTCAAAACAATACAATTTGCTCTATAGTCAATGTAAAGGTGTTTTAAATTTTACTTGCATTAGCAGTTTTCTAGCGGTAGCGTGTGGTTGTTTATTGTTTTTGTGTCATATAGTGGTGGTATTTTGTGCAAAAAAACTTGATAGCAAAAACAATAATTATTATTGCAATGAAGAGAAGTGCAAGCAGTAGTGGCGATATAAGATAAGGAAAGAAGCATCAACATCGAGAAAGCCATAACCGTCTTCTCGCTAATGAAACCTCGTCGAATGCAGACAGAGAAATGGTCCGACTAAAAAAAAGTGATGTGTAACCAATGTTGTTTTTTTAATTTAATTTTTGTGCAACTATGGTTTTAGGCTTAGTTTTATATTGTAAATATGTCTTACGTTAGGTAAAAATAAATTTTTTAGATAAAATATAACCATATTATTTAAATTAGGTGAAAAGTTTTCCAAACTTAGTTATCAAGAACAGTTAGCGGCAAAAGAGCAAGGTCGTCCTAAACCAGATTATCATGTCTGTCAAAAGTAAATTGTAAATCCAAAATCCGGTATTTAAAAGTACTGTTGTGACTACAAAGTAAAGGTTTTATATTTTACAATTAGGACTGGTTGTAGTGGTCTAAAATGTTTATAAAAATAGCCATCTTGATGCATATTTTGCCTCAAATTTTCAAAAAATTTCCAAAAATTCTACCCCGAAACTCCGCTAACTGGGGGTACCCCCCAGACGCACCGGCCAGGTCTCTAGGCCGATTTTACTTTACCCACAGCAGAACCGCCACTACAAAATTTCACGTGCCGCCACTGAGCACTCCCCATTACAAATTCCTGGATCCGCGCCTGCAAGGGTCATTATACAAGGGTGGGCAAAAATATGGAACAATGCAAATATCTTTAATACGGCAACCGCGATTTTAACAAAATTTTCTACATGAAGATTCCGATATACAGCGGATACATTGAAGGTATCGGCGGTTTAGAAAGACTTCCGGTTCAGCCGGAAATGATATCAACTTTTTTATTTTAAATGGAATTATTATTATATTTTATATAGTATATTTTTTTCATATATCGATAGAACTCTTTTTTTTGCGAGTTCAGTGATAATACGGTTTCATGCCTTTTTTTCAATAATTCTAGAGATATTGAACAATAAATGTTTCGCAATTGTTATCTAGCAGCTCATGAAAACAAAAGAATGTGAGAAGCTTAAACAGTTATAATAATGTTGTCAAAAATACGCTTGGTTCGTGTTGTTTTGATGTTCGATAGATTGAGCAGTGTGGTTGCAGTAATCAATTAATTAACCAAAATTAATTAAAACTGCTGAATTTAACATCAGAAATGATTCAATTAACAGAAATATCGCAAATTGTTAAATAAAGTACAAACTTCTTGCCGAGTTCCACGACGCTCAGCAAAACCAATCGTAATCAAAATTTGAAATCGTTCTCTTTCTATTACCTGAATTATTTCTGATGTTCAATTCAGCAGTTTTAATTAATTAGATATATCAAAAAATATACACGTTGTTCCATTTAAAATAAAAAAGTTGATATCATTTCCTGCTAAATCGGAAGTCTTTTTAAACCACCGATACTTTCATTGTATCCGCTGTATATCGGGATCTCCACGGGAAAAAATTTTGTCAAAATCGAGGTTGCCGTATTAAAGATATTTGCATTTTTTCGTACTTTTGCCCAACCCTGTATGTAATATTAGATTACATTTGCTTCCAATAGAAATTTAGCGAATAGTTATTTTGGTCAATGGTCGAATACTGAATATTCGATCAGTCTCTTACAGCCTAAGAACGAATATTCGGATTTCATTTAGTGCACAATATTCGGCGAATGTTCGGCCTATCCAAACAATGGCCGAATATTTGGCCAATTATCCGACTCGTCGAATGTTCTGTGCATTCCCAGCATCCAATTAAAATTCAAACCTTTCTTTTTATCCTTTTTAGCATGGAAATGTTCTTGGATTTACTGCATCAACCTGGCATTGATCTAAACGTTAGAGATGATGACACAGATGTAACACCATTAATTAGAAGCATTAGACAACGTAATTCTGCCATGGCAAAGCACCTAATTAAAGCAGGGTGTGATGTTAATTTGACAGATCCTAGGAAACGTAGTCCACTGGAACATGCTATTCCCTATAAAAACTGTGAATACGCTGAAATATTTGACAAATTGGAATTGGTGTCTATGTTATTTTACTATGGAGCTGATGCAAATGTCACAAATTGGCGCGGCGAGACGCCTATTACGAGGGCACTTAAGTATTGTAATAAAGATGTAGCTGAATTTTTGATCAACTATTACGATGATTGTTTTTGGAAAACAGACAATGGAGATACTGTTTTACGTTATGCTACTAAACTGGAATCTCCTCTTGTGATTGATCTGGTAGAAAGAGGAGCAGATGTGAACTGCCGTGATTCAACATATGGCCAATGTTTACTGTATTATACACAGCACAATTGTAATGCAGCAACATTTAAATTTATTTGGTCTAGAATAAATCATGAAATTCTTTTAAACACGGACGTTTATCCAATTTTGTTACATTACTTAAAGTATCATACGTGTACTTCAAATTCTGAATATTTTGAATGTCTTTATTTAATGTTAGAGTCTCCCATCGCATACCTCCTTATACAAGATGGTATAAACTGGAATTATAAGTACCGCAGCTATACATTCGTGCACGATGTATTGTACATGTTTGACAAGCGAAATGTATTGCCAAACGACAGATTACCTCTAATTAATCTTTTTCTGGGTTTTGGGGTTGAAATAAAATATGAAGATTTGCAATGTGCATACCAACGTTATGGATTCAACGAAGAATTCAAAGCTTTACTTTATGCTGGAAATTTAAATTACTATGATTTTACAGAACAAATTGGATGTTGCATAAAATTAAAGGAAGATTATTATACAAAAGGATTTTCGTCGTTATCTCTTGAAAAGAAACAACATTTAATCAGTCAACTTCGAAAATTTCATTCTAAAGACAAACAAGTTTTGAAAGCTTTGAATAAAGTACCTGAATTTCCATTGCTGCTTGAACTTAGTAGGAATAGCGCACAAAAATTCGTGCACGAAAATTTTGAAGTTACCAAACTTTATCAGTTTTATGATGCGGTAAATTGTTTAAAATTACCACAAGTCATGAAAAATGTAATATTACTTGAAAAACCAATTTATGCTAATTTTTTTAGTATCACATAAGAATTAAATGTGTATAAGCGATGGGTCTTGATTTTGTTCATTTTTAGAAATAATTAAAGTGTAATATGGTAATTTAATAAATATTTTAAAAATGTATACTTTAATTTGGCTACTTAGTTATTTGCGATAGTTAACATTGGAACAAGAGCGAACTTCTTGAGGTTTCTTAATGCGCAACTTCATAGTAAGAAAGAAGAGATTTGGTTTCAATTATAGCTAGAATAGACCACTACATGTTTCGTTCTTATTTGAACTCATCAGGCGAACATAATTCTAACCATAATTGAAACCAAAAGCAAACAAGCAGATATATGCCAGAAAGTATAACATTAAAGGGGAATTACACTAGTAACGCCCTCTATGATGTGCGGTTTGTTGCTTTGCAACTTTTCCTCGCCGCACATCATAGAGGGCGTTACTAGTGTAAGAAAAAAGCTATAATGATACTAAAATCCAAATAATACCAACAACCAACAACATTGGACAAACAAGTCGCCACAATAAGCTTGTTTTATACTGCAGAAGAAAACTGTATTTATAACAGACGTAGTCACTAGAATAATAGAACTCGTTACTTACTACTACGAAATGTAAGCGTTCTTTCAGTCACTGCATAAACTTAACTTGGTACAAAACATAATTTTAATACAAACCATTTATTTACTGATTATATAATTAGCAATTATAGGTAAGCAAAATAGGCAAATTTACCTTCGGAACAGCAAATGATGATAAATCTTTGTTTTCGCCTTCTGATAAGCCACGCAAACAACAATATGTTGTTTATTAATTCCAGCTTTACTTCGTTAAAGTCCATTAGATATTCTAATTGTTTTCCATGGCTCACTAATCTTTTTTTAATTAAAAATTAAGTATATGTATATCAACCAATACACCGTTGAAAAATAAATTAAAAAAAATCTGGTCTTCTTTAACAACTGCTATAGAAAAAAATGTTGTATTCCACACGACGATAAAATTTCATTATCTTCTCGATCCTTATTAGCGTCTCGGCTGACGCCTCGACGCTAAAATCGCTCTCGAAGATAAAGTGCAATTTTATCATCTTGTACAATAAATAACTATTAGTGATGTCGTAATAAAATATGGTATCCAGTTAAAAAAAATGCGCGTTTGTGTTATATCTTTAAAACGAAACAAAACATAATCCTGAAAATACTTTTCCTTAATGTAGTTTCAAGAAATTGACCAAATTTTGCTTTATATTTTTTTCTATTTTCACTATGAACAAAAATATTTCAAATTAAAAAAATTTCACCTCAGCAGTTTTTGCTCCTATCTTGTAAGCCATGGTTATTTAGGGAAAAACAAAATCACCAACAGATTGCTTCCCCAATTTGCCATATTTTATTTCATTTAACCAACTTTGCATCTCTTACCGTTTCGGAGATCCTTGTAGTGTACCAGATAAAACAGCTAGTGTCACTTGGAAAAATAGCCAATATTTTACGTTAGCAAGTTTTTACTTTCCTATACTTTCAGGTTTCATCAAAATCATGAACACTCGAGATTTTGACAAAAATGTAGTTTTCAAAAAATGTCTGTCTTTGGATGGGTGGGTATGTATGTATGTATATGTGGTGCAGAACGGATGGTCGGATTTTGAGCTTTGGAATCTGGGGATATGTCAAAAATTCACCGACAAAATAAGCTATTAAAAATATCCGAAACCATCAGAAGAGGACGTCAGACATGTCTTTCTGGTAGCATTTTTTCTAAAACCAAACTTTATAAAATTGAAAACGGAATCTAGTAAAGACTTTCTGGCAAATCCAAAGTTTTTTCTTTACTTTCTAGCTTCAAAATGGCGGCCGCTACGATTTTTGTAAATGTTGACTTTAGCGTCTTATTACTCCAAAACAGGTTGGCAGATCACGTTGAAATATTTTGTCCTAATAGCCCTATAGAGACACAGTGTTACGGTGCACAAAAATTTTCGAAAAGTTAAAAGCTATGAAGTGAAAAAAATTTCAAAAATCCAGTAAATTTTTAAAAAATCGCACTCAAAAACTGGCCACTCGATTTTGTTTTTAAATTTCGTAAGCTCATAGAGCTGAAGTTAAGTTACAATTTGGTTCGTGTTCCAGCTCGTTAATTTCGCTCTGACGCCTTCTATAAGCTTTTGAAAATTTGAGTTTTAACGCCCATTTACTCAAAAAAGAGTCATCGGATCAGGATGAAAGTTGACGCTGGAAACGCCCTAACGATACACAATGTTACAAGCTACTAGAACTTTTGTAACTACTGAAACTGTGAAACGAATCAAATATCAACATTTGGAATTTTTCAAAAACATACTGTGCAAAAACTGGCTACATACCGAAGGAAGGTATGGTAAAGTAAAAATGTGATTAGACTTATACATATTCAGAAGACTGTAACTCCGTAAGGAAGCGTTTTCGGACTCAAGTGTATTGAAACTTTTTTAATTGTTTTCAGATTCTGAATCTATCCCGAAAGTGTGTCTTACTCTGTATTATTATATAAACTTCAAACCAAGTCAAGCTGGAATTTAACCATAGATTTAAATATTCCAAAAATAATGCCACAAATATCGGCTTGCATGAAGAGCCAGGAAAAAAGTGACGTTAAAACCTATCACAACCTTATTTTTATGCAAGACGGTGCACCCTCGTCTTCCCCATAATCTTACTATATCCTCGACTATATCTCAGGGACGGGTTTATTAATAATCACACATGGAAATTATCACAGGCAGGTGTTCTCCTAACGCCTAGCCTACTCGATCGCCAGATCAAAATCCGACAAATTTTTGCAGCGAATGAGTTTTACAAAAAGTTTGTCGTTATGCAAGATGCTTTATCTACATTCACATCCATTCCGTATTTATAATCCAGATAAAGACTTATCAGAACACGCATTTGGATATTTATTGTAACATGCTCAGACACTTCGCCGATCATCAGACGTAAACCAGCCAGGTGTGTTTTAAGTTTTCTTAAATAATCGCATAAATTTTGAGTTAAATTTAAACCGCACCTGTAGGAAAGTTGGTAGCCCGCTAGAGACACAATGTTACTGTGCACAAACACTTTCGAAAAGTTAAACCTATAAAGTATAATTAACTTTAAAAAAAAAAAAGAAAACCGACTTCAAATAAAAACACAAAAGTGACATAAGTTAACTAAAAAGCAAAAAATAAATGTTTTTTATACAACAGTTTAATACTTATTTGTTGTTCCGTTTAATGTAATTAAGAAATTGTTGTTTATTATATAATTATTAATTGTTTTATAATTTTGAAGTCGGTGCCAAGTAAAACATAAAAATTCGAATCTAATTTGTTATTGCAGCAAGGTATATAATGTTTATGTTTTACTTGGCACCGACTTAAAAATTATAAAACAATTAATAATTATATAATAAACAACAATTTCTTAATTACATTAAACGGAACAACAAATAAGTATTAAGCTGTTGTATAAAAAACATTTATTTTTTGCTTTTTAGTTAACTTATGTCACTTTTGTGTTTTATTTGAAGTCGGTTCCCTTTTTTTTAAAGTAATTATTTTACAATTTTAAGTGATGGGTAGACCTACTAAAGATGCTTCTCGAATGAGGAAACGACGGCTAGTTGAAACGGAAGATGAAATACGGAAACACTAAAAAGTCCGTTAAAAAAATAGATTTTGAGGAGTATCTTCGAAGTTCAAGCTCCAATACCAATGAAATTATAATGGGACCACCTTGGTACTATGCTGAACGTCACAGTCGTGACTTCTGATGGTCCTTGAGATGCTATTCTGTTTTGCGTATTTTCCAGTTGTAACCATTTTGGACCGTTCCACCATAAAGGATGGTCTTGTAGTTTGGAAGGATTCATTCCTCTGGGTACCAGATCGGCTGGATTTAAGCAAATATGCCTTCTATGTTCCATGTGCGACACATTCGCTGAATTAAGTCAGCTGCATCAGCAACGTCGTTCTTCATGTTAGTTGAAAAAATATATGTGTTTTTCTCAGCCTTCGACAGGCCGATGGGACATTTTAAAAATAACAATCGATGAAAATGTTGCTGACGTAAAATGTTTATTACCAAAATCATTGTCGGCTACCCGCTGGGCGGCTAGACCGAGTGCCTGTAGAGCTCTGTTTTACATTTATTCAAGTTTTCGTGGTGCATTAAAAAAATAGCTGACAACGTTAATGAAACAGCCACTACTCGAAAAGAAGCCAGCAGCTTAAAATAGTTATTTATGTATCTAGTGCGCGAAATTATACTTTGGTGCTTGAGAATGAAAGTTTTTTGTCGAGGCGGCAGCCGAGACAAAAATCATTCGAAAGCACGAAAGGAATTTCGCGCACGATTGCATGCAACATTTTTTCTACAGGCTTACTGAAATAATGAAAAAAATTAGTTAAAATCATAACAAAATACAAAAATAAAGATTTATTCTATCGCAATATGTTTCTTTGTTACTACGGAAACAAAATTTAACAAATATTGATATTTGTCAGCTATTTGGTCGGCGTCCTTTAAAAATACCATACAGGTTACCATTGTTGTCATGCACGTAATATTTTTCGCTCTAGTGCGCGAAATACTTCGTGCACGTTGTCAAGATAAACAACTCCAATGTGACGTTTTGCATACTGAGATTAATGTAAAAATGTCATCATTTTTTGACGTCTGTAAAAAAAATAAATTTAATACGTTGGAATTCGGAATTTTAACTGTCTTTTGGAATGATATTCTACAAAGGTACGATAAAGTTAGTAAACCATTGCCGCAACTGTTGATTTGCTATTAGCAGTAGAACTTCTTGATTCCGTATTAAATTATGTTCAAGATCTTAGGGAAAAGTTCGACTCTTATGAAGAGGGGAGTAAAAAACAAAAATTAAGATACGATGAATACGACAATAGAACATTCTTCGATGACAAAACAGATATGCGAGCGAGTTAACACTTTCAATGCTATTTATAGACAGTTTGGCGAACGCGTTATTGCGTCGGCGAAATGCTTATAAAAAAGTATATTATCAGGACATTGAGATGGAATTTCCCGAGGAATGCATTTATTTTAAGGAATTTTTAGATAACATAAACTTTAAAGTTTCAAGTAAATCTCCAACTTATATTCTGAAATTTATACGCCAAAAAGAAATAATTGCAACATTTCCAAATATTGAAGTGTCCTTAAGAATTTTGCAACCCTAGCAGTAACAAATGCTAGCGGCGAGCCATCTTTTTCCACGTTAAAACGGGTTGAAACTTATTTAAAAAAAAACTGTGCGAACTGACCGTGTTAAACGTTAATTCCGACATGATCAGGAACATGTCTTTTGATGATTTGATTGAAGATTTTGCTGCCAAGAAGAAGTCCAGAAAGCGACCTATTATTATCTAATCTACTGGACAACAAAGCTCTCATTGTTTTATTCGCATTTCTACTTATTTAACCAATTTTTATTATTACTGTTTGTCGTTTCTCTAATACGGAGTGATTTTGCGAACCGGGCCACTATTGGCAACTTTTTTTATTTTTACAGATACAAAGTTGGTTAAATTATGAAAAACGTGTAACTTTTTCTTCTGACTACGATGGTGAAAACGAAAAAACAATTGCGCACCGCGTTTTCAAGTTATTTGTTAAAATGACTGTTTTTTAAACGGAACGCCCTGTATTTTATTATATTTTTGAATTGCAAATTTTATTCTCTTTAACAATGTATAAGGTCAAACTATGATTAAATTAACAAATAACGCCATATTTTAACATTTAATGGTTTAATAACATAATCGTAACGGCCGTGAAGCAAAAGCTACTTGTTTTATGGTATAGGTTAAAATATCATTAAATTAATATGTATAAGTAAGTAACTGCTCTTATTGGGCACTATCATTATCTAGACAGACATATTTTAACTTTTAATACTTTAATAACATCATCGCAACAGCCCTGAAACGAAAGGTAGAGTTCGCTTGTTTTATTGTTTCTATTTTGACATTTAGCAGTTGTGCTAATTTTATTTGACATATGTACGTTGGCCCCCACGGCCACCTGACATGAATCGCTAGATTTTTTTCTTTGGGGATATCTACAGGATGATATTTATTGATAGATACAACAGTGTAGAGAGGGCTGCAGTGTTAACATTGCCCACGGAATGCTACGTCGAGCTTCGAATACTGTAGTTCAAGAATTTACTGCTGTCTAGATAATGGTAGTGCCCAATTTGAACAGTTACTATAATAATTACTAGTATACATATTAATTTAATTATATTTTGACCTACACCATAAAACAAGTAGCGTTTGTTTCGCGGCTGTTACGATTTATGTTATTAAACCATTAGTCAAAATATGGAGTTATTTGTTAATTTAATCATAGTTTGACCTTATACTTTTTTAAAGACAATAAAATGTACAATTTAAAAATATAAAAAAATACAGGGTGTTTCGTTTAAAAAAAAGTAATTTTAACAAATAACTCAAAAACGCGATGCGCAATTGTTTTTTCGTTTTCGCCATCGTAACCAGAAGAAAAAGTTACACTTTTTTCCTAATTTAACCAACTATGTATCTTTAAAAATAAAAAAGTTGGCAATAGTGGCCCGGTTCCCAAAATCACCCTGTATATACCTATGAGTTGTGTATATTAATTTTATTTGTTATTTTTATTTGCAATGGTTTTGACATATTTCGCCGAGGAAGCGATCTCATCTCTTACCCTACCCTACCCTATGGAAAAAAATGTTTATTTATAATTATATGTACATATATTGAAGAATTTTAATTTTTCATTTTTGTTCTGTTTAAAGCGACGCGACGTATATAGCCAGCGTACACTTATATTGTTCGCGAAGTTGATTAAAATGATTCGGTATGTGACTGCATATGTAAATGTAACATATATTGTTCCTTTTTAATTCCTTTTAGTTTTGGGTTCCTTTTTGATTTAATGCCAAAATATTTTCGGTAAACTAAACTTTTCGTTTTAATACAAAACCTGGATACGCTGTGCATCACAATAATAGCCAATTTTGCGTAAAACTGTGTGTATTTTGCTAAAAAAAAATTAAAATTTTCCGGCGGAGAACCCCCGGACCTACCAGACGGGCCCCTAATCTTCGTTACAAAGGCGCAAAAGGTGGCTGTGCCTAGGGGCGAATTACACCTAACCGAATTACACCGGCACTGAACACACCTATCAAGAACATAACTGAGTTATCTACAAGGCGCAGAGATACTTAAAAATTTGTAGCTGCACGTATGTTTCCTGGAATTAAAATTTAGTAAATAGATGCTGAAAACTACAAAGCTAGCATAATGAGTATCTGCCATTTTAGTTCCAACACGTGGGTAACACGTGCGTAGCATAAGAATCTAATTGAAGTCTTTAATAGACTTTCGATAAGCACTCTCTAATAAAATTATTGTAAATTAATATGCACATTTTCAGTGTGTCAAAATGCACAAAATTTTAAATGTGGTTTACCGATAAAAAAACTGCATTCGAATTTTAGTTTTTAAATGTTTGCGGTCAATATCATACAACGAATTATTACAAAATAGCAGACAGTGGAAAGCATTTTCTTACATGGCATTCACAATCCAACATTATTTTGCACGGACATCGTACAACACCACTAAATATAATTACACAACCGACAACTAATTTCACACTACTACGTCGCGTACGTGCGAATTCCGCAAATTAGGCGGCTATTGGCATGCGCTTATCACGGACAGCTGACACTATCATTCTCGGAAGTTGTGGGTTCGTGACCCTGAAGTCTTTAAAGCGCAGATACTTCTATCCTCTTTTAGCTTGTGTAATATCAATTTTACCACAATGAGCTTTATATTTAACACTTATTTATTTGAAGGCATTTTAAGCCGGCGGGCGGCTTTATTCGCTGGCGTATAGCTGAATTGGGGACTGACAGCTAAATGACCCTCGCATAGATTCGTCTAATGCGCGCGAAATACTCCAACATTCAAACGTTTTCGGACCCTGCGGCAGCTCTTTAATAAACGTTCTCGCATAGAAATCTCATACAAAAGTTAATAAATAAAGTAGTTTTTAAATATCAAAGT
This sequence comes from Ctenicera cuprea, assembly GCA_958336395.1. Classification (NCBI taxonomy): domain Eukaryota; kingdom Metazoa; phylum Arthropoda; class Insecta; order Coleoptera; family Elateridae; genus Ctenicera; species Ctenicera cuprea. The sequence goes on from OY284495.1 coordinate 2,676,686, forward strand.
GTATAATATGTTATGTACTCAGACAAAAAGTAATTATTTATTTATTCTTATTTCATTGGGAGGTCAATGACCATTTGACCCAATGGAGAAACCGCCACTGGACTTGAACGTTTTACGGTAAAGTGCTGTGTTTAATTGTTCGTTTATTATATAAGTGTGGAGGAAAACTGAATTCTAACACTTCTTCGGATAAGTGTGAAAGTCTTAAAACAGGTAAATGTAAAAATATCTTAGTTTTAACAAGGTTTTTAACCTAAAACTCTACCCGCAATAGATTCAAATAAAGACTTATTTGCTGTGATGTAATGGTTTTCGGTACCTAATTTTTGATCTCTTGCGCAGTTTTAATTGGGATGAAGGAAATTCTTTTGGTGCCTCTAAATACACAAGAAGGCCAATTCAAGTAACTCTGAGAGAAGAAATTGATGCTTTCTATGCCGGTATGACTTCCTCTACGTATTTATACATTAAGGTAAGAAATTCAATTTGTTGTTGGTAATGTTGCGAAAATACTTCTATTACAGAGGAGGCATGCTTTCAGTTAAGGGCGTCTAAGGCAATTGTGAAAATGTTTATTTTATTTAGAAATAAACAAAATACAGCAGGTTTCGTTTATTTTCGGTTACATACAGGGTGTTTCTAAATAGTTTGGCATGAATTTAAGCAGGAATGTTTCAATTTTAAATGATTTAGCTCAACTTGCTTACGATACGAAAAAAAACGAGTTGTTACGGAATTATAGCCTTCGGAAAGGGTTTCAGCTGGATAACCGCTACAGCTACTTAGCCGAGCATGTTCGATTTGATGTCGCAGTAGCTATTAAACCTAAAATATAAAATGAAGATGCATGGATATGTCATCTTGTATGAAATGTTAATGAAAATATAAACGGCCATAATTTCTGTCTTAAGTTCAAGTGAAGTGCTTTGTTCGTTTTTTGGAAAATACTGTTTTTTTGATATAATTGTTGAAAGTATGAAAGTAAATCACGTAAAAGTGTTGTCATATTTCAGAACCATTATTATCGCCAGCCGGTCTCTGTTTTTTTTAATAGTATATAAAATTTACTGCAATGCAGAGTATGTAGAATACGTATATTATGTAGAATAATATGTAGAACCTGTATGTTAAGTAAAACTGGTATATCTATCTATCTTTTTTTATTCAGACGTACCGCAGTGCAAAACATTTTTTAATTATCGGCAACTATAAAACGACACAGAAGTCGGCTCCATAAAAAATTATACAACAAAATTGCACCCTTTAAATCGTTACATCTGGGGCAAAACCCTTCCTGCCCCACCCTAACTTCGGCACTGGTCGCAGTTATTTTTGGTTTTTAATTTTGTACCATTTTGAGATATTTAATTTTAATTTAATAGACTAACATTATTGTAAGTGGCTTCCGCTACTAGAAGCCACATATTTACGCGTCCATTATATAAGGCGCAGATTTGTTTGTACATTGAACCGTTACACGCAGATAAGCTAATTCAAGTTCATAGAAGATGTTCGGCTTATTGGGAGCCTGATTTTTTTAGGGCGTATTCATTGGTTCCAAAGACATTTAAAAAATTTCTGTTAAAGCGCTCACCTGGAAATGGGGAAAAGTACTAAGTTTAATTAACTATTATCGTGCTTTGTTTACAAAGAAAATTTTCTGGGAATGTTACAGGAATTATTTTGGAGGATTTTTTTCCTGGAGGTTTCTCTTCCTTAGCAATTTTTTTTAGGGTTTTATTCAGTTTTTCTATGGGTTTTTTTCCGGTAATTTTTTTACCCATTTTTTCTAGATTTCTAGATTCACAAGGTTCTTACACCATTTAACCAAGCACTTGCGCCTTTGGCAACCATCTATCTATCTATACAGGGTGTTAATTACATACGTAGACGAACTTTACAGGGTGATTCCTTGATTAACTTTAAGACAAAAAGTTTATATAAGCATGGGACCTACGGCTTTGTTTTCAAAATACAGGATATTGAAGTACTTAAAAAAATTATTTTGTTCAAAAATCTAGAAAACGCCTAAAGGTGTTATATTGAAACTTGGTGTAGGTTAGTATTGCCTAAAGTGGCATTTTTTGGTCAAATAAATTTAATTTATTTTTTCCACCTGTGGTATGTATCGGGGCCACCTCAGTTACGTTATTTTAAAAAAATCGCCACTGTTTTTTAGTCAATATGACAAGGTTTTTAGCGTTATCTATTAAAACGACACATAAGTTGTTTCGTTTCTTTTTTTTGGCAGAATGAATCGTTTTCTAGAAAAACGAAAGAATCTCTTGAGCCAATGCTGTTTAGTTGATTATTATAGCAATAGTGTATGTAAATAATTTTTAGATTTTATTTTCCTGTTTTGTAGGTCTTGAAACTTTATTTAATAAGTAATTAATAATTATAATAATCAAGGCTCACTTTGTTATTTTTATGGAAATTAATTTTATGGTGAACAGAATTGCAGAGCTAGAGATTTTTTCGTTTTTCTCGGAAACGGTTCGTTCTACCAAAAAAGAAAAGAAACTACCTGGGTGTCGTTTCAATAGTAAAGCTAAAAAACTTGTCATATATTGGCTAAAAAACAATGGCGTACCACATTTTTCTAAAATAACGTAACTGAGGTGGCCCCGATGCACGCCATTGGTGGAATAAAATAAATTTATTTTGATCAAAAAATGCCACTTTATGCAATACTAACTTAACCTAACCTAACCAAGTTTCAATAGATAACCCCTAGGCGTTTTCCAGATTTAAAAAAAAAATTTCTTTTAACTTTAACATCCTGTATTTTTAAACGAAGCCGTTTAGGTCTCTTGCTTATACAAACTTTTTGTTTTAGAATTAATCAAGAAATCATTCTGTAAAGTTTTTCTACGTACTCAATTTTTTATTGCTTTGCTATGTAGCACTTACCCACAAAAGTTCGTATACATTATTTTCGCAACCATGGGAAACACTCAGACCTTCATGGCAACTTGATTTTAATTTCTAAAATTGTATATTAGCAAAAATGTTGTCAGACTGTTCCATCTTCAGGAGGCTGTAACTCCCCAAGAAAGCATTTTCGCACGCAAACTTTTTTTGTTAAAATAAACGACTTCACCTGATTTTCATATACGGCTAGGTTAGGTTATAATAATCTAAGCCCTGAAGTTACCGGTATAATCAAAATATAAGCATTTAATGAACTCACTGTTAACGATGAACACTATAAAAAATCCAAATTCATATTGTGTTGAGATACGCTTATTTTATATTAAAAACATTTCTGTGTTTTTATGAGTTTTGCTTTTCTTTTTTTAAGTTTTTGAGGTTTTTCCCTAGAGACTTTTATTCCGGAGACTTTTAATCTGTGACTTTTTTCCGGGGACATTTTTCCGAGGATATTTACCAAGAGACTTTTTTCCAGGAGAATTTGTTCCGTAGCCTGTTTTTCCTAGATTCTTAGAACTCGGGTGTCGAAAAATAATTCTTCCGAAATATCTTTGTTTCAGTGCCCCTTAGAGCAAAAGGCTATTTTAACAAAAATAAAAGAGGCTTAAATTATTTACACGTTATGTACGTCGTAAAATCAATAGTTCTATGGTAGGCGGAAAAAAAGTTTCTGGAAAAAAGTCACGGAAAAAAGTCCCCGAAAAAAGTCTCCAGGAAAAAAGTCTCCGAAAAAAAGGCTCCGGGAAAAGAGTTTCTTGAAAAAAATCCCCGGAAAAAACGTCCCTTGGAAAGAAGTCTCCGGAAAAAAGTCTCCTGGACAAAAGTCACCAAAAAAAGGGTTTTTAAAAAGCCAACGATAGAACCGATTTGCAGTTAAACCGGTAATTTTGCTTTTGTGACCAGAAACTGCATCAGTTTTTTTAATTATATGTAATATGAATAATAATCTAGCAATTCAACTAGCACTGAATTTACCGGTATAATCAAAATACAAGCTTTTTAATAAACTCAGTGCCAACGATGAAAACTATAAAAAAAAGTTTATCTTAACTTATTTTATATTAAAAACATTTCTGTGTCATGAGTTTTGCCTTTTTTTTAAGATTTTCAGTTTTTTCCCCTAGAGACTTTTATTCCGGGGACTTATTTTCTGTGACTTTTTTCCTGAGACTTTTTTTCCAAGTGACTTTTTTCCGAATACTTTTTTTTTTCTGTAAAGGTGCACAACCACAACTAGAAACAAATATTCAAAAACTATTTTATTTGACGCGTTAATTTAATTTTTACAGGTGAATTTTATTTTTCAGATCTAATAATATTTTATTTTTCAGGACAATCTTATTTTTCAGGTGTATTAATGTTCTGAATCTTTTCAGGTATATATCTTGATTAAAGACTATAAGTGCATTAAAGTGAAAAGTGGTTATATTTATTATAAGAAATGATATTTTGTACTTGTAACTGATTGTAAATGAATTGTTGGATACGTGTGCTAACGCATTCGTGACAAACTGCACTTCCTGTGCCAAATGTAGATAAATTACATTTTATGACCCTCAGTCTATTGACTGGAATAACACAGATGTTCAAGTCGGCTTTGACTGACAGGGGTTGAAGTGTCGTATGTCTGAGGATATTCAAGTCGTTTGCTACGGTTGTCGAACGCCTTCCTAAGAAATTTATTTATGACACTCATTATCATAAATTGGGGTGATATTGACAAGTTGAGTAGGTCAATAACATAACAAGTGTTTGGTGGGAATCTTAAAGTTTGGGCAGTTCCAATAATGATATTTGGACCAACCAAAATTATGCAAAGAGTGGGGTTTCTAATGTAATTGGACGTTTGAGTATTCACAACCTTGAGGGTGGTGTTAAAAAAAATTGATAAAACCTCGAGCTAGAGGAAGAATGAGGATTGACTTCTCAGATCGCAAAACGATCAGATCGAACTGTTAAGACTGGAAGCTCTGTCAACTATTAGTGTTGAAACGATCATTGGGTATTATCCACGTACAAGTCCGACAAGTTTGATTAATAACGCTACTCTGGCATTTTCTCTCCAATCGCTACTCTTTGGGTTAGGCGTCTCGACGCTACCACGTAACTAACCTGAATTAGGCGAGGTGCGGAGGGGAGGTGCTACTCAGGCGGAATTGGACAAACTTGCAGCGGATAAAAAGCTGGACGTTGATTATTAACGCTACTCTGGTAATAGGTCTACTATCGCTACTCTTTGGGTTAGGCGTCTCGACGCTACTACGTAACTAACCCGAATTAGGCGAGACTTGTTACCATTAGGCGGGATTAAGAGACGTCTTGCAACGCTACTCTGGCATTTGCTCTCCAATCGCTACTCTTTGGGTTAGGCGTCTCGACGCTACTACGTAACTAACCTGAATTAGGCGAGGTGCGGAGAGGAGGTGTTACTTAGGCGTAATCGACAACATTTCGTGGATAAAACCTAAATAAGCAAAATAAGAAAATTAAAAGTACTCATAAAAAGAAAGGAGAGTAAATCATAAAAAGGAAGCAATTCTAGCGTCACATTGATAATCACGTTTAGTTCAGGGTGAAAGGCTGAATTAGACGAGGTTTTCACGCAAATAAAAGTACTCATAAAAAGAAAGGAGAATAAATAATTACGAAGGAAGCTATTCTAGCGTCAAATCGATAATCACGTTCAGTTCAGGGTGAGAGCCTGAATTAGACGAGGTTTTCACACAAGGTGCTGTTAAGCTGAAGAAAATAAAAAAATATATCAATGCTCTTACATCCAGTACACAGAAACATTAGAAATTAAAAATAACTAGAAAAAGAGGGAAATAATAAACCACAATATCCTCACGCATACGATACGGCAAACCATCATTTAATAAATTCCACGAAAGAATTGAATAAATGCTAATTAAAAGGTTTTAAGTGTGTTTTATTCAAGTTCATCATTAAAATAATTTTTCCTTTTGCCCTCGTCAACCGTGGGTTTTGATAAGATAAAATAACACAACGTAAGGTCCATTAGAACATTCTGGCGAGTTATGAGAACTCGTCAATAGGTAAATAAAGGTAAATAAATTGATATTTACAATAACGAAAAGGCTAAAACACGGGCACCGGTATATAAGACCGACCCTGCACCGTTACATTTCTAAGAAACTTTTTTCCGGAGACTTTCTTTCCGGAGACTTTGTTTCCTAGATTCGTTTCGATGTAGCAGCTCAGTAAATCAAGCATATTTTACCACTTGCTTGAACTTTCGTTTTCCGCATGTAATTCCTTTATTATCAATTTCAATCGACCCTTATTGTCGTAGGGCAAAATAAAATTTAATCACCACATATCTGAGTTTAACAACTCCACACGTTGCAAAATCAAAATTAAATAATAATGAAATGTGTACATTGTTTAAACTTATTACAGCTCTTGCGGGATAGCTGTCTAAAGTTGTATTCATTTTTAAACAGATTAGATAAATATTGAAATTGTTTTTAATAAATTTTCAATTGTATTTAAACGTATTTTTATTTCTGTGAGTCCCTAAACCGTTAAAAGCGGATTCCCTAATAAAAAAAAAAATCAAACATCTCTTCTAAAGTCGGCGTATATAAAAATATGTGGCTATTAATAATGTTGAATAATAATAATAAAAGAAAATGATAAAAGATCCTACAGCAAACATTGATAATTTTAAGTGCACACACAGGTTATAATTTTTGAAATCTTAACTGGAATTTATGTCGATTTAATCTAAAGAATGTTTTGTCAACAATTACACAATATGAAATTGCACTATCTAATATAATTATAAATAACGATTTTTACATTATTCAACAAAATTAGATAGACAAAGTTCTTTCATTGTTAATAAGAAAAATGCACAGTTAATAATCATGAACTCATGACATAATTTATTTTAAAAAATGTATCGTTTTACATAAAATATACTTCAAAGAGCAGTAATAAAATAACTTAAGTACGCAAGTGGTACTTCTGATAACTTTTTTCATCAGTGTTCAATTGATCATGATAAAGTAGTTTCATCAGATAAAAATTCTTGAAGTGAATGTGTATAAAAAAGGTTTGGATCATAATAAAAATCAATAACAAAGCACGGATTTATAGAAAATACTTATTTAAATATATACAGGGTGATTCATGTTCGATGTTATGCAAACCGATTTAGAAATTTTAAGTAACTAATCTAGCTCTTTAGGGGTCCAGAAAAACATCCCTGGAAAAAAGAACCCTCAAAAAACATTCTTGGAAAAAACAACCCCCGAAAATTCACAGAAAAAAATCAGCCGGTAAAAAGACTCAGAAAAAAAAAGAAAAAAGGTTCCAAGGAACCAAGATCCCGGGATTGTATGCCCTAATACGTCGTCATAATTTGTATGTCAAAATTAAAGTAAATGCCATATAAAAAACATTTTGAAAATCCGGTTTGCAGAGACACAATTTCAATGTTAACTATCAATTGCGCCCGATACTAAATTAACAAATTCTTTCACCTTGTATTAATTCAGCACTCTTGTGGCAATTAGATTAAATAAAAACATATAATTTGGTATAGCGCACTACGCCAGCTGCGCCGTTAGATGGTAGCATATTCCCAAGGTAATAAAAGATTTTTTACGTCACAATATTAATCTACGGGTCAAACTTTAATTTCTTTTGGCGTCAATGAATGCATTTTTGACTTAAAATCTCTTATTGAAGTAAAAAATTCAGTTTTATTTAGAAATAATTAAATAGCATATCTTGAAATTTCTACATTAAAAAAACTGTCTTCAGGAAAAGTCAATTACTGATCTCAAATCGTATTTTTTGTTGTAACAAAGTCAAATTTTGATATAAAAAATTCGTTTTTTGACGTCCAGTTACTTATTAACAACTGAAAATAATTACATGCTACTGATAAATGTTAAATACCCTGCAAAAAAATCTTATGGAAAAACATCCTCGGAAAAAATCCTTGTATAAAAAATACTTGGATAAAAAAAACTTAGATAAAAATCTTTGGATAAAATGCCCGCGACACTCGTGGCATGCAAGATGTTTTAAGAGCAATTGAACATACAATTCGATTCCGATGATTTTAAAACATCGATATTTTTTTATGTATTGGATTTGATTTTTTATTTCTGTTTTATTTAAGTATATAATTTATAATTTTAAGGTGCTGCGACAATAAGTTAGCTGAGATTTCTTAAAGAGGTGTAAATTACTAAAGAAAACTAAAATAGGTTCGTTTTACTTAAATTGAAAATCTTCGAAGAGTTTATAATAAATTTTATTAATTTAATGGTTGAATTTTATACAACTGTTTGCTTGTGAACATTTTCTTAAGAACTAACTTAACTATTTTCTAATTGCTACCACCAAAACTACTTATTCAACCCTTGAGTGGTGGGGTTGTGACGTAGAAGAACGCGTCTTTTCCTGGACTTTCCGATGTCTCGGGTTTGAGATAATCCGTCTTAACATTCCGCAAAATTATTACGTAAGCTCGGGTAATGAGGGATAGACACGCAGCGAGTTTCATAATTTAACAACCACATTCCTTTCTAAGGTCCATTATATTGGCAGGCATAATTATCGTATGTAACAGAAACTATTAACGTTTTCCGTTTAAGTGCATACTTTAGTTTATAAATCCATCAAGACTAAAATTCAAAAGCAACTGAAAACAAAATACTAAAATGTTTTGGCTTGAATTTTTTTGTAAGGATTTTTTCCCTTGATTTTTTCCGAGGATTTTTTCCGTGGATTTTTTTCCATCGGATTTTCATCTGGGTCCATACTTTGCACAAATTACTAAAATGTTTTGACTGAATTTTTTATAAAGATGTTTTCGTAAGAATTTATTTCCAGGATTTTCTCCCAGGATTTTTTTCCTATGATTGTTTATCCAAGGATTTTGTTATAGGATTTTTTTATCCGAGGATTATTTTCAGAGGATTTTTTCCGAAAATGTTTTATCCGAAAATTTCATATCCGAGGATTTTTTCCGTGCGATTTTTTGTCACGGATTTCTTTTCCAGGATTTTTCTCAGTGTATGTTTTTGTAGGATTGTTCCGCCTACCCAATATTATTTACAATCGATCTTCTGCGTATCTGCATTTTAGATGTTTTTATTGTCCAAGGCAGCTTGTACTTAGACCTACTACTTGGAAACATGAATTAAGCGTCTTAGCATTACGCTCGTAAAACTGACCAGCACTTAGAAGTATCAAAAAAACCTTTTTGGATTTACGAGAAAGAGTAATATTCTTTTTATACCTTGTTGTATTCAATACCCCAGCAGCTGGATACAACACAAGAACAAAACTCTATTTGAGAAACGGTTAATAAAATTAAACGGGGCTAACCGGTAACGTTTATATGACTCGCCTTGTATAGGGCGTAATGTTTTTGGCACTTTTAGAACGAAAACGGCAAGCTTACCGCATTTAAAGAATAATTGAAGTAATCAAACTAACGCAAACTGTAGGTAGGTATAACGTACACCCCAGTTTATTATTTCTCAGAAATGTTTTCATAAAATTTTTACCTATCTACCTGCTGTAATCTATTGTAATTTATAATCCTGCTACTTAAAAGTTTATGCCTATGTAAAGCACAGTTAACAACTAAATTCTAGTTGGAATATTTCAAGTACATTTCAATTGTGTGTAGTTTTCTGGAGGAAGCAAATTTTTTTTTATAAACTAAAAAATATGTTTAAAGGTGCACTTAGCATAAATACAGGGTGGCCTAAAAATACACAATATGGGTTCCATTCATTTGATCAAAAATACTTAAAATAGGGGGTGTTCAGTTAAAAAACAGGCTACATTTGTGTAAAAAAAAACAAAATAAAACTAACATCGAATAAATTTAACATGTTTCGTGCTGAATAACTACTATTATTTCAAGCATTTTTTGATAAAATGAATATTAACGTTAGTTCATGATTCCATATCACCAGGAAAAAATCTTGGAAAAAAAATCTCCAGGAATAGAATCCCCGAAAAAAAAGTCCCTTGGAAAAAAGTCTCCGGTAAAATCTCCAATCTCCAGGAAAGAAAGTCACCAAAAAAAGCGTTTTTCAAAAGAACGATAGAACTGCTTTTCAGTTAAACAGGAAGTCGATAATTTTGCTTTTGCGCCCAGAAACTGCATCAGGTTTTTTTATTATACGTAATAATAATACAAATCTAGAAATTCAACTAGCCCTAAATTCACTGGTATAATCAAAATATAATCTTTTTAATAACTCATTGCCAACGATGCTCACTATAAAAAAAATGCAAGTTTATCTTACTTATATTATATATAAAACATTTTTGTGTTTTCATGAGTTTTACCTTTCTTTTTAAAGTTTTTCAGATTTTTTTCCCTAGAGGCTTTTATTCTGGCGACTTCTTTTCTGTGCCTTTTTTTTCGGTGACTATTTTCCAAGAGACTTTTTTTCCAGAGACTTTTTTCCAAGGGACTTTTTTTCCGGAGACTTTTTTCAGGAGACTTGTTTTCCATGGAATTTTTTTCCGTGACTTTTTTCCAGGGTATTTTTTCCCTAGATTCGTAAAAGCCTACTGCAAATTATGAAATTAATTTTTGATCACGGACCAGTGGTAAACGGCTGAAAAGGCACCCGGAAAAAACCGCCCGAAAAAAGTCACCGCAAAAAAGTCACCCGAAAAAAAAACACCGTAAAAAAGTCGCCCGGAAAAAAAGTAAGTACATATTGTGATCGTGCAGTTTCGCTGATGTTTTTATTTACAAATTTTAATTGTATTATTTAAAATTTATCAAGTATTTGTGCTTGATTACTTATTTATTTGCGATGATCGGTGTCGGACCTACGTTGTGTTTTAATTATTTGCTGGTGGCTGATTTACCCTGTCTTTATCGAGGTTAAAAAGGATAAGATTTTAAGCTGATTTAAACAACAGTAAACATTTTGAAGAATTTATTTATTCAATGTTGAAAATATTGGTGTTATGAGTGTTAGAACCATTTATATAGAATTTGCCCGTCAGTTGTATCGAGTAAAGTTGCCAATCTTAATATTTGCCCCAGTTTTACCCATACTGATACTTCTATTTGGGACTGTTTATAAATGTCGAGTATAGTGCAGTTTACGTACGTAAGTCGATGCTCTTCATAGGAACACCGTGTGCTATCACTCATTTGAACGCAATACTCTCAGCCTGATTAGATCTCGTCCTAATAGCGCCTTGGCCGTTACGCCTAATTCCCGAAGGACAATAGCGCCGCTTGCCAACACGCCAGAGAACTTAACCCAATAACAGCGATCGATTACGTACAAATGTGTAACAACAACACGCGAAAAGAGCGTCTTGCCGCAACCAATGTGGAAATAGCGCCGCCACTCACTCAAATCGGCTTCCCTGCAATAGCGCCTCAGTTGCTACGCCTAATTCCCTCCTAAGAGGAACAATAGCGCCGCTTTTGATACGCCTAATCAGGTACACCGACAAGAATGAGCTACTACGCCTAAGCCTATTTGATTTTGGCAATGTGCCCCTCGTAGCCCCAAACCCAAGAAGATTATATTTTATTTTAAAGTTGCAAGTCCCAGACTTGTAATATTGTAATAGAATGTTAGCAACAATGCTTCCAAACTGACGTTAAGATTTCAGCGAACTGAGTGATCTTTGAGAATTCGAAGATTCATCCCTTCCTTTAGGGAACATACTCTTTTATTAAAATTCATGTCCATCCTCCAAGAGGTTGGACTTGTTTCTTTTTCCAATAAAATTGCAGCCCCACTCTTTTTTAATTTTTGATTGGATAGAAGTATCAATAAAATTTTGTCTCACACTCTCAAGCTTTCTTGAACACTTGTGCTAATTAAGGCTGTCAAGTTTCCCCAATTTATGTTAATTACTACAACCCAATATTTACCCTAATCCCTAGAATGCGAGAGCGTGAAATTTTAAATATTAGATTGACCCCAATAATCCACACAACAGGCGACAAACTCATTGATACGTGTTAACATGTGTTTTACAATATTTACATTTATGTACAAAAATGTGTGCAGCTGTTCTAAAACGACCACCTGCTTAAAATTAACTATTAAATCACAGCAATTTAGCTAAGTCAAGTGATCACTGTTAATTAAAGTCTGTATTTGCTGAAAGAAATATAATATTTCTGTAAATAAATCAAAGTTATTAGACAAGTGCATTACGTTTTCTGGGAGCTCCCACTTTAAAGTATAAAACAATACAATTAAATCAAAATCAGATACAAATTATTTATTCTCGGGCAGCGCACCTTTACAATATACACAGTACAATTAGGTTTTATAGTATAATAATAATACTAAATAATCAATTAATTACCTATTCGAAGCACTTCGCCTGGACTTTACTATACTTATACTAGATATTGTTACTTATCATAATATTCAAAAGTCCTTTGTTATTAATGTGTTACGCCCCAACATTGACTACAAAGAGAGAATAGTGACGCAAAGGTCGATAGGTAGCTGTGTGTGTACTTCGGTCACGCACCAAGAGACTCCGGTCAACGCATGGGCGTCAAATAGAAAGAGAGAGCGAGTGATATTGTAACGTAAACTGATAAGTACGCTGAATTGTTTCCAAGATTTTCGTGAAGACAGCGATTTTTTGGAAAAAGATTGCTTGAAATTATAGAAATCCAAAAACGGAATGACAAATTCATTCACCAAAAATTGGGTGGGAGGGGGAAAATTAACCCCCCCCCCCCCCAAATATTGCTGTATTTAAAAATTAAGTTAAAAACTTTATTCTACTAGTATTCATGAGCAATTTTGGCTAAACAAATTTTGTATCGGCTCAATAAGGGGTAGGATTTTTCGTTTTTCAAAAATTCATAGAAGGAGTCGCAAAGTCGGACTGAGACCCGAACCAAATTGTAGTTGATCCATAACTTTATAAGTCTACAAGATTTGAAGAAAACTTCACAGTTTTAGTAGTTCTAAAAGTTCTAGTAGCTTGTATTATTGTGTACCCTTAGGGCATTTCCCATATCAAATTTAAACCTGATCTGCTAACTCGTTTTTGAATAAATAAGCGGTATATTACAAAATTTTCAATAAAAAAAACGTTTCGGCCGCCATTTTAAACCTAGAAAATTCGAAAAAAAAGCATGGAAATATTCCCCAAAGTCTTCTATTGGTTTCCGTTTTTAAATTCCGTCAAAATCCTAATTTAGAAAATTTTCATTAAATCAATACTTCCCTATACTGTAAGTACAAGAAAAATAATTTGCAAATTAGGATTACGCACATCTTTGAACGTTTAAATTTTGACTAGTGGGCTAGTTTTCGGTCTATTAGATTGAAAGAATGCAGAGGTTTGAGCTCAAATCCCCGCCCGGGCGTTGGTGTGTGTAAAGCCTCTAAAGGCGAAAGCACTGAACCGATTTGTTGATGGAATTTAAAATGAAGAGGTATTTTCGTCCATGCTCAACCTTTTAGTATTTTCTACTTCAGTTCTACTTCTATACGCAGAAACACTTGGGAAACTGTTAACTTTTATTCTTTTCCATTTTTTTCCATACATTTTCTTGTTTAGTTCCATTCCTTGTTTTGTGTATTATCTATAAAACCTAAACCTAAAAACATTGAAAGTTATTACATTTATAGTTATAGACCCTATCTATTGGTGCGCTGCCTAATTTTAAAAGTCCATAAGGAAGTGGTGGGTGTGGGTTCATAATTCTGAACTTAAATTCATTTGCTTTTGGTACGAGATTATTGCAAAATTTTAGAGTTTTATTAACTATGTTATGGTATTTAGTAGTGGGGTCTTTGTCTAATTTTGAAAAACTGTTGTTATTAATAAATGTATCTACTTTGTGTACAAATAACACGTGTTCGCTGTCAACATAACCAGACGATGACGTACAGACGAACTAATTTACAATGCGCACGCTTCAACAAGAAGCTGTGATTGGCTAAGAGTCTCTCTGCGTACGAAATAATCACAGACATCGCTCGTCCCCCAATTCCCGGGGAAAAAATATCGTTTGACGTTCAAGAATACAGTTTCGCTGTTTCAGGAAATTCCTAAGCGAATTTTTATAGGAGAAATTATTCGTATAGGAATTTTTTCGTGCAAGTTCGAGAATCGTCCTCCTGGTGGATTATCTTTGAGTTCAGCAGTAAGATGGTATCTGGCAACTCCTCGTGGTTACGTTTAGTGAAGTTTAAAATTTTGAACTGGATGCACTGTACCTGAACAGTACTTAAGCTGATTTCGACCGTTAGACTTCTTGTACACGTGCTTAGTGCTAGCAGTTAATGGTTAATGCATCAATAAATTAAACTAAGAGACAAAATATTACTTTGAATTAAGCGTTTCTAAAAGGTAATAATAGACAGTCTTATATGTGCAGTGCAATGCGTATGTGTCGGTTTTGGTTTTGTTTATAATTAACTAATTTATTGTTAGGTTTTTACAGGTATATCAAACGGTAAATTGCTCATAAATTCATCTACAACTAGACAAGAATGGACAACAATCAAGCCCTACATAAAGCTATTCGCAAAAATGAGTAAGTAAACATTTTCAACTTTAGATTGTTTTGTATTGTTTCTTGTTCCGGTTAATGATAAGTGTAAAACAGTAAAATCTAATGACTTCATTTTTTCTTAAATTGTCGTCTTTGACCAGATAATTTTGAAAAAATTATGAATAAAATACTGCGTTTGTCGCACAAAAAGTTTGAATTTTTTAGCTTATTTTTTTGTGTGATCAAATCTCTACAACTAGGGACGTGCACCAAAATAAAATATAGTTTTGATTTTCGGTTACGGTTTGATGCTATTTCAAATTTCGGTTTCGATTAGGGTAACTGGAATTTACCGGCTTTGAGGTTTTATAGATGTAAGAATACATTGAATTCAAAGCACCACATTAAAATAAATGTTAACCACTTTAAAAATTGAAATTTTGTGGGTTGAAAAATACCGAATCTACGAAAAAAAATGCTCGGAAAAAAATCCTGGAATAAATCCTTGGATAAATAGTATGCCAACAAAACTCGTGGTATGCAAGATTTTCTTAACAGCAATTGGACATACTATTCGATTCTTCTGATTTTAAAACATCGATTTTATTATGTATAATGGATATTTAAGTTTTTATTAAATAAATACGTTTCCTATTTCTTAAAAACTTTTACAGTTTACTGTTTATTTGTTTTGTTTTATTTTATAATTTTAAAATGCTGCGAAAATAAGTTACGACAGATTTCTTGAAGTGGGGTAATATACTGAATCTAGGAAAAAAAAGTCCCCGTAAAAAGTCACAGAAAAAGTCCCCCGGAAAAAAAGTCACAGAAAAGAAGTTCCCGGAATAAAAGTCTCTAGGGAAAAACACTGAAAAACTTTAATAAAAGGCAAAACTCATGAAAACACAGAAATGTTTTGAATAAAATAAGTTAAGATGAAATTGCATTTTTTACAGAGTTTTCATCGTCGGCAGTGAGTTTATTAAACTGCTTATATTTTGATTATACCGGTAAATTCAGGGCTACTTGAATTGCTAGATTATTATTATTATTATTATTACAAATAATAAAACAAACTGGTGCAGTTTCTGGACATAAAAGCAAAATTATCGACTTCCTGTTTAACTGAAAAAGGGTTCTATCTTTGACTTTTCAAATAAAACACTGTATTTTTTAAGTTAATTCAATCGTATTTTTACTGCATTTTGTACATTTAATTTAATAATAAACAAAAACATTCTATTGACAAAAGTCGCTACATTATTATATTTAAAAGTGATCTTAAAAGGGCTACTGTATATGAAAATCAGATAAAGTCGTTTATTTTAACCGACTCTTATACGGGACTTCAATATCCAACACTATTTTTGGTGACTTTCTTCCTTACCGTTTACCGTTTAAATGCATATTTTAATTTCTAAATCCATCAAAACTACTGAAAGCAAAGTACTTAAATGTTTTTTATGGATTTTTTTCCTAGGATTTTTCCTCCTACCAAAAATACCTTCCATGATATAGAAGTACAGTACAATATGAGCAAACAACCGTAAACTTAATTGTAAATGCTGCATGTTGTAAAAATCATCAAATACGTATTTATACGTAATAAAGGTACTCTAAATCAATAAACAACAAAAAAAAAGATAAGCAGTCTATGTCAAACCCCGGAAAAAGTTGGTAGAATGAGTCCTTGCGCATCACAGGTCACATAATGTATTACAACGAAATCTAAGAAAAAAGACTACTTTTAGTTTTAAAAAATAAGGTCCGTTGTAAGTACTGTCTTGAAAGTGCAGTTCAAAGTCGTCTAATGGTTATTTATAATTTATATTAAAAGTACTATAATAGTGAACTATGGCTTTTAATTGTTAGTACTTTTAATATGAAATATAAATAACAATTAGGCGACTTTGAACTGCTCTTTGAAGACAGTACTTACAACGGCTCCTATTTTTTTAAAGTAGGCTTTTTTCATGGGGTATTTTTTCCGCGTTTTTTTCCCTTTTACTATTTGCTACTTATTGACCCAATTTTGTTTGCCAAATTCAATGGTGGAAATAAAAAAAAAGTTTAAACTACAGCCGAAATGTCAAATTTTAATAATTTTGTTTTATCTTTTGTTTATGTAAATAAAGCCAAAACTAGTTTTAAACATTTTAAAAGAAACAGTGTGTTAAGCACCTTAGCACACCTACTACAGACAGCTATACTATTTTTGGTTCACTCAAGAAAAATGCTTACAAACGAAAACATAATTTGCGCAGGTAAAATGGAATTAAAATGTTTTGCTTGATGAGAATGTTCTAAAAGCGTTTGAATTGCGCGCGCACACAATTGTTTATGCAACCGTATATAAAGATCCTTTTGATTATTTTTGTGTGATATTGATACAAGGGTTATTATACAAGGGTGGGAAAGAGTACGGAACAATACAAATACCTTGAATACGGCAACCGCGACTTTAACAAAATTTTCTACATGAAGGTTCCGATATACGGCGGATACAATGAAAGTATCGGCGATTTAAAAACACTTCCGATTTAGGTGGAAATGATATCAACTTTTTTATTTTAAATGGAACACCCTGTATATTTTTTTAATATAACGATATAACTTTTTTTTGCGAGTTCAGCGATATAAGGTTTCATGCCTTTCAATAATGTTTCGCAATTGTTATCTAGCAGCTCATGAAAACAAAAGAATGTGAGAAGCTTAAACAGTTATAAATAATGTCAAAAATATGCTTGGCTCGTGTCGTGTTGTTTTGATGTTCGATAGATTGAGCAGTGTGGTTGCAGTAATCAATTAATTAACCAAATTAATTAAAACTGCTGAATTTAACATCAGAAATGGTTTAATTAACAGCAAGATTGCAGATTGTTAAATAAAGTACAAACTTCTTGCCGAGTTCCACGACGCTCAGCAAAACCAATCATAATCAAAACTTGATATAGTTCTCTTTCTATTAACTAAATTATTTCTGATGTTAAATTCAGCAGTTTTAAGTAATTTGGTTAATTAATTGATTACTACAACGACAACCACACTGCTCAATCGAACATCAAAACAACACGACACAAACCAAGCATATTTGCTTCTCACATTCTTTTGTTTTCATGACCTGCTAGATAACAATTACGAAACATTATTGAAAGGCCTTATATCGCTGAACTCGCAAAACAAAGTTATATCGTTATATTAAAAAATATACAGGGTGTTCCATTTAAAATTAAAAAGTTGATATCATTTCCGGCTAAATCGGAAATCTTTTTAAAGCGCCGATAATTTCATTGTATCCGCCGTATATCGGAACCTTCATGTAAAACATGTTGTCAAAATCGAGGTTGCCGTATTAAAGATATTTGCATTGTTTCGTACTTTTTTCTGCCAACACTGTAGGTAATATTAAATTACATTTGCTTCCAATAGAAATTTAGCGAACAGTTAATTTTGATCACTGGTCGAATGAATATTGAATATTCGATCAGTCTCTTACAGCCTAAGAACGAATATTCGGTTTTTATTTAGTGCACAATATTCGGCGAATGTTCGGCCTATCCAAACAATGGCCGAACATTTGGCCAATTATCCGACTCGTCGAATGTTCTGTGCAATTCAAACCTTTCTTTTTATCCTTTGTAGCATGGAAATGTTCTTGGATTTACTGAATCGACCTGCCATTGATCTAAACGTTAGAGATGATGACACAGATGAAACACCATTAGTTAGAAGCATTGGAGAAAGTAATTCTGCCATGGCAAAGTACCTAATTAAAGCAGGCTGTGATGTTAATTTGACAGACTCTTGGAAATATAGTCCACTGGAATGTGCTCTAATCAAGAAGTCCTCGCTATTTCAATGGGCTAAAGAATTTGACGAATTTGACAAATTGGAATTGGTGTCTACGTTACTTTACTATGGAGCTGATGCAAATGTCACAAATCGGCACGGCGAGACGCCTATTATGAGGGCATTTGAGTATCGTAATAAAGATGTAGCTGAACTTTTGGTCAACTATTACGATGATTTTTTTTTTAAAACAGATGATGGAGTTACTTTTTTACGTAATACTATTGTACTGGGATATCCTCTTGTGATTGATCTGGTAGAAAGAGGAGCAGATGTGAGTCGGCGTGGTACGGATGTACTGCATTATACAGAGTACAATCGTAATGCAGCAACATTTAAATTTATTTGGTCTAGAATTAATCATGAAAGTCTTTTAAACGTGGACGGGGATGATTACCCAATTTTGTTACGTTACTTAACATATGGTAGGAAAACTTCAAATTCTGAATATTTTGAATGTCTTTATTTAATGTTAGAGTCTCCCATCGCATACCTCCTTATACAAAATTGTATAAACTATAAGCGCCGCAGCTGTAGTACATTCGTGTATGATGTATTATCCTCCATGTTTGAAACGCGAAATGTATTGCCGAACGACAGATTATCTCTAATTTATCTTTTTCTGGGTTTCGGGGTTGAAATAAAAATTAAAGATTTGCAATGTGCATACAAACGTTATGGATTCAACGAAGAATTCAAAGCTTTACTTTATGCTGGAAATTTAAATTACTATGATTTTACGGAACAAATTAGACATTGCAAACAATTCAAGGTAGATTATTATACAAAAGGATTTTCGTCGTTATCTCTTGAAAAGAAACAACATTTAATAAGTCAACTTTCAAAGTCTGATTCTAAATACGAACAAATTTCGGAAGCTTTAAATAAAGTACCTGAAGTTCCATCGCTGCTTGAACTTAGTAGGAATGAAGCACAAAAATTCGTGCACGAAAATTTTGAAATAACCAAACTTTATCAGTTTTATGACGCGGTAAATTGTTTAAAATTACCACAACATATGAAAGATGTAATATTACGTGAAAAACCAATTTATGCTAATTTTTTAGTATCACATAAGAATTAAATCCGTATAAGCGATAGGTCTTGATTTTGTTCATTTTTAGAAATAATTAAAGTGTAATATGCTAATGTAATAAATATTTTTTAATTCCAAGGAATTTTTTTCCAGAAAATTAAACACCTGTACTTGTACCTGTACCTGTAAGAAATGCTTCGCTCATTTCTGGGTTCCTAAAGGAGGGCCAATTTATGTATTTCCGTCAAAATCTGCTACTCGAAATTTTTCGTGACGCCAATACTTCCCTATAAATACAAGAAGTATAGGACAGTAAAAAGTAAAGAGTGGTCAGTTTTAGAATTAATTAATTCATTACAAATAAATATATATATATGATTGGGATGGTACATTTCAACACCAAACCGCAACACTCAAGTGTTAGGAAAGCAGAAAGTTACAAAGCATAAATTGGAAAATATAAACAACTTTGTTAAAGATTGCCTACAAAATGTAGATGACGTCATGCATTCAGTTAGTGCAATTGCACTGGGACAATTTGGGACTAGGTTTAGAAAATATGGAGGTCCAAAGAAGCATTTTACGTACCTGTCGTTTATTTTGCAGTGTGGAACGAGTTTTGCATACCATATGCCTTCCAGAGGTTGCATAGGTTTAATAAAAAACGATTATCGTTGTTAAATTATTGTAGTTTCCTAAATAATCTTTAAATTTTCGATAATATTTTAAAATTATACAAAAAACAAAAGTGAATGTGGCGACATTCTTTCTGTATTTATTTATTTTCTATTATCTCATTTTTTTAACCACCAGCGTATAGAGTTCGAAAAAAAGCCTTGAATTTGCCCTAAAGTCTGATATCAGATTATATTTTCTGTTTTTATAAAGTTTGGTTAACGAAAAAATGCTATCAAGAAAACATGACCAACTTCCGCTTCCGGTTTCTATTTTTTTTTTTTGTTAAATTTTCAATATACCCCCATATTTCAAAGTTCATTGAAATTTAGTAGGTGGGTGGGTGGATGGGTAGGTCATACGTGTGTGTATCCGTCTCATACCTCCTGAATGGATAGGTCGATTTCGATGCGCTTTGGAATGTAAAGGCATCTCAAAAACTTTTAAAAAAAAATCCAAAACCGGAAACAGAAGTTAGCCAGGTTTTTATGGCAAAATTTTAATCTAAAAAAATTTTTTATTTTAGGATAAATCCAATGCTTTCTTTCGAACTTTAAAACGGAGGTTGCTGCGATTTTTTGAATATTTTGACTTTAGAGCCTTTTAAGTTGACAAAACGGTTCAAATTTTTTATTGTAATATCCCTTAAGAGGCACAATGTTAGTGTTTACAAAAATTTTTAAAATTTTGGTAATTAAAAAAAATATTGTTCAAAAACTAGTCACACGAATTTTTTTATGTCGATGTTTCACGATCATATGGTTTAGCCTGTGTATAAAGTCTTGTAGAATACACCAACACTGTGCCCAAATTATTCTTTTTATTTTTATTACATCTAAACTTATCCATATTTATTTATTTTACTAGCATAATAAAGCCCAGCGAAGATAGGTAATGTGGTAATATTAAAAACTGTCCTTTCTAATGAACCAAAGTCCAAAGCAAATTTAGTTTTAAAACTGGGCAAGTGTGGCTCTTACATCTCAATCGGTTCTGTTCTCCTAGTAATTGAACGTGGTTGTTTGATTCTGAAAGGAGAAATGCACCAATCACGAACAGTTTATTTTTTACAAGTCAATCCGGCTGGGTAACATTTTAAGCATTTAATAACAAAATTGGACTGTTATTTGCTAGCTCGCCAAATTAAAAACAAACCCTAGATGGCTTGTAGATAAAAACAATTTTCAAACTGCAATTTCCACAACTGCAAAATTATTGAAAAAACTTTCATATTATAACTTACATGTTCTTAAGAATTAAACATAACCGACGTGTTTAGATCAATGAACAATGATAGTGGACGTCATTTTAAAGCCAAAACGTTTTTAAATTTATTTATATTTAAATCTGCCCAGGGGCGCGTCTAGCAGGACGTGCGGTGCGTGCACCGCCGGCCGTCGTCGTCAAAAGCAAATGAATAAAAAACCTGTCCCGTGCGGACCCCTCCCAGTGCCGTTTTTGTTATTAAACAAAAACTAGTGCTGACCATTTTGGTGCAACCGCAAACCTAAGTGAATATTATAACAAAATTTTAATTTTTTGTGAATTCATTTTGTTCTCCGAGTGAAGGTGAGGTCACAACAAATAAATCAAAAAAATAGCCATTTTGGTGCGTAAAATTGTTTTTTTTTTCAGATTTTTCCGGTTCTCCCCTGTACCCCCTCTTCGTCGCTGTTCACGATGGGGGCGCCAAAACAAAAGATTTGCGCACAGGCGCCAAACCTCTAGGCGCGTGCCCGATACTGACAGATTCTATCTTTACGGTTTAAAATCTTCAAATGGTGACATCTACCGTTGTCGTTGGTATTTTACATAAAACAAAATTCCAGCAATCGCTGACATATGCCTGGTAACTAATAACTAAGGCGTCGTTACTGGTGTTGTCTTGTGAAATATTATTTAAACAAAATTGGCTCTCGGTGTATTACCACTGTAGAGCGATAAAATAGTTCTGCAGCATAACTCGATTGCTGCAGTTCAAGCAAAATAGAACGCAATATTTAAATACGTATAAGACTTTTATTTTTCCTTCCTAATTCCCAACGGTTGTTATATTTTTGTATAAATTTTCATGGCACAGACAAATTGGTTATAATTATATTCGCCATGTTATATATTTTGGCAGTGCAACTGCACTGAAATAACCCTGACGTCGCGTCGTCGCGTCGTTAAGTTAAGTTTTATATTTTCCAATTGATGAATTTATGCTTTGTAGTTTTCTGCTCTCCTAATACTTGCGTTTAACTGTTTGGTGTTATTTCAGTGCGATCCCAATTTTGTTATTTATTGATGATATTTATTGATGAATAAATAATAAATAAATAAATGATATTTATATTTACTTACAATAAACAAGTAATTAATTCTAATTCGTTCCACATTTTACGTTTCGTTCATTAGTTACGATGTTGACCTTCGAACCAATTTATTAATAATGAATGAAATCATAGTTTTTATTATACGAAAAATACAATCTCACCAAAAATGTTTTAATTAGGTAGGGTAATTATGGAGAAAATTTTTATACATCTAGAAACTAAAAGAAGTGTTTTTTTATTAAATCTGTGTGTGGATTTCGATAAGCTTTGAAATTTGGGTATGTATCAAATATTCATCGACAAAATAAAAACTAGCAAAGCATTTTGCCCAGACTTTCCTATACTTAAAAGCTTTTACATTTAAAATTTTCAAAAGTATTTATGCACAACGTTGTAGTACTAACAACAGTCGCACGTTTAAGCGTAAGTCACTAACACGTTTCTAGAATCCCCAATGTTTAGCGGCTCCAAACAGTAAAAAATGCACTATTTCAAAATTTTTTTATGAACACATCTTTATTGTAAACAAAAAATTAAAACAATTGTTGGTATAATATGCTGTAAAATATTAGTTGTCGCAAATAGAATTCCAACAATGCAACAGTAGTGTGGAATCACATCCAAAATTTTGTAGCAGTAGGAGCCACAAACTTCCACAGCACCTAAAGACACACGCCCAACCACTCAACAGCTTTTATGCGGTCACAATTTTACCTCTGTGCCGGACGGATAATTCAGACAAGCTGTTATAGTCGCCCGGTCGCCCATCTGAAGCTGGCTCTGTCCGGCATTATCCGCCCTGTTTAAGAAAACCAAATTTTTTATAAGAAATAAAAACGCCGCATTATCACGAACTCAGGATTCGTACCAAAAGCAGCATGTGCCCAGCAACATGCATTCGACCGTTGACAACAACGTGATCTCTGCGACCACTGGAAGCGATGTTTGCTTACCTAGTTGATATTAAGAGGAAGATTCTTATCTATTATCTGGACTGCTACGCTGTCTGCCTAGAATATGCTAACAATAGAGCGTCCAGTAAAAATAGCGCCAGGAAAAAACGTCGGCTGTAAATAGCGCCTGCAAAAATAGCGCCTGTCAAAAATGTCGCAGCCAAAAATAGAGCCTACCAATAACGTCGCCAGGCAATTTCGTCGAACAAATAGCGTCTGCAAAACTAGCGCCTATCCACAATGTCGTCGGCAAAAATACCGCGTCAAACAAAACGCCGGAAAAAAGTGCCTCCAAAGAAGTCGCCGACAAAAATAACGCCGTCAAAAATAGCGTCGTCAAAACAAACGCCTTAAGAAACGTCGCCGTACACACACAATTTGATAGAAGTCTTCGTCTTCTTGTACTGGAGTCCAGTGGCAATGAGATTTCAACAAATACGATTTTTATATTTACCATATATTACATAAACGTAAATGTTGGTTTGCGTAATATAATTTAGTAAATATGATCAATATCTTTAATTTTATTGCTCTGTTTTCAAGCCAAATCATAGGGGAGAATGCTGCATATTTAACCAATTGGGTAATTAGTACCACGAACAACTATAAGCATAAATCTGTTAATTTTTATTTCTAAATAAAATATTTTACAATATAACAGTTATTAACAATGCAATATTAAATTATAAATGATTGTAATTCTTATAAATTTTGTTTAACACGTCGGGATCTAACTTATTTCCATTTAATTGAATGTAGTGTAATTTTGGGAAAGCCCTAAGGTCAGCCAAGGTCAAATCCATGATGGTGTTATTTTCTAAGCTTAGTATAGTTAATTGTGCAAGTTCCTTAAAGTTGCTACAGTTTAAGGATTCCGGCTGGCTCTTACCTAAATCATGGTTTTGGAGCAAAGTTTTGCAGTCAATGTTATCCAAACCTCTGATTCTATTATTAGATAAAACAAGAGTTGATACGACAGAATTACCATCAAACGCGTCTGATGGAAACCGTCCTATATTATTATTTGAAAGATATACATTTTTCAGGCGTTTTAATCCTTTAAAAGCGCCTTGGCGGACGTGTTCAATTTTGTTATATTCCAGAACTATTGTTTGAATTTGAGGCAAATGTTTGAACAAGTAGGTTGGTAGCTCACCGATTTGATTATAGCTCATTTTTAACGTTCCTAACTTGTTTAATCCTACAAAATTTGATTGTTTTAATGTTTTTATTGCGTTACTATATAGGATTAGGTTTTCTAAATTTGCAAGGTCCTTAAATATTTCTGGTTCTAAGCTATCTATGGTGTTACCAGAAATGTCTAAGGATACTAATGCATGTAAGCCATTAAACACACCTTTTGGTAATTTCACAATTTTGTTGTTGTTTAGATGCAAATAAAATAGATGCGTTAGTTCCTGAAAAGTATTTGGTGATATTTCTCTTATATTATTATAAATCAAATCTAAGGACTCCAAATGATAAAGTTGTTTAAAGGGTCTATCGTCTAAAGTTCTAAGATTATTGTCAGGTACAGCTAAGGTTACCAAAGAGGTTAAACCATTTTGCCAATTTTCAGGCAAACAACTTATGTTGTTATTTAATAAATCTAATGTATTTAATTTATTAAGCCCATGAAAAGTGTTTTCGTTAATGTCCAACTGACAAGAGTGTATGTTTAAATGTTCGAGGGAGGTACATTTGCTGAACCCCTCAAACATTGGTGTGATATCTGTTGCGATTACCGCTAAATGTTCCAAATAAGGGGCAATACCTAAATTGTTTGGCAAAAAATTATAGGATTTTACTACAGACAGTTGTTTAAATTTCTCTAAATTTATATTATTCTTAGAAGCAAGTTGAACAATATTGTAGTTCAGTTCATTCGTCGAATTCCAATTGCTGCAGAAAATGCTGTTCTTAATGTTGCGCTTGCAGTAAGGATCCGTTTCGTGGACTGAACACAATTGAACTGCAAGAAGGAGAAGAAACCATAATATGGTTCCAAGGTACTGCATTGTGTACACCTGATATGAAATAGAAAAACATTAATTACGTATCTGCAAACTCTATTTGCGCAAATTTAAAACCTTGGTAGGTATGGGAGTGATGTAAAGAAAAGTATGGTGTTGCAACTCCTACTATTTGTCTATATAAAAAAAATCATCCAAAAATTTGACAATCTCGGGACTCTTTATAAGATTTGCGCATAGATGGCGCTCTTAAAACTTCAAATTTAAGGTATATTTCAAATTTGGCGCAGATGATTGATAATTATTTATATCACTACTTGACTGTTTTTGACACCTCTCCTGTATACAACACTTATTTACTACGATTGGGTTAATAAGTTACTTTCGTTTTTATTTTTATTAATGAAATATGTAAGTAAGTGAAACATTTATTCTAAATTTATACGTATTGTTTATAGTTTATTGTAGTTATTTTTGTGGTGGTTTTTAACTGAAAAAAAAACTATAATGATACTAAAATCCAAATAATACCAACAACCAATAGTATTGGACTAACAAGTCGCCACAATAAGCTGGTTTTATAGTGCAAAAGCAAACTGTATTCATAACAGAAGTAGTCAGTAGAATAATAAAACTCGTTACTTACTACTACGAAATGTAAGCGTTCTTCCACGGAACAGCAAATGATGATAAATCTTTGTTTTCGCCTTCTGATAAGCCGCGCAAACAACAGTATTTTGGCATTTTTGCCTAGAATATTACCGTGGTAATAAATAAATAAAAACATTTCCTATTTTTCAAATTTATTTTAAAATAAAATTGACATTTATAGTTGCGCCATCTGTTGATAAAATTTACAAGGAGCGCTGAAATTGTCAAAGTTTGGAAATGAAAACAATTGAATAGAGTGCAAACACCAGTTCATTACATCACTGGTAAGGGTAAATAGAATTGCAATGACATCTAGCGAGCTCTTTTGATAAGCCAAAGACAAAATCAGAGTTGCCATAGTAACCACTAACATCTGGTAACTGATATAGCGCAAGGAGAAGAAGAACAAAAATAGAAGCCAATGGCGGTATCCTAAAATTCGTACCATTGTCTGAGGCTCCTTTTATTACCTAGCAGTACCACGCCCGATAGTTCAAGGTTGTTTACAATTAACCCGCATAAGATTTTGGTCGCCCAAGTACTCGCACAGTACTCCCATCAGTAAGCGAAATTCTTGATTGCGTGAAAATTCCAACGTCCGCGCAATGAGACTAACCGCAATTTACGGTGTGGCGGACCTAACGAGAACAAGGATGGCAGTATTATCATATACAACGTGACCAAGCTCTGCGGCCTAGTGATCATATTCGCAAATAAGTATTTTGTGAATGGTTTCTACGAAGGCGGATGTTTGGCGAGTGTGGAACTAGCCCAAGCAATGTTTTGGCATTGGGGGATAGAATTAGATTTTGTGCGGCGTCGGTGCGGATGCTGATGATGGTACGGGTGCCGGTACCAGTTGGCTTGCGGGTACGGGTGCCGATGCTGTTAGTGTTGCAAATGCGGTTTGCGGGTGATGATGCAGGTGCCGGTCTGGGTGCAGGTTCTATTGCTTGCATGGGTGTAGGTGCGGGAGCGGGTGCGAGTGTGAAAGCGTGTGTGGGAGCCGGTGCGGGTGCGGTACGTATGCGGGTTACTTTGCGGGTTCGGGTGAGTGTGCGGGTGTAAGTGCTGGCGCGTGTACGAATCCGATTGCAGAAGCGTGTACGGGTGCGGGTGCTCTTACTATTGCGAATGCGGGTAAAGGTGCCGGCCGGTGCGAGTGCAGGTGTCGTTGTTTGTGTATTTAAAGGTCACGTGCTGGCGCGCGTGCGGTAGAAACTGCGGGTGCGGGTAAGGATTCGTGTGCGATTGCGGATGAGAGTGCTGGTGCAGGAACGGGTGCGGGTTCGATGCGGTTACGATTTCGAACGCTTGTGCGGGAGTAGGTGCGGGTATAAGTGCGAGTGCGTGTGCTGGTGCGGGTGCGGGTTCGGTTGCGGTTGCGGGTACGAGTGCGGGTGGGATGTGGATGCTATGCCTCAAATACAAAAAACAAGCATTAACAAGGTCAATCCTTAGTATATTTAGTAAGGTATAATCTATTAAATTCAAATTCAATCCCTATTAAGCCAAAATAGTTATAACTTCAGCATGTTTTTTATTAGGACCAGCGTCAACGTTTCTTAAACAGCGGCCATCAAAAATGTAATCTTTTTCGCTAAAGGATTAGTTTTTTAGAAACGACTTTTTGTTTCTATTTAAGAAAAGCGGCCAAGGGTTTAATTTTTTCGCTAGTTTTGCAGACAATATATCAGTTAATAGGTCATTACCGTTATAGGCTTGGCAAACACCTATTCTATGCATGTGTAGTTAAACGACACATACATAGAGAACCTACGCTTTACGTGGACTTTGAACCACGAAAGTCGCTTGCATTTCTACTACAGTAAAGATTTTACTAGGCGTAATACCCCGCTACTTGCCCACTACTATGGGAGGGACAGATGCGGTTTTCATGCAACCATGTTTTGAGAATAAAGTTTAACCTCACTGCGTAACAGGCAGCCGCACTATGTCATGGCTGCTCTTTAATTACCACTACTGATATAAAACAATGTTTTAGTCTTGGAAATTCCCGATAACGCCACCTAACGCCAATAAACTTTTAGCACTTTAAAATTATTTAAAATGTTTAAAATAATTTAAAACTTTTTTAAATGTTTTTGCAGCTTTTGAAAAAATGATACCGTGTTGTAATGTAAAGTACAATCTAATCGAATGTTAATTAAGAACTATAAGTATGTAAGACGTAATTTAAAAAATACCTTAACTGTTGTATCTGAAATTTGATGTTCGACAAACTTGCGATTTCAAACCAGTGAGCAGTTAGTTTTTCATTCGGAGATCTGCTAATAAAACTAACACGAAGTAACGTGTTATGGTTATATTTATCCAACTGGTTTTATACTTAACTGACAACTCAGCTATTAATGCATAAACTGAATAATTACATAATAATTAGTAAATTGGCCACTTACCAGTAAATTCATTCCTAGGAAACAACATCAAACCTTCATTGAAGTAGGTCGGTATCTTCATATTAAATATAAATTGTTGCAATTTTAATGATTAGGTAATAGCAGATCATTTCATCATGAAATGAAACGATCAACAGCAGAACAAACAAAGCTCGAAAAATAACTGGCGCTTTAAATTCGGTTCTTTGGCAGAAAGATATAAGGAGAAAAACAAAAATGCACATATATGAATCTATGGTTAAAAGCACACTGACTTATGGATGTGAGGTATGGCAGATAAACAAAAATATGGAAAACAAGCTATTATCGACAGAGATGGACTTTCTTAGAAGATCAGCGCGAAAATCAAGACTGGAACATATAAGAAATGAAGAGATCCGACGCATAGTTAAGAAAGAAAGAACAATAATTGAGGACATTCAACGAAAGCAGCTAATATGGTACGGACATGTTAATAGGATGAATGAAAATAGACTGCCGAAGAAAATAATGGAATGGGTGCCAAATGAAAGGAAGAGAAGAGGCCGTCCTAGAGAAACATGGAGAAAAGGAATAACAAAAGCAATGTCTCAAAGAAACTTACAAGAAGGTAACAGCTAGGCTTCCGGGTTGGAGCCGCGTCATCGGTGCATGAACGGCAGTTAAGGAAAATCTAAATTTTTTGGTACACTGTTCTGAATATCCGCATGGTTCATAATTAATTTTTATAAACATTATTGAACACTTGCTTGTATTCTGTTGGAATTGCAATATTATGACATAAAACATTTTTAGAAAGTAATTATTATGGAAGTACAGGGCATACTCTCCTGGTATAAAAGTGTGAATGTTTGATATTAAAAGGGCGTAAGTGCATTAGTTAGTTGTCTTCTAGTTCTGAAATGGCGTAAGAATTTTTTTTTAAATTGATAGTTCCAGAAAATTCAGCTTTTCCGTATTGTTAATCGGGTTGTATTTCTCGTGTTTGGTATTTGTGCTTTGTTGCATTTGTAATAACAGCCAACAATGATGTATAAATAGTGGTGATAGTAATACTGATAGTATTTGGATGTAGATAGATACCCACAATAATTGATGTTATCCTGGTTGTACGATCATATGATTTAGTCTGTGTATAAAATCTTGTAGAATACCAATTTTCCCCAACTTCTTGCATTTTATTTATTTATTTATTTTGTTAGTGCTACTCTTGAAAGACTTATTTTTAAAATCCTTGCTGGTGAAAAGAATATAGGTTTTTACAAGCAGGTTAGAGTAACCCTCACATCTCGTTCGGTTCTGTTCTCCTTGTAATGGAGCGTGGTTATTTGAGTTTAAAAGGGTAAATGCACCAATCACGAACATTATGCATAATCACAACAAAACTGGTAATAGAAATACAACTTAGTGAACAACAACAAGACTAAACTCAATTGCCGAAACAAGAGAAAAAATAAAATAGCTCGTAAATTGGTACTGTTGACTTTATAAATAGTACATTATACACTAAGGGAGAGAAACGTCTTATTTTTCCTGAGGTGTAATTTGAAGCCCGAGGGCTACAAATACATCGAGAGAAAAATGGCGGTCTCTCCCAAGGTGTATATACTATTTTTTCCACGATCGGGAGTAGAAACGCTTAATTCCATAAATAAACAATTATAATTGACATTGACAATTATTCGGTGGAAAACAAGACAAATATAGCAAATCAAGTACTACAAGCTGCAACTACGGTTCAAAAAACTATAAATCTGAGTAAAGAAAATGTTTCATTTAGTGAAGTTCCTTCGAATATTAATTTCAATAGTTGTGAAAATGTAACATTTATCAATGTTAATAAATAAGAATATTACATTTTGTTTAATTATTGGGCATGAAATAAAAATTTCCCTAGAGAAATTGTTGTCTTATTTCGTCCCTAGGGAGTAAATGCTTCACTTCTGTCACAAATTATTTTTATTGATTAAAAAGTACAATTAAAAAAATATTTTTTTTAACTTCAAAAAACATTTTTGATGACAAAAATTATCAGATAAATTAATTTTTATCGCCAACCGTCAATAAAGCCATGCATTACCATAGCGATTTTCGGAGGTAAACAAACACTTTATCTTACTGTAAAATCAAACACTTTATCTGCCGCTAATATTTATCAACATAGCCAAAACAACGGTTTAACATTGATTTGACATTGATCAGAAATCGTTTGTAGGTGTCACGGCTCCAACAGTAAAAGTTTTTTCGCGGATTATTTATAGAAAATAATGAAAGAAGACATTTTTACGGTTGGCGATAAAAGTTTGTATGTACCACGTCAGTAAAGTGTCTTTATCGAACTCGCCTGTTACTCGCCTCGCTCGCTCGGCTCATAATCTCAGACTCATTCGATAAAGAATCACTTTACTGACTTGGTACATAAATAACTATATCATGATAATTATTGTATCTAAAAATTTATTTAAGTGAAGTAACAAGCATACAGCTTCTATTGCTTCACACGAGATGGCGCAGTTACGTTGCATTTTACGCTCATCGAGTCAAGGTGAAATCGAAATGTTAGCTAACACACGATTAGACGCGTAAATGGGGCAGGTAAAGTATTGAAAAAATCAATTAATCAAAGTAAGTTAGGTATGAGATATTTAATTGTCTTGAACGCTAATTATTGGCTATAATTCTTTCACTAATTAAAAGAAAATGTCTATGATCCAACCTGTTTGTCTCATATCTCTTGGTGCATGGGTAATATGTAAACAAAAAAATAACCAAAAGATGAAAGTTTTGACAGGCGTTTTGGTGGTTTTCGTCTTTCTGAAGTAAGTATTATCTATTTATTACACCGTTTACTAATAGTTGTAAACGCTATATCAAACTATCAAGATTTTCATGATATGTTTGCATTAAACTCCTACGATTTAATGAAAATCTTGATAGCCTCACATAGCATTTAAAAGTATTAATAAATAATGTAATAGACAGATGATATCATGATACTTACTTCAGAAAGGCAGAAACCGCCAAAACACCTGTCAACACTCTCTAAATAAGTCACATGTTAAAGTTTAAGGTCATCTTATGGTTATGTTTTTGTTTACATATTACCCGTGCACCAAGGTATATGAGGCAAACAAGTTGGAACATATACGTTTTCTTTAAAATTATTAAAAGAATTATAGCCAATAATTAGCGTTCAGGCAATTAAATAAAATGCAACGTAACTGCGCCATCTCGTGTGAAGAAATAGAAGCTTTATGCTTATGTTACTTCACTAAAGTAATATTTCTAGATAGAATTTAAATAGTATATTATGCAACGAATCTATAATGAATTTTACTCGTGTATTAGTAGCCATTATATAAGAGTTGCATACACTAGTTTTTCTACGACTAGTTAATTTAAAAAAAATTCATTGAAAAAGTTTTTTATGCAAAAAAACTCAAACTGTTTTGCGATGTTAACTGTTAACAACTCCTGTAACCATGGTTACCAAAACAATGCTATGCTGCTATTGGTCAGTTTGGGTAATTTCGAAATGAAAATCTGTATCGAAATGGGCATCATTTTAGTATAGGCAGCGCACACTTATTAAGTAAATTAAAACATGGGAGTAGAAGAAAATTATTTTTTATCCTAATAATTAATTTTTCTGATTATTTTTGACTTACAAACTATTTTTTTGGCGATAGAAAGAAAACTTTTTTTTAATTATATGTTTTAAACATTAAAAACAATTTTTTTGTGTGCAGAAAAAAATTTTTTAAACTATAATTTTTTAATTATAATAATTGTAAGAAAAATTTAATAAATCTTGAAAAAAATGTGTGTGCGCCTGTGCGGGCATAAACTAAATATTAAAAAAAACTTTTTTTAATATAAATAAATTATTTTTAGTTAAAATAAATATAATTTTTATTCCTTGAAATGTCCCAAACGGCGCGTCATACTTGGAAACTCAAACAATTTATTATTATCTATTATAATATTAAAGACTTATTTTTAAAATCCTTTCTGGTGAAAAGAAATGGATATCGGTTTTTTTAAAGCAGGTTAGAGTAACCCTCACATCTCGTTCGGTTCTGTTCTCCTTGTAATGGAGCGTGGTTGTTTGAGTTTAAAAGGGTAAATGCGCCAATCACGAACATTATGCATATATCACAACAAAACTGTTAATAGAAATACAACTTAGTGAACAACAACAAGACTATAAACCAATTGCCGAAACAAGAGAAAAAATAAAATAGCTGGCAAATTGGTACTGTTGACTTTATAAAATGTTGTTTTTAGACCAAAAAGTCATACAAAAGGCATTCATTACCTTAAAACTAAATTACAAGGTTGTGTCAGTATAAAATTAATTGTAATATGTTAAAGCCACTTGAATTCAGATAATTGGATTTTGGCGCTAAAATTCTATTTGGGAAAATCATGTTTGTTGGAAAACCATGAAATTTTGTCGATGTATAATAATTTGATGTACCTTCCCCCTCATTAGGCTTAACGAAATCGGACTATCTGTTCGGGAGTTATAAGGAATTTTGTGGAGGCTACTTTTTGGGTTGTAGAAGCTACGTTTTGGGTTGCTGGAGGTCCAAAACGTGTATTTTTGTCCAAACCTTTAATTTCAAAATATTCATAAAATCAATACCTTCCATACTTCTTTCATAGCCAATTTGTCCGATATCAAATTGATGTACTCCTCTACTGTATAATACCGTGATGTTTTATTAAGTACTTTTCTGATCAACCCAAAGCTTCTGTCACATGGCATGAATGAGTGGCCTCTCATAGCACAAACCACTTGTAATTCTTTCAATTTTCTCGTTTCTACTAAACTCATCAAAAATCTAACAATGGCGTTATTTTTATTTTGGCCTCCGCAATTGTCGCAAAACAGATAAAGGCGAGATACATTTGGCCCAATATTATTAGTGATGTAATCCGGTAAGAAGCTGCACACTTCATTCGGCCCTTTCCCTGCTTCGTCTTCATGATACACATAACACTTCATACTTCCTGTCTTTAAACTTTCAATTCCAAAAGTGCATACTGTGAGCTGCCTCAAATAGTACAGATCTTGCACAGGTATGGTGGGCAGTGAGACATTTGCCATGTAGTCTATGCAAATTGCTTCTACTGTATCATCTTCTTTACATAGCTTTTTGATTGCATCTAGCATAGCATAAATTTTTTTGCTGCGTCTTTTGTGAACAATCAGCTCAACTACAGCTGCCTTTTTTTGCATTTTTGCATAATGTCAAGCTTTTTATTTTAACATTTAGGTCTTCGCAAGTAGTACACGTATCTTTCTGAGGACGTCCAAACTTTAAATCATAATTTTCTTTAAAATAAGTCCAAAAAAATTTGTAAGACACCTTATGTTCAGGCTGCTTATGTTGGAACATATTGAACATGGTCTTCACTGACAATTTTTCGTGAAGATAGTGAGTAATTTGTTGTGTGTAATGCGATTGTTTGGTAGGGAATGCTTCAATGTGGCTCCGGATGTCTGTTACAATAGAACCAGGTACAGCATTACCACTTGTATTTTTACCACGCTTATCACGCGGACTTTCATTAATTTGCATAAGAGATATAAGTCGCTCACATCTTTTTTTGGATACTCCATGAACTTACAAAAATGCTTTTTTGCATACCTTTTCCTTTCTCGACTTGTGAATTACAAAGTACTTCACTGACGTAGATTTAGGTTTTGCGGAATTAGTTTTTTCTGCTCGATGTCCCCTTTTTCTTTGAACGAGATGTAACTCGATGAGTCTTTGCAGATGAAGATCTTGTTGATCTTTGTTTGCCATATTATTAAATAAAATAAGCATTTCCAATTTTTCAACGTTAGTAAAAACTGCCAGACAATTACTTTTACATCTAGAAAAAAAGAGATAGGACACTGTTAATCGACTAGTCCCCGCGAGATTAACATACTATTTTCTTTACATATCGCGAAGGGATTTACCGCGCGGGTATGAAAGAAAAGAATAAATAAAATCCGCTGTGTTATATTGCAAATTACCTACTTACCCACAAACTGAAGCAGGCACTTTTGCAGCAATCTCTTGGCCGGCATAATTAATATGTTTCTCACCACGGATTTTAGCCATTTTTACAACATTTCTTCTGTATAAATCACTGTTCACTACGCCCTTTTTCCTCTTTTTGCATACATTGTCGCTAATGTCGTCACCTGAATCGGAACTCATTTTTACACAACCTCCAAACTTCAACTGACAGGAGGAACTAAACGTCATAACCACTCATTGTTTCAATTAACAGTATTTCCCACTAACGCCATCTATAACTACCTACTTTACTGCAGAAACGGGACAAGTAGCGGACATGTCCCGTTTCTGCAGTATACGGAAACTTTCATTCCGTGATACCACGTGCTGGCATGCTGGACATATACCCTTTCTGCAGTAAACCATGAGTTTAGACTCTAAAACTTGACAAATGACATTAACTCATTTTATGAAAATAATGGACATGTCCCCTTTCTGCAGTTAGCTATTCATATGTACCGTGCAGCAATAATTTTACCGTTGCGAACAACCAGGTATGTATAAGTCTCGAATGTGTGAATGTTTTCCCAGATCATGCCACCACAAAGTTTTTTTTTTCTCCTAAATGTATCGAGCAATAGCCTACCGTTGAGGACAAGAAAGTCTGTGTGTGACCTTCGATAGTTGTTTGTCCAGATTATGACAGAGAAAGTTTTTTGTTTTCTGGGTTAGCCAATTTTTTTGTTTACAAAATTAGTGAGAGCTCGTATTCAAATGAAATACAAACAAAGTTATGCATTATTCTATTTGATTATTACACAAAGTCATCAATAAGGGTGTTCTTGGAAAGTTGCTAAACATTCTAACACATTGGTACTGTTTTATATGAAATCTGAAACCAACAAATTAAGGAACCCTCAGCAAAATTCCGAAATTTGGTTCTTTTTTATTTACATTCTTACATTCAGTATTTTGCAACATGAGTTCCCAATGTATTAAGTGGCCCTCAGCAAAATTTAGTTAGCTTTTATTTGCCTATATTTATTATTTTTCGGATTTTTAATCATCGCTTATCGCTCCCACGTTGAAATCAGTCGGCGAAGTGTTAAAAATAATGTTTATGTACTCACTGCGTAGGAAATGACATTCCGCGCACTCTAGTGGCAAAGCGAAACGTCAATTTCCCGATCTACTTACCCAGGAATAATAGCAAAAAGCACTGGACCTCTCAGGCATTTTACAAAATAATCGTCTTTACAATAATAAAATTTAATTTATAAAGTACCATTTCCGCGATTTTCATTTATTAAATGTTACAAATTGAAGACTAATCATTAATAACAATATTTACATATTTGGTAGTGCCATCTATTGGAAACGCGGCGATTTATTTGATAAATAATTTGCATCGGTTTCTGATTGATTGCAATCAAAGCAAAAACGTGATAAAAGTAAAGAAATTATTCCTAATTGAAATTAGTTTATTGAAAATAAGGTAAGTGCGTTCGGCCATTCTTCAAAATTAAAAATATGAAATGTCAGTCGACAACTGCATAAAACAATTACTATCAACCTACTTTGTTTTTTAGCTACCTCTATTGGCTTGAAAATATAAGCATTCGCTTGAAATTCTAAATTACTAATTATTTTTTTACTTTATTAATGTATTTCTGTTCAATACAAAAAATATTGTACAAACCTTATGCGAGAAAGCTTAATCCGCGCATTCGCGCATATGAAGGCATTGGCTCGCTAGCGCTCGATCGTGCTTCAACACAGCGCTTATGCGGGAACATTGTTTTCCCGCATTTGGTTTGGGAGAAGGGAAAACTGTTTCAAAATATTTCAGTAAGAATTCGCATTTCAAACGGTATGAAGCAGTAAGCACTCAAAGTTCCGTCATGAGTAAAAATTTGAAAACACCGCTACGCGGAGCGGCAAAAAGGAAATTAAAGCTAGAGAAGGACGAGCAGAAGGAGCAAATATTGAAGAAGATCCCCAAATTAGAAATTAGAAGTTCTGCTTTTTGGATTTCTTCTGGAAAAACTGGGTTTTGCACTCTGAATTTTGATGTTGACTTTTAGTTTACTTACTTACTTGCTTGGTTAAACCTAAAATATGACTCCCTTATTCCCTTAATATAATACAGAATACATATTTCAAACGAAAAAATAATTAATTTTATCTGCATTAAAAAGGGTGAGAAACACTTTGTGTAGAATTGAGTAGGTAGATAGAAAGTTCATAAAAAGCTTATAAAAGACGAGGTGGGGGGGCTGGAAATTTTCTGCGTAAGGGCCAAAAATTTCTAGTTACGCCACTGGGAACACTGCTATAATATCGTAAGCAGTTCGCGCGCAAAGTATAGAATAAATGCATTCAGAACGAAATGTCTAAAGTAAACGCCTTGAACCCACATTTCGGTGGCTAAGAAGTTTTTTTGTTAACTTATTTAGTTACTGACGTCAAGATTTTTTTTAACGGTACATATTTGTTTTCTTATGTGATTTAATAGGTATGGTAGTTCTTTTTGCAACGTTGCATGGGAAAATTATCGAAACAAAGGATACATTAGAATTAAACAGCGACTTGTTTTTCTCTAATGCTTTATTAAATGTTGGAATATTTAAATCAAATGTTTAAGGATTTATTTAAATCTACAATGATTTATTAAAATAGAAAGCATTTAGCTAAATGTGTGTATATACTATAATAAATATTGTGACATTTTGCGTTAAATGCTGTGAATTTTTGTACATTTTATATATTTTAGATATACCCGTACATTCTTACCCATATCCATTGATGTTTCCCTGGTTATAGGATCATATGGTTTAGTCTGTGTATAAAATCTTGCGGAATACCAAACATTTTGCCTAAATTAATCTTACGTTTTCATTTTTATTGCATTTTAACTTATCTGTATTTATTTATTTGACTAGCTTAATAAAGCTCAATGAAAATAGATGATATGATAATATTAAAAACTTTCCTTTCTAATGAACCAAAGCCAAAATAAATTTAGTTATAAAAAAATAGGCAAATGTAGCTCTTACATCTCAAGCAGTTCTATTCTCCTTGTAATTCAATGTGGTTGTTTGAGTTTAAAAGGTAAAGTGCACCAATCACGAAACAGTTAGTTTAGTTAGTTTATTTACAAGTCATTCAATCGGTTGGTGAAACCTGACGGATTCGAAAACAAAATTAGAGCACAGCTCCAAAGTTTTTAAGTCAATGAACCTTGAAATTTTAAAGCCTAAAAGTTCAATAACGGTCTTCTTCGTCGGCGATTCCTCATTGCTGCGGAGTCGTCCAGGAGCGGACTGTAATTTCAGATTAGAACAAAAAATAATATTTTTTAATAGGTTAACATATTTAAAAACAAATTTGTTGATTTATTCAGCAATCAAAATCGATTGATTTTGACAACTGTATCTCAACGCTCACGTACATAAAGAGAAAGAGAAAGAGCACAGGACACTTCGGTGCAACTAAGATCTAATATGTATTCATAAGTTATAAACAAATTTGTAAATGCTGCTGACTGCATATTATAGAAATACAAAAAACGCTAACAAGCCACGCATTTGTAACATTGTTACTTACAGACTTCCTCGACTTCTTCACGAAATTGTTTCTCAGATGCTCAGTGGCGTAACCATAACCGTAGGGTCCCCCTGCAGACTTTTCAAACAAGGCCCCACCCCATCCCCAGTTTCGTTACAGGAACATTAACATTAACAAAAATAAGATATATCTACGTTTACCAGTCACATATCAGGATTATTATTATAAATTTAAATTTTAAACATTACTACAACTATAACACCCCAACAGGTTTACCTTACTTTCGTTGCTGATAATCTTGTGGGATAAAAACACAATATTGTCTATTGACAACCTTAGTTTTAAGAAAACGACTTGCATTCGCGTATTTTTAATGGTGAATTCCTTTGTGATTTCGTCCATACTCAACCTTTTAATATTTTCTTCTACTTCACTTCTATACGCAGAAACACTTGTGAAACTGTTAACTTTTAGCAGTATTTTAAGTGATTTATCCTTTTCCATTTTTTCCATACATTTTCTTGTTTAGTTCCATTCCTTGTTTTGTGTATTTTCTACGTAACCTAAAAACTTTAAAAGTTATTACATTTCTAGTTATAGACCCTCTCTATTGGTGCGCTGCCTGGTGGATTATCTTTGAGTTCAGCGGTAAGATGGTATCTGAGAACTCCTCGTGGTTACGTTTAGTGAAGTTTGAAATTTTGAACTGGCTGCACTGTACCTGAACAGTACTTAAGCTGATTTCGACCGTTAGACTTCTTGTACACGTGTTTAGTGCTAGCAGTTAATGGTTAATGCATCAATAAATTAAACTAAGAGACAAAATATTACTTTGAATTAAGCGTTTCTAAAAGGTAATAATAGACAGTCTTGTATGTGCAGTGCAATGCGTATGTGTCGGTTTTGTTTTTGTTTATAATTAACTAATTTATTGTTGGGTTTTTACAGGTATATCAAACGGTAAATTGCTCATAAATTCATCTGCAACTAGACAAGAATGGACAACAATCAAGCCATACATAAAGCTATTCGCAAAAATGAGTAAGTAAACATTTTTAAATTTAGTTGTTTTGTATTGTTTTGTATTGTTTCTTGTTCCGGTTAATAATAAGTGTAAAAAAGTTGCACAGTAAAATCTAATCACTCTTTATTTTTTCTTAAATTGCCGTCTTTGACCAGATAATTTTGAAAAAATTATGAATAAAATACTGCGTTTGTCGCACAAAAAGTTTGAATTTTTTAGCTTATTTTTTTGTGTGATCAAATCTCTACAACTAGGGACGTGCACCAAAATAAAATATAGTTTTGATTTTCGGTTACGGTTTGATGCTATTTCAAATTTCGGTTTCGATTAGGGTAACTGGAATTTACCGGCTTTGAGGTTTTATAGATGTAAGAATACATTGAATTCAAAGCACCACATTAAAATAAATGTTAACCACTTTAAAAATTCAAATTTTGTTAGTTGAAAAATACCGAATCTGCGAAAAAAATCCTGGAATAAATCCTTAGTACGAAAATCCTGCAAAAAACCGTGGAAAAGAATCCTCGGAATACAATCCTTGGATAACTAGTATGCCAACGAAACTCGTGCTATGCTAGATTTTTTTAAGAGCAATTGAACATACTATTAGATTCGTCTGATTTTAAAACATCGATTTTATTATGTATATTTGTGTTTTTATTTAATAAATATGTTTGCCTTTACTTAAAAACTTTTAGAGCTGACTTTTTATTGGTTATGTTTTATTTTATAATTTTAAAGTGCTGCGAAAGTAAGTTAGGACAGATGTCTTGAAGTAGGATAATTTACTGAATCTAGGAAAAAAGGACGCCGAAAAAAAGTCCCCTGGAAAAAACTTCTCCGGTAAAAAAAGTCACAGATAGGAAGTCCCCGGAATAAAAGTCTAGGGGAAAAACTTTAAAAAGAAAGGCAAAACTCATGAAAACAGAAATGCTTTTAATATAAAATAAGTTAAGATGAAATTGCATTTTTTTATAGAGTTTTCATCGTTGGCAGTGAGTTTATTAAACAGCTTATATTTTGATTATACCGGTAAATTCAGGGCTACTTGATTTGCTAGATTATTATTATTATTATTAAAAATAATAAAAAAAAGTGATGCAGTTTCTGGGCATAAAAACAAAATTACCGACTTGCAGTTTAACTGTAAAACGGTTGTATCTTTGACTTTTGAAATGGAACACTATATTTTTTTAAGTTAATTCAATCGTATTTTTACCGCATTTTGTACATTTAATTTAATAATAAACAAAAAAATTCTATTGACAAAAGTCGCCTCATTATTATCTTTAAAGCGCTACCTTATATGAAAATAATAATAATAATAATAATGCTTTATTGCCCAACAGGAAAACCCCAATTAAAGGACAAGACAAGAATATGCAGATATTTAGATACACTACCTAATAAATACAAACACATATAGGTACCATGTGACACAGACTCATGGTACACCCCCCTTTTCTCCTTTGTTTCTCTAGCTATGTTTCTGAAATTTGGAACATTGAATATGCTCACCAGACTGCACTTTCTGACATATTTGTAAAAAAAATTCAACTTCCGGTTTTTCCGGAAATGACATCAACTTTCGATTTTCAATAGTATTTGTTACTATGTTACTATATGTTTCTATGTCTGATATTGATACAAGGGTCATTATACAAGGGTGGGCAAAAGTACTGAACAATGCAAATATTTTTAATACGGCAACCTCCATTTTGACAAAATTTTTTAAATGAAGGTCCCGATACACGGCGGATACAATGAAGGTATCGGCGGTTTAAAAAGACTTCCGATTTAGCCGGAAATGATATCAACTTTTTTATTTTAAATGGAACACCCTGTATATTTTTTTCATATATCGATAGAACTCTTTTTTGCGAGTTCAGTGATAATAAGGTTTCATGCCTTTTTTTCAATAATTATAGAGATATTGAACAATTATGTTTCGCAATTGTTATCTAGCAGCTCATGAAAACAAAAGAATGTGAGAAGCTTAAACGGTTATACAGGGTGAGTCAAGCATACGCCTTTTTTTTAGTGAGTTTATTATTAGGAATTTATTAAAATTTTTTGGTTTGCATATGTTTCGAAGGGTGCTCTACAACCTGGCGCAGGAAGTTTTTTGATTGGACGTCAAATGTCAAAATAGCGATTTTCAACTGTTTATTTTTAAATGGAACGGTACCACTTTTTTGGCTTAAACGATGCTGTACGATGTTTACAATATGATCCTTACTGAATCTTTTCACAATTTTTACGATTCAGCCGTAAAATATCCATTTATTATGTTAGCCTAGTAGGCCGGTAAGTACGCAGGCGTCACCATGTTTTTGCGTAAAATAAGTGAACTTTTGATAAAACTATTGCAATCGATGGATTGGCCGTGGAGGTACAACTGCATGGTCACCAAGATCGACCGACTTAACATCCCAGATTTTTTCTTGTGGGATTATATAAAATCCAAAGTTTACATTGAAGAGCCTGCAACAGCACATGATATGAAAGAACGAATCCGAACATGTATTTGACTGATACTTGCTGATAGGGTTTTGCGTTCTGTGGGATCATTACAACGAAAATTTACTATGTGCATAGAACGGCAAGGAAAACATTTTGAGCATTTTTTATAATTTACCAAAACATTTATAACATGCAGTTTAGGTGTTAGGTTAAACAAAATTATTATTCCCATAAATAATTGTAAACTGTTAATTCCATTATTATTCTTACAATGCGTTTTATCTTGGCTCTGTTCTAGTTACCACTGCGGTTTCTAGTTTTTTTTTTATTTAAAAATAGTTTAGTTTATAATCTTATATTTTTCATTCGATGTTATTCTAATATTGAAGTAACTATTATTCAATGTAATCTAAATACCCGAGCTTCTGGTTTTTTATGTTTATTAAAATAATGATTTCACTATGTATCCTGACAATCATTAAAACGTTTTGTGCAAATACATCAAAGTACGTTTCGTAGGTCCAGGCCTACTAGACTAACATAATGAATGCATATTTTATAAAAATTGTGAAAAAATTTAGTAAGGATCATATTTTAAACATCATACAGCATCGTCTAAGCCAAAAAAAGTCGTACCGTTCCATTTAAATATAAACAGTTGAATATCGCTATTTTGACATTTGACGTCCAATCAAAAAACTGACTGCGCCAGGTTGTAAAAATACGCTTGGTTCGTGTTGTTTTGATGTTCGATAGATTGAGCAGTGTGGTTGCAGTAATCAATTAATTAACCAAAATTAATTAAAACTGCTGAATTTAACATCAGAAATGATTCAATTAACAGAATTATCGCAAATTGTTAAATAAAGTACAAACTTTTTGCTGAGTTCCACGCCGCTCAGCAAAACCAGTCATAATCAAAATTTGAAATCGTTCTCTTTCTATTACCTGAATTATTTCTGATGTTAAATTCAGCAGTTTTAATTAATTAGATATATCAAAAAATATACAGGGTGTTCCATTTAAAATTAAAAAGTTGATATCATTTCCTGATAAATCGGAAGTCTTTTTAAACCGCCGTATATCGGGACCTTCATGTAAAATTTTTTGTCAAAATGGAGGTTGCCGTATTAAAGATATTTGCATTGTTTCGTACTTTTGACCAACCCTGTATGTAATATTAAATTACATTTGCTTCCAATATAAATTTAGCGAATAGTTATTTTGGTCGAATACTGAATATTCGATCAGTTTCTTACAGTCTAAGAACGAATATTCGGTTTTCATTTAGTGAATTTAGGCGAATGTTGGGCCTATCCAAACAATGGCCGAACATTTGGCCAATTATCCGACTCGTCGAATGTTCTGTGCATTCCCAGCATCCAATTAGAATTCAAACCTTTCTTTTTATCCTTTTTAGCATGGAAATGTTTTTGGATTTACTGAATCAACCTGGAATTGATCTAAACGTTAGACGTATACGTAACACA
The DNA here is from genome assembly GCA_958336395.1 of Ctenicera cuprea. Classification (NCBI taxonomy): domain Eukaryota; kingdom Metazoa; phylum Arthropoda; class Insecta; order Coleoptera; family Elateridae; genus Ctenicera; species Ctenicera cuprea. The sequence continues at coordinate 2,719,547 of OY284495.1, forward strand.
GATGAAACACCATTAGTTGGAAGCATTAGAAAACGTAATTCTGCCATGGCAAAGCACCTAATTAAAGCAGGCTGTGATGTTAATTTGACAGATCCTTGGAAACGAAGTCCACTGGATCATGCTATAACCGTGATGTACTATGTATACTATGAAAAACGTAACAAATTGGAATTGGTGTCTATGTTACTTTACTATGGAGCTGATGCAATTGCCACAAATTGGCGCGACGAGCCGCCTATTACGAGGGCACTTAAGTATTGTAACAAAAAATGTACCTGAATTTTTGCTCAACTATTACGATGATTGTTTTTGGAAAACAGATAATGGAGATTCTGTTTTACGTTATGCTATTGAAATGGAATCTCCTCTTGTGATTGATCTGGTAGAAAGAGGAGCAGATGTGAATTGCCGTGATACACGTGGCCAATGTTTACTGTATTATACAAAGTACAATTGTAATGCAGCAACATTTAAATTTATTTGGTCTAGAATAAATCATGAAATTCTTTTAAACACGAACGTTTATCCAATTTTGTTACATTATTTAATGCATGATAGGCATACTTCATATTCTGAATATTTTGAATGTCTTTATTTAATGTTAGAGTCTCCCATCGCATACCTCCTTATACAAGATTGTATAAACTATTATAAGCGCTGCAGCTTTACATTCGTGCACAATATATTGTACATGTTTAAAAAGCTAAATATATTGCCAAACGACAGATTATCTCTAATTTATCTTTTTCTGGGTTTTGGGGTTGAAATAAAAATTGAAGAGTTGCAATGTGCATACGAACGGTATGGATTAAACGAAGAATTCAAAGCTTTACTTTATGCTGGAAATTTAAATTACTATGATTTTACGGAACAAATTAGACATTGCAAACAATTAAAGGAAGGTTATTATACAAAAGGATTTTCGTCGTTATCTCTTGAAAACAAGCAACATTTAATCAGTCAACTTCCAAAGTCTGATTCTAAATACGAACAAATTTCGGAAGCTTTAAATAAAGTACCTGAATTTCCATCGCTGCTTGAACTTAGTAGGAATGGCGCACAAAAATTCGTGCACGAAAATTTTGAAGTAACCAAACTTTATCAGTTTTATGCTACAGTAAATTGTTTAGAATTACCACAAGTCATGAAAGATGTAATATTACTTGAAAAACCAATTTATGCTAATTTTTTAGTATCACATAAGAATTAAATCTGTATAAGCGATAGCTCTTGATTTTGTTCATTTTTTAAAATAATTAAAGTGTAATATGGTAATTTAATAAATATTTTAAAAATGTATACTTTAATTTGGCTACTTAGTTATTTGCGATGGATAACATTGGAACAAGAGCAAACTTCTCGAGGTTTCTTAATGCGCAACTTCATAGTAACTGCAAATTATTATTTAAATAATTTCATCTGATTTTTTTAACATCATACCAGTGATGTAAAGAAGACTATGGTGTTGCAACTCCTACCATTTGTCTATATAAAAAATTCATCCTAAACGTTTGACAATCTCGGGACACTTTATAAGATTTGCGCATAGATGGCGCTCTTGAAACTTCAAATTTAAGGTATATTTCAAATTTGGCGCGGTTTGATAATTATTTATATCACTACTTGACCATTTTTGACACCTATCCTGTATACAACACTTATTTACTAAGATTAGGTTAATAAGTTACTTTCGTTTTTACTTCTAATAATGAAATATGCAAGTAAGTGAAACAGTTATTCTTCATTTTTAAGTAATGTTTATAGTTTATTGTATTTATTTTTCTGGTGGTTTTTAGTTGGAAAAAAGCTATAATGATACTAAAATCCAAATAATACCAAAAACCAACAACATTGGACAAACAAGTCGCCACAATAAGCTGATTTTATAGTGCAAAACAAATTGTATTCATAACAGAAGTAGTCAGTAGAATATAATATAACTCGTTACTTACTACTACGAAATGTAAGCGTTCTTCCAGTCACTGCATCAACTTAACTTCGTTCAAAGCATAATTTTAAATGCAAACTATTTACTTACTGATTATATAATTAGCAATTATAGGTAAGCAAAATAGGCAAATTTACCTTCGGAGCAGCAAATGATGAGAAATCTACGTTTTCGCCTTCTGATAAGCCACGCAAACAACAGGTTTTTTTGCATTTTTGCCTAGAATATTACCGCGGTAATAAATACATAAAAACACTTCTTAATTTTCAAGTAAAATTAAAAGTGACATTTATAGTTGCGCCATCTGTTGATAAAATTTCCAAGGAGACCTGAGATTGTCAAAGTTTGGAGATGAAAACAATTGAATAGAGTGCAAACACCAGTCTTCAATACATCACTATTATACCCAATATAGGTAGGAATGGGCTCTCATTTATTTTTTACCTAATCCTCTGATTTCTGTTTGACATTCTCTGTTTTCAACAGTTAACAAAATGATGTACAAAGCTTTGGAAAGAAGTTTGTCTACCATTTACCCACCTCAATTCAGATTTTCTAAGCTACTATGTTGCTTTTGACAGATTACCATTGCATGTAAGCAATTGTTTTTAATTTTTTGTGTCAAAATCGACTAAGGTACGTACAAGTATCAAGATACTCGCAATCAGTTGAATATTATTACAGGCGGTGTCCAACAGGAAAATTAAGAGTAGTAACTGCCATTCTGTAAAAAAATAAAGCATTTTACTAGTTTCCGAATATGGAAAGAACCTCGATATGTATGATGGGAACATCGCGACACCGAAAAGTAAAATAGGGAACGATTATCACGATAATGATGATGATTAAGAAGAATCTGTTCAACAAAAATCGGACTAGATATTCTTACTGTTTACAGAAATATTTCAAATTAAAGAAATTCCACCTCAGCGGTTTTTGCTCGTATCTAGTAAGCCATGGTTATTTAGGGAAAAACAAAATCACCAATAGATTACTTCCCCAATTTGCCATATTTCATTTCATTTAACCAACTTTGCATCTCTTGCAGTTTCGGAGATCCCTCTAGTGTACCTGATAAAGTGATAAACCAGCCAGTGTCACTTGGAAAAATAGCCAATACTTTACGTTAGCAAGTTTTTACTTTCCTATACTTTCAGGTTTCATCAAAATCATGAACACTCGAGATTTTGACAAAAATGTAGTTTTCAAAAATGTCTGTCTTTGGATGGTTGGGTATGTATGTATGTATATGTGGTGCAGAACGGATGGTCGGATTTCGAACTTTGGAATCTGGGGATATGTCAAAAATTCACGGAGAAAATAAGCTTTTAAAAAAATCCGAAACCATCAGAAGCGGACGTCAGACATGTCTTTCTGGTAGCATTTTTTCCAAACCCAAACTTTATAAAATTGAAAACGGAATCTGACAAATCCAAAGTTTTTTTCCTTACTTTCTAACTTCAAAATGGCGGCCGCTACGATTTTTGTAAATGTTGACTTTAGCGTCTTATACTCTTAGTACTCCAAAACAGGTTGGCAGATCACGTTGAAATATTTTGTCCTAATAGCCCCCTATAGAGACACAGTGTTACGGTGCACAAAAATTTTCCAAAAGTTAAAAGGTATGAAGTGAAAAAAATTTCAAAAATCCAGTAAATTTTTAAAAAATCGCACTCGAGTTTTAACGCCCATTTACTCAAAAAAGAGTCATCAGATCAGGATGAAATTTGACATTGGAAATGCCGTAAGGATACACAATGTTACAAGCTACTAGAACTTTTGTAACTACTGAAACTGTGAAACGAATCAAATATCAACATTTGGAATTTTTCAAAAACATACTGTGCAAAAACTGGCTACATACCGAAGGAAAGTATGAGAAAGTAAAAATGTTATTAGACTTATACATATTCAGAAGACTGTAACTCCGTAAGGAAGCGTTTTCGGACTCAAGTGTGTTGAAACTTTTTTAATTGTTTTCAGATTCTGAATCTATCCCTAAAGTGTGTCTCACCCTGTATAATTATATAAACTTCAAACCAAGTCAAGCTGAAATTTAACCATACATTTAAATTTTCCTAAAATAATGCCACAAATATCGACTTACAGAAAGAGCCAGGAAAAAAGTGACGTTAAAACCTATCACAACCTTATTTTTATGCAAGAAGGTGCACCCTCTTCTTCCCCATAATATTACTATATCCTCGACTATATCTTAGGGACGGGCTTATTAATAATCACACATGGAAATTATCACAGGCAGGTGTTCTCCTAACAGCTAGCCTACTCGATCGCCAGATCAAAATCCAACAGATTTTTGCAGCGAATGAGTTTTACAAAAAGTTTGTCGTTATGCAAGATGCTTTATCTACATTCACATCCATTCCGTATTTATAATCCAGATAAAGACTTATCAGAACACGCATTTGGATATTTATTGTAACATGCGCAGACACTTCGCCGATCATCAGACGTAAACCAGCCAGATGTGTTTTAAGTTTTCTTAAATAATCGCACAAATTTTGAGTTAAATTTAAACCGCACTTGTAGGAAAGTTGGTACCCTCCCCTCACCATTGTGACATTCCAGAGATGGGCTGGCAAATAAATGCATTTGGCAATTACCATAACTAGACGTCCACCAAAACCTTAAGCCTTAAGTCCTATGAATAACCGCAGTTGGAAATTATCATAAGCAGGTAGTTTAACCTCATATTTATTATAAGGCACCCCTGTTTACGCTCGTATTTAGTATAGGACACTATTTTATGCATAATCTTAGTTTTAGGACAAGTAGCCCTCCTGGGGTTACAGATGTGACATTCTTTTTTTGCAATCTGTGTAATTTTGTGTTATTTTATACCTGTGGTTATACATGCAAATGCACTCAGGAAGGATAAAATTTTTAATATTTTTAAAAGCATAATTATAATTTTTTTAGCTTAAAACACCTTAAAAACCAACATTCATAATATATATAAAAATTTTAATTTTAGGAATGAAAATTTTTCAAAATAATAATTATTTTTGTCTAGCTCAAAATATCTTAAAATACAAAATTTCACCAAAATTTAAATTTTATAGGTCGAAACACCTGTTTAGGTAAACGAACAAATGAAAGAACTCAGAGTTTTTTCCTTGATAAAAAATTGCTTCTGTGATCATTTGACGAACTCATACCGAGTTTTAAGCCGAAATTCTAACATTTTTGAAAATTGAGTTCGCTGAATATTTAGACCAATTCAGGTTAGCTACCAAAATCAAACAACACAGAGTTTTTTTTCTTAATCAAAAGTTTCTTCTATGACTATTTGACACACTCATACCGAGTGCTACATTCAAAATTTTTTTGAAAATTGACTTTCATTTCTGAAGTAGTTCAGGTTTGCGACCAAAAGGAAATTTGTCATAATTATTTTCTCAATGAAAGGTTGCTTCTAGGATCATGTGACGCTCATTTTTTGTATAGTACCTGAGGAGTACCGGCCGGTTGGCCTGCACGGCCCTGGGCGGTGCGGCGCGCTGAGCTATTGTTCGGTAAACTTTAATAGTTGGGTTTACAATAGCATTTCGCAACCTGTTTCACATTTTATCCTAAGTTTATGAGAACGGACGGATGTAATCAGGAAGAACCACATTTTTATAAACTACTAAACTTCTGAATAAAGCAAATATTTAAAGATTTGGATTTATTTAAATTAATAATAAGCAAAATATTATTAAAATTGCGATATACTTTATGTTACAGCTTTTGAGCGTACGGTAGGTAGAGGCACCAAGTGATTTACAGCGGTTTGTAATTCTTGTCTACGGCCATCTTTCCTTTTGAGATTTCCATAAAACTTTTACAGCCACTCAAATTGTAAAATTTTGCTATTGTTGAATCACGTTTCTCTGACGGGTAAGACGCCAAATATCCGACATCAAGGAACCCGCTTTGGTCAGTTTTACCGACTTGGTTTTAAAATTTTCCGTTATATGGGTGTTGCATTCTTTTCTTTTTTTCTTTCAAATAAACGCTTCATTTGATAAACATTCTAAAAACTTAAGCAATTAATGCATCTTAAAAGAACCCCTTAGAAACGTTTCTAACGCGTTTTACAGAAAACGGTTTATTTATAACAGTACACAAACGCTTCCTGAAGGTCTTTCCATAAATGATTCGCACGGCAATAATTATTAGGCGTTTGTTAAATTGGAACATTTAATAGTTCAAGCAATACACATTTGATCAACATACTAAAAACGTAAGCAATTAATGCATTTTACAAGAACCTTTTGAAATCGTTTCTAACACGTTTTACAGAAAACGGCTTATTTATAACGTTACACAAACGCCTACTGACGGTGTTTCCATAAATGATTTGTATTGCAATAATTATTGAGCGTTTGCAATATTGCAGCGATGAAATGCTAAAGCGCAATGAATATAACAACATTTTAAAAATTTAAACAATAAAGGGTTTTGATTGCATTCTTTTCAAAACCACAGAGATACGTTTTAGTAAAAATGATTTAATTATAACGTTGTACAAACGGTTACTGAAGGTACACCAAAAAAATATTCGCATTGCAACAATTATTAAACGTTTGCTAAATTTCAGCATTCAAGTGCTAAAGCACAATGCATTTGACAAACCTTTTAAAAATTTAAACAATAAACGCTTTATATTGCATTCTTTTAGAAACGTCAGTGATGCATTTTACGGAATATGGTTTATTTACAACGTTATACAAACGCTTACTGAAGGTGCACCAAAGAATGGTTTGCATTGCAACAATTGTTAAACGTTTGTTAACTTGTAACAACAAATGTTAAAACAAAATACATTTGACAAACATTATAAAAATTTTAACAATGACAGCTTTTCATTTGTATTATTGTAACGTTTTCGTCGCTTTAAAACGTTCGAATCACGTTAAATTATTTATATTTGTTTCGAGTAGCTTCAGGGAGTTGTCCAGGGTTCACCTGGGATACCAGAACCTTACAAATAATGTACAAATCGGAAACGGGTTAAATTAATATCAATATAATATATATAACTATGTACAATTTATTTATATTCACCGGAAAATAAATTAAGTATTTCAACCTGTCATAAATAAAATAAAATATTAATTTCGGAAACGTTGTTTTAATGCGTCTTGTGGCACCTAATTTTCGGCCGCACTCTGTATGGTACGGTTTTTCGCCGGCCTTCAAATTCCCTCTGGATGTCCCGGTACTCTCGTACGTCAACGACCTTGTTGATTCAAAACGCCAGTCTCTGTGCTTGTTATCGGACGAACGAATGGACGGGTATTTGAAGCTAGACAAAATTAGTGTGTTTCCGTCGTGCATTCTGTATCAATACAGGACGAATAAATTCGGAACAGTTCATAAGTGACGCTAACCGTATTAACGGTAATTTCTGACTTTAAAACAATCGGCTACCAATATAGGATAATGCAGCGATCTCGCCTTTAATTTCAAACAGTAAGTGAAACAAACAATGCTAGTTTTAAAATACTTTCCACTAAAATCACACCTGTTTGTTACGCTTTAAACAACCAGGCTGCGTTCGAGTATCATCTGTTCGTAGTTTTATCTGTTTCAGGGATTATTATCCTAATTGGTTTAATGAATGTTAACTTCTTTCGCCATGCGATGAAGTACATTTACGGAGGGGTAAATTAACAACAAACTACTGACATTTTCGCCTAGTGAGTTTGGAATTTCCCCAGAATAACACACCTCAAGATTCTCAGGATATTGCACCCCGTAATCTGAGATTAACATCGATTTCCCCTGTGATTTTTCACCCAGGAAAAAGTCAACGGTTATTTAGCAAGATAGTGTACTATCAATACTTGAAGATCCTACGCCTCCAAATTTATCGGTAATTCACTACGGAAGAGACAGTTGGCCCCTGAAGCATTGAACACCACGCTCCAAAAGTTGACTGTTAATAATTACTGTCCTCTGACATAAACAGGTTCGTAGATACCTCGACAGTGATCTCAAATCGTAACCTTTACCTAACTGATAGGTTTTAACGAAACTTTTGTTTTCAGGTAATAAATGATTTGTGAAATGCACCTTAATACTTGCCGGTATCTGGAACATGTGAATGCAAAACAGGCTGGATCTCTCGGATGTCGGTATACTGGTAACTGGAACAGTAATAAAATAATTACAGCAATTATAATTCAATTAATTGCGTGCACGGCTGAACGGTTCGGTATGTTTTCAGTAAAACAATTCGGTAACGGCTGGATTTTCTGGTATGAACTCTTTAAATACTTTTAAACTGTATTTCTTTAAATGTGAACTCAAATACACAGGCTAAGTTCAAACTGTATATTCGCCAGCTAGGCTAGCGAATTGCTCGGCTGGTCGGTTTGACCCCAAGGGTCCGAGTCTCGGAGTCGGCGTCGAAGACTGTGTCCGACTCTCTGTCGGAGTCGGATTCGAAGACTGTGGATTCGGCAGCTCCTTTACTTTTTATAGCTAACCCAGCTCATCTTGCGGTTCGGACTTCGCGCATTTCCCTCTCTGTTTGTAGTGGGAGATGTCCTCGCTCAGTCATCTGAGATGGGTTGGTACTAGAAGCGCCATCCGCGCCTTTTTCGGGAACTAAGGGCGGTTTTCGTCTAAATAAAATTGTAAAACCACAAATACGCGTATTCTGCGCGCTTTACACTTTGGATACAATTTTACCCTGTCACATTATTTTCGAACCGTTTGTGACACATTTTAAAGAAAACGGTTTATTTGCAACGTTAGACAAACGGCTACTAAAGCTGCATAAAAAATAGTTTGTATTGCAACAATTTTTAAACGTTTGCTAAATTGTAACAATCGAATGTTAAAACAAAATACATTTGGCAATCATTCTAAAAATTTAAACAATTGCACATTTTTATTGAATTATTTTAGAAATGTTTGTGACACGTTTTATAGAAATCGGTTTATTTTCAACGTTATACAAACGGTTACTAAAGATGCATCAATAAATGATTTAGATCGATACCATTTTCAAATATTTTATAAACAATAAACTGTAAATCATATTTTGTAAAACGTTTATAAAAGGTATATTAATCGTTCGAACTATTGTAACAACATTCATTACACAATGGTTTAGCTAAGGTTTATTCCAAACGTCAAACGCAGATGGTTTGATGATGGTTTATAAACGGTTATAGACAAACCGTTTGAAAATAACCGTTTATAAACCAAGGGTGTGTTAGCTGGGGCCTTCCCGAGGTTACAGATGTTACATTCTTTTCTTTCACTCTGTGCTATTTTGTACCTGTGGTTACACATGCAAATGCACTCGTGAAGGTTTGAGCAGTAAAGTGTTTCTTTGTGAACCCGCTAAGCTGCTTTGCAAGCAGACTTGACCATGTACGGTAATTTGTTTAAGCTTAGTTGTAGCCACCAATGAAACTGTTTGAAATTGCAAGTAATAAATGTTGTGAGGTAAAACGGCCCTGTTTGTCTTGCTAGAAGTAGAACTCCCATTTTGTAGATTATAATTTTTAAAGTTAGTGAAAATTAAACTTTGTTTAAGAGTTACGTTCGTGGTTTTCTTGCTTGCTAGCTATACTACGCTGGCACAACAGTGCTCTAAATATTAGAACACACAAAACACAGGTGGTTTCCTAACACCTGTCCCGATCGCCAGATCTAAACCCAACATACTTTAGGCCCGGTCTTTCCACCTCCCAATAAACTTCCCAATAAGTTTTATTTAGGCAATAAGCCTCTGTGCCGTCTTTCCACCTGTCAACAAGCTTTATTTGGCCAATAACTCCCACTATTCGTCAAATAACTGATTGGCAACCTAAACCAGCACATAAGAAGTTATCTTGCCAATAAGTCAGGCGACGAGTGGCGAAAGTAGTCGATATGCGTAGGTATCAAACGACAGGCGCCCGCAAAATTCAAAAAGCACGTGATTATTGGTTATGTTTGAAGTGCATCACACGATTGACGTTTCTTGCTGTTTCTCGGCGTTATTGTATTTTAGACAGTTGTAGTTAAAAATGGATATTTTTGATGATTTTGAGGCGTTATTCGAAAATGATGTAGTTGACATAATGAATATAGTAAATCGCGAGCGACGTGAATATACGGTACGTCCACGACCGGATAATTTGAATATGTGGGACAATAATGAATTCATTAAAAGATACAGACTGTCAAAGAATACTGTGAGAGATCTATTACCTCAAATCGAAGACAATCTGCAGAAATAAACGATGAGGAACCTGCAGTAAATAATCAACCACCTAGGGAAGCTGTGGTTGGTGTAATAAGGCAAGAGAACGAAGCAGTTAGATTGTTAGAAGAACACTAATTAATTATTTTCAAACTTTATTATAATTTAGTTTATTATCTTATAAATAAACATACTGTCATAATGACTATTTTTTTAATATAAAAGATTATAATTCATTTTATTTTAAACAAATTCTAACCTATAAACATAAACAAACGTAATCTAACTATTAAATTTAAATTGTCGGTTGCATACTCTATTTCGCTTCTAACCATACGCATTGGTGTATGGCTATCTTTGTTTACTGTTTACAATGAAGTTGACCCGAACGAGTTTTTACTACCAACATAACTAATGTTTTCACCATTCGAGTTATTGGCCACATAACTATTGGGAGGATAAAGTAGGGTGGAAAGACGGGTACTACTTATTTGACGAATAAATCTACCCAATAAAGTTATTTGTCCAATAGTTACTGGGTACTTTATTTGGAGATGGAAAGACCGGGCCTTAGTCTAAAGGCCTAAATAATCCCAGGAGTACTGGGTTACATTAATAGTTTAATTTTATACAAGATTGGACACCCCTCGCCCCCGCCCCCAATGTTTATATGCCACTAAGAAAACATATTGTAAAATAAGCCGATACTGGTTTAACACCTGGCCTCCAAGATCGCCAGATTATAAGTTATAAAATAAAATTATAATTACTTACTTTCATTTACAAAGCAGTCCACAACTGTCGAGTTTTATTTTGAAGTCTATCAATGACTGCCATTGACATCAAATTATTAAACAAGAGAAACAGTGCTACCTACCAATATTCATAATACAACCACGGCCCCAATTCCCTTCTTTCTGAATCCTCTTCTACTTCATCCTTATTCTCAAGGTCACTAGCTATAAAATGGCGGCCGCTACGATTTTGTGAAAATTTCGACTTACTCAAAAACAGGTTGACAGATCGCATTAAAATATTAGGTCGTGATAGCCCGCTAGAGACACAATGTTACTGTGCACAAACATTTTCGAAAAGTTAAACCTGTAAAGTATAATTAACTTAAAAAAAAAAAGAAAACCGACTTCAAATAAAAACACAAAAGTGACATAAGTTAACTAAAAAGCAAAAAATAAATGTTTTTTATACAACAGTTTAATACTTATTTGTTGTTCCGTTTAATGTAATTAAGAAATTGTTGTTTATTATATAATTATTAATTGTTTTATAATTTTTAAGTCTGTGCCAAGTAAAACATAGAAATTCCAATCTAATTTGTTATTGCAGCAAGGTATATAATTTTTATGTTTTACTTGGCACCGACTTAAAAATTATAAAACAATTAATAATTATATAATAAACAACAATTTCTTAATTACATTAAACGGAACAACAAATAAGTATTAAATTGTTGTATAAAAAACATTTATTTTTTGCTTTTTAGTTAACTTATGTCACTTTTGTATTTTTATTTGAAGTCGGTTTTCTTTTTTTTTTAAAGTTAATTATTTTACAATTTTAAGTGATGGGTAGACCTAGTAAGGATTCTTCTCGAATGAGGAAACGACGGCTTGTTGAAACGGAAGATGAAATACGGAAACACTAAAAAGTCGGTTAAAAAATAGATTTTGAGGAGTATCTTCGAAGTTCAAGCTCCAATACCAATGAAATTATAATGGGACCACCTTGGAACTATACTGAACCCAACACAAAAAAATCATTAAAATCGGTTCATAAACAAAAAAGTTATGTCCGAACATGCATAAAAAAAACATATATACAGACGAATTGAGAACCTCTTCCTTTTTTTGAAGTCGGTTAAAAATAGTTTAGGTTTTCTTTTTTCTTCTTCTGTCCTGACTTCTGATGGTCCTTGAGATGCTATTCTGTCTTGCGTATTTTCCAGTTGTAACAATTTTGGACTGTTCCCCCATAAAGGATGGTCTTGTAGTTTGGAAGGATTCATTCCTCTGGATACCAGATCGGCTGGATTTAAGCAAATATCTAAACTAATATCTAAACTGGCCGACTATATGCGTTCATTGCTTTGCTTTGCAACGTTTCCTCGCTGCACTATAGGGGGCTTTACTGTTGTAATTCGCCTTTAACTTTATTTCTACTAGCATTTATATATGCTTATTTGTTTGGTTTCAATTATGGTTAGAATTATGTTCACCTGATGAGTTTCAATAAAAACGAAACATGCATGTAGTGATCTATTCTATTCTTCGATGACAAAACAGATATGCGAGCGAGTTAACACTTTCAACGCTATGTATAGACAGTTTGGCGAACGCGTTATTGCGTCGGCGAAATGCTTATAAAAAAGTATATTATCAGGACATTGAGATGGAATTTCCCGAGGAATGCATTTATTTTAAGGAATTTTTAGATAACATAGACTCTAAAGTTTCAAATAAATCTTCAACTTATATTCTGAAATTTATACGCCAAAAAGAAATAATTGCAACATTTCCAAATACTGAAGTGTCCTTAAGAATTTTGCAACCCTAGCAGTAACAAATGCTAGCGGCGAGCCATCTTTTTCCACGTTAAAACGGGTTAAAACTTATTTTAAAAAAACTGTGCGAACTGGCCGTGTTAAACGTTAATTCCGACATGATCAGGAACATGTCTTTTGATGATTTGATTAAAGATTTTGCTGCCAAGAAGAAGTCCAGAAAGCGACCTATTATTATCTAATCTACTGGACAACAAAGCTCTCATTGTTTTATTCGCATTTCTACTTATTTAACCAATTTTTATTATTACTGTTTGTCGTTTCTCTAATACAGAGTGATTTTGGAAACCGGGCCACTATTGCCAACTTTTTTATTTTTACAGATACAAAGTTGGTTAAATTAGGAAAAACGTGTAACTTTTTCTTCTGACTACGATGGTGGAAAACGAAAAAACAATTGCGCATCGCGTTTTCAAGTTATTTGTTAAAATGACTGTTTTTTAAACGGAACGCCCTGTATTTTATTATATTTTTTAATTGAAAATTTTATTCTCTTAAAAAATCATAAGTTCAAACTAGGATTAAATTAACAAATAAAGCCATATTTTAACTTTTAATGGTTTAATAACATAATCGTAACGGCCGTGAAGCAAAAGCTACTTGTTTTATGGTATAGGTTAAAATATCATTAAATTAATATGTATAAGTAAGTAACTGCTCTTATTGGGCACTATCATTATCTAGACAGACATATCTTAACTTTTAATACTTTAATAACATCATTGCAACAGCCGTGAAACAAAAGGTAGAATTCGCTTGTTTTATTGTTTCTATTTTGACATTTAGCAGTTGTGCTAATTTTATTTAACATTTAAGATGTACATTGGCCCCCATGGTCACCTGACATGAATCGCTAGATTTTTTTTGGGGATATCTATAGGATGATATTTATTGATAGATACAACAGTGTAGAGATATAGTCGCATCCATTACAAGTTACAACTGCAGTGTAAACATTGCTCACGGAATGCTACGTCGCGTCGGGCGTCGAATACTGTAGTTCAAGAATTTACTGCTGTCTAGATAATGGTAGTGTCCAATTTGAACAGTTACTATGATAATTACTAGTATACAAATTAATTTTATGATATTTTGACCTACACCATAAAACAAGTAGCTTTTGTTTCGCGGCTGTTACGATTTATGTTATTAAACCATTAAAAATCAAAATATGGCGTTATTTGTTAATTTAATCATAGCTTGACCTTATACTTTTTTAAAGACAATAAAATGGATAATTTAAAAATATAAAAAAATACAGGGTGTTTCGTTTAAAAAAAAGGTATTTTTACCAAATAACTCAAAAACGCGATTCGCATATGTTTTTTCGTTTTCACCATCGTAACCAGAGGAAAAAGTTACACTTTTTTCCTAAATTAACCAACTTTGTAACTTTAAAAATAAAAAAGTTGGCAATAGTGGTCCGGTTCCCAAAATCACCCTGTATATACCTATGAGTTATGTATATTATTTTCATTTGCAATGGTTTTGACATATTTCGCTGATGCGTGCAAAACGCCGAGGAAGCGATCTCATCTGTTACCCTACCCTACCCTATGGAAAAAAAATGTTTATTTATAATTATATGTACATATATTCAAGAATTTTAATTTTTCATTTTTGTTCTGTTTAAAGCGACATATATAGCCAGCGTACATTTATATTGTTCGCGAAATTGATTAAAATGATTCGGTATGTGACTGCATATGTAAATGTAACATACATATGTTGTTCCTTTTTAATTCCTTTTAGTTTTGGATTCCTTTTTGTTTTAATGCCAAAATATTTTCAGTAAACTAAACTTTTCGTTTTAATACAAAACCTGGATACGCTGTGTATCACAATAATAGCCAATTTTGCGTAAAACTGTGTATTTTGCTAAAAAATAATTAAAATTTTCCGGCGGAGAACCCCCGGACCCACCAGACGGGCCCCTAACCTTCGTTACAAGGGTGCAAAAGTTGGCTGTGCCTAGGGGTGAATTACACCTAATAGCGGCACTGAACACACCTATCAAGAACATAACTGAGTTATCTACAAAGCGCAGAGATACAGCAGAGCTGCACGTATGTTTCCTGGAATTAAAATTTAGTAAATAGATGCTAAAAACTACCAAGCTAGCATAATGAGTATCTATCATTTTAGTTCCAACACGTGGGTAACACGTGCGTAGCATAAGAATCCAATTCAACTCTCTTAAATGGATTTTCGATAAGCACTCTCTAATAAAATTATTGTAAATTGATACCCACATTGTCTGTGTGTCAAAATGCACAAAATTTTAAATGTGGTTTACCGATAAAAACCTGCATTCGAATTTTAGTTTTTAAATGTTTGCTGTCAATATCACACAATGAATTATCACAAAATAGCAGACAGTGGAAACAAGTGAAAGCATTTTCTTACATGGCATTCACAATCCAAAATTATTTTGCACGGACATCGTACATCACCACTAAATACACAACCGACAACTGATTTCACACTACTACGTCGTGTACGTGCGAATTCCGCAAATTAGGCGGCTATTGACATGCGCTTATCACGGACATCTGACAGCATCATTCTCGGAAGTTGTGGGTTCGTGACCCTGAAGTCTTTAAAGCGCAGATACTTCTATCCTCTTTTAGCTTGTGTAATATCAATTTTACCACAATGAGCTTTATATTTCACTCTTATTTATTTGAAGGCATTTTAAGCCGGCGGGCGGCTTTATTCGGTGGCGTATAGCTGAATTGGGGACTGACAGCCAAATGACCATCGCATAGATTCGTTTAATGAGCGCGAAATACTCAAACATTCAAACGTTGTCGGATCCTGCGGCAGCTCTTTAATAAACGTTCTCGCATAGAAATCTCATACAAAAGTTAATATATAAAGTAGTTTTTAAATATCAAAGTGTATAATATGTTATGTACTCAGACAAAAAGTAATTATTTATTTATTCTTATTTCATTGGGAGGTTACTGACCATTTGACCCAATGGAGAAACCGCCACTGGACTTGAACGTGTTTCTAAATAGTTTGGCATGAATTTAAGCAGGAATGTTTCAATTTTAAATGATTTAGCTCAACTTGCTTACGATACATTTAAAAACACGAGTTGTTACGGAATTATAGCCTTCGGAAAGGGTTTCAGCTGGATAACCCCTACAGCTACTTAGCCGAGCATGTTCGATTTGATGTCGCAGTAGCTATTAAACCTAAAATATGAAATCAAGATGCATGGATATGGATGAAAATAAAAACGGCCATAATTTCTGTCTTAAGTTCAAGTGAAGTGCTTTGTTCGTTTTTTGGAAAATACTGGATTTTTGATATAATTGTTGAAAGTATGAAAGTAAATAACGTAAAAGTGTTGTCATATTTCAGAACCATTATTATCGCCAGGCGGTCTCTTTTTTTTTAATAGTATATAAAATTTACTGCAATGCAGAGTATGTAGAATACGTATATTATGTAGAATCATATGTAGAACCTGTACCATGTTAAATAAAACTGGTATATCTATCTATCTTTTTTTATTCAGACGTACCGCACTGCAAAAAATTTTTTAATTATCGGCAACTATAAAACGACACAGAAGTCGGCTCCATAAAAAAATATACAACAAAATTGCACCCTTTAAATCGTTACATCTGGGACAAAACCCCTCTTGCCCCACCCTAACTTCGGCACTGGTCGCAGTTATTTTTGGTTTTTAATTTTGTACCATTTTGAGATATTTAATTTTAATTTAATAGACTAACATTATTGTAAGTGGCCTCCGCTACTAGAAGCCACATATTTACGCGTACATTATATAAGGCGCAAATTCGTTTGTACATTGAACCGTTACACTTTTCAATGCAGATAAGCTAATTCAAGTTCATAGAAGATGTTCGGCTTATTGGGAGCCTGATTTTTTTAGGGCGTATGAAATGGAAATGGGGAAACGTACTAAGTTTAATTAACGTTTATCCTGCTTTGTTTACAAAGAAAGTTTTCTGGGAATGTTACAGAATTATTATGGAGGATTTTTTCCTGGACGGTTCTCTTCCTTAGCAATTTTTTTAGGGTTTTATTCAGCTTTTCTATGGGGTTTTTTCCGGTAATTTTTTTACCCATTTTTTCTAGATTTCTAGATTCACAAGGTTCTTACACCATTTAAGCAAGCACTTGCGCCTTTGGCAACCATCTATCTATACAGGGTGTTAATTACATACGTGGACGAACTTTACAGGGTGATTCCTTGATTAATTTTAAGACAAAAAGTTTATATAAGCATGGGACCTACGGCTTTGTTTTCAAAATACAGGATATTGAAGTACTTAAAAAATTTTGTTCAAAAATCTAGAAAACGCCTAAAGGTGTTCTATTGAAACTTGGTGTAGGTTAGTATATTGCATAAAGTGGCATTTTTTGGTCAAATAAATTTAATTTATTTCCACCTGTGGCTTGTATCGGGGCCACCTCAGTTACGTTATTTTAGAAAAATCTGGTACGCCACTGTTTTTAGTCAATATGACAAGGTTTTTAGCTTTATCTATTAAAACGACACATAAGTTGTTTCGTTTCTTTTTTTTTTTGGTAGAATGAATCGTTTTCTAGAAAAACGAAAGAATCTCTTGAGACAATGCTCTTTAGTTGATTATTATAGCAATAGTGTATGTAAATAATTTTTAGATTTTATTGTCCTGTTTTGTAGGTCTTGAAACTTTTGTTTTATAAATAATTAATAATTATAATAATCAAGGCTCACTTTGTTATTTTTATGGAAATTAATTTTATAGTGAACAGAATTGCAGAGCTAGAGATTTTTTCGTTTTTCTCGAAAACGGTTCGTTCTACCAAAAAAGAAAAGAAACAACTTGGGTGTCGTTTCAATAGTAAAGCTAAAAAATTTGTCATGTATTGGCTAAAAAACAATGGCGTACCACATTTTTCTAAAATAACGTGACCGAGGTGGCCCCGATGCACGCCATTGGTGGAATAAAATAAATTTATTTTGATCAAAAAATGCCACTTTATGCAATACTAACCTAACCTAACCTAACCAAGTTTCAATAGATAACCCCTAGGCGTTTTCCAAATTTAAAAAAAAATTTTTTTTTAACATTAACGTCCTGTATTTTTAAACGAAGCCGTTTAGGTCTCTTGCTTATACAAACTTTTTGTCTTAGAATTAATCAAGGAATCATTCTGTAAAGTTTTTCTACGTACTCAATTTTTTATTGCTTTGCTGTGTAGCACTTACCCACAAAGTTCGTATAAATTATTTTCGCAACTATGGGAAACACTCAGACCTTCATGGCAACTTGATTTTAATTTCTAAAATTGCATATTAGCAAAAATGTTGTTAGACTGTTCCATCTTCAGGAGGCTGTAACTCCCCAAGAAAGCATTACGCACTCAAACTTTTTTAGTTAAAATAAACGACTTCACCTGATTTTCATATACGGCTAGGTTAGGTTATAATAATCTAAGCCCTGAATTTACCGATATAATCAAAATATAAGCATTTAATGAACTCACTGTTAACGATGAACACTATAAAAAATCCAAATTCATCTTGTGTTTAGATAGGTACGCTTATTTTAAATTAATTGCTTTTCTTTTTTAAGTTTTTGAGGTTTTTTCCCTAGAGACTTTTATTCCGGGGACTTTTAATCGGTGGCTTTTTTCGGGGGACATTTTTCCGAGGATATTTACCAAAAGACTTTTTTCCAGGAGACTTTGTTCCCGAAATTTTTTTTCCATGGATTTTTTTCCGTAGACTGTTTTTCCTAGATTCAAAAGAGGATTAAATTATCTACACGTTATGTACGAAACGTTTTTCGTAAAATCAATAGTTCTATGGTAGGCGGAAAAAAGTTTCTGGAAAAAAGTCACGGAAAAAAGTCCCCGAAAAAAGTCTCCGAAAAAAAGGCTCCGGGAAAAGAGTTTCTGGAAAAATCCCCGGAGAAAACGTCCCTTGGAAAGAAGTCTCCGGAAAAAAGTCTCCTGGACAAACGTCACCAAAAAAAGTGTTTTTAAAAAGCCAACGATAGAACCGATTTGCAGTTAAACCGGTAATTTTGCTTTTGTGACCAGAAAGTGCATCAGTTTTTTTAATTATATGTAATAATAATAATAATAATCTAGCAATTCAACTAGCACCGAATTTACTGGTATAATCAAAATACAAGCTTTTTAATAAATTCAGTGCCAACGATGAACACTATAAAAAAATGCAAGTTAATCTTAACTTATTTTATATTAAAAACATTTCTGTGTCATGAGTTTTGCCTTTTTTTTTAAGATTTGCAGTTTTTGCCCCTAGAGACTTTTATTCCGGGGACTTATTTTCTGTGACTTTTTTTCCAAATGACTTTTTTCCGAATACTTTTTTTTCTAGGGGACTTTTTTCCGGAGACTTTGTTTCCTAGATTCGTTTCGATGTAGCAGCTGAGTAAATCAAGCATATTTTACCACTTGCTTGAACTTTCGTTTTCCGCATGTAATTCCTTTATTATCAATTTCAATCGACCCTTATTGTCGTAGGGCAAAATAAAATTTAATCACATATCTGAGTTTAACAACTCCACACGTTGCAAAAGCAAAAGCTCTTGTTGGATAGCTGTCTAAAGTTGTATTAATTTTTAAACAGATTAGATAAATATTGAAATTGTTTTTAATAAATTTTCAATTGCATTTAAACGTATTTTTATTTCTGTGAGTCCCTAAACCGTTAAAAGCGGATTCGCTAATAAAAAAAACATCAAACATCTCTTCTAAAGTCGGCGTATATAAAAATATGTGTCTATTAATAATGTTACATAATAATAATAAAAGAAAATGATAGAAGATCCTACAGCAAACATTGATAATATTAAGTGCACTGTAATGACCCGATTAGGGCCATAGGGTTCGTTTAGAAATCAGACATTACATGTTCCAAACTACATCTTTATTCCAACAATGCACAAACATGAATGCATCTAAATTCCATATATTTAATACAAAGTTACTTATTAGTTATGTGCTTATTAAACAGAATAAGCAGTATTGCACATTATGGTGGACTTTGTAAGGCGAACGAACCAACGAAGTATTCGCTGAATGTTAATTATTAAAATTAACATAGAAAATAATTTAAAATATTATTTGATTCATTTACCATTACAGCACACACAGGTTATTTAGTTACTGACGTCTAGATTTTTTTTAACGGAACATATTTGTTTTCTTATTTGATTTAATAGGGATGGTAGTTCTTTTTGCAACGTTGCATGGGAAAATTATCGAAACAATGGATACATTACGTTAGAATTAAACAGCGACTTGTTTTTCTCTAATGCTTTATTAAATGTTGGAATATTTAAATCAAATGTTTAATTAAGGATTGATTTAAATCTACAATGATTTATTAAAATAGAAAGCATTTAGCTAAATGTGTCTATATACTATAATAAATATTGTGACAATTTGCGTTAAATGCCGTGAATTTTTGTACATTTTGTATGTTTTAGCGTTGATTGAAAATAATATAATCAATGGTTTTAGATATACCCGTACATTCTCACCCATATCCATTGATGTTTTCCTGGTTATAGGATCATATGGTTTAGTTCTGTGAATACCAAACATTTTGCCTAAATTAATCTTACGTTTTCATTTTTATTACATTTTAACTTATCTGTATTTATTTATTTGACTAGCTTAATAAAGCTCAATGAAAATAGATAATATGATAATATTAAAAACTTTCCTTTCTAATGAACCAAGGGCAAAATAAATTTAGTTATAAAAAAAATAGGCAAATGTAGCTCTTACATCTCAAGCAGTTCTATTCTCCTAGTAATTCAACGTGGTATTTGATTCTGAAAGGACAAAGTGCACCAATCAGCAATGTTGTTTACAAGTCAGTCGGTTAGTGATTCGGCAACCGAAAACAAAAGTGGACTCTTAACACTCATCTTTAGTTTAGCTGTTATCTGCTAGCTGGCTCACCATATTAAAAACAACCTATAGATGATTTGTACATGAAATATTTTAAAACCGCAACCAAAGTTCAAAATACATTTAGTTTTAAAAACAGCAAAGTCTAACTCTTACATCCCAATCAGTTCTGTTCTCCTTGTAATTCAACGTGGTTGTTTGAGTTTAAAAGGTAAAGTGCACCAATCACGAAACAGTTAGTTTAGTTAGTTTATTTACAAGTCATTCAATCGGTTGGTGAAACCTTACGGATTCGAAAACAAAATTAGAGCACAGCTCCAAAGTTTTTACGTCAATGAACCCTGAAATTTTAAACCCTAAAAGTTAAATAACGGTCTTCTTCGTCGTCGATTCCTCATTACTGAGAAGTCGTCCAGGAGCGGACTGTAATTTCAGATAAACAAAAAAAAATATTTTTTAGTAGGTTAACATATTTAAAAACAAATTTGTTGATTTATTCAGCAATCACAATCGATTGATTTTGACAACTGTATCTCAACGCTCACGTACATAAAGAGAAAGAGAAAGAGCACAGGACACTTCGGTGCAACTAAGATCTAATATGTATTCATTCATAAGTTATAAACAAATTTGTAAATGCTGCTGACTGCATATTATAGAAATACCAAAAACTCTAACAAGCCACGCATTTGTTACATTGTTTCTTACAGACTTCCTCGACTTCTTCACGAAATTGTTTCTCAGATGCTCAGTGGCGTAACGCAAACCGTAGGGCCCCCCTGCAGACTTTTTTAACAAGCCCCCACCCCCATCTCCAGTTTCGTTACAGGAACATTAACATTAACAAAAATAAGATATATCTACGTTTACCAGTCACATATCAGGATTATTATTTTAAATTTAAATTTTAATCATTACTACAACTATAACACCCCAGCAGGTTTACCTTACTTTCGTTGCTGATAATCTTGTGGGATAACAACACAATATTGTCTATTGACAACCTTAGTTTTAAGAAAACGACTTGCATTCGCGTATTTTTAATGGTGAATTCCTTTGTGATTTCGTCCATGCTCAACCTTTTAGTATTTTCTACTTCACTTCTATACGCAGTTAAACAGTTGGGAAACTGTTAAATTTTAGCAGTATTTTAAGTGATTTATCCTTTTCCATTTTTTTCCATACATTTTCGTGTTTAGTTCCATTCCTTGTTTTGTGTACTTTCTACATAACCTAAAAACATTAAAAGTTGCTACATTTATAGTTATAGACCCTATCTGTTAGTGCGCCGCCTGGTGGATTATCTTTGAGTTCAGCAGTAAGATGATATCTGAGAACTCCTCGTGGTTACGTTTAGTGAAGTTTAAAATTTTGAACTGGCTGCACTGTACCTGAACAGTACTTAAGCTGATTTCGACCGTTAGACTTCTTGTACACTAGGGTGGAGCGCTGTTATATGGGGAAAAAACAAAATTACGAGTATCGTTTGCGCGGGGTGCGGGATTGATGCTATGTCACTTACTTATTACGGTTGTAAAATATTTTGGAAAAATATTATGATTTAGTACTGCCGCAAGGTCATCAAAATGTTTAAAATTACAAGAAAAATGACTTTGTTTGAAGGCATATTTTTTCAGTTTAAAAACAATATTTATACGGATTTGTTGAGTTATCTAGAGAAAACTGTTCAATTATCAAATTAAACCAACATATTTTGGACGATAGTCCTAATATTTGCAACTATTGCCAGCCCCACTTATGGCGTATTTCGCTCATGCGCCCGTGTGTGCGCCGTGCATCGCATGATTCATTGTTTTAGTAGGCGTTGTTCTGTGGTCGTGAGCTTTTGATTGTCTTTCCATTACTCTCATTATATTATGGCTTTACGTAGTAGTGACGCAAAATGTCCTGTATTTGGTTCGGGGAGCGAATTACCAAATAACATCTTACCAACTTACGATGATGTTATGAAGCTATTCATTTTGGTAGCCAATAGTGCAGAAAAAAAGCAATATAAGAACTTGGTGCATGACACTAGTGAAATCGTAACTACAAAAGTGGAAGCAATGTGGCGTAAAGCTTCAATACCCATTGTAGAACATCGCACAATCGTAGCGCGGATTAAAGCATATCACGGCAAGTATAGAAATATTTTAAAATCGTACAAAAATAGAAAGAATGTGCACAGTTACAAAGATAAATTATTAAAATTTATAAACGAGAGCAAGAGTCTATTCGACATTGCAACTTGTAAATGTAAATCATTCGATGAATGTTCCTGTGAAAAAAGCCGAAAAGTACCTACAAAAGAGCGAGAGTTTTTAAGCGATCAGCGAGGTAACCGAAAAATGATGATAGGTTCCTTAGACCGAGTCTCTACAAAGAAAAACGAAATTAACATGTCTAGAAAACATACACAGGAAGCATTAAGAAAAGCGATATTAATGTCTGATGCTGGAGCCAGTAACAGCTCCACTACAACAAGTTCGAGGGTAAGAACAATTGCACAAAATGACAGTCTAGTTTCTCAAAATAACCCACCTTCGCTTCCGTCTGAAACCACAGTTACTGCCACCACTACCAGCAATTTATTTCCGATTGTGGCCAGAACATTGGACCGTTATGGTGTTTCTGATAGAGCGGGAGCTGCTATCGTGTCTGCCACTTTACAAGATATCGGTTTGATCACCCAGAATGATACAACAAAAGTTGTAGATCGTAGTAAAATTCGTCGATCTCGTTGTAAAGCTAGAACTACATTAATAAGCACTCCTCTTGATTTTAAGCAAGAATATTTTGGAATATTTTATGATGGTCGAAAAGATAAAACTTTAATTAACGAAGAGAATCGTCGAAGAGTTGTTAACGAAGAACATATTAGTTTGCTAAAGGAAACCCTGCTCTGAATACATAGGACATATTTCTCTGAAATCTGGCGACGCAAGAACCATATTTAGGCACATTCTTTCATTTCTGTCCTTGAAATCGATTTATTTTAACAATATTTTAGCTATTGGCTGCGATGGAACCGCAGTAAACACTGGAAATAAGGCTGGGATTATTCGTAATGGGTTTTTTGGCCACTCCGAAAATATATTGATTGGGATGTTAGCCGACGAAAGAAAACATATTAAAGAGCTAGCACTTCGGAGGATTTTAAAATTCCGCCAAACATCCTCAGGACTTGCACCGATTCGCGTTTTTAAAGTACCTACTTTAAACTTTTTTTCCGAGGACTACGTCGATTTAATAGATTGGAAAAATACGAATGAACCTCCACTAACTAAAATAATAAATACGCAAGTGATTTCCGAGGCAATTAGTGACCTAAACCTCATAGAGAGAGAAATTTTGGAAAAATTTCGTCTGATGCCCTGTCACACTCAAGCAACTGAAAGATGCGTAAAATTGGTAACTGAAGCCTGTGCTGCCGTTTGTGGTCCTGAAAGGAGAGAGGGATTTATAAAAAATAAACTAGAATCTCAGCGTATAATGCCAATTTTCAATACAAAGAAAGACTATCGTCCCCAGTAATTAAGTATTTTTCAGTTTATATTTTTCTTTCAGAAAGTAGTCAAAAACATGTCGTTATTTAATTTTTCATAATGTATGATATTTCCCTAACCTACAATTCTAATAAGAACCTAATTATTGTTAAAAAAAAGTTGTTTTATTTCATATTGTCTAACACCACAACTTTGAAGAAAAAAAAACTTTCTCATTGCGGCAGTACTTAGAGTTAAAATATCAAAAAATGTTCAGAATAATTTCCATTTGTATTCCTATCGAGCATCTTTTCCACACCCCGCCAAATTATTTTTCAAAAAAAAAAAAATTCGCTCCACCCTATTGTACACGTGCTTAGTGCTAGCAGTTAATGGTTAATGCATCAATAAATTAAACTAAGAGACAAAATATTACTTTGAATTAAGCGTTTCTAAAAGGTAATAATAGACAGTCTTGTATATGCAGTGCAATGCGTATGTGTGTCGGTTTTGATTTTGTTTATAATTAACTAATTTATTGTTGGGTTTTTACAGGTATATCAAACGGTAAATTTCTCATAAATTCATCTACAACTAGACAAGAATGGACAACAATGAAGCCCTACATAAAGCTATTCGCAAAAATGAGTAAGTAAACATTTTCAACTTTAGATTGTTTTGTGTTTCTTGTTCCGGTTAATAATAAGTGTAAAACAGTAAAATCTAATGACTCTTTGTTTTCTCTTAAATTGGCGTCTTTGACCAGATAATTTTGAAAAAATTATGAATAAAATACTGCGTTTGTCGCACAAAAAGTTTGAATTTTTTAGCTTATCTTTTTGTGTGATCAAATCTCTACAACTAGGAACGTGCACCAAAATAAAATACAGTTTTGATTTTCGGTTACGGTTTGATGCTATTTCAAATTTCGGTTTCGATTAGGGTAACTGGAATTTACCGGCTTTGAGGTTTTATAGATGTAAGAATACATTGAATTCAAAGCACCACATTAAAATAAATGTTAACCACTTTAAAAATTCAAATTTTGTGGATTGAAAAATACCGAATCTACGAAAAAAATGCTCTGAAAAAAAATTCTGCAAAAAAAACGTGGAAAAGAATCCTCGGAATACAATCCTTGGATAACTAGTATGCCAACGAAACTCGTGCTATGAAAGATTTTTTTAAGAGCAATTGAACATACTATTCGATTCGTCTGATTTTAAAACATTGATTTTATTATGTATATTTGTGTTTTTATTTAATCAATATGTTTGCCTTTACTTAAAAACTTTTAGAGCTGACTTTTTATTGGTTATGTTTTATTTTATAATTTTAAAGTGCTGCGAAAGTAAGTTAGGACAGATGTCTTGAAGTAGGGTAATTTACTGAATCTAGGAAAAAAAGACCCCGAAAAAAAAGTCCCCTGGAAAACACTTCTCCGGTAAAAAAAAGTCACAGATAGGAAGTCCCCGGAATAAAAGTCTCTAGGGGAAAAACTGAAAAACTTTAAAAAGGAAGACAAAACTCATGAAAACAGAAATGTTTTTAAGATGAAATTGCATTTTTTTATAGAGTTTTCATCGTTGGCAGTGAGTTTATTAAACAGCTTATATTTTGATTATACCGGTAAATTCAGGGCTACTTGATTTGCTAGATTATTATTATTATTATTACAAATAATAAAAAAAACTGATGCAGTTTCTGGGCATAAATACAAAATTACCGACTTCCAGTTTAACTGAAAACGATTCTATCTTTGACTTTTGAAATGGAACACTATATTTTTTTAAGTTAATTCTATCGTATTTTTACCTCATTTTGTACATTTAATTTAATAATAAACAAAAAAATTCTATTGACAAAAGTCGCCACATTATTATCTTTAAAGCGCTACCTTATATGAAAATAATAATAATGATAATAATAATGCTTTATTGACCAACAGGAAAACCCCAATTAAAGGACAAGACAAGAATATGCAGATATTTAGATACACTACCTAATAAATACAAACACATATAAGTGTAAGAAACTTAAAATACAAAATATAACACATATGTAAACAAACAATTCTGACATACTTTCTTTGAAACATTTACCAGCTACAGTTAGAATTTCGGATAACTTACAAGAAAATATATCAGGTAAAGTCGTTTATTTTAATCGACTCTTATACGGGGTTTTTAATATCCAACACTATTTTTGGTGACTTGGAGACTTTTTTCCCGCAGATATTTTTCCAAGGGACTTTTCTTCAGCGGACTATTTTTCCATAGGACTTAATTTCCGGAGACTTTTTGTCCGGGGACTTTTTCCCGCGTACCTAATTTACTAAACAAAATATTACCGTTTACCGTTTAAGTGGATACTTTAATTTCTAAATCCATCAAAACTACTGAAAGCAAAGTAATTAAATGTTTTCTACGGGATTTTCCGCCTACCAAAAATATCTTTCATGATATAGAAGTGCAGTACAATATGAGCAAACAACCGTAAACTAATTGTAAATGCTGCATGTTGTAAAAATCATCAAATACGTATTTATACGTAATAAAGGTACTCTAAATCAATAAACATCGAAAAAAAGATAAGCAGCCTATAATCAAACCCCGGAAAATGTTGGTAGAACGAGTCCTCGCGAATCACAGGTCACATAAATAAAACATTTTGTTGCGGAAATAAAATTTCAACAATGTGTTACAACGAAATCTAAGAAAAAAAGCCTACTTTTTAAAAAATAAGATCCGTTGTAAGTTATTTATAATTTGTATTAAAAGTACTATAATAGTGTATTACAGCCTTTAATTATTAGTACTTTTAATATGAAATATAAATAAACATTAGGCGACTTTGAACCGCTCTTTGAAGACAATACTTACAACGGATCTTATTTTTTAAAAGTGGGCTTTTTTTCCTCGTTTCTACCCTCTTACTATTTGTTACTTATTGGCCCAATTTTGTTTGCCAAATTCAATGGTGGAAATTAAAAAAAAAGTTTAAACTACACTCGAAAGGTCAAATTTTAATAATTTTGTTTTGTCTTTTGTTTATGTAAATAAACCCAAAACTAGTTTTAAACATTTTAGAAGAGACAGTATGCAAGTATGTTAGCATATCTACTACAGACAGCTATACTATCTTTTTCCAGGTAAAATGGAATTAAAATGTTTTGCTTGATAAGAATGTTCTAAAAGCATTTAAATTGCACGCGCGCTCGTAATTGCCTATGCAAGCATATATAAAGATCCTTTTGATTATTTTTGTGTGATATTGATACAAGGGTCATTATACAAGGGTGGGCAAAAGTACGGAACAATGCAAATATCTTTAATACGGCAACCGAGATTTTAACAAAATGTTCTACATGAAGATTCCGATATACAGCGGATACAATGAAAGTATCGGCGATTTAAAAGGACTTCCGATTTAGCCGGAAATGATATCAACTTTTTTATTTTAAATGGAACACCCTGCATATTTTTTTTATATATCGATAGAACTCTTTTTCGCGAGTTCAGTGATAATAAGGTTTCATGCCTTTTTTTCAATAATTCTAAAGATATTGAACAATAATGTTTCGCAATTGTTATCTAGCAGCTCATGAAAACAAAAGAATGTGAAAAGCTTAAACAGTTATATAATGTTGCCAAAAATACGCTTGGTTCGTGTTGTGTTGTTTTGATGTTCGATAGATTGAGCAGTGTGGTTGCAGTAATCAATTAATTAACCATAATTAATTAAAACTGCTGAATTTAACATCAGAAATGATTGAATTAACAGAAATATCGCAAATTGTTAAATAAAGTACAAACTTCTTGCCGAGTTCCACGACGCTCAGCAAAACCAATCGTAATCAAAATTTGAAATCGTTCTCTTTCTATTACCTGAATTATTTCTGATGTTCAATTCAGCAGTTTTAATTAATTAGATATATCAAAAAATATACACGTTGTTCCATTTAAAATAAAAAAGTTGATATCATTTCCTGCTAAATCGGAAGTCTTTTTAAACCGCCGATACCTTCATTGTATCCGCCGTATATCGGGATCTCCATGGGAAAAATTTTTGTCAAAATCGAGGTTGCCGTATTAGAGATATTTGCATTGTTTCGTACTTTTGCCCAACCCTGTATGTAATATTAGATTACATTTGCTTCGAATAGAAATTTAGCGAATAGTTATTTTGGTCAATGGTCAAATACAGAATATTCGATCAGTCTCTTATAGCCTAAGAACGAATATTCGGTTTTCATTTAGTGCGCAATATTCGGCGAATGTTCGGCCTATCCAAACAATGGCCGAACATTTGACCAATTATCCGACTCGTCGAATGTTCTGTGCATTCCCAGCATCCAATTAGAGTTCAAACCTTTCTTTTTATCGTTTTTAGCATGGAAATGTTCTTGGGTGTACTGCATCAACCTGGCATTAATCTAAACGTTAGAGATCATTACAAAGATGAAACACCATTACTTAGAAGCATTCAAAACCGTAATTCTGCCATGGCAAAGCACCTAATTAAAGCAGGCTGTGATGTTAATTTAACAGATCCTAGGAAACGTAGTCCACTGGATCATGCTATAACCGTGATGCACTATGTATACTATGAAAAACGTAACAAATTGGAATTGGTGTCTATGTTACTTTACTATGGAGCTGATGCAAATGTCACAAATTGGCGCGGCGAGCCGCCTATTACGAGGGCACTTAAGTATTGTAACAAAGATGTACCTGAATTTTTGCTCAACTATTACGATGATTTTTTTTGGAAGACAGGTGGTGGAGATACTACTTTACGTTATGCTACTGAAATGGAATCTCCTCTTGTGATTGATCTGGTAGAAAGAGGAGCAGATGTGAACTGCCTTGATTCAACATATGGCCAATGTTTACTGTATTATACACAGCACAATTGTAACGCAGCAACATTTAAATTTATTTGGTCTAGAATTAGTCATGAAACTCTTTTAAACGTGGACGTTTATCCAATTTTGTTACATTACTTAAAGTATCATTCGTGTACTTCAAATTCTGAATATTTTGAATGTCTTTATTTAATGTTAGAGTCTCCCATCGCATACCTCCTTATACAAGATGGTATAAACTGGAATTATAACTACCGCAGCTATACATTCGTGCACGATGTATTGTACATGTTTGACAAGCGAAATGTATTGCCAAACGACAGATTATCTCTAATTTATCTTTTTCTGGGTTTTGGGGTTGAAATAAAATATGAAGATTTGCAATGTGCATACGAACGGTATGGATTAAACGAAGAATTCAAAGCTTTACTTTATGCTGGAAATTTAAATTACTATGATTTTACGGAACAAATTAGACATTGCAAACAATTAAAGGAAGGTTATTATACAAAAGGATTTTCGTCGTTATCTCTTGAAAAGAAACAACATGTAATCAGTCAAATTTCAGTTCCAAGTTATTACTCTGAATACAAACAAATTTTGGAAGCTTTGAATAAAGTACCTGAATTTCCATCGCTGCTTGAACTTAGTAGGAATGGCGCACAAAAATTTGTGCACGAAAATTTTGAAGTTACCAAACTTTATCAGTTTTATGATGCGGTAAATTGTTTAAAATTACCACAAGTCATGAAAGATGTAATATTACTTGAAAAACCAATTTATGCTAATTTTTTAGTATCACATAAGAATTAAATCTGTATAAGCGATAGGTCTTGATTTTGTTCATTTTTAGAAATAATTAAAGTGTAATATGCGAATGTAATAAATATTTTAAAAATGTATACTTTAATTTGGCTACTTAGTTATTTGCGATAGATAACATTGGAACAAGAGCAAACTTCTTGAGGTTTCTTAATGCGCAACTTCATAGTAAGAAAGAAGAGATTTGGTTTCAATTATGGCTAGAATAGACCACTACATGTTTCGTTCTTATTTGAACTCATAAGGTGGACATAATTCTAACCATAAATGAAACCAAAAGCAAACAAGCTGATATATGCCAGAAACTATAACATTAAAGGGGAATTACACTAGTAACGCCCTCTATGATGTGCGGTTTGTTGCTTTGCAACTTTTCCTCGCCGCACATCATAGAGGGCGTTACTAGTGTAAGAAAAAAGCTATAATGATACTAAAATCCAAATAATACCAACAACATTGGACAAACAAGTCGCCACAATAAGCTGATTTTATAGTGCAAAACAAACTGTATTCGTAACAGAAGTAGTCAGTAGAATAATAGAACTCGTTACTTACTACTACGAAATGTAAGCGTTCTTCCAGTCACTGCATAAACTTAACTTGGTACAAAGCATAATTTTAATACAAACCATTTATTTACTGATTATATAATTAGCAATTATAGGTAAGCAAAATAGGTAAATTTACCTTCGGAACAGCAAATGATGAGAAATCTTTGTTTTCGCCTTCTGATAAGCCACGCAAACAACAGTATTTTGGCATTTTTGACTAGAATATTACCGCGGTAATAAATAAATAAAAACACTTCTCAATTTTCAAGTTTATTTTAAAATTAAAAGTGACATTTATAGTTGCACCATCTGTTGATAAAATTTCCAAGGAGACCTGAGATTGTCAAAGGTTGGAGATGAAAAAAATGGAATAGAGTGCAAACACCAGTCTTCAATACATCACTATTATACCTAATATAGGTAGGAATGGGCTCTCATTTATTTTTTTACCTAATCCTCTGATTTCTGTTTGACATTCTCTGTTTTCAACAGTTAACAAAATGATGTACAAAGCTTTGGTAAGAAGTTTGTCTACCATTTACCCACCTCAATTCAGATTTTCTAAGCTACTATGTTGCTTTTGACAGACTACCATTGCATGTAAGCAATTGTTTTTAATTTTTTGTGTCAAAATCGACTAAGGTACGTACAAGTATCAAGATACTCGCAATCAGTTGAATATTATTACAGGCGGTGTCCAAAAGGAAAATTAAGAGTAGTAACTGCCATTCTGTAAAAAAATAAAGCATTTTACTAGTTTCCGAATATGGAAAGAACCTCGATATGTATGATGGGAACATCGCGACACCGAAAAGTAAAATAGGGAACGATTATCACGATAATGATGATGATTAAGAAGAATCTGTTCAACAAAAATCGGACTAGATATTCTTACTGTTTACAGAAATATTTCAAATTAAAGAAATTCCACCTCAGCGGTTTTTGCTCGTATCTAGTAAGCCATGGTTATTTAGGGAAAAACAAAATCACCAATAGATTACTTCCCCAATTTGCCATATTTCATTTCATTTAACCAACTTTGCATCTCTTGCAGTTTCGGAGATCCCTCTAGTGTACCTGATAAAGTGATAAACCAGCCAGTGTCACTTGGAAAAATAGCCAATACTTTACGTTAGCAAGTTTTTACTTTCCTATACTTTCAGGTTTCATCAAAATCATGAACACTCGAGATTTTGACAAAATGTAGTTTTCAAAAAATGTCTGTCTTTGGATGGGTGGGTATGTATGTATATGTGGTGCAGAACGGATGGTCGGATTTCGAACTTTGGAATCTAGGGATATGTCAAAAATTCACGGCGAAAATAACCTTTTAAAAACATTCGAAACCATCAGAAGCGGACGTCAGACATGTCTTTCTGTTAGCATTTTTTCCAAAACCAAACTTTATAAAATTGAAAACAGAATCCGGTAAAGACTTTCTGGCAAATCCAAAGTTTTTTCTTTACTTTCTAGCTTCAAAATGGCGGCCGCTACGATTTTTGTAAATGTTGACTTTAGCGTCTTATTACTCCTAAACAGGTTGGCAGATCACGTTGAAATATTTTGTCCTAATAGCCCTATAGAGACACGGTGTTAGGGTGCACAAAAATTTTTGAAAAGTTAAAAGCTATGAAGTGAAGAAAATTTCAAAAATCCAGTAAATTTTAAAAAAATCGCACTCAAAAACTGGCCACACGATTTTGTTTTTAAATTTCGTAAGCTCATTGAGTTGAAGCTAAGTTACAATTTGGTTCGTGTTCCAGCTCGTAAATTTCGCTCTGACGCCTTCTATAAGCTTTTGAAAATTTGTGTTTTAACGCCCATTTACTCAAAAAAGAGTCATCGGATCAGGATGAAAGTTGACGCTGAAAACGCCCTAAGGATACACAATGTTACAAGCTACTAGAACTTTTGTTACTACTGAAACTGTGAAACGAATCAAATATCAACATTTGGAATTTTTCAAAAACATACTGTGCAAAAACTGGCTACATACCGAAGGAAGGTATGGGAAAGTAAAAATGTGATTAGACTTATACATATTCAGAAGACTGTAACTCCGTAAGGAAGCGTTTTCGGACTCAAGTGTGTTGAAACTTTTTTAATTGTTTTCAGATTCTGAATCTATCCCTAAAGTGTGTCTTACCCTGTATAATTATATAAACTTCAAACCAAGTCAAGCTGAAATTTAACCATACATTTAAATTTTCCTAAAATAATGCCACAAATATCGACTTACAGAAAGAGCCAGAAAAAAAGTGACGTTAAAACCTATCACAACCTTATTTTTATGCAAGAAGGTGCACCCTCTTCTTCCCCATAATATTACTATATCCTCGACTATATCTCAGGGACGGGCTTATTAATAATCACACATGGAAATTATCACAGGCATGTGTTCTCCTAACGCCTAGCCTACTCGATCGCCAGATCAAAATCCAACAGATTTTTGCAGCGAATGAGTTTTACAAAAAGTTTGTCGTTTAGCAAGATGCTTTATCTACATTCACATCCATTCCGTATTTATAATCCAAATAAGACTTATCAGAACACGCATTTGGATATTTATTGTAACATGCGCAGACACTTCGCCGATCGTCAGATCTAAACCAGCCGGATGTGTTTTAAGTTTTCTTGAATAATCGTACAAGTTTAGAGTTAAATTTAAACCGTACCTGTATGAAAGTTGGTACCCTCCCCTCACCATTGTGACATTCCAGAGATGGGCTGGCAAATAAATGCATTTGGCAATTACCATAACTAGACGTCCACCTAAACCTTAAGTGGTATGAATAACCGCAGTTGGAAATTATCATAAGCAGGTAGTTTAACCTCGTATTTAATATAAGACACTCGTGTTTAAGCTCATATTTAGTATAGGACACTATTTTATGCATAATCTTAGTTTTAGGACAAGTAGCCCTCCCGAGGTTACAGATGTTACATTCTTTTCTTTCAATCTGTGTAATTTTGTGCTATTTTATACCTGTGGTTATACATGCAAATGCACTCGGGAAGGTTTGAGCAGTAAAGTGTTCCTTTGTGATGCCGCTAAGCTGCTTTGCAAGCAGAATTGACCATGTCTGGTAATTTGTTTAAGAGTTAAGTTCGTGGTTTTATTTCTTGCTAGCTATACTACGCTGACACAACAGTGCTCTAAATATTAGAACACACAAAACACAGGTGGTTTCCTAACACCTGTCCCGATCGCCAGATCTAAACCCAACATACTTTAGTCTAAAGGCCTAAATAATCCCAGGAGTATTGGGTTACATTAATAGTTTAATTTTATACAAGATTGGACACCTCACGCCCCGCGCCCAATGTTTATATGCCACCAAGAAAACATATTGTAAAATAAGCCGACACTGGTTTAACACCTGGCCTCCAAGATCGCCAGATTATAAGTTATAATAAAATAAAATTATAATTACTTACTTTCATTTACAAAGCAGTCCACAACTGTCAAGTTTTATTTTGAACTCTTATCAATGACATTGCCATTGACATCAAATTATTAAACAAGAGAAACAGTGCTACCCACCAATATTCCTAATACCTATAACCGCGACCCTAATTCCCTTTTTTCTGAAACTTCTTTTACTTTATCCTTATTCTCAAGGTCACTAGCTATAAAATGGCGGCCGCTACGATTTTGTGAAAATTTCGACTTACTCAAAAACAAGTTGACAGATCGCATTAAAATATTTGATCGTGATACCCCTCTAGAGACACAATGTTACTGTGCACAAAAATTTTCGAAAAGTTAAACCTATAAAGTAAAATAGTTTTTCAAAGATTCGGAGTTTTCTGAAAAATGTTGCTCAAAAACCGGCTACACGTTATTTTTTAAATTTTATAAATACGTAGAACTGAAGATGAGGTACATTTTGATTCGCGTCCCAGCTATCAAAAAAATGTTTTGATATCAAAAATATCAAAATTTTGACTTTTTCAAACACATACTGCTTAAACAGTAGCCACACGAATTTTTTTAATTTCGTAGACCTGTAGAGGCTATGGATCAGCTACATTTTGGTTTGTGTCCCAGTTTACTAACTTGTTTGTGACACCTTCTATGAATTTTTAAATATAAGATTCCAACACCTTCATTTAGTAAACGGGGGCCAATAAAAAATTTTTGTTTAGGCTAAATTGCTCATGAGTAATAGTAGAATAAATATCTCAGCTTAGTTTTTAATTTATATATAATTAATTTTTGGTAGACGAATTTGTCCGTTTTTTTGGTTTTTTTTTATTCCAAGGAATTTTTTTCCAGAAAATCAAACGCCTGTACCTGTACGAAATGTTTCGCTCATTTCTTTGGTTCCTGAAGGAGGTCCAATTTATGTATTTCCGTCAAAATCTGCTACTCGAAATTTTTCGTGACACCAATACTTCCCTATAAATACAAAAAGTATAGGATAGTAAAAAGTAAAGAGTAGTTAGTTTTAGAATAAATTAATTCATTACAAATAAATATGATTGGGATGGCAGGCACATTTAAGTACCTTTCAACACCAAACCGCAACACTCAAGTGTTAGGAAAGCAGAAAGTTTCAAAGCTTAAATTGGAAAATATAAACGACTTTGTTAAAGATTGCCTACAAAATGTAGATGACTTCATGCATTCAGTTAGTGCAATTGCACTGGGATAATTTGGGACTAGGTTTAGAAAATTTGCGGGTTCAAAGAAGCATTTTACGTACCTGTCGTTTATTTTGCAGTGTGGAACGAGTTTTGCATACCATATGCCTTCCAGAGGTTGCATAGGTTTAATAAAAAACGATTATCGTTGTTAAATTATTGTAGTTTCCTAAATAATTAAACTTTAAATTTTCGATAATATTTTAAAATTATACAAAAAACAAAAGTGAATGTGGCGACATTCTTTCTGTATTTATTTATTTTCTATTATCTCATTTTTTTAACCACCAGCGTATAGAGTACGAAAAAAAGCCTTGAATTTGACCTAAAGTCTGATATCAGATTACATTTTCTGTTTTTATAAAGTTTGGTTAAGGAAAAAATGCTATCAAACAAACATGTCCAAAGTCCGCTTCCGGTTTCTGATTTTTTTTTGTTAAATTTTCAATATACCCCCATATTTCAAAGTTCATTGAAATGTAGTAGGTATAGGTGGGTGAGTGGGTGGATGGGTAGGTCATACGTGTGTGTATCCGTCTCATACCTCCTGAATGGATGGGTCGATTTCGATGCGCTTTGGAATGTAAAGGTATCTCAAAAACTCATTAACATAAGAAGTTTTTAAAAAATCCAAAACCGGAAACAGAAGTTAGACAGGTTTTTATGGCAACATTTTAATCTAAAAAAATTTTTTATTTTAGGATAAATCCAATGCTTTCTTTCGAACTTTAAAACGGCGGCGGTTGCTGCGATTTTTTGAATATTTTGACTTTAGAGCCTTTTTACTTAAAAACTTGACAAAACGGTTCAAATTTGTAATTGTAATATCCCTTAAGAGACACAATGTTAGGGTTCACAAAAATTTTCGTGAAAAATATTTTCAAAATTTTGGTAATTAACAAAAATATTGTTCAAAAACTGGTCACACGATTTTTTTTATGACGATGTTTTCATGATCATATCGTTTAGCCTGTGTATAAAGTCTTGTAGAATACACCAACATTGTGCCCAAATTATTCTTACATTTTTATTTTTATTACATCTAAACTTATCCATATTTATTTATTTTACTAGCTTAATAAAGCCCAGCGAAGATAGGTAATGTGGTAATATTAAAAACTGTCCTTTCTAATGAACCAAAGTCCAAAACAAATTTAGTTTTAAAACTGGGCAAGTGTAGCTCTTACATCTCAATCGGTTCTGTTCTCCTAGTAATTGAACGTGGTTGTTTGATTCTGAAAGGAGAAATGCACCAATCACGAACATTTTATTTTACAAGTCAATCGGCTGGGTAAAATTTAAGCATTTAATAACAAAATTGGACTGTTATTTGCTAGCTCGCCAAATTAAAAACAAACCGTAGATGGCTTGTAGATAAAAACAATTTTCAAACTGCAATTACCACAACTTCCATATTATAACTTACATGTTCTTAAGAATTAAACATGTTTAGATCAATGAACAATGATAGTGGATGTCATTTTAGAGCCAAAATGTTTTTAAATTTATTATAATATTTAAATCTGCCCAGGGGCGCGTCGTCAAAAGCAAATAAATAAAAAACCTGTCCCGTGCGGACCCCTCCCAGTGCCTTTTTTTTTATTAAACAAAAACTAGTTCTGACCATTTTGGTGCAACCGCAAACCTAAGTGAAATTTTAATTTTTTGTGCATTAATTTTGTTCTCTGAGTGAAGGTGACGTCACAACAAATAAATCAATAAAATAGCCATTTTGGTGCGTAAAATTGTTTTTTTTCAGGTTTTTCCGATTCTCCCCTGTACCCCCTCATCGTCGCTGCTTACGTTGGGGACGCCAAAACAAAAGATTTGCGCACAGGCGCCAAACCTCTAGGCGCGGGCCTGATTCTGACAGATTCTATCTTTACGGTTTAAAATCTTCAAATAGTGACATCTACCGTTGTCGTTGGTATTTTACATAAAATATAATTCCAGCAACCGCTGGCATCAGCCTGGCGACTAATAATTAAGGCGTCGTTACTGGTGTTATTTCTGAATTATTATTTAAATAAAATTGGCTCTCGGTGTATTACGACTGTAGAGCGATAAAATAGTTCTACAGCATAACTCGATTGCTGCAGTTCAAGTAAAATTAAAAGTAAAATACCTCTACGTAAAAGACTTTTATTTTCCTTTCTAATTCCCGACGGTTGTTATATTAACTTTTGTATGAATTTTCCTTGCACAGACAAATTGGTTATAATTATATTCGCCATACTATATTTTTGGCAGTGCAATTGCACTGAAATAACCCTGACGTCGTTTAGATTTTGTACTCATCTTTAGTTAAGTTTATATTTTCCGATTTATGAATGTGTACTGGATGCAGATATTACATAATACTATTGCATTAATTATGTATGTCATATTGCATTTCAGTGTAACCTACTTCTAGCGTACTTCGGCTATGGAATGTCATCGTCAGCAGTACGTTGAGTTTACATTATATTATATTACGTTAATATTAAGTTAGACATAAGTAGACCGTTGTGCTGTGATGATGTGTGGAGTATAATATATGTTATTAAAGTTATAAAGAATGTCTCTTCATTTCAACCCTGCAATGAACTAGATGAAGAAGAATATTACATGGCGACCCTGCCAGTCGTGGTTCGGGTAGTCCTGCCAGTCGTGGTTCGGGTAGTCCAGCCATTCCAGAAGATAGGGAGAAATTTCGTATAAAATGGGATCCACCCAGTCCAAAGAAGAGAAAATGTTGGAAAGGAAAATCCGAGTCGAAATAAGGAAGAGCCGGGACGAGCTTAGGATCCAAGGAACGACCCAAGAAGTGTAAAGTGTTTAGTGAAAAAAAAACTAAAAAAGGCCTCTATTAGTGCAGTTAAATAGAAAGGTGAAATTGTGCACGTAGGACAAGATTGGACCTACCCACAACCATGAAGAATGAAGAATTAGTGGTAAAATTGTATTTATTATAATTTAAAATAAGTAAGAAATAAGTTTTTCTTAGATAAGTTATATCTTTGCAAATGAGTAAAGTTGATCCATTTAAGGATATTTATGAAGAGGTTAGAGTTTTTAGGAGAAACCTAGTTAAAGATAACCAGCAAAGAAGGGTAGATTTAAATGTTAATAACAGTAAAGTTTTAGAATTAGACCAGATAGAAGTCGAGTTAAATAATTTAAGAACGGCATTTAATACTGTTGCTAATGAGCAAACAGAAATCAAGGAAGTAAAAGGTTATGTTGATTCTATAAAACTAATTATTGCCGAAATACGTAAAACGTTAGCCGATAGGATAAAAAAATATTCCTCAAATATTAGAGAATAGTGTTAATTTAGGAGAAAAGATGGGAGAAAAATTTGACTTGAAAACTGCGTCTAGCTTGTTGCCGTCTCTAGATAACACAGAAGATTCTGTTAAACAATTAATTGATGCTATTGAATTATACGATAGTCTTTTAAATAATGACGGGAAAAGTATTTTAACAAAATTTGTTTTGAAAACTAAACTCTCTCAAAGTGCAAAAGTACGTTTGGAAAGTTCATATGAGAATAATGACGACTTGATTAATGATATCAAAAATAATTTACTAGTTAAACATTCCCCAACGGCATTATCGGTTGAATTACATAATGCGCGACAAAATGAAAAATCTATCGATGAATTTGGCAAAACAATTAAAGAGTTATTGGTTAATTTAACGATAGCACAATCTGACGGTAACAACGACATGCTTAAGGTTTTGAAAGGTACAAATGAAAAAATTGCAATAAATTCATTCGCGAACGGGTTACGTAACCATGAATTATGTACAGTTATTAAAGCAAGAAATTATTCCAAATTAAAAGACGCCATAGCTGCAGCCAAGGTTGAGGAGGTTACAAAGAAAACTCCTTCACAAGTTTTCCACTTGCGCGGAAAGCAAAATTTTTCTAGGGGTAATAGACAAAATAGTAACGCTCAGCGAAATTCTTTTCAAAGGCAGTACGTAAATAACAATAATTACAGGCGAAATAATCGCGGAAGTCAATCCACGCGCGGAAATATGAGACGACATAATAATAACAACAGGAATTTTACACAAAGAGGTTATTATGCAGCAAATGACGAGTCAGGTCCTTCCAGTTCAAATCAAAAATTTTTTCGTCCCCCACAGTAAATATACAGGTGATTCTGTAATTTTAAGTATGAATGCTTTAAATTTCATAAATATGAAATATGAAATGAATGATTTATTTTTTTTGTTAGATACGGGAGCTTCAATGAGTATAATAGTTGCATCATGTTTGGGAAAAGATCAGTATATTGATTGCAAAAAGAAAATAAAAATAAAAGGTATTTCTGGTTGTATGTATTCGCTAGGTACAACAACTATTTCTTTAAAATTAGGTAAGAATGTGATTAGTCATGAATTTCTTGTGGTTAATGATTTTGGAAGTGATATGAATGGTATATTAGGATCAGATTTCTTTTTAAAATATTCTGCAATTTTAGATTATGAAAAATTCATGTTTTCATTTTTGTTTATGGGTGAACAAATTTCTATTCCACTTAAATCCAAATCCGATTGCTACACAATAATTCCTCCAAGGTGCGAAGTCATCAAATACTTCCGAGTTGACAATAACGAGGATTGTGTTGTAATACCTGAAGAAATATGTGAGTTTGTATACACAGCAGGAATTCTAACGAGACCTACTAACAACATGATACCAGTTAAAATTTTGAACGTAAGCGATAAAGAAATTAAAGTGAAAAATTTTAACCCAAAAGTTGAAAAACTTTCTAATTTTGAAACTTGTAAATTTGGAGATATTCCATTTTTAGTAGATCGTGTAGATAAATTGCTAGATACCATAAATGTAGACGGTTTAAATGCTGAAGAAAAAATTTCGATTCATAAAATATGTGCAAAATATTTAGATGTATTCTGCCTAGAAAATGACCCTCTTACCGTTACTAATATTTATAAACAAAAAAATCAATTGCAAAACGGAGCAACCCCTGCGTTTGTGAAGCCATACCGATTGCCACACGCCCAGAAAGCGGAAATACATAAACAAATTG
The DNA here is from genome assembly GCA_958336395.1 of Ctenicera cuprea. Classification (NCBI taxonomy): domain Eukaryota; kingdom Metazoa; phylum Arthropoda; class Insecta; order Coleoptera; family Elateridae; genus Ctenicera; species Ctenicera cuprea. The sequence goes on from OY284495.1 coordinate 2,759,622, forward strand.
ATAAAATGTTTGGCGACGGAATTATTGAACCCACAAAAAATCCCGAGTGGTCAGCACCACTTCTAATTGTTCCGAAAAAAGCAGATAACACAGGTCACAAGAAATTAAGAGTAGCAATTGATTACAGGCTATTAAACAAGCGAATCAAAGACGATAAATTCCCATTGCCTTGCATAGAGGAAATATTAGATTCTCTATCAGGTGCAATGCATTTTTCTCATTTAGATTTATCTCAGAGTTTCTATCAAATTGAATTGCATCCCTCCTCACGCCCATGTACAGCTTTTACCACCGATCGTGGCCAATTTGAAATGACCCGATTACCAATGGGACTTAAAATCAGCCCTAATGCATTTTCTCGAGCAATGACAATTGCAATGTCAGGTTTAAATTACGAGAATTGTTTCATTTATTTAGACGACTTAATCGTTTTTGGTAACAATTTGGTAAGCCATAACAAAAATTTAATAAAAGTTCTACATCGGTTGAGACAAGTAAATTTGAAATTAAACCCAGGTAAATGTAATTTTTTGAGAAAAGAGATATTGTATCTTGGTCATAAGATCTCCTCGGACGGTATATCACCTGATCCGGGAAAAATTCGAATAATGCAGCAATATCCTGTACCAAAGGATTCTGGTGAAGCGAAACGGTTCGTTGCATTTGCAAACTATTATAGGAAATTTATACCAAACTTTAGTGACATAACAGTACCTGTAAATCACTTATCAAAGAAAGGTGTTGTGTTTAAATGGACTAAAGAATGTCAGCACGCGTTTGAGACACTCAAAGAAAAATTAATTAACCCACCTATATTGCAATATCCTGATTTTTCAGAAAGCAATACTTTTATTTTGAGAACAGATGCATCAAATTTCGCTTTAGGTGCAGTACTTTCTAATGCAGATGACAAACCAGTAGCTTTCGCTAGCAGAACATTAAATAAAGCTGAGAAACACTACAGCGTTATTGAAAAAGAACTTCTTAGCATTTGTTTTGCTGTAAAAAAATTTCGACCATACTTGTACGGCAGAAAATTTCATATTTTTACAGATCATAGACCTTTAATATATTTATTTGGAATGACTAACCCCTCGAGTAGATTAACAAAATTTAGGCTGACATTGGAAGAATACGACTTTAGTATAAATTACGTGAAAGGAAAAGAAAATGTTACAGCCGACGCTTTATCGCGAATTATTATTGATTCCAATGAGTTAAAAAATCTTAGTGAATCTTCATGTGCAACTATAAATGTTTTAACGCGAGCACAAAAAAGGGTTATTGAACACGATTCTGTAGGCTTTTTTGATAATGCTCTTTCTGACAACAGGCTTGATCACCCTGGAGTCGTTGAGATATTAAAACCACCTTTAGATTCTGTTGAATTACGCCCAATTTTAGATGAAGAGTTTAATCAATTTAGTTTGAATAGTCAAAGCAATTACTATGAGTTAGGGAACATTATCTATGATATAGATAAAAGTGTAATTCACTTAAAACAGGATACTCGATCATCGTTAGCATTAACTGCAACGTTGAGAGACCTGAAAATAGTATGTGAAAAGTATAAAATTCCGGAATTAATTGTAATTAAAAACGAAAGATGCGCATCGTTATTACAAGAAATATTAAAAGTTCCCAATGAAATAAAAAACTCTGGCATAAAAATAAATATTGTCAGTGCTTCTAAGACTATTACTAATAAAGACACGCAACAACTAATACTTAATGACTTTCATATGTTACCGACCGGTGGACATGCAGGCATTAATCGCATGTACAATAATATTAAGAAATATTATTTTTGGCCAGGTCTTCGAAAAGACATCGCAAATTTTATTAAACGTTGTGATGACTGTCAGAGATATAAGCATTCTCGACCCAACAAACAACCCTTGACAATCACCACCACTGCAAAATCAGCATTTCAGAAAGTTTTTCTTGACTTGGTGGGCCCCTTAGAACAAGACACGGAAAACAATCGTTACATTTTGACCTTGCAGTGCGAATTAAGTAAATTTGTCGAAGGATATCATCATCATCATCTGGCATGGAGCTGACACGAGGGCCGATCCTGGATTACGCCAGGCCCACCCCATGCCAGTAAGGTGGGTAGGAATTTATGTGATAGGTGGGATCGGGTGGGGTGTTGAGCCGCGTTAGCATGTCTGCAATGCATACCGCAAGACACCGCTGCTGCAACACCGGGTAGTTAGTAGGCTACGCATCAATGGGGTTTTTGAGTACGCAACCAAGACCGTTATGCGATTATGCATTTTAACTTAATAAACTTTGGCATCAAAGTTTCACATTGTTCTTATTTCATACGTATCTATTGTTCTAAGAGTACAAATTGAAAATATCTTAATTTCCTAATAACTAATAAACTACTTAATATTACGTATCGTCCGGGTGGTATTGCTACCCACAAATATCCTACAAATATCTTAATTTCCTAATGGCTGATAAACTGCTTAATATTTACCCCAAAACTTATTTAAACTTTATTGTCACTTAATTGTGAAGTTCCCGCAGCTCGATTATACTTCCTTCTTTTCTAAATTTCCCCTCTGCAGTTGACCAGTATTTATTCGTCGTTTTCTTTCCCCCTGGTGCGTACTTGTGTTCCTCTTACTTTGTTTTCTCCTTCTTCACCGTCTTTCTGCCTCCTCTTCTCCGTTTGCCTGTTCTTCTTCAATCGCTTCTTGATCCGATTCTTCCATTATTGCATAAATTCCTCTGGTCTCTCTTCGTATATCCTCTTTTCTTCTTGCCCATTCCTCCCATATCTGCTGAGGTATGCCGGTGTTTTGGATTTTCCGCACTGTCAATTTGTGTCTGTCCGTATATACTGTTTCCTGTTTCATGGTAGGTACTGTGCCGCTTCTGATGATTTCCGTTGGTTTGCTGGTGTGTACACTTCCGTTTATATTTGCGCCATTAGATTATGTATACATATAACCTATTCCTATATACATTCTTACATACCTACACCTTACACTTTACACTATGCTAGTATCATTAATTAATTAACTCAATAATTAAATAAAATTTACATTGGAAACTACGTTTAACATAGTATTTTAAAATTTTTATTTAAAGTTTTTATTCCTGTGTTAACCCTCGGTTTGAAATTCAATAGGTCCGGCTTATACCCGGTAATTAAATCAATTAATCTAATGGAAAATTATTGTACTTTATTGTAGGTATCGCGGCGCACGTAAAAGAATTCGTTTGCTTGAATTTTCCCGCCTGTTGAGTGTGAATTAATTTTGGTTCTAACATTCCTAAATTGTAACAGATCTCGTTTTTCTACCGAAAATACCCTTAGAATTCTACCTGCTCAAGACCTTTGGTGTCGAGTTCCAGGAATTTGTCTGTTGGCGTTCTCGATTGTCGGGTTTGGACGAAAATAAACTCTATTGCCTAACAGACTGCCCTAATAGAATAACAATATCTACTTTTTAAAATTATTTGTATTGTTTGATATCTACTAACAGCCGCCTGTTCTTAATTTATCTTGGGCATTATATCTCTTTATTCTCTATTAGAAATTACTACTTATATTTATAACTTAGCTTTAACTGTTTGCTGGTTATCAATTTTCCGGTTTCCTTTCATCTGTTGTGACATCGGCAGGTAAACCAGGTGGTACCTTTAATCCCGCAGGTAATTCTCGCTTCTTTGTTTTTGAGAACTGGAACTACACTACAATTGTCTTTTCAAACGGTCAAAACCGCAGTTTTTCACTTAAAAGCTGGAGTGGCGTCGTTAAACGCGTGTGTCCTCAGCCACTGCTGGAACTCGACTCAAGTAAATTTGTCGAAGGATATCCATTACAAAATAAAGAAGCGGTAACAGTAGCAAAATCGTTTGTTGAAAACTTTATACTACGTTATGGTATACCCCAAGAAATCGTAACAGATCAGGGTACCGAATTTTTGGCTTCGACTTTTAAAGAAGCTTGTAAATTATTAAAAATTAAACAGCTAAATTCTACGGCATATCATCACGAAACCCTAGGAGCTCTTGAAAATTCGCACAAACATTTAGGTGCTTATTTACGAATTCAGGCAGCAAACCATCCTGATACTTGGAGCTCTTGGATTCCTTTTTGGTGCTTTTCATACAACAACACGGTACATTCAGAAACGCGTTACACGCCTTATGAACTAGTTTTTGGTAAAACGAGTCGTTTGCCTTCGAATATAACTACAAAAATAGATCCAATGTACAACTTTGAAGATTATCCATTGGAATTAAAGTATCGTTTACAAGTAGCATGTAATGACGCGAGAAATAATTTACTAGCATCAAAACAGAAAAGGAAACAAAATTATGACGTAAAGACTAATTGTATTAATTTTAAGATAGGTGATAAAATTCTTATAAGAAACACGTCAAATAATAAGAGTGATCCAATCTTTAAGGGACCATATGACGTTGTAGAAGATAAGAATACTAATGTAATTGTAAATATAGATAATAAAGTAGTAGAAGTACATACAAATAGAGTTAAATTATATAATAGTTAAAATAAAATAAAATTAACATTGTATTTTATTTTTCAATTAGCGGGGAAGGTGTACTGGATGCAGATATTACATAATACTATTGCATTAATTATGTATGTCATATTGCATTTCAGTGTAACCTACTACAGTGTAGCGTACTTCGGCTATGGAATGTCATCGTCAGCAGTACGTTGAGTTTACATTATATTATATTACGTTAATATTAAGTTAGACATAAGTAGACCGTTGTGCTGTGATGATGTGTGGAGTATAATATATGTTATTAACGTTATAAAGAATGTCTCTTCATTTCAACCCTGCAAAGAACTAGATGAAGAAGAATATTACAAATTTATGCTTTGTAGTTTTCTGCTCTCCTAATACTTGCGTTTAACTGTTTGGTGTTATTTCAGTGCGATCCCAATTTTGTTATTGATGATGATATTTTTATTGATGAATAAAATAATAAATAAATAAATGATATTTATATTTATTTACAATGAACAAGTAATTAATTCATAGTCGTTCCACATTTTACGTTTCGTTTCGTTTCGCCGGACGGATAATTCAGACAAGCTATTATAGTCGCCCGGTCGCCCATCTGAAGATGGCTCTGTCCGGCATTATCCGCCCTGTTTAAAAAAAAACAAATTTTTTATATGAAATAAAAACGCCGCATTATCACGAACTCAGGATTCGTACCAAAAGCAGCATGTGCCCAGCAACGTGCATTCGACCGTTGACAACAACGTGATCTCTGCGACCACTGGAAGCGATGTTTGCTTAGTTGATATTAAGAGGAAGATTCTTATCTGTTATCTGGACTGCTACTCTGTCTGCCTAGAATAGCGCCGCAAAAATAGCGCCATCAAACATAGCGTCAGGAAAAAATGTCGGCTGTAAATAGCGCCTGCAAAAAAAGGGGCGGTCAAAAATGTCAGCCAAAAATATCAATAACAATATCAATAACGTCGCCAGGCAATTTCGTCGAAAAAATAGCGACTGCAAAAATAGCGTCTATCAAAAATGTCGCCGGCAAAAATAGCGCCATCAAAAATGTCCCCAACAAAACTTTCGCCGAACAAATAGCAAAATTAGCGCCTATCAACAATGTCGCCTGCAAAAATAGCGTCGTTCAAAAATTTTACAGCCAAAAATAGTGCCTATCAATAACGCCGCCAGACAATAACCACGTCAAAAAAACAGCGTCTTTAAAAATAGCGCCTATCAAAAATATCATCGGCAAAAATACCACGTCAAACAAAACGCCGGAAAAAGGTGCCTCCAAAGAAGTCGCCGACAAAAATAACGCCGTCAAAAATAGCGTCGTCGAAATAAACGCCTTAAGAAACGTCGCCGTACACACACAATTTGATAGAAGTCTTCGTCTTCTTGTACTGGAGTCCAGTGGCCATGAGATTTCAACAAATACCATTTTTATACATTGTGTCCATAAAGTAACCCCCCCCCCCCCCCCCCAACTAACTTTTGAACGACTTGATATTTTTCTACAAAATTTGATGTGCTGTAATGGGAAATTAAATACTATTTTTCAAACCATATTAAAATTTTGTATCATTCAAAATGGCGACTGGGCGCCATTTTGAAATTTTTTTTTTAATAGAAACGGGGATTGAGTGACACCACATTTGAAAGGTTTTTTATGTCTGCGTCTGATCCTAGAGTGTCAAAGAAAAATATTCATCCATAACAAAATGGCGGATTTTAAACAAATGGACTCACTCAATTCAAAATTGTTTTGATTTTTTTATCCAAGGTCGAGTGACACCTCATTTGAAAGGTCTCTTAGTTCTGCGTCTGATCCTAGAATTTCAAAGAAAAATATTGAGCCATAACAAAGTGGCGGATTGTAAACCAATGGACTCAATCAGTTCAAAATTGTTTTGATTTTCTTATCAGGTAGTCCACTTATTCATTTGCAGGCTAAATTTTCCCAGAAATATCTCAGGTGGCTTGAAATAATATTGAAAACGTTATGTTACAACAAGACGGTGCGCCGCCTCATTATTATAGGCCTGTTTCTGACTTTTCCAACAGACATTTTCTTGGAAGATGGATTGGTAGGCGGGGGCCTGTAGAATAGCCGGCTCACTCCACAGATTTAACTTTCTTAGATTTTTTTCTATGGGAATATCTGAAATCGAAAGTGTACAGAACCCGTCCAGAAACAATTGAAGAACTGGAGCAACGCATTGCAGAAGTTTGCAGAAACATCACTCCAGAAACTTATAAAAATGTAAGGCAGGAATTTCATAACCGACTTTTTATGTGCCAAGAAGTGAATGGTAAACATTTCGAATACTTAATTTAATTAATTTAAGCTTTAATTCTTAGTTTTTTTAAATAGACATCTTTATTTTCAAACATTTTCATTTTGTTATGACTGAATATTTTTCTTTGAAACTCTAGCATCAGACGCAGAACTAAAAGACCTTTCCAACGAGGTGTCACTCGACCCCCTTTTCCTCTTAAAACAAAATTCAAAATGGTGCCCAGTCGCCATTTTGGGTGATACAAAATTTTAATATGGTCTGAAAGATAGTATTAAAATTTCCCATTATAGCACACCAAATTTTGTGGAAAAATATCAAGTCGTTCAAAAGTTAGCTGGGGGGGGGGGGGTTACTTTATGGACACAGTGTATTTACCATATATTACATAAACGTAAATGTTGGTTTGCGTAATAACATTTAGTAAATATGATCAATATCTTTAATTTTATTGCTCTGTTTTCAAGCCAAATCATAGGGGAGACTGCTGCATATTTAACCAATTGGGTAATTAGTACCACGAACAACTAGAAGCATAAATCTGTTAATTTTTATTTATAAATAAAATATTTTACAATATAACAGTTATTAACAATGCAATATTAAATTATTAATGATTGTATTTCTTATAAATTTTGTTTAACACGTCGGGATCTAACTTATTTCCATTCAATTGAATGTACTGTAATTTTGGGAAAGCCCTAAGGTCAGCCAAGGTCAAATCTATGATGGTGTTATTTTCTAAGCTTAGTATAGTTAATTGTGCAAGTTCCTTAAAGTTGCTGCAGTTTAAGGATTCCGGCTGGCTCTTACCTAAATCATGGTTTTGGAGCAAAGTTTTGCAGTCACTGTTATCCAAACCTCTGATTCTATTATTAGATAAAGCAATAGTTGCTACGACAGAATTACCGTCAAACGCGTCTGATGGAAACCGTCCTATATTATTATGTGAAAGATATACATTTTTCAGGCGTTTTAATCCTTTAAAAGCGCCTTGGCGGACGTGTTCAATTTTGTTATAATCCAGAACTATTGTTTGAATTTGAGGCAAATGTTTGAACAAGTAGGTTGGTAGCTCACCGATTTGATTATAGCTCATTTTTAACGTTCCTAACTTGTTTAATCCTACAAAATTTGATTGTTTTATTGTTTTTATTGCGTTACCATATAGGATTAGGTTTTCTAAATTTGCAAGGTCCTTAAATATTTCTGGTTCTAAGCTATCTATGGTGTTACCAGAAATGTCTAAAGATACTAATTCATGCAAGCCATTAAACACACCTTTTGGTAATTTCACAATTTTGTTGTTGTTTAGATACAAATAAAATAGATGCGTTAGTTCCTGAAAAGTATTTGGCGATATTTCTCTTATATTATTATAAATCAAATCTAAGGACTCCAAATGATAAAGTTGTTTAAAGGGTCTATCGTCTAAAGTTATAAGATTATTGTCAGGTACAGCTAAGGTTACCAAAGAGGTTAAACCATTTTGCCAATTTTCAGGCAAACAACTTATGTTGTTATTTAATAAATCTAATGTATTTAATTTATTAAGCCCATGAAAAGTGTTTTCGTTAATGTCCAACTGACAAGAGTGTATGTTTAAATGTTCGAGGGAGGTACATTTGCTGAACCCCTCAAACATTGGTGTGATATCTGTTGTAATTACCGCTAAATGTTCCAAATAAGGGGCAATACCTAAATTGTTTGGCAAAAAATTATAGGATTTTGCTACAGACAGTTGCTTAAATTTCTCTAAATTTATATTATTCTTAGAAGCAAGTTGAACAATATTGTAGTTCAGTTCATTCGTCGAATTCCAATTGCTGCAGAAAATGCTGTTCTTAATGTTGCGCTTGCAGTAAGGATCCGTTTCGTGGCTTGAACACAATTGAACTGCAAGAAGGAGAAGAAACCATAACATGGTTCCAAGGTACTGCATTATGTACACCTGATATGAAATAGAAAAACATTAATTACGTATCTGAAAACTCTGTTTGCGCAAATTTAAACCCTTGATAGGTATGGGAGTGATGTAAAGAAAAGTATGGTGTTGCAACTCCTACTTTTTGTCTATATAAAAAAATCATCCAAAAATTTTACAATCTCGGGACTCTTTATAAGATTTGCGCATAGATGGCGCTCTTGAAACTCCAAATTTAGGGTATATTTCAATTTGGCGCAGATGATTGATAATTATTTATATCACTACTTGACTATTTTTGACACCTCTCCTGTATACAACACTTATTTACTACGATTAGGTTAATAAGTTACTTTCGTTTTTATTTTTATTAATGAAATATGCAAGTAAGTGAAACATTTATTCTGAATATATACGTAATGTTTATAGTTTATTGTAGTTACAGCTAGGCTTCCGGGTTGGAGCCGCGTCATCGGTGCATGAGCTGCCGACGTTTCGTCCTCGGTTCCACGGGAACCGTTGTGTTCCAGATCCCAAAGTGACCACATCCCTGAAGATGTCCCGTGGAACCGATGCACCGATGACGCGGCTCCAACCCGGAAGCCTAGCTGTTACTAACAACGGCCGCGGAAGCCTGCAACTTAGTTTATTCTAGTTATTTTTGTGGTAGTTTTTAATTGAAAAAAAAACTATAATGATACTAAAATCCAAATAATACCAACAACCAACAGTATTGGACGAACAAGTCGCCACAATAAGCTGGTTTTATAGTGCAAAAGCAAACTTTATTCATAACAGAAGTATTCAGTAGAATAATAGAACTCGTTACGTACTACGTTCTTCCACGGAACAGCAAAGGATGATAAATCTTTGTTTTCGCCTTCTGATAAGCCGCGAAAACAACAGTATTTTGTCATTTTTGCCTAGCATATTACCGTGGTAATAAATAAAAAAAAACACTTCTTATATACTTTTAAAATAAAATTGACATTTATAGTTGCGCCATCTGTTGATAAAATTTACAAGGAGACCTGAGATTGTCAAAGTTTGGAGAAGAAAACAATTGAATAGAGTGCAAACACTAGTCTTCATTACATCACTGGTAATGGTAAAAATATAATTGCAATGACATCTATCGAGCTTTTTGATAAACCATAGACAAAATCAGAATTGCCATAGTAACCACTAACTTAACTGGTGCCTGATATAGCGCAAGGAGAAGGAGAACAAAAATAGAAGCCAATGGCGGTATCCGTGTTCTAAAATTCGTACCATTGTCTGAGGCTCCTTTTATTACGTAGCAGTACCACGCCCGAGGGATCAAGGTTGTTTACAATTAACCCACATTTTGGTCGCCCAAGTAATACCGCGTAATACCCCGCTACTTGCCCACTACTATGGAACGGACAGATGCTGTTTTCATGCAACCATGTTTTGAGAATAAAGTTTAACCTCACTGCGTAACAGGCAGCCGCACTATGTCATGGCTGCACTCTAATTACCACTACTGATTTAAAACAACATTTTAGTCTTGGAAATTCCCGATAACGCCACCTAACGCCAATAAACTTGCAGCACTTTAAATTATTTAAAATGTTTAAAATAATTTAAAACTTTTGAAAATGTTTTTGCAGCTTTTGAAAAAATGATACCGTGTTGTAACGTAAAGTACAATCTAATCGAATGATGATTAAGAACTATAAGTATGTAAGACGTAATGTAAAAAATACCTTAACTGTTGTATCTGAATTTTGATGTTCGACAAACTTGCGATTTCAAACCAGTGAGCAGTTCGTTTTTTCTTCGGAGATCTGCTAATAAAACTAACACGAAGGAACGTGTTATGGTTATATTTATCCAACTGGTTTTGTACTTTGCTGACAATTCAGCTATTAATGCATAAACTGAATAATTACATAATTAGTAAATTGGCCACTTACCAGTAAATTCATTCCTAGGAAACAACATCAAACCTTTATTGAAGTAAGTAGGTATCTTCCAAAGAAGTAATAGACGTTAGGAAGGAGCTTATGCACATTGGCCAGTAGACCTTAAAGGTGTCTGAACATGGCTGCCAAACTGTGACGTAGCGGAAGTGTCACCAGTGGCTGCGTCAGAAAATTATATTTAGGGCATAACGAACAAATTATAAAACATGAGGATGCTGTTTTAGTTGCCAATTTATTATAGAAGGAAACAAAGTACAAGTATTTTATTGCCCATTAAACAAAATTAAATGGGTTAGACGACTTCTGCATTCTTTGGAAACCTAAATTTGGGGTTAGAGAAATATTGACCTCTCCGCCACTGTCTTAACCTCAAACGTCAAATTGAAATTTATATTTACATTTGGCAAAATACTTACCTATGGAAAGTTATTCCTTTCTGCTTGTTAATTTTAGTACTCGAGCAACCACAGCAAATACAACTAACCATATTTAATAACAAAATTTGTAAACATCACCGGCACAAATGAATCACCAAAAGTGTCTGAATATGGCGGCGGTGACGTCACATCCGTCACAGTGCTTTAAGTGCAACTAACTCGAAACCTTCCTTCCTAACCTCTATTACTTCTTTGGTATCTTCATATTAAATATAAATTGTTTGTAATTTTAATGATTAGGTAATAGCAGAGCAGCTACACAGAAAAAGCTGCATTTTGTAAGGAAAATCTAAATTTTTTGGTACACTGTTCTGAATATCCGCATGGTTCATAATTATTTTTTATAAACATTATTGAACACCTGCTTGTATTCTGTTGGAATTGCAATATTATGACATAAAACATTTTTAGAAAGTAATTATTATGGAAGTACAGGGCATACTCTCCTGGTATGCAAGTGTGAATATTTGATATTAAAAGGGCGTAAGTGCATTAGTTAGTTGTCTTCTAGTTCTGAAATGGTGTAAGAATTTTTTTTTAAATTGATAGTTCCAGGAAAATTCAGCTTTTCCCTATTGTTAATTGGATTGTATTTCTCGTGTTTGGTATTTGTGCTGAGTTCCATTTGTAATAACAGCCAACAATGATGTATATATGAGCTTGCTCAATAAAAGACGCGTTTAATGCTCTTAAATATTTATTGTAATAAATTCTCAATTAAAACGTTCAATATAACTAATTCCAATGCGTCACCAACAAGAGCTTAACATTGAATGTCCCGTCTGGTTTTCTTGAAACCAAGGGGTAGATTAGGTCACAGGTCATCAAAGCACATGTTCGGGCTGGCGGCGGGCAAGGAATTCGATACGGTGTAGGGTAATAAAGTTGAAGAAAGACGGAAATGCTCACATATAAATAGTGGTGATAGTAATACTGATAGTATTTGGATGTAGATAGATACCCACAACAATTGATGTTATCCTGGTTGTACGATCATATGATTTAGTCTGTGTATAAAATCTTGTAGAACACCAATTTTCCCCAACTTCTTGCATTTTATTTATTTATTTATTTTGTTAGCGCTACTCTTGAAAGAGTTATTTCTAAAATCCTTGCTGGTGACAAGAATCGGGCTTCGGTTTTTACAAGCAGGTTAGAGTAACCCTCACATCTCGTTCGGTTCTGTTCTCCTTGTAATTCAACGTGGTTGTTTGAGTTTAAAAGAGTAAATGCGCCAATCACGAACATTATGCATATATCACAACAAAACTGTTAATAGAAATACAACTTAGTGAACAACAACAAGACTATAAACCAATTGCCGAAACAAGAGAAAAAATAAAATAGCTGGTAAATTGGTACTGTTGATTTTATAAAATGTTATTTTTAGACCAAAAAGTCATACAAAAGGCATTACCTTAAAACTAAATTACAAGGTTGTGCCAGTACAAAATTAATTGTAATATGTTAAAGCCACTTGAATTCAGATAATTTGATTTTGGCGCTAAAATTATATTTGGGAAAATCAAGGGAAGTCGATTAACAACAAATCCAAAAATTTGAATGACCAGATCGAAAATCATGTTTGTTGGAAAACCATGGAATTTTGTCGGTGTACCTTCCCCCTGTGAAATTTTAATTTCCTTATACCCATCATACAGAGCTTTAGTAGCATCCGCTCTTGCAGACCACCTAGTTTCTGATAGGGATTTCACAACCGGTGACTTTAAATTCTTTGACAAAATTTCCCATCGGTATGTTGAAGCTGAGAAAAACGTGTAGAGATTTTGCAAAAAATGGAAAAACAAAGTAGCGTTTTGACATGACTCTGCTGCAACAGATTCTGTCAAGTTGAGCGAATGTACAGAACATGGTACGTACTCTACAAGTTTGTTGTGATTTTTAATCCTGGCTTGCAGCCCTGAATATCCGCCGGGCATATTCGATGCATTGTCATACGACTGACCGCGACAATCCATAATATCTAGAGTATACTTTTGTAACGCAGAGGTTACTGCCATTTTCAAATCATCAGATTTGTGGCCAGCCGATGGAATGTTTTTAAGAAACCTTTCAATCGGTATACTTTCAGACGAGACATATCGGACTAAAAATGCCAGTTGATCAATATGTGAGGCATCTGGTGTTGAATCTACTATTATAGAGTAATATTTTGATCTCTTTAATTCATCAATAATTGTTTTTGATACCTTTTTCCCATTAAAACTACTAATTCCTCGCATATATGTAGTATTTGACAAATAATTGCAATTTCCCTGGCCCACATTTCCAAACTTGGCAAGATGTTCACGTAAAAACGGATCAAATTCAGCAATGAGTTCCAAACAGGCTACAAAATTTCCATTGTGAACTGACCCAATTTTTGAATTTTCACCTCTAAGTGCAAGCCCCCTGGTTGTCAATGTAACTATAGTCGCGACGACACGTTTTTAAACGTCACGCCAGTATTGCACTTCATTTCTATATGCATTTGTAAGGGAGCTATCTATTCGATTAACCACTTTACTCCTTGTAAACAGACATAAAATGCTGGATCTATGGTTCTGCGATTCTTCATGTTGTTTTAGTCTCGCGCTTGCATTTTTCCAGTCATTGAAACCTGTAGCAGTAAAGGAATTTTCTTCTTGCTGGAGAAATAAACGGCAAGGTATACAAAAGTAGCCAATCTCTAAATGGTTTTTCCCCATTTAGCATTTTCTTGTAAAAATGTTTTTTGGTTAAATACCTATTTACACCTGTAGAATGCTCTTTCACAGCAGAGTCTACAAAATCGGCATTCGGATTTTGTTTTGGAGGATTCCTAATAACCGCTTCTATAGTCGTATCGTTAATTATCCAATCAGCTGGATCTTCAGATATCATATATTCTACTGCTAATGATGAAGGTGATGATATTTGTGTTTGTATTGCGATAGTTTCAATTTCCATGTCGTCAGTGTCCGTAGTCTGTGATTGTGCGTCATCGTTTTTGTTTTGTATTTTTAATTCGGTTGAGGTTGAAGTAGACGCAGGTGGCTCAATAGGTGTAGATACAGAAGTAAAGAACGAACTAATCTTTGGAATTTTATTTAGAAGCGATCTTTCATTTTCGATTTTTTCTTGTGCCTTCTTTCTATACGCCGCACCACTAAGCCGATTCCGTTTATCCATATTTTAGAATTGACTAAAATTCAAATTGTTAAAGTTACCCACTACCAACGGCACCAATTAAATAATAAAATAAATACATATGAATAACATAATATAACTGTAGTATCTACAGGGGCGGATAGGCGATTTAAAGCGGCCCGGGAAATTTCATTACGCAGCCCTGTAGTTAGCTGAACTTGCTGCGTTATAGACATATAATTTTGCCCTAACTGATTAACAGTTACATGATGCTCGTTTCAAACTTTTAGAGCAAATGCTTGTAAAGGCAGACAAGCTACAGGTCGGTTCTTACCTGATTACGCTGGGTGTAATCCCCAAATGATGACGCGGTCTAAGTCGTAAGTAAATTGTAATATCCACACCACTAGTTACTATGTACTTCTCGTACATATAGTAACATTGTGCCCCCCCCCCCTCGAGCTTCCACAGTAATTAATTTGATTTCGATCTATCAAACCATTTTTAAGTGTTCGAAAAAAAAACTTTTGATTTGTATGATCATGGTTTGAGCGGGTTCATACTATCGTCTTAAATTTTTGAAATTCCGATTATGAAAAGAATAATACCAAAAAGACTTCCGTTTGCGTTCCGCATCGCAAAAAAAACTTTTCAACTTGTGAGCTCCTAGAGATCCAAAACATGCCGTCAAATATCTCAGAATCGAACATTATTACGCCCACAATAATTTCCATACTGGAAGTATGACAAAGCCAAAACGAAATGTTATATCGATTAAAATGTGTATTTACAGACAAAAAACTGGAAGCGATTAAGTAAAATAGGGACAAGAAATAACAATTTCACTAAATAAAAACTAAGCTTTCGTGCAGGACATTAACTAAATTTTAACTACTAAACCCGAGCTAAAATTTGCAAATAAAAGTTGCTCATTTCTGAGTAAGCCGCTACATTTATTTGAACAGCAATTTTATAGTATTATAACGGTATTATATTATTCGAACGTGCAGAACGTGCTTATTCTCTGTAAACCAGTAAGCGGTACCTATTTACAGGCAGGGTAGTAGCCAGACGCCCAAATCTGCCCATAATTCATAACAAAAGCGTTAGTCATAAACGCATTTAGTCTGCTTTTGCAATTTGCGATTGTTAACAAACATCTTGTAAGGTGGTAATCCCGGCCTCTTCTAACGGCACCTTCGGCAAGTGTAATGATTCATTACAGTCGCCCAAATCAACTAAATAAATTTATAATTTTTGTTTTTAAATAATATTTTAATGTATTTCTTTATATTTAATTTTTATTTGTCTTAGAATTAATTAGTTTGCCGCCCCCCAAAAGAGTGCCTTTCTTGCCTAATGGATAAATCGGCCCTGGCGTAGAATGGATTATGGGTAAGGACATGGTTCTCTCAGTGATAGGGGCAGAAGAGAAGAAACAAAGCTCGCGTGGGCAGGGTCACTTCCCTGAAGTAGACCTGACCCTGCTGGGATTGCAGAGAGTGTCTACCCGCTACCCTAACCTAACCTTCCGTACTTCCTGCATTTAAAAGAAAGTAAGAGGGCAAGTTTAACTCTTTAACTGATTCGGTTCTGTTCTCCTAGTAATGAAGCGTAGTAGTTTGATTTTAAAAGGGGGTAATAATAATGTGCCATCAACTACTAGCAAGCAATCAATACTTGTCTGTCACTCACTTAATAATTGAATATTCAAAATTTGTTTGTCTGTAATTTGTAAATAGCTCATAGAATGAAATAAAACCCGAAGCTAACTCGTAGTTGCAATTTTCGAACTTGGAAGCATAACTTTTGTACGAATTCCTAGAAAAATGTGTGCATTTTCTTGGTTCAAATGAATTCCTTCTATAACATTTGACTAAAAGGTGCTGACATAGCGACATACCAATTTTCTTTCATACAAATGAGTTTTTTTTTACAACCTACTAAGACTAGACCGTATAATTTGCACTAATTAGAACGCTCTGACGTCATCTACAGTTTACAGGAAATATTTAGTTCCACGGTTTATGTTTTACAATTTATACCTTGCACTTTTCTGCTTTCCTAATAGTACAGTGTTGCTGTTTGGTGTTAAAAGGTGCTATGTACTAATAATATAAAAAGAATAATAATTTTCTAACTTGCAGGTTTCCGCGGCTATTATTAATAGCATCTAGGCTTCCGGGTTGCAGCCGCGTCATCGGTGAATAAACTGCGAACGTTTCGTCCTCAGATGCACAGCCCTGATGATGTCCCGTGCAACCAAGGACGAAACGTTTGCAGTTTATTCACCGATGAGATGCTATCAATAATTTTATTGATTCCATAGCTACGAATTAAAAAAAATGACAGTTGACACGTTACAAAGTAGATGCAAAAAAAACTTCATACAGGATAGTTCACATAAATAATTATACCAATTTATTACTCATAGGTACATCTATGTATATGTAAATAATTCATTACAAAACATTATTGTTTAATATCTCTGCAAATAAAGGCATGAAACCTTATATAACTGAACTCGCAAAAAAGAGTTCTATCGATATATCAAAAAATATACAGAGTGTTCCATTTAAAATTCCGGCTAAACCGGAAGTCTTTTTAAACCGCTAATACCTTAACTGTATCCGCCGTATATCGGAACCTTTATGTAAAAAATTTTGGCAAAATCGCGATTGCCGTATTAAAGATATTTGCATTGTTCCGTACTTTTGCTCAACCGTATATACACACATTTAGCTAAATGCTTTTTATTTTAACAAATCATTGTAGATTTACATAAACCCTTAAACATTTAATTTAAATATTCCAACATTCAATAAAGCATTAGAGATTTAAATAAATCTGTGTGGATAAATCTGCACATATTTGTTTTAAATCTTTCAATATTTAATAAATCTTCACAGATTTAAATAAATTTTACCGATTTAAATAAACCTTTACACATTTAACTAAATCTTTACACAATAAATTAGATCTTTACACATTTAAATAAATCTTTATAGACTTAAATGTTTTTATATCTAATTTTAAGCTGTCACATTTAATGTTAACCTGACATATTTATTTGACCTTGGTAGACCCAGCTGACATTGAAAACCAAGACCGTTTACACTGGTGGTAACGTTCAACAATTATGAACACGTTTTCCATATTTCAAGAATTTGTGCAATAGATACGATTTCAATCATAAATAACAACGTGAACATTGCAGAATTTATTATTCATATGATGAAAGTTCCTTCAAAATTCCCTTGAAAAAGTAATTTTGTCTATTTGGTTAAAACGTTGAACGTTCCCACCATGTGCAGCCTTACGCCTTACTACCGGTATAAACGGTCTTGGTCTCCTAAGTCGGCTGAGCTTACTAAGGTCAAATAAATTTGACAGGGTAACATTAAACGTAAAACCTTAAAATTAAAGGTTGAAAGGTTTATTTAAATTTATAAAGATTGATTTAACTCTGTAAAGATCTAATTAAATGTGTTAAAATTAAATATGTAAAAATTTAATTAAATGTCTAAAGATTTATTCAAATCGGTAAAAATGTATTAAAATCTGTGACGATTTAATAAATATTTGAAAATTTAAAAACAATGTTTTAAAATTTATTTAAATCTTTAATGTTGGAATATTTAAATTAAATGTTTAAGGATATTTTAAATCTACAAATATTTATTAAAATAAAAAACATTTAGCTAAATGTGTGTATTTATAATAAATATTGGGACAAATACCAATAATTATTAAAGAAAAAAATAATTAAAATTCTTTCTCTATCCATTCTTCAAGCAGTACTTTCAATAGGTGAAACTTTCGTTTGATATCAACAACTATATAATAAACAGCGATATTGTTTTTTTTGTAAACGCTATGCCCATTGCCCATTATGAAATAACAAGCAGAGTGCGATGAATTTATGAAACGCCCGCATATTTACGAAAAAGAATACTTTTTAAAATTCTAGTTTAGTTTTAAATATATTAAAATTAATATACAAATGCCTTAAATACGTATATGTTATCATATTTGTTATAAACTTTATTCAAATCCTCGATCTTTAATTTATTACCATCTAATTTAATGTACTTTAATTTTGGAAAAGCTTTCGAATCTTCTATTTTGCCAATTTTCAGGCAAATGATTTATATTAGTAGACGTTATATCGATCTGTCTTATTTTATTTAGTCCATGAAAAGCAAAATTATCAGAAATGTCCAATTGAGTTTTATAAAAGCGTAAATACTCAAGCTTAGAATTTTTAATGAACCCATGAGAAGGTATGGATGCGTTTGAGTCTATTATTAGTAACTGGTACAAATCGGACACATTCAAAGCACTCGGTACGAAATTATTGTTGTGAATCACAGTTAAATTCCTCACATTTTTCAATTCTACATCATTCTGGATGCAATTTGGAAAAGGTTTTCGTTCAGTTCTTCCGCCGAATTGTGGTTCCAGCAAGCAAATACATTAGATATGTATTTACCAAAGGTTCTGTTTCTTCTACCTCTGCACATTCCAGCTGTTAACAGTTGAAGCCATACAATTTCAGCGCGGTATCCCATGTTGTATTCTTAATCTGAAATACGAAAACGTTAGTCTAAACTTCAACTATTAAAATTCAAAAATGCATTTTATTTAGCTTAAAATTCACCTGAACCTGTAAACCGCCCTCACCGACCGTACTGGATTTTATTGCTAATTTGAACATTGTAGAAATCGAAGTTCGCTCGTAATTCTATTCCGAAAGTAAGAATTCTGAGATTGTTTTAAATTAATCTCTCGAATTGATCACTGTTCTTTAAAACAATGCTTAGAGCTTTATTTCGAAACACCTCAGTGTTGAACTCTGGAGGAGTTTTTTTTTCTGCCTTGCGATGAACAAAGCAAATTAAATATTGGCAAACCTAGCCTGTATTTATTGTTTTATAATAATTAGAAAGAGAAATGAGCTTTTCGAAGTCACGATCAGTTTGATTAAAACAGCATTACTGCATTCTTAGTGAAATGTGCTCGAATTTAAATAAAGTTAACATATTATAAGTTATCATTTGTTTGCAGGCGACCATGTGTCAGGTTGTTCCACCTATTTAAAGTTAATAGGTACTTACTATCCATTGGAATTTAGTTCAAATCTCTGGAATTCGTAATTTGAAAAAACGTGTTTGTATAATTGCACTTTATTTGTTTATAATTTAGCTTAACACAGTCCGACCATAAAACATTCCAGTGGCGACTTTTGATGGCGAAAATATGTCGCACGCCGGGTTAAAAACATGTTTCACAGTCAACATTGAGAAAAAAATATTTCTCAAATATACCTTATAACAAGTAACAGAAAATAACAACAAACTTTACACGGAACTATTTCCCAAATACCAAGTACCTAATGCTAGAACCGTTACGAATGAGATTCAACCTTCACGTGATTATGGTTCGTTTAAACCCCAAGTGCAACATCGAGGAAAGGCACGAACCCGTCGAGTTTTGGATGCTGAACCGCAAATTTTACAGCAGTAGAAGCAGACCCCGCTGTTAATGACCAAAGACTTGCATTTTTTAAATTTTGTGAACTGAGAGATAGTTAAGGGCCGTAATTTTGGATTTTGTCTACTAAGCTTGGCTTGTATTTCATAAAACTCCCAATTTTAAAGCTGTTATATAAAACCATTTCATAACGAAGAAGAATAATTGCACGATTTTAACAACAAGGCATTTATATTGATTTTTATCTTAAATTTAATTGACAAGATTATCTAAGTTAATTTTTTTATTACTTCAGTTTGATTGTTTATCCATTGTGCTACTACTACTAAATTTGTTAATTAATTATATTAAAGTCATACAACTAAAACGATTTTATCTTCTGTTCATCCAATTGTTTCGCTAATTGTTTGCAACATTCGTATTGAAGCGATACGATCTGAATTGGTTTTATAAGATGCTCTTTCCTGTATCATAAAACACATGCGTAATTGCGTTATCATTTCAATACACAATAACTGCTATAAATTTAAAATTATGGTCTCAGATTTGGTTAAATTTTCAAATAAAGAAGGTTACGTGGTAAGGACTGTAATACCTTCTTTTATACAATAATTATAGTTATGATTTATTTTCAGATTTAACATGAAAACTGTTATTGCATTAATTGGGCTTTTGGCCACTTTTGGAACCGTCTTAGCTGGACAAATAGTAAGTAAAAAAAATAATTTTATTATAGAAACTTTGTTATATGTAATTTTTTTTATAAGAACTTACAGGATGAAGAATATTTCCAAGCGGTTTATTCTGAACAACGTTTATTTGAAGGCGTGATTAACAGCACAATAAATTCCATCATTGATATAATCGCCCCATTTGATCCCATACAAGTTGATCATCAAGAAATAGATATTTTCGGGTAAGATTTGTAAAAATTTTGTGTCTTCGTGACTTTCTAATTTAATCCAATCTCTGTAGTCACCATGCTGAAGTCTCCAACGTAGACATACAAGGTTTCTCCAACGTCGCTGCCACTCATATCAGTCTTGGTGGTTTCATTACTTGGACACTGGATCTGGTAATTGAAGCACCTTTAGTTACAGCTAATATCGAAAACTGGAAAGTCGATGGTGGTTTATTCTATGGAGATGGAGCTGTTAGGTAACATAAAGATGTTTCTTTTTAAATGGATTTTTTGCAATTTTGAATTTTTAGCGTAAAATTGGAAAATTTGAAACTTGCGTTAGTTGCATCAGTTAATCCCATAACTCAATATGTCAAGGACTTAGAAGTAACACCTGCAATTGGAAATGCTGAGGTGAGCAAAACGTTTTACTTAGAGTTTAGCGTACCTGATGATGAAATTACTACCAGTGACCATTTTGTCGACTATTGCTTAATAGACACTGTTAACCATGACACATACCGATTTGGATGTTCAAATTGGCCAAATTTTGCTTTATAGCCGCTATTGGCAGTGTCCATGATATTTGTTGAATATCCAGAATGTAGACGCTAAATCATCCCGCATTTTGTCGATTATTTCCTAATAGATACTGTTAACCATGACCACATTGCTGACACATGCCGATCTGGATGTATGGCAAAGTGCTCAAATTTGCCTTTGTAACTAACCACTATTAACAATGTCCACGGTATTTGTCAATTTTTTTTATTTAAAATGTAAAAAATCATATCCAAAATGTAAAGATTATATCCAAAATTATGCGATACTGTTCAACCACTATTGACAGTGTCCATGGTAGTTGCAGAATATCCACAATATAGACGGTAAATTATTTTGTCGGCTATTTCATAATAGACACTGTTAACCATTACCACAGTGTTGACTTATACCGATGTGGATGTTTGGTAAAGTGTCCAAATTTGGCTTGGCAATCACTATTGACAGTCCATGGTATTTGTCAAATATCCAGAATGTGCACGGTTACTCATTTGATATATTGTCGACCAATAGACACAGTTAACCATAACCACACTGTTGACACATACCAATCTATAGGGTTCGCAAAGTGTCCAAGTTTAGTTTGCTAATCACCATTGACAGTGTCCATGGTAACTGTGGAATATCCAGAATGTAGACTGCTATATTATCCGATATTTTGTTGACTATTTTCTAATAAACAGTGTTAACCATAACCACTTTGCTAACCCATACTGATATGGGTGTTTGGCAAAGTGCCCAAATTTAGCTTGTAACCACTGTTAACAGTGACCATGGTATTTGTCAAACATCCAGAATGTAGACGGCAAATCATCCGATATGTTGTCTACTATTGTCTAATATACAGTGTTAACCATAACCATACTACTGACACGTACCAAACTATACGTTCGACAAAGTACCCAAATTGGGTTTGCTAATCACTATTGACATTGTCCATGGTATTTGTCAAATGTCCAGAATGTGTACGGTCAATAAACCAATATTTTGTTGACTATTTCTTAACAACACTGTATGTTCACCTATACCAATCTGAATTTTTGACAAAGTGCCCAAATTTGGCTTGGTAATCCTATTGACAAGTCCATGGTATTTTTCTAATATCCTGATCATGCAATATGAAATACTTTTCAAAGTGTTAGTAAGACGACGATTTACTATTTAGACCTTCCAAATACATAATCGACATTGTCAGTATTTAACAAAACGTCAGCGTCCTAACCCTAAGTAGATCTTTGTCGAAAAAAGTTAGTAGGACAATACCAACACGGAATGACAAGAAATAAACATGAACAAAATCATACTTGATTTGTTCTACTGATGATGGCTGCTTAACAGCCAATATGTACATTCAGATACCACACAAAAGGTTATATGATAACTTGAGGGTTTATTATGTTTTTATTTGTCTAATATTTATCTAACCATTTGCTTATTTTATCAGGTATCCATCACAGGATTATTCAACAACACCGAACTGAGTCAAACCATCAGCGATTCAATTAACTACGTTTTAAACGACGTAATTAACAACAACAAAGAATTGCATGATGCAATTAGCAAGATTTTGCTTCAAATTGTGCAAAAAAATGTGTAGAAAATTGTTGCAAATAAAACTGTTTAATCACATTAATTTGAGTTTATTGCTTATACTTCAATTACCAGGTGTATCGGTGTATAAAATCATGAAACACTAATATCTTATCACGCATTGTTTACTCAGATTTCGTTTTCGATTTTCGACGCTCTGTAGATGATGACTGATAAGGTAATTATTTATCTTTCCCTTTTTATATTATTGATAGCATAGATTTGCTGTTACTATCAATTTTTCCTATTAGACATATACAGACAAGGACAATAACAGTAATTTGAAATTGAAAATAAGACTTCCCTTCAACCTGGTCAATTCAGCGCCCCGCGCGCTGCATGTGGATCTGTGTCGGTTTGCATCGCCGACAACCGTAGGCCTACCTTCCAGCATGTTGAAGGAAGTAGCAACACATAATTTATTCTGTGGTGGCACCCATCACCCCCGTACCGACGGCAGCAGTTTGCAACAGCCCTGCACCTGCAGCTGCCGGGTCAGCTCGCCCGGCGAAACCGCTCCGAACTCAGTCCATACCACAAACGGATTGCGGTTCCCGGGCCTCCAAATATACGCCTAGCACAACCATCACACCTCGCCCCTCTTTTGGGTAGAACCTGATCCCCCCGCCGTTGACCTCAATAATATTACCGAGGAGAATCGTCGTTCGCAGAATCATCATTAGGAGATTCACGCAATTTCCTATCTACCAGCTTTGGTCACTCAAGGTAACCAACTGGTCAGAATATACAAAAAATGCAATTCTGGCAATTCGCAACAAACTTTACTTCTAGCTTTACAGATCCTGAACTTTAAGTCAACATTTGTCAATGGTTCCTAACATTACAATAAAAGGCAAATTAAAAAAAAAACGAATTATTTTTGTCATTATTTTGCAGATCAGTAAAAAGACAATTAAATAAAAAAAACATCGTTTTAAAAATCTATTAAAATTTCAAAACGCACAGTACTATCATGCTCAAGATTTCTCGCCCATGCCTTACATTGAACGCTGATTACAATTCCACCTAGAAATATAAATATTCTCTAAATCAAAATTTCTGTTAATACGATAGCATAAATTGTTACTTACGTTCTGGGTGTTCAAAATAAACAGCAACCAATGGACTCAAATATTGATTTTCGTTACTAATTGGAAAATACTGACCACCAAAGCCCATATTAGGGTAATACTGTATAAACCCAATATTTTCCTTGTCAATTGCATTTTCCCCTTCGCAGCTTATCCACACCGTTTTAAGCTAAAAAATAAAATATTAAGTTTAAGATAAACAAATGTTTTACAAAATTGAAAACGTTTTACATAATTAGAATCGTCCCGATAAATCTGTTCAGTTTCTCGAATACGCTCCTTAAGATAACTTGGCATATTTTCGGGCACTGTTGCAGAGTTGTAGTATTCTGGTGTCCAATTAGGTATCTGTAAATTTGTTTGTTCATTTCGGTACAACAAAATAAGGCAAAAAAGGTTACAAACCGTACCTTACTAAGTTTAAGAAAAATACAAGGTCCGCCATTGTACGAATCGTAGCCATATCGAAGTGAAGAAACACAAGGAGACCAAGAAGTTACATCAACATTGCACACCTTATTAGAGCCCTTTTCTGGGGGAACGCCATATTGGCATTTAATAATATGGCTTGCATCAGGGCGTGGTCTTGTATAAGCTGTTATCAGAAGATATTAAAGAGAAAAAGTATCAGCTTCTTTCGTCATACTTACGACTCAAAAAGCTATCCAGTCTATTTTTGAAGTGAAAGCTGGTTTCGTCGTTACTGCTTCTGTAATAGATTAAGCTGCTTTTTGAATCCTCAGGTCTAGGCTCAAATTCGAGACCTACAAAGATCATTATTAAAAATCCATGTTCAAATTAATGAAAGGAAAGGAAAGACAGAAAGAACAAAGCAAGTAAGTCAAGAAAATAGAACAAGAAAAGTTCAAAAGGTGAGAAGAAATTACTTCGAGGAATCTACGGTGGACAGAAAATAGGAGAAGAAGATTCAGCGAGAAAGTAATGAACGTGTATAGAGAGTTAGGAATAGCGGAATAATTAAATCACAAAGAATACGATGGCTCAGGCACATTCAAAAATTCCCCAAGAGAAAGAACAATAAAAATCATGCTACAAGCAAGACTAATAGGAGCTAAAAGAAGGAGACGACCGAGAAGAAGATGGATTGGCGCTATAGAGGAAGATTTAAGAAAATTGGGTATAGGAATTTGGACAGCCATTGCGACCGGCGGACAAAAATGGAGAGGAATAGCAAACCAAGCCCTAGGCCTGAAGAAGCCTAAAGGGAAAAAACTCGAATTTACTTGAACAAATGGCAAGATTTCATAATAAACTTGAATATATCTGAATTGAAATTTAAAAGAACCAAAACAAAATTGACTTACCGTAAGTTAGAGTCACGAAGACAAATTGTATAAGTATTAACTGCATTTTAAAAAATGTATAACAGACTGCAAATACGAAACCGATAACAGTATTAATAATTCTGATTTAAAATTTACCCTTATAAACTATAACCTATCAAGAACGTCACAGATAATAAATGTCAAGGTTTAAAATAATCTAATCACTTGTGTTTATGCATTTTTTATAATTAAAGGAACCTGTTTGCTGCAATGAAAAACGTTATCTAGGTATGTAATGTATCACATAGTAGATGCAAAGTAGCTACTATTCTCATTTTCGTGGCCGCTTGAGAGTCAAATTTGGTGCTTCCGCATGTTTGAACAAAGCCATATTGTCACTTCATCTTTGTAATATAGCCTCAGAGGTCTCATAAAAACAACGTCCAGTGGCTAGAGTTTATGAGAGCAAAGTAGCGGGAAACAGATCAAAACTACATCGCTTGTTCTAAATATATCGGTGACTTCTACATTTTTTGTGTAGGAAGCATACCTATCAAGGAATAGAAGAACAGGCGTTTCTTTGTGAGTTCCTGAAGTCCTCAAACATGTATCTCCGTCAAAACGTGTGCAGGAGATGGCTATTGACGTTATTCTTCCAGCCTCGATGTCCTATTACAAATTCTTTAGCATATAGAACTAACAAAAAGTATTTAGCATTGCTACTACAGCATACCATTACATAGTAGGCCATTCTTTAATATTTTATATAAACAGTCAACACCCCCACCCCTTTGTTTGGGTTGATCGGCTGCATTTTCCAAAGAATGGTTTTTATATTGAAACGTAACGATTTATATAAAATAAACCATAGTTCGTAGATCGCGAGTGTGTCTCGATTAAACATAATTCACAAAAATGCAATAGTAATATGTTCGGCAAAACTGATACATGGTTACTTAAACTAAGACACATTTACACAAATGTTAGTACGTTACGCAGAACGCACCTTACAGAGCGTGACCCCAATGGCTAACACATGTAGGGGAAGGTCGTAAGCTCTCGCCAGAGGTCGGTTCTTCTCAGCTTGATCAGACTGTCAACTGAACTGGTATACAATGTGCATACCCTTATATACGTTTTAAACTGAGCCACCTAAACACTTTTATGGTTAATTAATATTAAATGTGCCGTAGAAGAATTTAATTGCAACAGACAGAATTTGTCGTATTTATTATAACAGTCTACGGGTGGTTAAATCAATACATTTTATATAAGTAACGCCTCCCCCCTCCCACATGTTCGCTTTTACGTTGTTTTATCCCAATTTACCAACATGTCAATATCGCCTAATCTTTTCCTCCTATTCCACCATCGAGACAAGTAAGGGAAAGCAATTTATTTTCCCCGCTAACAACTTTGTTCTGGCAGATAAACACTCACTGCATAAAGAAACAAACTGGCTTGATATTAAGCAAGATTTCTGTAAAATAACTGTTTTGGTAATGATAAAGAACAAAAAAAACTTCAAAGTACATACCTGTTAATCAATTCGCATATGTATACGTACAGAAACAATACATACCAATAAGGTGCAGTGCTTCAGTGTAAGGTCTATTATTCTATGTAACGCTAAAACTTATAGCATTTATTTTATTTTTTTTATATTAAATCTGGTACAAATAATGACATAAATTTTATTTAAACACACGGAAGAAAAACTAACAAAATAACCATTGAGGCGTTGACATATAGAATATTGGCAGTCTTGACAAGCATTTGAGCACACTTAATTTGTGCGATCCTTTCACGTAAAAATATTATGAGCCCCCACTTCCGCACGTTCCGACTAAGGCGTAGCGACTGTGGCACAAAGTCATTATTTATTCTCATGTGCGACAATTTCCAGCAACTATCGGTTCAAAAACTGTTATTGTTTGCGAATACTAGGCGACGGTAGAATACGAAGATACCAGTTAGTAACTACCACTTTTCAACTATTGTCATATACCATAATTTTTTTGTTTATGCTTGTTTCGAAATTTACATGCTATTGTGCTCCTTCAATGAGATTCTCGAAACGCATTAAAAATCGGTCTCCATCCACAGGTATGCATTGCAGAGATTCATCACAGTAACCCTAGAAAACTTACAGTTATTCACTACTTATAATCAATTGCAAAATGGTTTAATACCTGAAAATTGTCACATGGTGCTCCAGGTCGTAAACTTATACCACCTTCAGGTAGCCCAACAAAATAGTAAAACTCACTTGTACTTCTGCATATGTCAGTACCGTTCTGACAAGCAACTTCACATAGTTTTCTCATATCCATATTTGGATGATCCTGGGATGTAAGAAAACAAGCGGAAAGATTCCATTTAAGACAAATGGATCCTGTACATTCTCCACCGATACAAATTTGGGTCCCACCATTGCAGCTTGTCCTATCAGGCCGTGGAGTGGGAGGTGGACATTCTGCTGATATTCCATTACACTTTGAAGATCTTGAACAGTCCGATTCTGCTTTACAAACCTCTCCTTTATTTTCAGAAATAAATGAACATGTCTCTCCACTGCAACAGGGACCTTCACTTGGACTAAAATAAACAAGAAATTGGTTGATAATTTAGTATAAGTAACAAAGACCAAGTCTTAGCTAGGAAACATACACACATAGCTATGGAAGCAAGAGAACTGAAAGGGGAGAATAAGAAGATAGAAGAATATGGAAGGAGAAAACGGTAAAACCAAAAGAGCCTAAAATGGAGGAGAAGAAGAAGACAAAGATAACAATATTGTATATTGCCAGAAAAAACATGAAATTTAATACATAAAACATAAAAAACAACATACCTGCATTGGGTATTTATTCTTCTATTACATCCCCTAGCACTAACATTCATTTGTAGGTCAAGAGGGTCCAGAATTCTTGGATAACAACAAGCATCAGCACATTCATTGTTATCATATCCGCAATCACATTCTTCTCCAAATTCCACAATTTTGTTTCCACAGAATGCTCCAGCTGATGGAGTAAAACAGTTTCGCTTCCTATCGTCTTCAATTGCATCCAAAACACTTGAGTTATTGCCAACACTACAGCTGGAAAATTTGCTATTGTTTGGTCGGTTCCCACTCGTTGCTGATCCGAACATGATGTAGTTACCATTTAAACCACCTGGTCTACATTCAGGTGGATAATCATGCTAAAATCAATTATCTGTTTATGACTTGGTATGAATTTTGTTGTTCTTACTTACAGGTGATCCAAAATTATGCCCTATTGCATGAGCAAAAGCT
Source organism: Ctenicera cuprea (assembly GCA_958336395.1). Lineage (NCBI taxonomy): Eukaryota > Metazoa > Arthropoda > Insecta > Coleoptera > Elateridae > Ctenicera > Ctenicera cuprea. The sequence continues at coordinate 2,788,092 of OY284495.1, forward strand.
AATTGTGAGACTTGTGGTGGAACTCGACTGTTGTAATTTGCAAAAGTAATAACTCCGGTGTTGAGAGAACGTTTATTAGACTGATACGTTCCATTAATGGCTTCTGTGTAAGTTTTGAAATTTTCACAAACGCCACCAGAGGCTCCAGAAGCCGATGCAAGCCATGCTAGACTTAATGTTCCATCTGTAAAGTCTCTGTATGTGAACACATAAGCCAAACAGAAATCACCATGATTGCCTAGCGAGTGGATATTTAAATAGTTGCTAGCATTTAAATGTTCCTCGCAGAATTCATTAATTTCACAATGTCGATGTGTACATCTACATGATGAATCATCATGAATCTGGTGAAAGTAAATCAATTTTACAATAACAATAACATGTTGAAAAAAAATCATTATAATACCTGTATTCTCTGAACTTCAAACTTAATGTTGCGATGTTCACTTCGTCCATCAAATTTATGGTTATGATAAATATAATTAACGGCAGTGACGTGATGAGCAATCAGGGACAATATTTGTTCCCTTGTTTTTTCATTAACTTCGGTTTCTTTTCTCGGATCTCCATGCTGCCAATGTAAAATTTAAATATTAACTTTAAAAATAATTCCTAAACCGGCCTTTTATTTATCATGCATTACGACGGCGTCAAACATATTAAGGGGCTTCTTCTTCTCTAGCGCCTTACCCTATTTAAGGCGTTGGCGACCTCTCTCATATGTCTGTGTTTGGTGCGCGGAGATATTATTTTGCTCTTTCTCCAACAAGGTCAAATATTTAGGGGTCAACCTTAAGAAAGTTCGCAATTGGATAAAACAGCTATCAAAGTCGGTATGCTTTTTTTGCATCTACAGGTCTATATGCTTAGAACTTACGCCCAGGATTGTATACTGAATGTATCCCCTACCTGCCTAAAAGTTCCTACGGAGTAGCTCAGACCAAACTAGGATGGCCCACCTAGCCTAGGAATCAGTACAGCTACCGCTGCACTGGAGACCCTACTCGGTCTTCTACCCTTAGTCATTAAGTCTAGAGATGGAGTTCATACACTGCAATGGTTCGAACAAAACAACTAGAATCACGAGAAGAAGTGACACTGGAATTATGTGCTCGAAGACATGGGACAAGATACAATTTTACCAAGATACTCCTATAACAAAGTTTATCGAGTTACCACACCGGTAAGGTGGAATGGAAAAACGATAGCACTATCACTACGTTTATAGACATTGTACGGCACTCAGACGCTTTCAAAACCGTAGATGATGCTGAAGCGGGAAAATAGTGAAAGTCCCAGGCAAAGTATCAGTCTTAGCCTTGGACAACATACATCGGTTTTCCAAGCAAAAATAACTGCTACTATACAGTGCGCATCTGAGAATATGGAACTATAGTAGCAGGAACTATAGCAGCAGAAACATCTTTATGGTGAAACACAAAAAGTTGAACCCTGATGTGGTCGTCAGGACACTGCGGGATCAATGAAAGTAAAGAAGCTGACCATCTCGGCAGACATAGGGCAGCTACCAAGTCAGTCAGACCTGAATATTGCTGCGGGATCTCGTACAAAACCGCAAAAATATCTGTTACGTACTGGATACATGCAAAGTTTGCAGAGCACTGGAGGTGCACGTCTGCTCGTAAAAATTTGAAACTTTTTATCAAAAGCCCGGATTGGGAAGGAATAAGCTGCTCGACCTGAGTACCAAGCAACTCAAAATAATAGGCATAGTTGCAAGCCAGTGCCCACCGAGGAAGCATTTACAAAATATGGAAATTTAAAGAACCATTCTCCAGGAAGCGCGAAATAAAGGAAAAACAGCAAATCCATATTTTATGTTTCTGCGAAGCACTTTCCGGCAGGACATATGCGACATGTGGTACAGGAACCCTAAAACCTGAGAATACGTAGGTAGCGTCGAACTCAGCCAGGGGATTGAATACATACGTAGGCTGAATCTACATGGCCCAAGGTCATAAATAAAAGCAGAACAATAACTTCTGCAAGTCGCGGTACAGTGTACATCCTTCCATCTAACTTACACAGACGAATAGAAACTTGCCAAGGCAAAGCATGAATTCAAATCCGAGATCGGTTGCTTGCTAAGTGGATACGCATCCACCTAGCCACCGCGCTCTGTATTCTGTTACCTGACCAATACTAACCGAAACTTGGCATTTTCTCTAACTTATTTAAGACCTAAATAAAAACTTAAACTTAAATCTCTTCAGTAAATAATAAAAAGGTTAAACCAACCTGTGGAAATCGTTCTCTAATATGCTTCCATAGATAAGGATCAATCTGTATGTATAATGAACACGTTTTTCTATTTGTTTCTCTTCGCATTGTGGCTCTTTTATGTCTCCCGTGTTTCGTAGCTTCATTAACTTTTTTTGAATATTTATTGACTAGGTCTTCATGATTGCCAGATGGGAAGAGGGGTTTAGATGGTTCTTTGTTGGGTTTGCTGTGTTTGTTAGGTTTATGAATTGGAATGAGTATTTCATCATTTTCTACTGCAGAATTTCGTATTTCATCCATCCATTGAATTACTTCCTCTGTTATACCACAACCACTTTCATGACCTGAATTAAAGTAAAAATTAATAAATTTATATTATGATAAATAGATGTTAGAAGATTCACTGTTATGCAGGTTTTTCAGTTGGTTAAAGTAGTTTATAGCAGATTGAAAGGCCAATAATAACAATAACCCAGCATATTGGTAAAATCAGGTTAGTAGTCTATAGAAGAAAAAAAAGATTATATAACTGACTACATGTAAATTTCAAAAACGTTACAGTATTTACAAAAAAAAGACCTTACCGTCTCTTCGACTTGCATAAGGATCTTCAACATGATCCTCACGATAAATAACGGAATGAAATTTCCTGTTGGGGTGTTGATTATGTGGAAAATAATGATGTGCTTTTTCAACGTAGAACGAGCCGTTTGGAGTTACGATTTTTCCTTCAAAGACACCATCCATTAGTGAACCATAAACGGAACTGTTGGGATCATCTAAAGAAGAAAGCAGAATTTTTAACATCTAATTGGGCACAACGTTATTAATTATTTTCTATCGTGCCTTGGAGGAAATTAGGAAATAAAAAGAGCTAATAGTTCTTCTGACGGGTTTCCATCGAAATGAGAGCGAAGTGAACTACGCGCAATCACCACACTTCGCGCTTGCCCAAAATGAAACAAGAACAAGCTACCAGTACGACATCAGGCTGCGAGCCCTAATCTCCACTGATGCCGGACGACTACCTATTCTGCAGATATATCTCCCAGTTACCAGGGAGAAGGTTACAGTTCTCTCGTTGATCCACCTTGTTTCGGCGGTACCAGTGAAAGCCACTGGTTTGATTTTTTAGAACAACAGAAGCTGCCCTTCAAGTATAACTACTTGCTGCCCCAGAACTGATCAAATCCGCCCGCCCAGATAGGTTGGTAGCCGGTATGATCAAAATAATCGGTATTCTCACGGAATGTGGGTCAACTTTGATTATGGGTAGCGAAGCAACACCACGCTCGTAGGGCCCAGGCCCCTGATGCTAGCAGACACGCCACTTTTTCCAGGTGTTTCTGGACCACACCAAGAGCTAATAAACACTCCATCTTGTGAAATTACTAACCCAGTCCTCCATGGTCATTAAATTTCTCCGAAGGGGTACCAAATTGAAATTACCGAAGTGACCGCAACAAAACATACAACGTCTATAATCGTCTTATGCCATGTGAAAGAAAACATACGCGACAATCCCGCGTTAGAGCCAAAGAGATGGCGGAATCCGTGGGCGTGGACATTTTGCCAGAAAAAGCCGATTGCACCAGGGTCTGCTGGTAGCCCCGCATTTTATACCCCCTCTCTATTGATCTGCACCCCGTATATAAAGAACATTTGCGGTTTCCTAGATCCCACCGTAATAACCATAACCATGCATGCCCCCACTTAATACCGCTAATTTAAAAGACCTATAAGTGGGGTTCCTTATAACTCACCTATAAGTTGCCCTTGATATACATGTGAAGTATCAAAATCGATAGAGCCTGAAGAACCATGAATTTGCAACTTGTCACTGAAGATTGTCAGGTCCCTCTTCAGCCTAATTTTAAAATCGCGTCCATAGGCGTGGAAGAACAAGTGTACAGCATTATCGTTAACAACGGACCTTTTTGCCCGCAGATGGGCTTTGTTGATGTCTGCGGAATCGTAGTTGAGCACCTCGTAGTGGGAGATGTATTCGTCTAAGCGGTGAGCTGTAAAAGGAAGTTTGCGTTTCAATTTAATTTCCTTATATCATTTTAGTCAATAATAACTTGAGTGACAGGCCATCGATTTGCAGCAAAGAAACTGTAGACAAAATAAGACAGCATTTAGATGACGATCTAACAAGATTTTAAATTTTAGTCTTAAAAAATGACTAGGTTTGTCGTGTAACTGTCTGACTGTGAGTTCTAGATAAAAAAAATATTACAATGCTTACCGTCAGCAAGTTCTTCTACTGGTGATCGACCATAAGCAACACTTACAACACAAAATGCAGCAATAATAACAAATTTTCTGTTCATTTTTAATTCATTTCGAGTTCAATCTTTCAGTATAAATTATGAACTGCGCTGTTAACAAAATTTGGAACGATTTTCCAAAAACATAAACAAAATAGTTCGAGATAATGACCACAACCTTTACTTGCACATACTTATATACTGTGAACTTAAACTTGATAATTTGCTTCGGGGTTTTCATTAAAATGATTAAAACAAGTACATAGTCAAAATATTTGTAAACAAAGAAACAAATGTAGGCCAGTCTTGGAATTTTCAATATGTTTTATGATTCTATTATCATTTCAATCGTGACGTCATCAACATTATAATGTTTCAGTGTTTCCTTTAAAAATAATGCCTACAGTTTCATAAAAAAGTTTAGAAACAAATAAAATTCTAAATAGTTGGATAATTTATTTCAAATTAGCCAAGAACTGCTTGACAAGTTTTGTAGCCAGTCCAGTTGCACCAGCACTGCTAATGAAGGGCTTGGAAGAACTGTCCTCAAGCCGCGGTACAATGCTGCGTACCAGTACTGGTAAGCTGGAAGCAGGTAAAGGTGATTTTATACCAAAACCAGCGCGAGCCATCTACGCATAGGCAAAATCTTACAGGCCTGATTGATATTTAAATCAGACGGTATATTGAAAAGATTTCGTTTGCATCTACACAATATCCCTACCAATCCGGAAACCAGCAGGTATGAAAGAGCTTCAGACTCCAAAGGCTTTGGTCCAGAGGTCTTCTTAGACATCAACACCTCGTTCGAATCTATACCGGGTGTTTGTAAATCGCTATTTCGGGTTCCGCTAGTGTGTCCTAACTTTCTTCACTTTTAACAGGTTTATTTAAGGGGTGGCTATTTTTATTTATTTGCGTTTCTGGCATATTACTTTATCCTTAACATCAGCATTTTAATTTAAATGTATTCTTCGGTATGTTGAAATATGTTCCTAAATTTATTGATAGACTAAAAACACAACCGATTAGATTATTTAAAGCCTTGACATCTTGTATCTATTACGCTATTCTTAAGTCATTGCTTAGGAAAATAACACTTAAATAGAAGTACATTTTTGTCATTTGTGTTAGAAAAGTAATACAAAAATGTGCTATAAAATGCGGTTAGTACTTGTACAAAGTTCAATGTAAGGTATGGGCAAAAAACCTACAACATTTTAAGCTATTAATAAACAATTAAAATCGTAATTTTATTGCCTTATTGTTATAATAACAATAGAAAAATACAATGTCTATAGCATTAGCTTCTTGTTTCTATTTTAAGCGTTATAAATATTATTATCTTTTTATGTAAAGATTTTGAACTTAGTTTGTGGAAGTCTGAACTCAATGCTTGGGAAACAGATTAGGTTATCGAAATAAATATTTAAAAAAATATATGAACATGTTTTTATTAAGCAACCATAACATTGCCGTTTATCTTAGGTCGCCGTTCAAACAGATATGCCCTTGATTATTGTTTATTGCAAGTAATTCCGATTTAAAATAAGAATTGGAGTTGGTGCGAAGACAGACTAAATTAGACTCTCTAACAATCAACCGAAAAAATTTACGAACGAACTAAATCTAGAAGAAGCAGGAGTTATTATCCTGCTCGTTCTAAAGAGGAAACGGTAATTATTTTCTATGTTTTGAGAAACTGGAATTTTTGAATGATGGGAATTCCACAGGTTACAATTCTCCTATTACATCGTATGATCAAAAGAAACTGATAAGCGCCATGGAAACAAAATCCCATGCCCAGCCCTATGACTATTTTGCTCATACGATAACAGGAAACAAGAATGATTCCAAAGCTCGTTTTGTCTGGACTCCGTCACCATAGACAAACCAGCCGTCTTCCTCTTGGTGCACGAGACCTCAAGAATGTAGGCCAAGTCTCTATACTTAAAGTCGATTTAAAATCTAGATACTGCCAAATTAAGCTGCATCTAGACTATTGACCGTACACCTTTTTTACCACTACTGATGGAGCGTCCCAGCGACCTACCAATTTCACCACATGCCATTTGGATTAAAAACTGCGCCCATGACCTTTCAACAACTCATGGATCGAGTAGTACTCGACTGGTATCTACACGAGTTCCATATGGTCAACATGAAAGAAGTTATTCCAAGAGTGAGAATGAACAACTAACTCATGCAAAACTAGTATTTTATCGACTACAACAAGAATTTATGTTAACCCGTACAACTGCCAGTTTAGGAAGCGCCCTAATCCTGGTCATAGACAATCAGCCGGAGACATGATCTGCCCATTCAAAGCCCTCGATCATCTTTTATCAGTTTTCTACATTATGCAAGATATATTATATTATTGGTTGCTACGCAACGACGACTTATGTTTCCTAAATATTAAATACGCTTCGTCTGTAATTGTTGTATGTATTGTGCAAACTTAATGATAAGCAACGCCAACTTCTAGTTAGTAAAAAATTCCCTTCCCTATTTGTAGATGTTCATTCTTATTGCTACGCAACGGCCCTTGAAAAAAAGTATATCAGCAGACGCATTTGCACGGAAATTTCAGTTTATTCCTCAGGATCAAACAGAACGATCTAAAAGAAAAACACTTAAAAGTATACTTCTTTGAGATCGATCAGAATGGTTCAAAGTGGGCAAAAACCATGAAAACTTTTGCTTCGGGATATATCACAAAAATCTAAAGCAAAATAAACTGCGTAGCACCTAGTAACTGGAGCTGCGCCGTCTTTCAGGGGCAGTAGAACTTGGTTCAAGGCAAACCATTCCCCCATACGCTTCTCCGAGACTTCTTAACCAGTCCCAATATCCTCCAAGAGCGCCAAACCCGATTCACGATCAAACTGACCAACACACGTGGGCGCCATCGCAAAGAGGATGCTAAATCTCAAAAAAAACAAATAAAAAACCCGAACCATTCTGACCTCTCCCAGAGCCTTGTTTTTTTTAATTAAATACAAACTAGTTCTGATCATTCGGTGCAACCGCAAACCTATGTGAATATTATAATACACAGTGGCTAGGAAAACCCCGGCCATTTTTCGGTCAAGAGATGGCGCTTTAGTAAAGCAAAATTAAATTAAAATACTGACAACAACGCAGAATCCAAGACGTTTTAGTTATTAAATACGCCCCATATTAAATCTAAACAACCAAAGCGTCTTGGAATCTGCGTTATTGCCAGTATTTTAATTTAATTTTTCTTTACTAAAGCGCCATCTCCTGACCGCCGCAAGAAAAGTGGCCGGGGTTTTCCTAGCCACTCTGTGTATTTTAATTTTTTTAATTAATTTTACCGTCTGGGTGAAGGCGAAGTCACAATAAATAAATCCTAAAAATAGCCAATTTGGTGCGTATAATTGTGTAGTTTTTGCATATTTTTTAAAAACTTCTGGGCGAGCCCCCCGGACTCCCTCTAGGTCGCTACTTACGATGGGGCCGCCAAAACAAAACATTTGCACACGGGCGCCCAAACAGCTAGGAGCGGGTCTGCAGGTCCCGCCTACCCCCGTGGCTCAACGAAGCAGCGACTTGCACCCGGTTTCTACGCGGATCCCAATAATAAAGTTATTAGGGTGGTAGTACACTTTAGGGGCTGTAGTTTGGGATTAGTATTATTGCTGTAACCGTTACGTTACGATTTTGGTTTAAATTTTTTTAAATACGTCCTAAAAATTATAAGTGAAAGAAAAATACATTTGATTAGATTATTTCAAACTAACCTTGACATCTTGTATCTATGACGCTTTATTTTAGGTCACTGTTCATTTAGAAAAAATAGTTAAATATGAGTTCTGAACACATTTTGCTATTCGTATTAGCAAAATAGTACAAGAAACACGTGCTGGAAAATGCGGTTAATACTTATACAAAGTGTTCTTTTGATGGTGGCATATGGTAAGCTGTTGTGGTGATTATTTATAATAGTTATGAAATATAATTTTGATTTTAAATTGGTACGCGGATAGTTTTGAAACTTATAACAGATTTCGATATAATAAAGACGCGTACCTAGTGTTTACTTCTTGTTTAAGTAGGTCAATTGGTCGATTTTTTTCCATTTTACGATAAGGTTTTTTTTTCAGGTCTCGACTTTGAGCCTAAACCCGAGAACTCAGGAAGCCACTTAATTGAATACCGAAGTAGTGACGAAAATACCAGTGCTCATTTCAGAAATAAACTAGACGACTTTTTGAGGCGTAAGAATGATAAAAGATTTTGAATTTATTTTCTGTGTTAATACCTTGTCATAACAGCTTATAAAATACCAGGCCTTGGTGGTGGAATATACGACATTATAAGGTGCCAAAGGGGCGAACCCCCAAGAGAAGGATCTACTAACTTCTGTGATGTTGACGCAAACAGCTGGCGTAGTTGTGATTCTTCATATGGGTACCACTACAATTCGTCCGAAACCGGACCATGTATTTTTCTTAAATTCAGGAAGGTACAATTTAAAAATGTTTTACAATATTTGTTTTACCTTCCTGCAAATAAATTTGCAGGCATCTAATTGGACACCAGAATATTATACCTCTTCAACGGTACCTGAAGACATGCCAGATTATCTAAAACAGAAAATTCAAGCAACTGAAGATCAGCATGGCACCGATTCCAATGAAGTAAGACGTTTTTAATTTCTGTAATAGTATATTATGCAGCGAATCTATAATGATAGCTATTAATACACGACTAAAATTACGACACGAGCGGCAGCGAGTGTCGTAATTCAAACGAGTGTATTAATAGCCATTATATAAGAGTTGCATACACTATTTTTTCTATGACTAGTTAACTTAAATAAATATTCGTTAAAAAATGTATTTGAACATTGTACAGCTATTGTAACCATGGTTACCAAAAACAATGCTTTGCTGCTATTGCAGCGCACACTTAATAAGTAAATTAAAACATGGGAGTAGAAAAAATAATTTCTTCGTTTTTCTATTTTAAATATTAAATTTTGAAATTTTCTAGCTTAAAGTTGTGTGGTTGAGCTGCGACGGGGTAAATCCAGCTGACGTGGAAAATGTAGGACCTATTATTTATAATCCTGTGATGGGCTTTACTGGTGAGTATTTTCCAATTAGAAACGAGGAGCACTATCAGAGTCCACTGGTTGCTGTACTTTTTGAAAAACCCCAACGTAAGTAAAATAACTTATTTTAAAAACATAAATTTTTAATAATTATGCTTTCAGGCGGAGTCTTAATCAAAGTTCAATGTAAAGTATGGGCAAAAAACCTTCGACATGAATCTGTGCATTTTAAGCTATTAATAAATAATTGAAACGCTAATTTTATTATTAATTGTTATGATAGCAACGAAAGATACAAAAATGACTGTAGGATTAGTTTTTTGTCTAATTTTTAAGTTATAAAAATACTATTATTTTATGTAAAGATTTTCAACTTTCTTTAATTTATGTAAGTCTTAACTCAATGCTTGGGAAGCAGATTATAATATCGAAATAAATATTTAAAAAAATATATATCAACATGTTTTTATCTTAGGTCGCGATTCAAACAGATAAGTTTCGCCAATAATTATACATGTAGTACATTTATAGTTTGTAACAGACCACCCACGCACTATCTTTTACGACTAAACCATTAAACCTACATGGATGGGATTAAAAATTTGTTACATAAATCGTGCCGTTAAACTGTTTATAAATTTTTTGGGGCTTCTCGAGATTTTCCAATATGAAGGTGGGTCAAATCGTACCTCATATATCAAGTCTTTTGAAACCCAACAATTTAAAAACAAAGAAAATATCGATGGCAAAAATTGTTTCAAAATGGCAGCCAATTATGTCGAAAAAGCAGGCATTACATATAGCATTCTTACTGGTCCAATATTCCACTATAAAAAGTTAAGGATAAAATTTTTACAACTAATTAGGTACAATTGAAATATTTTGGTGTTAAGACTCAAATAAAAGGTTTGTTTTTAGTTTTTTTTTGTAAAATGGCAGTGAAATTTGTAGCCTTCAGTTAATTTACATAATTATTTTCTTCAGTTGTAAAAACCTTATCACTAACTTTTTATGTTTCACCTAATTAATGTCGTTATGTAGCAATAAAAATAATGTTATTATTTTAAATAAAATAATATAAACTTGATTGTCTTTTCACAGTAATTACAAAAATAAGCAAATCCTCTACCTGCCCGCGACGGAGGCATCTGACAATCGAATTTGCAAGTAGTTTGATCAATGCACTAGCGGCTTTTTTGTCAATGGATCGAAAACTTGCATCTTGGAATAAAGACATAATTTTATTGTGCATACATGCATAGAAAGACACATTTTCACGCCCAAAATCCATAGTTAGGACTACTATTTCCAGAACACTCTGTATATTAGAATTTTAATTTTTTGTTAAGTTTTACTTTTTATCAAAAAGAACATTTATTCCACAAAAATTTATTCAATACAGGCCCCCACCTTGTCTCCCCCTCCCCATAGGTATACTTTTAGTTCAACAAGCCACTACACTTTTGGGTGTCGGTACTCCCTTGGACCCCCTGGCAGTGGTGGATTACCGCACAGGCGCGTGCCTGGGGCCTCAGCAAAGCGGGGGCCTTAGAATCGTTGGGTGCCTCATCTTCAAAAACCAAAATTAATTTTTTTTTCTAGTATCTGAAAATATTTTTTTATTTCCATATCTTATTTTTATGTGTTTATGTTTTTGTTGATTCCAAAAATAAAAAACGTTATGATTTTCTGCATTGTTCATTTTAGTGAACTATCCCATTCTTAGTAGGGTCAATAAGGGGCCTCCAGATCAGGTTGCGCCTGGGGCCCCACAAAATCACAAGTATGTTATACAGTGAACTGGATCGGCGGCGCGCCATAAAATTCATGCAGCGAGAGTGAGGCTACAAGAGTAGATAGGCAACCCGCAAATGTGACGTATGTTTAGTAGTGGTGAGCACGTGGTTTAGAATATTTTGATTCCTGTGAACGTGTAAAAACGGGTGTTATTACAGTATATCTACGATTTTATTTGTTTTAAAAATGGTGAAATATTGTTCAGCATATGGATGTAACAACTTACAGCAAAAGGACAACGGTATTCAATTTCACAGGTAACTAAATTAAAGTAATACCTAAAAACACATCAGTTTTTATTTTTTAAATTAAACTGTTTTAAACTCACCTAGCTAGTTATTGTTATTTTCGATTTCGCTAATTAAGCAGGTCGTGGTTACATTTAAAAATAAGTGTCTGTTTAGATAACTCCTACAGTAGAAGTATTTTAAAATTTCAGTTTTCCCCACAAGAGACATGAAATTCTTCAAAAATGGGTGAATGCGATCAGGCGTGTGGATTGGAAACCCTCTCTTAGTAGTAGAATTTGTAATTTTAAGATTTTAAATTTGTTTTAAAGACAGTGATTACCAATTACGTCCTGGAGCAGCAGTGAAATGGTTAAAACCAAGTGCGGTACCATCCATATATATCTAGTTACCCAAAACATCTTGTGAAAGTTTAGAAAACTCGACGTTTGTTGATACGTCATGAGATTCGAAGTCAAGAAGCTCAGAAAAACATCGAGGTACCTACCGATGTATTTTTTCTTTATAATATTAATTATCCTGTCTTTTTTAATTCCAGCAAATAGAAAGTATAGCTAGTGAAACATAGATCCCTTCTTTATGGACAAAACCACGCAAACTGAATTTGCTGAACTTCCAAGGAAAAACATATTAAGCAGAAAAGTCAAAACTCTACAACAAAAAGTAAGAAGACGAAATAAAAAAATTAAATCCATGAAAGATCTCATTGTGACCTCGAAAAGAAATGGAACTGCAACAGATGATTTAATAATGGTATTGGAGAATAATTTTAATGGTTTACCATTAGAGATTATTAAAAATCAGTTTAAAAATAGCAATGTCAGTGCCAACCACAAAAGGTTCAGTGGAGAAATGAAAAAATTTTCATTGACTCTATATTTTTATTCTCCAAAAGCATATAGGTTCATAAGAGGAATATTTCATTTGCCATCAGATCGAACCATCCGAAAATGGATGTCACACTTTAATTGTAATGTAGGATTTCTTGAAGAAATATTTCAATATTTAAAAATTGAAGTGCAAAATAAGAATTACTTAAAAGACTGTGCTTTAATTGTAGACGCCATGTCAATAAGAAAGCAAATATTGTGGGATATTAAGAATGATAAACATGTTGGATATGTAGACTTTGGGGGTATTATAAATGTCGATACTGACATCACTGCCACAGAAGCATTAGTATTTCAAATTGTTTCTTATAGTTCCGGGTCGAACATTATAGATCGATTAACAGAAACTCGCTCAACCACTCTCCTCACAGCACAGTATGTCATTAAATTATGCATGTTGTGTGGTTGTGAAAGAAAGCATTTGGTAACAAGTTGTAGTTTGAATCGACGTCATTAGTATTAAATTCGGGAAAGTCAATACAAACACGATTAAAAGCCATATTTAATAAACGTTACTTATCTTGCAATTCAATTGAGTCTTGAAGATCCGGAGGTCTGTGGCGATGTAGCAGCTGAATGTTGCGGTTTGTGGAAGTTTTGAAATTCTGAATTCTGCTTGAAAATCTCAGGAAGGTCAACGTCGGGGTCACCAATAATGTAATGTTATGTTTGGAGTTGTAAATAAAACACTAGTTTGCAGGAGGAATTTTTAATGTGTTCTTGCTTTACAAAATAATAATGCTAACTTTTTATAGTAACGTAAATAGCAACGCAAGTCGCCAAGTTACAAAATACAATTGAACAATTTTAAAACCAAGGGCTGCTACAGTAACTTGGCGACTTGCGTTGCTATTGACGTTGCTATAAATATTCATCAAAATTATTTGTAAAAGTGAAAACGCATTAAAATTCCTCCTGCAAAATAGCGTTTTATTTCCGACCCCAAACCTAACTTTACATTACAAATTTAAATGCCCAATTGCATACTTTCTAACAAATAAATGCAATTCTTCTGTTCAAAAACATTGCATGAAGTAGGGATTATAATTAGGTCTATAACTGCTGATGCAACAAGTACTAATTTGGAGACGTATCACAGTTTGGGATGCAATTTGGATGTAAAAACTTTAGTACCATATTTCAAACATCCATCAAATGATAGCAAAATTCATGTCATTCTTGATGCATGCCACATGTTAAAATTGGCTCATAATGCAATAGGAGAACAGTATGTTAGCTCGCCAAATGGAAACATCTCTTGGAAATATATATTGGAGAATTACATAAAATACAGGAGGAACAAGATTTAAAACTGGCAAATTCGTTGACATTCAATCATGTCGATTTTAAAAACCAAAAAATGAATGTTCGTTTAGCTGCTCAAGTCCTCAGCTCTGGTGTTGCAGATGCAATTGACTATTTACGTAGTTCAGGTTTAAAAGAATTTAAGAATAGTGAGGCAACTACAAAGTTTTTAAAAATTATTGATAGGGCTTTTGATTTTCCAAAAACCCTTTTGAAAAGGGATACAAAGCGCCACTAACTTTAAAAAATTTCAATTACTGGAATAAAATTTTTAAAAAACAGAAGAATATTTGAAAACATTAAAAATACAACAAACTCCATTAATACAACATATGAGAAAAACATTATTTTGCTGTAGGCTTTATTGTAACGCTAAATAGTACAAGAAACCTTGCTCTGGATTTATTCAATAAATCCGAGCCTCTATCATATTTTCTGAGTTACAAGTGCTCGCAAGGCAATTTGGAAATTTTCTTTTCATTACTAAGTAGTACAAGTGCCATTTTAGGAAGCGCCCTAATCCTGGTCGTAGACAATCAGTCGGAGACATGATCTGCCCGTTTAATGCCCTCGATCATCTTTTATCAGTTTTCTACATTATGCAAGATATATTATATTATTGGTTGCTACGCAACGACGACTTATGTTTCCTAAATATTAAATACGCTTCGTCTGTAATTGTTGTATGTATTGTGCAAACTTAACGATAAGCAACGCCAACTTCTAGTTATAAAAAATCCCCTTCCCTATTTGTAGATGTTCATTCTTATTGCTACGCAACGACCCCTGAAAAAAAGTATATCAATAGACGCATTTGCACGGAAATGTCAGTTTATTCTTCAGGATCAAACAGAACGATCTAAAAGAAAAACACTTAAGAGTATACTTCTTTGAGATCGATCAGAATGGTTCAAAGTGGGCAAAAACCATGAAAGCTTTTGCTTCGGGATATATCACAAAAATCTAAAAAAAAATAACTGCGTAGCACCTAGTAGCTGGAGCTGCGCCGTGTTTCAGGGGCAGTAGAACTTGGTTCAAGGCAAACCATTCCCCCATAGGCTTCTCTGAGACTTCTTAACCAGTCCCAATATCCTCCAAGAGCGCCAAACCCGATTCAGGATCAAACTGACCACCGCACGCGGGCGCCATCGTAAAAAGGATGCTAAATTTAAAAAAAAAAGCAAATAAAAATCCCGAACCGTCCTGACCTCTCCCAGAGCCCTGTTTTTTCTATTGAATACAAACTAGTTCTGATCATTTCGGTGGAACCGCAAACCTAAGTGAATATTATAATACAGAATGGCTAGGAAAACCCCGGCCACTTTTCTTGCAGCGGTCAAGAGATGGCGCTTTAGTAAAGAAAAATTAAATTAAAATACTAGCAACAACGCAGAATCCAAGACGTTTTAGTTATTAAATACGCCCCATATTAAATCAAAAAAACCAAAACGTCTTGGATTCTGCGTTGTCGCCAGTATTTTAATTTAATTTTTTTTACTAAAGCGCGCCATCTCTTGACCGCCGCAAGAAAAGTGGCCGGGGTTTCCCTATCCACTCTGTGTATTTTAATTTTTTTAATTAATTTTACCGTCTGGGTGAAGGCGAAGTCACAATAAATAAATCAGAAAAATAGCCAATTTGTTGCGTATAATTGTGTATTTTTTGCATATTTTTTAAAAACTTCTGGGGGAACCCTCCGGACCCCCTCTACGTCGCTACTTACGATGGGGGCGCCAAAACAAAACATTTGCACACGGGCGCCCAAACAGCTAGGTGCGGGCCTGCTTAGCCCCTTCAAAAACGAAGCAGTGACTAACCAGGTCCCGCGTACCCCCGTGGCTCAACGAAGCAGCGACTTGCAAGAACCACCACCAGAACGTGCAGCTTCCAACCCGGTTTCTACGCGGACCACAATAATAAAGTTATTAGGGTGGTAGTACACTTTAGGGGCTGTAGTTTGGGGTTAGTATTATTGCTGTAACCGTTACGTTACAATTTTAATTTAAATTTTTTTAAATACGTCCTAAAAATTATAAATGAAAGAAAAATACAGTTGATTAGATTATTTGAAACTAACCTTGACATCTTGTATCTATGACGCTCTATTTCAGGTCATTGTTCATTTAGAAAAAATAGTTAAATATAAGTTCTGAACACATTTTGCTATTCGTATTAGCAAAGTAGTACAAGAAACACGTGCTGGAAAATGCGGTTAATACTTATACATAGTGTTCTTTTGATGGTGGCATATGGTAAGTTGTTGTGGTGATTATTTATAATAGTTATGAAATATAATTTGATTTTGTATGAATTTTAAATTCGTCCACGGATAGTCTTGGAATTTATAAAAGATTTTGATGTAATAAAGATACGTACCTAGTGTTTACTTTATGTTTATGTTTGGTAGATTTTTTCCATTTTACGATAATGTGTTTTTTTTCAGGTCTCGACTTTGAGCCTAAACCCGAGAAGTCAGGAAGCCATTTAATTGAATACCGAAGTAGTGACGAAAATACCAGTGCGCATTTCAGAAATAGACTAGACGACCTTTTGACCCGTAAGAATGATAAAAGATTTTGAATTTATTTTCTGTGTTAATACCTTGTCATAACAGCTTATAAAAAGCCAGGCCTTGGTGTTGGAATACGCGACATTATAAGGTGCCAAAGGGGCGAACCCCCAAGAGAAGGATCGACTAGCTTCTGTTATGTTGACATATTGAGCTGGCGTAGTTGTGATTCTCCATATGGGTACCACTACAATTCGTCCGAAACCGGACCATGTATTTTTCTTAAATTCAGGAAGGTAGTTTAAAAATGTTTTACAATATTTGTTCTACCTTCCTGCAAATAAATTTGCAGGCATCTAATTGGACACCAGAATATTACACCTCTTCAACAGTACCTGAAGACATGCCAGATTATCTAAAACAGAAAATTCAAGCAACTGAAGATCAGCATGGCACCGATTCCAATGAAGTAAGACGTTTTTAATTTCTGTAATAATATATTATGCAACGAATGTATAATGATAGCTATTAATACACTTGCTCCGCATTTCGACGGCGGCGGCGGTCGACGATTTGCTCTCTTGAACACCGCCACCGACCGGATCGAAGGTGGAACGACCGCTCCGCGTGCTCGACGAAAAACCCTCTCGATGGGTAGGACGGAAACGACGGGAGAACCTGGAATTTCGCAAGAGACGGGAGCGCGGTCTTCACACTCTGCGCTTTGCCGCCGCCTGCTGCCCTAGCACCTGGACCGTCGGAGGCGGCCGCATTTGAAAGTTGCTAGTACGGGATTGTCGGAGCCGGAAAAGCGAAGCGAGTGTATTAATGGCCATTATATAAGAGTTGCATACACTATTTTTTCTATGACTAGTTAATTTAAATAAATATTCGTTAAAAAATTTATTTGAACATTGTACTTTAAAAGAAACTCGAACTGTTTTGCGATGCTAACTGAGAAATGTCAACAGCTTTTGTAACCATGGTTACAAAAAACAATGCTTTGCTGCTATTGCAGCGCACACTTAATAAGTAAATTAAAACATGGGAGTAGAAAAAATAATTTCTTCGTTTTTCTATTTTAAATATTAAATTTTGAAATTTTCTAGCTTAAAGTTGTGTGGTTGAGCTGCGACGGGGTAAATCCAGCTGACGTGGAAAATGTAGGACCTATTATTTATAATCCTGTGATGGGCTTTACTGGTGAGTATTTTCCAATTAGAAACGAGGAGCACTATCAGAGTCCACTGGTTGCTGTACTTTTTGAAAAACCCCAACGTAAGTAAAATAACTTATTTTAAAAACATAAATTTTTAATAATTATGCTTTCAGGCGGAGTCTTAATCAAAGTTCAATGTAAAGTATGGGCAAAAAACCTTCGACATGAATCTGTGCATTTTAAGCTATTAATAAATAATTGAAACGCTAATTTTATTATTAATTGTTATGATAGCAACGAAAGATACAAAAATGACTGTAGGATTAGTTTTTTGTCTAATTTTTAAGTTATAAAAATACTATTATTTTATGTAAAGATTTTCAACTTTCTTTAATTTATGTAAGTCTTAACTCAATGCTTGGGAAGCAGATTATAATATCGAAATAAATATTTAAAAAAAATATATATCAACATGTTTTTATCTTAGGTCGCGATTCAAACAGATAAGTTTCGCCAATAATTATACATGTAGTACATTTATAGTTTGTAACAGACCACCCACGCACTATCTTTTACGACTAAACCATTAAACCTACATGGATGGGATTAAAAATTTGTTACATAAATCGTGCCGTTAAACTGTTTATAAATTTTTTGGGGCTTCTCGAGATTTTCCAATATGAAGGTGGGTCAAATCGTACCTCATATATCAAGTCTTTTGAAACCCAACAATTTAAAAACAAAGAAAATATCGATGGCAAAAATTGTTTCAAAATGGCAGCCAATTATGTCGAAAAAGCAGGCATTACATATAGCATTCTTACTGGTCCAATATTCCACTATAAAAAGTTAAGGATAAAATTTTTACAACTAATTAGGTACAATTGAAATATTTTGGTGTTAAGACTCAAATAAAAGGTTTGTTTTTAGTTTTTTTTTGTAAAATGGCAGTGAAATTTGTAGCCTTCAGTTAATTTACATAATTATTTTCTTCAGTTGTAAAAACCTTATCACTAACTTTTTATGTTTCACCTAATTAATGTCGTTATGTAGCAATAAAAATAATGTTATTATTTTAAATAAAATAATATAAACTTGATTGTCTTTTCACAGTAATTACAAAAATAAGCAAATCCTCTACCTGCCCGCGACGGAGGCATCTGACAATCGAATTTGCAAGTAGTTTGATCAATGCACTAGCGGCTTTTTTGTCAATGGATCGAAAACTTGCATCTTGGAATAAAGACATAATTTTATTGTGCATACATGCATAGAAAGACACATTTTCACGCCCAAAATCCATAGTTAGGACTACTATTTCCAGAACACTCTGTATATTAGAATTTTAATTTTTTGTTAAGTTTTACTTTTTATCAAAAAGAACATTTATTCCACAAAAATTTATTCAATACAGGCCCCCACCTTGTCTCCCCCTCCCCATAGGTATACTTTTAGTTCAACAAGCCACTACACTTTTGGGTGTCGGTACTCCCTTGGACCCCCTGGCAGTGGTGGATTACCGCACAGGCGCGTGCCTGGGGCCTCAGCAAAGCGGGGGCCTTAGAATCGTTGGGTGCCTCATCTTCAAAAACCAAAATTAATTTTTTTTTCTAGTATCTGAAAATATTTTTTTATTTCCATATCTTATTTTTATGTGTTTATGTTTTTGTTGATTCCAAAAATAAAAAACGTTATGATTTTCTGCATTGTTCATTTTAGTGAACTATCCCATTCTTAGTAGGGTCAATAAGGGGCCTCCAGATCAGGTTGCGCCTGGGGCCCCACAAAATCACAAGTATGTTATACAGTGAACTGGATCGGCGGCGCGCCATAAAATTCATGCAGCGAGAGTGAGGCTACAAGAGTAGATAGGCAACCCGCAAATGTGACGTATGTTTAGTAGTGGTGAGCACGTGGTTTAGAATATTTTGATTCCTGTGAACGTGTAAAAACGGGTGTTATTACAGTATATCTACGATTTTATTTGTTTTAAAAATGGTGAAATATTGTTCAGCATATGGATGTAACAACTTACAGCAAAAGGACAACGGTATTCAATTTCACAGGTAACTAAATTAAAGTAATACCTAAAAACACATCAGTTTTTATTTTTTAAATTAAACTGTTTTAAACTCACCTAGCTAGTTATTGTTATTTTCGATTTCGCTAATTAAGCAGGTCGTGGTTACATTTAAAAATAAGTGTCTGTTTAGATAACTCCTACAGTAGAAGTATTTTAAAATTTCAGTTTTCCCCACAAGAGACTTGAAATTCTTCAAAAATGGGTGCATGCGATCAGGCGGGTGGATTGGAAACCCTCTCTTAGTAGTAGAATTTGTAGAGCGCATTTTAAAGACAGTGGTTAAACCAAGTGCAGTACCATCCATATTTAGTTACCCAAAACATCTTGTGAAAGTTTAGAAAACTCGACGTTTGTTGATACGTCATGAGATTCGAAGTCAAGAAGCTCAGAAAAACATCGAGGTACCTACCGCTGTATTTTTTCTTTATAATATTAACTAGTGTTACCCCAGCACACAATGCACTGACAGACAGGGTTGACAGACAGGGTTGACAGAACCTGCGAAATGTCAAGTCACGTGATGCATTAGTTCCAATAATGACACACGACGTTATTGTAGGTGGCGCCCCAAGTGACGCGCGTCTAGCCGACCTTCATATATATTATAAATTAAAATAATTATTATTAAAAAATCGACGTAGAATAAAAATATAAAAATGTTTCATGTTCCATCTAAGGATAGAGACCTTTCATTTTAAAAAAAATGGTCCAAATTGGTGAAGCGGTAGCCGCTGGAGGAAGGGGAGAAAAAAACCCTTTGTGCTTTTATATATGTATGGATTATCCTGTCTTTTTTAATTCCAGCAAATAGAAAGTATAGCTAGTGAAACATAGATCCCTTCTTTATGGACAAAACCACGCAAACTGAATTTGCTGAACTTCCAAGGAAAAACATATTAAGCAGAAAAGTCAAAACTCTACAACAAAAAGTAAGAAGACGAAATAAAAAAATGAAATCCATGAAAGATCTCATTGTGACTTTGAAAAGAAATGGAACTGCAACAGATGATTCAATTATGGTATTGGAGAATAATTTTAATGGCTTACCATTAGAGATTATTAAAAATCAGTTTAAAAATAGCAATGTCAGTGCCAACCACAAAAGGTTCAGTGAAGAAATGAAAAAATTTTCATTGACTCTATATTTTTAATCTCCAAACGCGTATAGGTTCATAAGAGGAATATTTCATTTGCCATCAGATCGAACCATCCGAAAATGGATGTCACACTTTAATTGTAATGTAGGATTTCTTGAAGAAATATTTTTTTAATATTTAAAAATTGAAGTGCAAAATAAGAATTACTTAAAAGACTGTGCTTTAATTGTAGACGCCATGTCAATAAGAAAGTAAATATTGTGGGATATTAAGAATGATAAACATGTTGGATATGTAGACTTTGGGGGTATTTTAAATGTCGATACTGACATCACTGCCACAGAAGCATTAGTACCTATTTCAAATTGTTTCATATAGTTCCGGGTCGAACATTATAAATCGATTAACAGAAACTCGCTCAACCACTCTTCTCACAGCACAGTCTGTCATTAAATTATGCATGTTGTGTGGTTGTGAAAGAAAGCATTTGATAACAAGCTGTAGTTTGAATCGACGTCATTAGTATTAAATTCGGGAAAGTCAATACAAACACGATTAAAAGCCATATTTAATAAACGTTACTTATCTTGCAATTCAATTGAGTCTTGAAGATCCGGAGGTCTGTGGCGATGTAGCAGCTGAATGTTGCGGTTTGTGGAAGTTTTGAAATTCTGAATTCTGCTTGAAAATCTCAGGAAGGTCAACGTCGGGGTCACCAATAATGTAATGTTATGTTTGGAGTTGTAAATAAAACACTAGTTTGCAGGAGGAATTTTTAATGTGTTCTTGCTTTACAAAATAATAATGCTAACTTTTTATAGTAACGTAAATAGCAACGCAAGTCGCCAAGTTACAAAATACAATTGAACAATTTTAAAACCAAGGGCTGCTACAGTAACTTGGCGACTTGCGTTGCTATTGACGTTGCTATAAATATTCATCAAAATTATTTGTAAAAGTGAAAACGCATTAAAATTCCTCCTGCAAAATAGCGTTTTATTTCCGACCCCAAACCTAACTTTACATTACAAATTTAAATGCCCAATTGCATACTTTCTAACAAATAAATGCAATTCTTCTGTTCAAAAAAATTGCATGAAGTAGGGATTATAATTAGGTGTATAACTGCTGATGGAACAAGTACTAATTTGCAGACGTATCAAAGTTTGGGATGCAATTTGGAAGTAAAAACTTTAGTAGGTACCATATTTCAAACATCCATCAAATGATAGCAAAATTCATGTCATTCTTGATGCATGCCACATGTTAAAATTGGCTCATAATGCAATAGGAGAACAGTATGTTAGCTCGCCAAATGGAAACATCTCTTGGAAATATATTGGAGAATTACATAAAATACAAGAGGAACAAGATTTAAAACTGGCAAATTCGTTGACATTCAATCATGTGGATTTTAAAAATCAAAAAATGAATGTTCATTTAGCTGCTCAAGTCCTCAGCTCTAGTGTTGCAGATGCAATTGACTATTTACGTAGTGCAGGTTTTAAAGAATTTAAGAATAGTGAGGAAACTACAAAGTTTTTAAAAATTATTGATAGGGCTTTTGATTTTCCAAAAACCCTTTTGAAAAGGGATACAAAGCGCCACTAACTTTAAAAAAATTTCAATTACTGGAGTAAAATTTTTAAAGAAACAGAAGAATATTTGAAAACATTAAAAATACAACAAACTCCATTAATACAACATATGAGAAAAACATTATTTTGCTGTAGGCTTTATTGTAACGCTAAATAGTACAAGAAACCTTGCTCTGGAGTTATTCAATAAATCCGAGCCTCTATCATATTTTCTGAGTTACAAGTGCTCGCAAGACAATTTGGAAATTTTCTTTTCATTACTAAGTAGTACAAGTGCCATTTTAGGAAGCGCCCTAATCCTGGTCGTAGACAATCAGCCGGAGACATGATCTGCCCGTTTAATGCCCTCGATCATCTTTTAAAAAAAAAAGCAAATAAAAAACCCGAACCGACCTGACCTCTCCCAGAGCCCTGTTTTTTCTATTGAATACAAACTAGTTCTGATCATTTCGGTGCAACCGCAAACCTAAGTGAATATTATAATACAGAATGGCTAGGAAAACCCCGGCCACTTTTCTTGCAGCGGTCAAGAGATGGCGCTTTAGTAAAGAAAAATTAAATTAAAATACTAGCAACAACGCAGAATCCAAGACGTTTTAGTTATTAAATACGGCCCATATTAAATCAAAAAAACCAAAACGTCTTGGATTCTGCGTTGTCGCCAGTATTTTAATTTAATTTTTCTTTACTAAAGCGCCATCACTTGACCGCCGCAAGAAAAGTGGCCGGGGTTTCCCTATCCACTCTGTGTATTTTAATTTTTTTAATTAATTTTACCGTCTGAGTGAAGGCGAAGTCACAATAAATAAATCAGAAAAATAGCCAATTTGTTGCGTATAATTGTGTATTTTTTGCATATTTTTTAAAAACTTCTGGGGGAACCCTCCGGACTCCCTCTACGTCGCTACTTACGATGGGGGCGCCAAAACAAAACATTTGCACACGGGCGCCCAAAGAGCTAGGCGCGGGCCTGCTTAGCCCCTTCAAAAACGAAGCAGTGACTAACCAGGTCCCGCGTACCCCCGTGGCTCAACGAAGCAGCGACTTGCAAGAACCACCACCAGAACGTGCAGCTTCCAACCCGGTTTCTACGCGGACCACAATAATAAAGTTATTAGGGTGGTAGTACACTTTAGGGGCTGTAGTTTGGGGTTAGTATTATTGCTGTAACCGTTACGTTACAATTTTAATTTAAATTTTTTTAAATACGTCCTAAAAATTATAAATGAAAGAAAAATACAGTTGATTAGATTATTTGAAACTAACCTTGACATCTTGTATCTATGACGCTCTATTTCAGGTCATTGTTCATTTAGAAAAAATAGTTAAATATAAGTTCTGAACACATTTTGCTATTCGTATTAGCAAAGTAGTACAAGAAACACGTGCTGGAAAATGCGGTTAATACTTATACATAGTGTTCTTTTGATGGTGGCATATGGTAAGTTGTTGTGGTGATTATTTATAATAGTTATGAAATATAATTTGATTTTGTATGAATTTTAAATTCGTCCACGGATAGTCTTGGAATTTATAAAAGATTTTGATGTAATAAAGATACGTACCTAGTGTTTACTTTATGTTTATGTTTGGTAGATTTTTTCCATTTTACGATAATGTGTTTTTTTTTCAGGTCTCGACTTTGAGCCTAAACCCGAGAAGTCAGGAAGCCATTTAATTGAATACCGAAGTAGTGACGAAAATACCAGTGCGCATTTCAGAAATAGACTAGACGACCTTTTGACCCGTAAGAATGATTAAAGATTTTGAATTTATTTTCTGTGTTAATACCTTGTCATAACAGCTTATAAAAGGCCAGGCCTTGGTGGTGGAATACACGACATTATAAATTGCCGAAGGGGCGAACCCCCAAGAGAAGGATCTACTAACTTCTGTTATGTTGACATATGGAGCTGGCGTAGTTGTGATTCTCCATATGGGTACCACTACAATTCGTCCGAAACCGGACCATGTATTTTTCTTAAATTCAGGAAGGTAGTTTAAAAATGTTTTACAATATTTGTTCTACCTTCCTGCAAATAAATTTGCAGGCATCTAATTGGACACCAGAATATTACACCTCTTCAACAGTACCTGAAGACATGCCAGATTATCTAAAACAGAAAATTCAAGCAACTGAAGATCAGCATGGCACCGATTCCAATGAAGTAAGACGTTTTTAATTTCTGTAATAGTATATTATGCAACGAATGTATAATGATAGCTATTAATACACTTGCTCCGCATTTCGACGGCGGCGGCGGTCGACGATTTGCTCTCTTGAACTCCGCCACCGACCGGATCGAAGGTGGAACGACCGCTCCGCGTGCTCGACGAAAAACCCTCTCGATGGGTAGGATGGAAACGACGGGAGAACCTGGAATTTCGCAAGAGACGGGAGCGCGGTCTTCACACTCTGCGCTTTGCCGCCGCCTGCTGCCCTAGCACCTGGACCGTCGGAGGCGGCCGCATTTGAAAGTTGCTAGTACGGGATTGTCGGAGCCGGAAAAGCGAAGCGAGTGTATTAATGGCCATTATATAAGAGTTGCATACACTATTTTTTCTATGACTAGTTAATTTAAATAAATATTCGTTAAAAAATTTATTTGAACATTGTACTTTAAAAGAAACTCGAACTGTTTTGCGATGCTAACTGAGAAATGTCAACAGCTTTTGTAACCATGGTTACAAAAAACAATGCTTTGCTGCTATTGCAGCGCACACTTAATAAGTAAATTAAAACAGGGGAGTAGAAAAAATAATTTCTTCGTTACTCTATTTTAAATATAAAATTTTGAAATTTTCTAGCTTAAAGTTGTGTGGTTGAGCTGCGATGGGGTAAATCCAGCTGACGTGGAAAATGTAGGACCTATTATTTATAATCCTGTGATGGGCTTTACTGGTGAGTATTTTCCAATTAGAAACGAGGAGCACTATCAGAGTCCACTGGTTGCTGTACTTTTTGAAAAACCCCAACGTAAGTAAAATAACTTATTTTAAAAACATAAATTTTTAATAATTATGCTTTCAGGCGGAGTCTTAATCAAAGTTCAATGTAAAGTATGGGCAAAAAACCTTCGACATGAATCTGTGCATTTTAAGCTATTAATAAATAACTGAAACGCTAATTTTATTATTAATTGTTATGATAACAACGAAAGATACAAAAATGACTGTAGGATTAGTTTTTTGTCTAATTTTTAAGTTATAAAAATACTATTATTTTATGTAAAGATTTTCAACTTTCTTTAATTTATGTAAGTCTTAACTCAATGCTTGGGAAGCAGATTATAATATCGAAATAAATATTTTAAAAAATATATATGTTTTTATCTTAGGTCGCGATTCAAACAGATAAGTTTCGCCAACAATTATACGTGTAGTAAATTTATAGTTTGTAACGGATCACCCACGCACTATCTTTTACAACTAAACTATTAAACCTACATAGATGGGAATAAAAATTTGTTATATAAATCCTGCCGTTAAACTGTTTATAAGTTTTTTGATGCTTCTTGAGATTTTCAAATATGAAGGTGGGTCAAATCGTACCTCATATAAAATATCTTTTGAAACCCAACAATTTAAAAACAAAGAAAATATCGATGGCAAAAATTGTTTCTAAATGGCAGCCAATTATATCAAAAAAGCAGGCATTACATAAAGCATTTTTACTATTCAGGTATTCGACTATAAAAAGTTAGGATAAATTAGGTAGAATTGAAACATTTTGGTGTTGACTCAAATAAAATGTTTGTTTTTAGTTATTTTGTACTATAACAGTGTAATTTGTGGCCTTCAGTTAATTTACATAATTATTTTCTTCAGTTGTAAAAACCTTATCACTAACTTTATGTTTCACCTAATTAATTTCGTTATGTAGCAATAAAAAATAATATTATTATTTTAAATTCAATAATATAAACTTGATTGTCTTTTTACAGTAATTACAAAAATAAGCAAATCCTCTGCCTGTCCGCGACGGAGGCATCTGAAAATCATATTTGCAAATAGTTTGATCAATGCACTAGCGGCTTTTTTGTCAATGAATCGAAAACTTGCATCTTGGAATAAAGATATAATTTTATTGTGCATACATGCATAGGTGGACACATTTTCACGCCCAGAATCCATGGTTAGGACTACTATTTCCAGAACACCCTGTATATTAGAATTTTAATTTTTTGTTAAGTTTTACTTTTTATCAAAAAGAACATTTATTCCACAAAAATTTATTCAACACAGGCCCCCGCCTTAATCCCCCCCGCCCATAGGTATACTTTTGGTTCAACAGGCCACTACACTTTTGGGTATCGTTACTCCCTTAGACCCCCTGGCAGTGGTGGATTACCGCACAGGCGCATGCCTGGGGCCTCACAATCGTTGGGTGCCTCATCCTCAAAAACCAAAATTAATTTTTTTTACCCGAGAATGTGATTTTTTCTTTTAAATGGGAATGCGATTATTTTTTTTTCTAGTATCTGAAAATATTTTTTTATTTCCGTATCTTATTTTTGTTGATTCCAAAAATAAAAAACGTTATGATTTTCTGCCATGTTCATTTTAGTGAACCATCCCATTCTTAGTAGGGTTAATAGGGGGCCTCCAGATCAGGTTGCGCCTGGGGCCCCACAAAATCAAGATCTGCCGCTGCTCCCCGGTGTTGACCTCTCTGAAATAACATACCATGCACAAAAGGCATCAGTAAATAATAAAACAAAAATTATGAATTAAAGTTTGTATTTCCCAAAAAAATTCAAATTAACTTTTTCGCATCGTTTAACATAATACAATTAGTTTATTATTTACGCAATCAATAATATAACAATTTTCTAAAGAAATAATTAAGGCTGAGCTTTCCTTAACGCAAATTTGTTGAAGTTTAATAACAGTCACTGGAGACCTGCAAATGATTTTTACTCAAAATAAATAAAATACAATTGTAATGTAAAAAAAATATCAATACCTCAAAAATCAAACCAAAAAAATCATGTACTTAAACTCAACCCACATTTCTTTTTAAATATAAAGTAAAACAAACTGGTCATCCAAATATTTTTTGTAAAGAAAACACAAATATTAAATACAAAAATTATTGTTTCACGTTATTTTTAATGTACTGTAAAATTTGATACAATCCTTCTTTTCCGGCACTACCTTCCAGGAAGAATAATTCAACAACAATATTAGAATCATCCTTCCTAACAACAACAGAACATTTTAAATAACATTCCTCATAAGAACTAATGGAATCTGTTTTTACTCTTTTACAATTATAATAGCCCTCATCCTCAATATCCCTTTTTAATGGACTTTTTGGACTGTGAACTTTCATTTGAGCCACTCCATCCGATGCATCCTGCACATCAGAACTTATATGATTCATTTCATAGCTTGTACCAGGACTTGGCGTTTCACATTCCCTCTCACTCTTACTTTCATTATTATTATCACCTAAAACCACATTTATCCTTTCTTGCTCCCTCCTTTTCCTTCGTTGATGAGACCAAGTGTTCGAATGTGCTGTAACACAATACCCTGAAACATTTTTGCTTTCCTTAATTATATTATAATCCATCTTGAGGTTATTAAATATTTCCACAAGTTTTTCCGTTACGTCCTTGATTTGTTCCGGCTTGAAAACTTCAGATGGTATTATATATTGTAATGGTGGTTTGGGTTTTGATTTTCTGGCAGCAACAACAGTTGCTTCAGGCACTTTTCGTAAGTCAATGTCATGAAACGTCCAAGCTAAGGCCCATCGGGCTGTACGACCTTGATAAAATTCTGTTTGCTTAAAACTCATTACATCCGATTCTCGTAACAATTTTTTTAAAGGTGGCAGACTTGATTTGTGCCCGACCATGCTTGTGTATATTCTGAAATGAAAAAAAGAACCAATTAACTGGTAGGTGAAATATACATCAAGGTCATATCATTTTTTATTTAACATTTATTAGCGTGAAAAAATCTTTCCTGCCGTCAAAAAATATTTTGTTGACGTTAAGAAATCAATTCTTGAAGTCGATAACTAAAAAAATATTTTATAGCGTAATAATTTAAAATAAACATATTTTGTGGCGTCGATTAATAATATTTGACGTCAAACAATCGTCTGTAGACGGCTAAAAATTATTTATTTACGTCAAAATATATTTCCACTTTACATTCCATTCCAAAGACCGTATTTTATTTTAATTTCTGCATTTCTTCACACTTAAGCCCTCTTGTGGGCGAAATTCTTTAAAATCAGGTCTACCAATCTAATTATTATAAAAACATGTTTCAATTATAGAAATAATTCTTCGAATTTATTTTCATAAACGTACCTAACTCGCTTATGTATTTCTTTACTTTCTTGTATCATTTTAGTAACAAAATTGACTTCTCCACCATCAGCAATAACCTCACCCACTGTAGCACAAAAAGCATTGCGAGGACGAGGTCGATCAGGGCGTCTTGCCTTAAAAGATGGAATCAGTTCCTGTGTTGATGCAAAAAAAGGAGGATTACACATGCAAAAATCAAACTCTTGTGTCGAATCATCACCCACTGCTTCTTTTAACAAAGATTTTGCATGTACTTTCTTCACTACAACAATTATCATAATTTTCCGGTTTAAAATTAAAATAAAAATATTTACATGTAATCAGGTGACTTAAGGAATTTTTCTCAACATTTCGTAGGGCAAAATTTATACTTTCTTGGTCAATGTCGGTAGCAACCATGGACCAGCCATTGTTCTTAGCGGCAAGTAAAGGATACACGCATGACGCACCTGTTCCTATATCAATTCCTCTTATGTTAATATTATCACCAGATATGCTTAATAAATCTTCAATCCATAAAATATAATTCAGTCTTAAAGGTACGGTAGGTATCATCCTTGTTAACGGTATTTCCACGTCTAATCCAAAGTCCTTCTTCAGCAACGTACATGTTAAAGCTCTAAGAGCTTTAACATCTTTGAAATCAATGCTTACTTTACCTGATACATCCTGCAGTAAAAAAAAATTGTAAGGATTACATATTTTTGCGGAAGGGATACGTAAATTTACCTGCTTGATGTACATTCGAAATTCTGGATAGTCAATCGCTAATTGTTTGAAGTTTGGAGGTGTTTTATAAATATTACGTGGGTGCATGTACTTGTTTAATGACATTGTTGCGTTTTTACCTGAAAAAAAATTGATGTAAGTTTAGTACAGGCATAACGATACCTAATCGTGAGCCTTTGTTCTTGCTGCAAAAAACAGCTGATATTATACTGCAATAATAATTACGTAAATTTACTGCAATATCACGAATTTTATGAGGAAAACACGAATAGCTTTCGTACAAAAATAATATTTGGAGGGTTCTTATAAGTGAGGTTAGATTTCCACAAAATCACCAAAAATATGTTTAAATTCCTAAATATAGTTACATCTAAGACACTATTACTAATAATTGCATAAGAATGAAAATTACAACACAATACCACAGCAAATTCTTACGTTTTGTTTTAATAAAACTCGAAGAGCGCGAAATCACACATGTGCTGGTAATTAGTTATACAATACAACATTTTACATACAAAATTGTGTTTTCATATACGAATTATTTTTAAACACCATATTGCATCAAGTAATTTTAAAAACAAAATTAGTAATATAAAAAAGAAACAAAGCCAAGCAAAGTTAAAAATAAAACTGCATTCATAAGTTCAAGCTTTACTTCGTTAAAGCTCATTATTACTATAAATAAAATAATAAATAGTCATTTCAACAGATATTTAAAAGTTATACATATTTCAAGGTGTTGCACGTCATGATCAAAAGACTAACAGTAAACCGTTGATTTTGATACAGGAACAATCGCATATGACGACCTGATCGTGGTTATCTGTGTTTGCAGATGACTTGACTTTTGATTCCAAAACATACAATAATGGTAAATTTAAGAGATCAATCTTTAAGAGTAGTTTTTAAATGTTTGTAAATTTCAAAAGCCTTTACTAATATTCTTATTAAAAAAAATTTTGAATTAACAAAACAGATTGAGTTGATTCAATTAATTGAATTTTGCGTTAATCAAAATCAAAAAAAGTATTTCCTAAAAGATGGTTTAACCAAAGAAGTCCAGCAATTTCACCTCTTAACTAATATATTTATGGAAAATCTAGAAGATCAAATATTTGAATCAAACCAGTCTGAGAGTTATATTTTGGTTTCGTTATGTTGATGACATTTTAGCATGTTCTAATTGTTCATTAGATTTAATTAATGAATTTACAATTTTTATTAATAGCTTGAATTCAGATATAAAATTTACAGTAGAAACTAAACAAAATAGATCTATTATTACATTTTCAGATTTAAACAAAAATTAATTCAAGTATTAAACTGGAATAGGTAGTCCGTTTATAGAAAAACTACACAAAGTGGTTTAACGGTTCCTTTAGATAAAATTGGTAATAGCAATATTTCTACAATTAAACAAGTTGCATACTTACACGAATTTTTAAAATAACTTAAAACATTTTAAACCTTGTCTTATGCTAAAAAAATTAACCATTTTAATGAGTATCTGTATATAAAATACTTATTCACTTTAACAATATCTATTTATTTTAACCTTATACATATAGCAATAGAACTTTTTTACTTATCTTGGTAATCGTCTGCAGATGACTTGATTTCTCATTCCAAAATGTCCAGTAGAGGAGAATTTAAGAGATCAATTTGCTCATTCATTAACGGTACAGTTTTTAAATGTTTGTGAATTTCAAAAGCTTCTAGTATATCTAATTTACATGCCGAAATACGTATAAGGTTAAAATAAATAGATATTGTTAAAGTGAATAAGTATTTTATATACAGATACTCATTAAATATGGACTTTAACGAAGTAAAGCTGGAATTGATAAATAACCATTTTAAGACAAATTTAGAACTTTTTCACATACATCTTTTTTTGTAATCAAGCGAAAATTAAAGTCAACACTTGTTTAAGTTTTTCTATTTTTAAGTTTACTGCATAACTTCAATTAGTGTTGCTATAATATCAATAGAACGTGATCTTGGTTGTCTATGTCTGCAGATGACTTGATTTCGTATTCTAAAACTTCCAATAATAGTGAATTTACATCAATTTGCTCATTCATCCAGTTTTTAAATATTTGTGAACTTTAAATGCTTCCAATATATTAAATTTAGGTTTATTGTCACAAAAGTGTAAACATTTTATAGTAGATTGATTTTTTAAAATATCCTAATTTCCAACACTTCAGATTTCAGATTTTTGAAAATTATTCAATTATCCATAAAAGATTTATACTGCCACCAAAATTCCAAAAACTATCAAAACTTTCCTAATTTTCAAAAAGTTTCAGAGTTAATGACAATTTTTTACATTTACGTTATTAATAACCAAAGTCAAAAAAAATCACAATAAAACATTTATTTTTTCATGAAAGTATTAAAACTTAACTATAAAAACATAAATAATTACATAATTTTCCTATTTTTAATTAGCATTTCCCCATCTTCATTAACAACTTTCCTTTTAAAACCTACAGCGTCTAATTTTAACTTCATATTATGATATTTTATGATTCCACGCAACCGCTGGACAACAAAATCACTAATCACTTCTTTAGGTATCATATTCCCGTATTGTTTTCTCACAACATCTGTTAAACTCCCAGTAACATTGTTTCTTATTTTAAATACACTGTCATCACTGTGATAACTTAAAAAAATCTTATTTATTAATTCCGTTTGTCTTAACCATTTTTCGGAGGGTTTAATTAAATTACCAACTGACGTATTATGTACCCATGATGGTAAAACATAATTATTAGATTCATTTTCTTCACAATTTTGATTTCCTAACTCAGGATACACGTCTTTATATTTTGTTGCAACCCATGCTGGTAAATAACTTAAAACGTCTTGCTCGGAGCTACAACTTAACGAATTCGAGTCATCTTGAATTAATTTTGGGTTCGAAATCGATATATTCGCCGTTAAAACTTTCGTTAATATATATTCATTTTTTAAAACGTCACATTCGCTTATATTTCCTCGACTGATGTTATCTCCCAGGAGTAAATTACGAATTTTATAAATTGATTCTAATGGAG
Organism: Ctenicera cuprea; assembly: GCA_958336395.1. Classification (NCBI taxonomy): domain Eukaryota; kingdom Metazoa; phylum Arthropoda; class Insecta; order Coleoptera; family Elateridae; genus Ctenicera; species Ctenicera cuprea. The sequence goes on from OY284495.1 coordinate 2,820,501, forward strand.
ACAACGAAACTGCATTTTTGTTAATTTGCAAGAACAAATCTTCCAATGAATCTAAATTTAACCGACCCGTCAAAATATGTTTCGCTGAATGCCTTTTTTTCATATTAACGAAGAGCTGTTTTAAAGAGTTAATTGACACCAACATACCCTTTTGGAAAATCACCATATTATTTTTGGTTGTACATCTCATGGTTCGAATTGTATCGTAAACAGAATCTAGAATTTGATTTTGATATTCTAGATCACTACCGTATGGTTTTTTCGATGATAAATTTATATTCATGAGTTCAAACCACGAACTAATTTTTTCTATAAAAATCCTCACTTTGTTATCCGAACTGGTGTCCATCAAACTCGTTACACAAGTCGGGGAAAAAACTTGACTAACCAATTCAATATTTTTCCTTTCAACTTCTACCACCTCCAAATGTTTTTGTGTTAATCGAGAATTAGCTTCATTGACAATAAGTTGCTTTAACGGTTGCTTCGTGATCATCGCCCCATCTTCCAGGACAAATCCTGTGGTGACAAACCACTTATGAAGGAATAAAAGCAAATACGAAGAATCAATAAAAAAATAAATTTTGTTGTTTGTTATTGGGTGTAGATAAAACGTTTCCTGTGGGTTGATTGCCAATTGTTTCCATAACTCCATGTTTGTTTTGGTACAATTAAATGTGCAAGCCACGACGTCATAATTAATCTCATGCAACTGTTCAATAACATCCACCAAAATTTCTTCGGTTATTTTCGTATCAAAACCAATATAGACGGGTTGTTTCCAGTCAGAAAACAAACCACGTGCCATTATGACCTGCATCGTCGAATGAGGTCCCAAAATTTCGTCCCTTATTTCATCAAACTCATATAATGAATTTACTTTGGTCTCGCCAAAATGTAAAACCACAGCTTTTTCGAAATCTGTCATTGCATATCCAGCAATTTTCATAATTCTGAAAACATCACATAAAATACCTTGCCTGAGGTTAATTTTTGAAACCCATCTCTGCAATGATGATATATCTGGAAGCGGATACATCAACGTGTCGCGTAAATACATGTAACAACGCGAATTAAAATACCTGATGGTGAAAGCCTTCGATATATCATCCGGCAACCAAATAACATCCTTCTTTTTGAATACAGCGTAATCTATTTGGCTCTGGGACAAAATGTTACCGATACCCTCCTTTAACCGTTCATGTTCTTTGGAAATAGCCGTTGCTTTCTGCAGTTCACATTCTAACGCTGCTACTTTTCCTCTAAGCCCCGTGATTGTATTTTGACTAGAATGAAGTGTTTTTTCCAATTCGGTTATTCTCTGATAGAACCATTTTTGGTTTTCTTGTAACAGATCGCGTTCAGTTTGAGTAGATACGTCAACGAAATGAGGGCGACGTGCCGCATTTAATGTAGTTTCATCTGTTACATCTTGAAACATTTCCACAGCAAATCTATTATCACCAATATCAAGTTCTTCAATTTTCACTTCGTCTTCAATAACGAAAAGTTTCGTTTCATAATCGGCCCCTACTGTCGTTTCAATTTCTTGGTCTTCAAAATCCAAAATTTCTGTTTTTGGTTCAATGGTTTCATAAATTACAACTTCTTGGTTAATGGACTTAGGAGTTTTAATTTCTTTGTCACTGGATCTATGAGTATTAACTTGAATGTTTTGATTACAAGCAGTGGAAGCTTTTTCGGCGTTGACTGATTGGCAAGTGGTTCCAGAAAAAGATTGAGTTGTGGAAGAATTCAAGTTCTGGGTAGGTATGGCTGCAAAAATTAAATAGATTAGAAATATGTTGGTTATATGACTATACTTGATTCACTTTAGATCTAAATTGTCAAAGCTGACGTTGTTGGTAGCATTACGAAATTATCTTAGTTGTTTGTTTATTTTTATGGCAGAAAAGTTAAACTTTATTTTTAATTAAATATCCCTGTACCGTAGCAATGCATCAATATAATTTGTTACCAACAAATAGCCGCTTAGGGGTCAAAATGTCGCCAGCAACAATAGCGCCGGTCAAAAAAGTCGCGGGCAAAAATAGCTCCGCCGGCAAAAATAGCGCCGCCGTCAAAAACACCGCCAGTCAAAACGTCGCCGGCAAAAATAGCTCCGCCGGCAAAAATAGCGCCGCCGTCAAAAACACCGGCAGTCAAAACGTCGCCGGCAAAAATAGCGCCATCAAAACTAGCGCCAGTATAATTCAAAAATATTGTCTAATTTTCGTTTCCGGTTAAAAACTTTAGAAAGAAATATCTGCAACTAAGAAACATACTAAATTTAATAAAAATCAGTCGAGGGGTTCCGGATATAGCAATTTAGGGAAACGATCACATCGACAGACATTTTTTTTTAGACCAGTTTTTTGAGTTTCTGTGGCCCCAAAACGTGTATTTCCGTTAAAATCTTAAATTCGTAAATTTGCATAAAATCCTAACTTTCCATACTTCAGTAGAAGCATGAGAAAGTAGCAAGGCAAATTATGTGTTCATAAATTATGTAATGAAAACAAAACATAAATATTGAATTTTATATTTTTTATATTTCCCACAAACATGAATAAAACAAAATTAATTATTATAGAAAAAACCATGACATTACATTATACAATCTTGAAAAAAGAAATGCAAACACCTACATTATGCAATAAAAAAAGGTCATCACCGAAACTTCTTTCGCAACAGGCTCTAATTGAATTGAGTATATATAAAATACTTAATTACTTCAACAATATTTATTTTATTTTAACCTTACACGTATTTCAACATCTTTACATGTCATTATCAAAGGTTATATTAAAAAGTAAACAGTTAGTGTTGTTATAGCAACAATAGAACTTGGTGACTTGATCCCGGTAATCGTCTGCAGATGACTTGAATTCTTATTCCAAAATGTCCAATAGAGGCAAATTTACGATATCAATTTGCTCATTCATTAACGGTATAGTTTTTAAATGTTTGTGAATTTGAACTGAATTCTTTGATCTACTTCAGTACTGCCTACAGTAATATTAAAAAGTTCAAATTAAATTTTAAAAGGACAATAAACGTAAAGTTCGATTCCACCTTGAAATAAAATTGTTGGAACAACAGATAAAGTCAACTTTAAATTTACAGCGACTTTAGTCATGATTATGAAATTGTCATTTCTCTTGTATCATTTCCTTAAAACATTTTTTTCATATACCTACTGTTCATGTTAAAATAGATGAAGCAATCACCTCGTAAGTAAAGAGTAGGAACAGCATTTAAGTGTATCCTCTTACAACCACTGCTGTAATCCTGGGTATCAAAATGCCGACGACAAACTCTTTTATCAGCATATAGCCGCATTGGATCCATTTTAAGTAAACTTTCATTTTGAAGTGCATCCAACCATAACTTCAGCCGATCCATGTGCTTTTTAGGGTTAGGAAAGCGATGTCGAGAAGAAGTTTTATCTTCGCACCCAGGTACACAGCACTTTGTATAACCCATTCTGTAAACTGATAAAATTCGAAAGATATTACAAATTTTGTAACTGGCCACTGTTATAAATAAACAAATCAGAGAAATAGAAAACGCTCCTGATTATTTAGAAAAATATGCAATGGATGTTATCCTGTTAATTTAAATCAGTTTTATAAATAATTTCAAATTTATAGAGATTTGTGGTTTAATGACAAGATTTAATACTTACCAATGCCAAACCATAAATTTCAATAAATAAAGAATTTAGAAGTTAGGTACTTACATATAAGAATCTACAGGGTGAGTCATTTAAGTGTCACCTCACTACTATTTTCTTAACTATTGCAAATATCAATTTTTTTCTTCATAGAAGCACAGATAAGGTTAACACTACAGATATACGACCCTTTATACAAAATGTACGCCCATATTTGGAGACGAAATTAGCGTTAGTTTGGCTACAACGCACCAGACCAATTTTAGGGCGCTGCTATCGCTATTTGTTTATTACTGTTGAAATGTGTTGGAAACTGTTTTATCAGGGATTTGAGTGCATCTGTCACATCATGAATATAATTTAAGTAGAATTGGCTTCAATATTAATTATTTACGAAAAATTGCGATTTGACAATTAAACATGGCAGACGACTGTCTAACTTTTGGTTTGAATATGTGCTAAGTAATCTGCTCAATTACAGGTCATCTGTGACTTAATTATAAATTGTCATTGTAGCGCCATCTTTTTGCAGATTATTAACCACATAAAACAAGCTGCCGATAGCTCACATATTTACCGTATATCTGTAGTGTTAACCTTATCTGTGATAGAAGTTTTTGTTAATTAATTGTTGCATAACCTAAAATTATTTTCAACTTACCGCTAGATTTTTTCTACTGTGCAAAATAACAATAGGTGAACGGTTTTGGTATCTAAGGTATTAAAAGTCAAAATTAAAAAAATTAAAAATAACTCGAAAACCACTAGTTTTTACATCATAGTACCTCAACACATTTATATGTAGAATTAAAAGTAGAATCTAAAAATGCAATAATATACAGGGTGTTCCATTTAAAATAACATAGCAATGTGCTGTACAGGCATAACTAAACACTCCCTATAGTTGTTATTAATTTTAGTTTATGCAGCAAATACAATTAATAATTAATAAATTAAATAATTACAAACAACTTTCATTAAGAAACCGATTTGATTTTCATAATAGTTGAGGAAATAGTAATAGGGAGGCACTTTAATGACGGACTCTGTATAAGTGCAACTAGAAACAGGTAAATAAATAAAACAACTTACATTATTAGAATGATATATTTCACAAAATAACCTTCTCTTCAAGTTTAATGTCTTTAACCTACACACTAGGTACACAATCGCAAAATAATTCGGAACTCGACAACAGGCACAAGGGGGTCTATTCTCAGCGAATATAATTTTTGTAAATTACATGCAATGGCGTCATATATGTATACGAAAAATTTGATGCACAAGTCGAGAATAGGCCCCTCTGGTTACATCCAAATGTAAACAACACATGCTGCCCCCAACACCGTTACACTTACACTGAACCGAATGACAGAACACACAAATCATCAACTTCAAATTTTCGTTCGAATATCTAGTTTATTCATATTTTGCAGAGTAGCCCCATAATTTCTTCTGAAAGCCAATAAATATTTTAGGTTATGGTAAATAAATTGTAAACTAGGTTTTGCAAGTTTCAGGATAAGCAGAAAACTCTATAAACACTGCTGCTGCCATCTGTGGATTGTGAGCGTAATCTACAACATGGACGTAAACCACAACGATGACATATAGTTGCTTTTTTAGGGAAAGCTTTATTTTTTTGTTACATTCATACAAAAATTAGAGTATTACAAAAAAACATTAATTCCACCCTTGAAAATAATTGACTCAAATCTTTCATTGGGCGTGCTAGCACGCACTCTCTGCTAATAGCCCCCCCAAGTCACATTTGTTTATAAATTGCTTTTCCGAGAAAACTTAATTATTTTTGCTAACTGCACACAAAATAGGCAAAAATTGAGAACATAAAACCGGCCATCTACACTTTGCATACAAAATCAGCAAAAAATGAGATAACTTAAAAAATCCTTAATTCTACCCCTGCAAATAGTTGACCTGAATCTCCCCACGAGTGTACTAGCCTGGTCCCCTGCTTCTACCCCCAAATTCCGTATTTCTATAAATTGGTTTTTCGGGAATTTAATTTTTATTACTAACTCTATTCACAGAAACCAGCTTCTTGCCCCCCTCCCGCTTCGAATCAAGTTTTTCTATAAGTTTCTTTACTAGGGAAAATTTAATATTTTATCTGCTATTTCTGCACATAAGATCGGGAACAATAAAAAAAGTTTAAATAAATTTATTTCCACCGATGAAAATCGAGCTAGCACGACTCCCCTCTTATAGCCCCCCGAATCTAGTTTTTCTATAATGTGCTTGGCTCAGGAAAAATTAATTTGTTTGTTTATCGCTTTACTTTCAGCAAGAAACTTTAAACATTTTTAATTATCTACAAATACTTAACAAAAGTCTCACCATGGCCATGCTAGTACAACCGCTCCGCACCCTGTTTTATGTAAGTTGGTTGTCTCGGAAAAGTTATTATTTTCGTCTATCTCGTTACGCTCGACCAACAAAAATTGGGAAAACTTTAAATAATTTTTAATTCCACCCCCACAGAATTTACACAAATCTCTCCATGGGCATGCTATCATGAACCCGTTATAGCCCCCAAATCCCGCTTGCTGTAAGTTGCTTAATCTTTTTTATCCAACTCTGCACCCAAAACCAGCAAAAAATACACAAACTTAAAAATGAGTTCCTCTACTAAAACCCGTTGACGCCTATTTTTCTATAAATTGATTTCTTACAAAAAATTAATTTTTCGTCTAGTACGTTGGCACACAAAGCAGCAAACATTTACCAAACTTGTTGTTTTTACAATCCCGGAAACAGTTGCCGCAAATAATTTTATGGTTGCCTTAGCAGGAACCCTCTGCTATAGCCACCTAACTGCCGTTTTTCTAATAAGTCAGTTTACCACTGATGATAATAGCTTCGCAGTCAAAATACGTATCTGCTATTTAGTTACTTGTGTAAAAGGGTGCTGTATTTTTCTAGTTTTTATATGTTTCTTTTTTTGGGAAAAACTAACTGTAAGAAATCAGCAAAAATTAGACAAGCTTTAAAATTTGTATGCACTCCAAGATATAATTTTCTATTAAACAAACAATATTTTTACCTGTAGGTTTTAATCTTAGTTTTCTAGGTAAATTTAACAACTCTGCCTGCAGATCTCGTTCATAATCATCTTCCTTAAAGTGAATAGAACAGACGACACCTCTGGTTGCATTCCATTTTCCACCTCGTTGGCATTGTTTGATCCAAATGTTTCCTACATTCTTATTTCTAGGAATGGTGTGATACCTAATGGTATTTCCAGTTTTTACACGACTATTATTGCAAGTAGAAACACTGCATCGAACTCCAGGCATCTTGGTTACTGTAGGAATGGTTGTGTATTGTACATAATCTGGTTTGTTTCAAGTTAGTCTTAACTTCCAACCTAAAGATTAACTAATTTTGTTATCAAAGATCTCTGTGTTATAAATAACCAATTATAAATGAGATCAAAAAAGAAAAGTCAAAAGCGGTCAAATCTGGAGAACAACCAGTATTTTTATCTTACAATTGTAGTTTCACATATTTTAATAGTTTTGCATCAATTTGGAAGTTTCTCGCATATAATAACACAGAACGCAATGTTCCAGTACACATCCTGACATTTGTTTCTACTTCTAAATCTAAACTTTGCTTCCACACTCGTTCCAGCCTCCAGGTATTGACTTAGTGTCCATCATCAGTAAATTAAACTTTACAATATTTATTCTAAAAGCAGGTAAGTTTCATGTATTTCCCTGATTTGCCAAAAGCAATTATTGTTCAGAAATTTCAGTATATCGACAAATAAAGAAAACTAACGGGACAAATTCCTTTTGAAATGTATGAATTACTCAAGCCTTGTTAAATGTATTATAACTAAAATATTTATAAAATACTCACGATTGAGTTCTAACAGATGCTTAAGAACTTGAAAGCTGGAAGAGAATATAACCTACAAATTAATTTTGCTCATTTCTTACACTGCTTATTTCCCATACTTCAAACTTTTCTTTTAATGAGAAAATACCACGAGCAACAGTGAACCGGTTCAACCCCTTTTTTTTCATTTAAGAAATATAGAAATATGATAATTTTACCTGAAATAATAAGTTTTGCTTTAACAAATGGCAATTGCAATATTGGATATGGAAGGTCCGCTTTGGCTATTGCAGTTCGTAACAGTCAATTATTTTGGCCAAAATCGTTATCCAAGAAATGCTTGCTACAAACTCTACAGTTTGCGTATATGGCAGACGCATGTTTTCGAGCGAGCTCCTTATTATTGCAGAGCTGTATCCATTGTTGAAATAGTTCTAAATTCTTAGTGGGATTTGGAAATCTATGTTTGCTGCCGTTGCTACCATAACAATCTTTAAAGCAACAGTTTATTCCTACCATGGTTTATTATGTTACTAATTACTAAAATTAATAATATTACTAATGCACGTTGTAAATTTATTACAAAAGAAAATTAGTTGATAAACAAACCTAGAAGTTATGGAACGACTGGTTACTCTGCACAAAGTTATTTATTAAAAACAAGTTTTGGGGTCCAAAGAATCCAAAAAAGTGTTTTTTTAAATGTCTATTTGTGGGTGGCTGGGTGCGTTCGTTTCCCTATATCTCCAGAACCCTTTGGCCAATTTTTATAAGATTTGATATGTGGAAGTTTTTTAGTTGCAGGTAGTTGTTTGTAAGCTCGTTAACCGGAACCAGAAATTAGACATGTTTTTTTTGGTATAAATTTTTTTGTAACCATTTATTTCTACTTCCGTTAGGTAATAGACAATGTCAAAAATTCAAAACTTCAAATGCACTTTTGTATTTACTCACACAGAAGTAGAAAAAATATTGTATTTAATATTAGTTCTAGGCTGCCATCATAGGCATAACATTTCTCCCTTAACTTCATCCGAAAAAGTAGCACCCTACGTTTTATGAACACCCTGTACAAACATGCATTATAGAGGGAAGGGGCGTTAACTGCTGCGGTTATTAGTCCCCATGTGGCAAGCACAGATAAACACCCATGCTAGGATCGGGACTTGAAGCCACCACGACCAGGGGGTTGAAAAGTGGACACTCAGCCCACTGAACCACCTGCAGCTTCAAGAAATACAGAAATAATAATATTACCTGAGATAATAGATTTTGCTTTAACAAACGGCAATTGCAATTTGGGATATGGAAGATCAGCTTTTGGTACTGCCGTCCGTAACAGTCGATTGTTTGTTCCAAAATCAGTATCCAAAAAATGCCTCCTACAAACTCTACAGTTTGCGTATATGGCAGACGCGGTTTTTCTAGCGAGCTCCTTATTATCACAAACTTGTATCCACTGCTGAAACAATTCTAAATTTTTTGTGGGGTTTGGAAAGATATGCTTGCTAGCTTTGCTACCATAACAATCTCTAAAGCAACAGTATACTCCCATAATTTACTGTTACTAAAATAATTAAAAAAGTGTTATGATTGCACGTTATAGAATAATTACACAAGAAAACTTGTTAATAAACAAATATTGAAAATTAACATTTAAAGGTTACTGAACATTTCTTATACTGATTATTTTACACAAAGTTGCTTATTTCATACACTGCGGCGACGTTAATAAGGACCTTCCAATATACACTATAGTACGTTTCATACTTAAAATTTAGTACAAGCAGTACCTATTCTTCTTCTTAAATACCCTATTTAAAGCGCCTTATAAAAGCAATGCCCTCTAATGTGCGACGAGGAAACTCAGAGGTCGGTAGTGATTGCAGATACTTGCCTTGCAAGTTCCTTTCACACTCATATAGGTACCGGTTTGTTGCTTTACAACTTTCCACGTCGCACATTAGAAAGCAGTGCTTTTGTAATTTCCTTTTGATGATTGTGTCTTCTTGATATGTTTCTGCTTTTCGCATTTGGTTTCAACTATGACTAGGGTTATGTCTACCTGACGAGTTCTAAGAAGAACGAGACATTTAGGAGCATAATAAATCAAAAGTTTTTAAAGCAATTTCTCACATCAACCGCTAGATGTCAGCAGCGCCAAATGGCAACAGATAATAATGTTACCAAATGATGTCCGTGTTTTACGTGTTACTATTAACATATGATGTATGTCATAACTAGTGTAATATAATAGCACTTATGTTTTCTAATGTTTGAAATAATGGCAAACTAAATTTTAAATCTAAATATATAAGGATTTGATAGATGGCAGCACGTAATTTCAGGCAATCGTGGAGCTTAAATTTTGACTGAAAATGCTTATTTTCGGATGTAGATAACTTTAATTGCCAACACAGTGTTTCTAAAAAGGCGCGCTAAATTTTAAAGGCGGCCTCTACAGCCCAAAAAAATGAAAACGAAGAATGATATTCTTTATTACACCATGCATGGTGCATTGCATAGTTATATTGCAAACTTTTATTTAAAGCCAAATTACGGCGTTGAGTACTTCATCATACTTTTAAGAAAATGCTGTGTTGTTTCATGGCGCAAGATGGAGGCTGTATAAGTATAGCGTCCTGATTTTGAACAAATGTCAAAGAGATGTTTGCAAACAAATGTTGACATTTTAAACATTGACTTTAAGTTATATCTACATATTTCACTTAATTTTTACCTTCAACATGAAAGCATTTAAATTCTCTCTTTGAATGGACTTCATTAAATTCTTCCTAGCAATATGAATACAAGTACGTAAAACAATTTTTAATTTCTTTTTAGAAAAATTATTATAAGCAAAAGCTCTTTCAGGAATCGGTTATAAGTCACTTCATACCAACGTAAAAATAGCATCAGGAAAATACAAAATCGTAATGGTGCGTCATGGCGAATCAACATGGAATCAAAAAAATCTATTTTGCGGATGGTACGACGCAGATTTAAGCGAAAAGGGAAAAAAAGAAGCATGCAATGCTGGAAAGGCTCTATTAAATAATTGCTTCACATTTGACCTTGCTTTCACTTCAGTGTTAACACGTGCCCAAAGAACACTAGACATAATTTGCAATGTACTCAATCAACATATACCAATTGAAAAGACTTGGCGTTTAAATGAGCGGCACTATGGAGCCTTGACTGGTTTAAACAAAGCAGAAACCGCTGCAAAATATGGGGAAAAACAAGTAGCACTCTGGCGTAGAAGTTACGATAAACCCCCACCGCCAATGGAATCCAATCATCCATACTACGAAGCCATCATCACCGATCGTCGCTATAAAAATGGTCCTCGATTAGACAAGTTTCCAAAATTTGAGTCGCTAAAATTAACAATTAAACGCACCCTACCATACTGGAAAGAAGTTATAGTTCCAGAGATCAAGGCTAATAAATCAATACTGATTGTAGCACATGGAAATAGTTTGAGGGGGATTGTAAAACATTTAGATAAGATCTCAGATGAACGTATAATGGGGCTGAATCTACCAACTGGAATTCCATTTGTATACAGTTTGGATGAAGACATTACTCCGGAAGCAGGTGGAAGTCTTCAGTTTTTAGGTGATCCTGAAACAGTGAAGAAGGCCATGGAAGAAGTTGCAGCTCAGGGAAAAGCCAAAAAATAAAGAAAAATTGAATTTAGCTTTTAATTGAAATATAAAGTTAAGAAAATATATTTTTTATTAAAACCCTTTCAGACTTTTTTCCGAAATTTGCTTCTTCTCGATTATATAATTTTTCTGTTGTTAAAGTAAAATTTATAAAATATAAAATTTGGTTTAGGAAAAAAATTCTACCAAAAAACCGCTTGCGGTTTCACTTTTTTTTAAAAGCTAATTTTGTCGGTGAATTTTTGATATACCCCTAGATTCCAAAGTGCAACGAAATTCCATCATCCGTTAAATAATTTGAAGGCGGAATCTGATAGAAGACTTCAATGCCCTAAAGGTACACAATTTTTCAAGCTAAAAGAACTTTTGGAGCTACCAATACTGTGAAATGAAATGAATATCAAAATTTTGACTTTTTTTAAATTTAGTAGACTTATCGAGCTATGCATTAGCTAAAATTTGGTTCCTGTCTCAATCCGCTAACTTCTTTGTGACAACTTACATCAATTTTAGAAAATTGTAAATTCCTACCCCCTTATTAAAGAAACGGAAGCCGATAAAAAATTTGCTCATGAGTGATAGTAGAATAAGGTTCTCAACTTAACGTAATTTCCCCCTCCCCCACTCAATTTTTGGTGGACGAATTTGACGCTTTTTTTCGTTTCTTCCATTATTAGGCATGTAAATGTTTTTTAAAATCGCCCTCTGGCGACCAAAATTAAAAGTTAATGGGTATTATACATGGCTATAAAGGAAATTTAAGGGCGCGCCGCGCCGAGGCACACGACACAGATGGCGCTAGTATAGATATCATATAGGCATTTTTATATGTACTCAGCGACTTAATTAAAAAGAAAACTAAATGAAACAAGTTAATAGATGTTACTTAATAAAGTAACTTACATGCTCAGATAATTATTTTCTTGTGAAACATGCAAATAAGGTAAAAAACTTACTTTTCTTAGCAAACATAAAACTATAAATTTAACACTATTCTTCATTTGTATTTACGCTGATCATCTAGATACTGTTATAATAGGTACACCAATTTAAAATTTTTGTCAAATATTTAAACTATGTGCCAGCTATGTAAATTTAAAAATTCGATGCGAGCAACGTCAGCCATGTTTTTGAACAAAAGTTCATAGGAATCAGCACGGATGGCGCTACGGCGATAGGCATTTGGCGCGTTAATTTAAAACTTTTAACAAATTTCGCACATAAATAAGAGATTAGTTGCACACAAACCCACGAGCAAGTAATGCTGAGAATTGATTTTATGCGAGAAATCAATAATTCTGCTAGTACAGTCCTGTAAAGAAAAATATATGCACATCAACAGAACGCATGTGACGCTACCTGTTTATGTTTAATAGAACCATCAGTAATTAAATTCAAATTGAAAATGACTAGCGCCTCTAGCGTCAAAAACAAAAAGGTGCCACGGCGGCGTGCTCTTAAAGGTCTATTCAAATATGCAAAAATAGACAGGGTGATCCATTAAAAATAAAAAAATTACTATCCCTTCCGGTTAAACCGGAAGTCCAAATTAACACCGTTTTACGTCATAATATGCGTTTCTATGTGTACATTAACAACAAAAAATTAAAATAATAATTATAAAGTTGAGAAAATGGCCGGTTGTCACATGTTCTCATGGTCACCTTGTATATGTTTATCTGAAATGCAGAAGCAATTCCAATAGTAAGTTTTGGGAAAATCCTAATAAAAATTTTCCCCAATGTTGCGAACATTTTGCAGGTCACTGTACGTAAATCTTCCAGAGAATTAATTTTCAAAAATAAAGGAAGCATTTGGTCTGTTAATGCCCAGGAAAACATCCAGCATTCATATTTGTATAAAATAATCCACACAATTTTAGTAGCTATACCTGTTTTTTATATTTACAATTCATTACGGATCATTTAATACCACAGTAAACAACACTATTGGCTTCATTAAAGCTGTGTACAATTAATTACACATTCATTAATAATACGATAAATATATTAAAATATACAGTTATTAAAATGAATCATAAGAAAATAAATGTTACGATTTCTTACATCTAATAAAAACCACGATACCCATGTATAAATGCAAGTGATACTTAAAGGTGCCATCTAATCCAATTTCGTGGTGTCCACCTTCTCACGCTGTGAAAAACACAAAACTACTGTTTAAAAAAAAATTCTCACCCATACTAAAATCAGACTTACATCCTGCAAATTCAAATTCTTAGCAAAACTAATTCTTTGGCTCAAGAAACGATAACGAAGGGTAACTTTTTCTCGTAATTTGTGCGGTATAACCATAATCGTGGTAGTGACATTGCCCACAAATAAAATCAGGAACATTATGCTCAATACGGGTACCTAAAATAACATTAAAAGAAAAATTCAAATTAAATCCAATATTACGGTACTTACATGCCACGTGGCTGTTGGTAAATAGCTCAGTTTATACAGCACATAAGCATTGTACAACTGGAAGAAGTATCCACCGAATAAGAATGGTAGCAAGAAACTCAACCCTCTCCACATCCACGAGTGGAATCCTTCAATTGTTATGTCCATGTTGTGGCGCTCACCCAAGGCTTTTAATCTGTACAATTGTCCTCTTTGGTAACGGAATTGGAGGTATTGTACAACACCTAAAATAAAATGTTGTTTTAATTTACTCTGTAAATAATTAAAAATATCTACGATATTTCGAATTCAATTATTTGAGATTATTTTTAATTAATTTAAATTTCTTCGATATTACAAAAAAATTTTATAATTAAAAATATCTTAAATATTTTAAAGTAAATTTAATTGCCCAATATCTTACATAGTTTGAAAATTCACCAAAAATTTTGTAATAATTTGAAATATCACTGAAATCTTTTTAAATAATTACAAATATTTCTATATCTACGATAATTGGAATTGAATTCTTGGGAATATCTGAGCGATAAGTTAAATTCATTAAATTTATCTTACGACGCTTCATTAATTTTATAATTACAAATGTCCAAGATATTTGAACAATATCTATACATACCCGGTTATAACGTAAAAAAATTGAAATTTATATTAAACAAAATGAAGCTACATATTATCATACAATGTTGTCACATGCAGTTTGACCTAGCAGTAGTATAAATCTTATAGATGGTGGTAATTTCAAAATATCTTAGATATTCCACAATAACTTTATTTTAAAACATATAACATATTTAAAATAAAATAATATTTAAATATCTAAGATATAGAGACATCAAATTTTATTTTAAAATATCAACGATATTTTTAACTAATTAAAAATATCTTTGATATATTTCTGAATACACGAACAAAACATATCTCAGATATTTTTAAATAATAAAAATTTGTATATATTTACAGTACTTACCTAAACATATTTAAGATATATTTAATTAAATTATTTAAAAAAAATTCTATTTTCTTTGCTAGAAAAAAATAACACAAACCAATACTTACTAATATAGCCATTGAACCACATAAATTGATTTCTAAATGCATCCCAAGTTTCAAGGTCTGGCCAGATCAGCAAAATAGCTGCAGCGACAGTTGAAAAGAAGTGATGGAAACGCCACCAGCCTTTTATACGTGAACCGTTCACCTTGAGTATACTTTCTCGAATTGTTAATGTGCAATAATACCAAACGAGCAAGAAAATGTAGCTCAGTTCAAGAGGCCTGTAACAAAATTCAAACTCTTTTGCTGTTCAATTTTCAAGGTAGTCGTAGTTATTTTTTTAAGTTTTAGAACCAAGAATTTAAGTTATGTTAATGCGTTTAAAATTAATGAAATAATAATAATAACAATAATAATAAAATTGTAGCTCTTTCCAATCGTAAAAATGTCTATTTTTTTAACTCTGTATTCCAAATTTTAAATAGCAGCCTACATATTATTTAACAAATTTTCTTATTAGAACCTTAAATTCTACCAGTGTTACGCCAGCGCACAATGCACTGACAGACTGAGCGTTGACTGAGCCGGCTAAATGCATTAGTTCCATGAGGAGACGCGGCGTTGGTGTAGATGTCGCCTCAAGTAAAGCGCGTTTAGCAGACTTTCATATATAAATTAAAATAATTATTATTGAAAAATCGAAGTAGAATAAAAATATAAAAATGTTTCATGTTCCATCTGAGGATAGAGACCTTTCATTGAAAAAAAAAAATGGTACCAAATTGGTGAAGCGGTAGCCGCTTGAGGAAACGGAGAAAAATACCCTTTGAGCTTTTATATATGTATGGATTTTTAATGGTTTTTTTCTTCAAATTTTCATTTAATTAACTTATGAAGGAGAAAATGAAATTGGTTTTCTGCCCGAAGATGGCCATGAAATCAATGTTCATGTTAACAATTTTTAACAAGTAGACTTTGCGTATTATTTAAACCATGTTACGAGTACCTAAACAATAAATGTAATAGTCAATGTATTGCTTCAACTGACCCTGTTCAATGGCCAGCTAGGTCAGCATACCTTGCACCAATTGATTTTTTGTTGAAACACATTGAGTGTTGCATATCTTATGCCTACATGTAAAAAACTTAAAAAAGTACACAATTTGAAAGAATTTTCAAGTACAGCATAATCGTCTTGTTATAAATTAATGCAATAACTTACCTGAATCTCATACAGAAATTGAGAATTGCCAATACAAAACCGATAATGCTCAATATGAGTTTGAATTTTTCGTATTCATCTTTGTATTTAAACCTACAAAAAAAAAGATTTTAATTAAAATAAAATAATACTTCAATTGGAATATTTAAAAAAAACATGAATAACTTGGCAATGTCACAACGGAATTTCAAAAACAAAACATATTCAAAAGGCAATTAGAATGTGCAGGAATATAGTGTTCTATTAAAAAAAAACAAGTTTGATATGGCACTCTTTATATGAACCCCCCTCCCTGTAAGAGTTAAATAATTTTACATCGTGGTGCTCTTAATCCCTTACAATTTTTATTTGAAAAATGTTGTTATATTTTTAATAATAGATATCAATCACCGCAACCTTGTTGACTCACCCTGTATGAATCAGATCTATAACGCAAAGTAAATCAAAACATACTTAAAGAAATGATATTTTAAATTTCAGCTCTTGTTTCTCCTTCTATCAGTAACAAAATTAATGGAACAATAAATAACAAATACTTATCGTTATCATTCAAAATTTTCTTATCAAATCCCTCTTATATTCTTATCAGTTCTAAACAACTAGTTAATAATTTTCTGATTGTACCCACTAGTACATGTAAATATTTTATTTGCGTAGCCTTTCCAAGATGTTAAATTTTCCGTGCTGCCCTTGGTTGTCATTTAATTGTTACCTCTATTTTAGCAAAAAAAGAAAATTGTTTCAAGAAACGTAAAATACTCATTTCAGTACCAACAATATTTTTAAGAAAAAAATTTTATAACTCTTTCGTTTTTTCCAAGCTATTAGGTGAATAATTATTGTAAAGTCATTATTGGAATTAATAACGAAATATTATCACCAACCTTATCACATTAGGTAACACAATCTTTATCAAATGACACGAGTATTTTCGTGTCAAACTATAAAGTCTATAAAGAACATTTCGGGGACTATACGAGGTCAAAATTTGAATTTTTTATCGAAAAATTTTAGTTACTCAAACTAATTTGCAAAATCAACAATATTTAGTTACTAAGTAAAACCTGATAGTAAAATACTTACTTTTCCTCTTTGTTTAATATAGAAACGTTAACATTTCCTAATATTATTTTCAAATATATTCCATTTTGCTTTGGTAATGTTTGTTCGATTTCAAAAAGTTGTGCTGTGCGTTTTAAGAGACTACTTTCTATTTCTTCAATCTTGCTCGACTCAACTTTACCTTCCTTTTTTAACCTAAACAGAAACTTTCTTATTTAACAAATTTTTGACCATTACAAGTAAGAACATCAGCCTTAAACCAATTCCAAGAATTGGTTAATAAAATTAGCCATTACGACTATTCCTGTAAGTTTAGGCAAAGGTTCCCAGACTTGGCAATTGCGTAGAAGGCCTTTTAAATCATTTCCATAATCAAGGTTAATTCATAAATTACAATATCGTACTTACTTTTTTAAATTTTTGGCAATTATCGCTATGCGATACCGTTGATGTGTAACGCTCTTTTGGCATTTTTTCTGGTACCCATCGAGTTCTTCTAGTTTAGCCTGATATACTTTATTAGCAGCCTAAAACGTTCAAGGCAAAAACGTTAATTTGTTTAATTAAACTAATAAAATACAATTTAAAATTCTAACCTCTAATTCTTTATAATCGCCAGTGAGTTCTTCCCATTCATCTAACACGTTTACTTCACTCATTTCGACGGATTTATTTGTAATAATTCAGTGCACAGCACGATTGTACTTTAAAATTCGCTTTATTCGAGCTAATAGAACATTTTTACAGATATGGAGCTAAGTAGCACCATAAAATATACACGAGTAGCACTTCGTTCTTTAACCTTGAACTTTTGGAATATGGTGGAATGAAAGCAAAGATCAAATTCTCATACACATTTAAAATTTTATAAATAACTCAGCAGTATGTTTATTATTATTCAAAAATAATAAGCTACTAGAGCTGTGCAAAATAATCGAGTAATCGATTTATCGGGTGGTCGATTATTATCTGAAAAATATCGATTCTTTGATTAATCAAACAACCGATACTATCACTATTTTTTTACAATCGATTATGGATTATGCATTTTGATAATTGCACGGTCCCGGCAACAACCTACCATTGATTTTCATTTTCAGAAATTTGGAGAGGTTGTATGTAATTGAACGCACGGTCCTTCCGCGCGTATGCAGCTGTCGCTGAGACGCACGAACTTTTTAACAACACAAAAAACACGATATCGACCGACAATTCTTTATTTTACAAATACACTAATATATTTTTACAACATAGCAATATTATACAAGAGATGTTACAAAAAAGTCAGCCTCGTAGAAAAAGTCCTATAAGCCAATTATGAGATGAGTATATTTGCGCATCGAAGTCGGGCCATCCGTCGGGAGATATGAGGCACACACACACAAACGCACAAAAGCGTGTACGACCTGACCATGCTGCAGGCTTCGCGCGGTTTCGTGCACGGTCGGATTGTCTAAAAGTTTATATATCGTGTTTTAGTAACTTCCTGCAAGTTCATCGTGGCTCATACGGAAATACGGCTGTATAGCGGTTTTTTTTTCAGTTAAGGCCAATTTCCGTTTTATTTTACATACTGCTTTAAAACAATGTTGTTGGTCTTTACTGTATGCCCGCGGTTATGGTTAAGAGAAATATTTTACCTTAGACGATATTGCAAATGTAGAAAGATTATTAAATATTCAAATAAAAGTCATAGCAGTCGAATGCTTTAATAAAACAATACATTCAGGGCCTGAAAAAGATATAAAAGTATATTTATACAAAAATGGAAATCATTTTGATACCATCAATAGTATGACAGGTTTATATGGTCAATCTTATTATTGTGAAAAATGTGATAAACCATATCAAGACAAAGATAAACATAAACGCAAAACGGAGGATAAAATATGCATAATGTGTTTTAAACCTAAACACGAAGAAGACTCCAAACAAAGAATATATTGTGAAAAATGCAATAGATACTGCTTTAATCAAGAATGTTTAGAAAATCATTCTGAAGTTTGTGAAAAATTTGGGTGTTTCTTAATAACATGCTAATATTTAAGAAGGTTATTCTTGGGTCCATTTTGAGAAAAAAACTTCATATGAACATATGTCCTAAAGGTCTTAACTTTTGAACTACAGGGTGCTAAAGTTTTAAGAAAAAATTCTTTTTTTTATGATAACTTTGGTATGACCCTAGATATTTTTGTGAAACGTAGTACGCATTTTCTACGCATCAAAAGGCATTTTCTGCTGTACAACATAATTTTTTACTCTTGCCAGTAGCGTTCGTGCGGGATTTGCACTGAATCATTTTAAAGAGAAAAGTGATACGCCACCGCTTTTTCTTAAAGTAAAAATTATTTTTGAAATCCTCATTCCTTTCTGAGCAAATCTGGTGTTTTCACTTTAAGAAAAAGCAGTGGCGTATCACTTTTCTCTTAAAAATGATTCAGTGCAAATCCCGCACGAACGCCACTGGCAAGAGTAAAAAATTATGTTGTACAGCAGAAAATGCCTTTTGATGCGTAGAAAATGCGTACTACGTTTCACAAAAATATCTAGGGTCATACCAAAGTTATCATAAAAAAAAGAATTTTTTCTTAAAACTTTAGCACCCTGTAGTTCAAAAGTTAAGACCTTTAGGACATATGTTCATATGAAGTTTTTTTCTCAAAATGGACTCAAGAATAACCTCCTTAAATATTAGCATGTTATTAAGAAACACCCTGTAGATCCTTTTAGATACACTACAATTGCTGGTGTTTGTATGGCTATATATAGATCAAAATATATTAAAAAAGATACAATTGCAGTTGTTGATAATCTGAAAAAAGATCAATATTCTCAACAATCAATTTCTTGGTTGAATAGTATTCATTATCCAAATATAAGACATGCATTAAACGATGGCGAAATGAAAATATGTGGATCAAAAGTTAATGGTTTTGACGAAAAAACTAATACAGTGTATCAATATCGCGGCTGTTTTTGGCATGGATGTTTTAAGTGTTATAATCAAGATTTTATTAATAATAAAAATAGAACAAGTATGAAAGATCTTTACGAACAAACAATAGAAAGAAGTGAGCAAATCAAAAAAGCTGGTTATAATTTGATAGAAATGTGGGAATGCAATTGGACTAAATCTAAAGAATATAAAGAAGAAATGAAACGAATTGAAAAAGAATTTGAAAAATTTGAAGAACTAAGTCCTAGAAATGCATTCTTTGGAGGAAGAACTAATGCAACAAAACTGAAAGTTAAGGGAAAGAAATTGAAGTAGGTATATAGATATTTGCAGTTTATATCCAACAGTACAATGTTATGATGATTATCCAGTTGGACATCCTACTAAAATATTCAAACCTTCTATGTATAATTCAAAATGGTACGGATTGATAAAATGTGTTATTTTACCACCAAGAAAATTATATCATCCTGTATTACCAGTAAAAAATAAATATAAATCTGGTGCAGAAAAGTTAACATTTCCATTATGTGGATTATGTGCTAAATTAAATAATCAGAAATTATGTGATCATACCGAATCTCAAAGAATTATCAGAGGAACATGGTGTACAAATGATGTACAAAAAGCTATAGAAAAAGGTTATAAAATAATAACTATTGATGAAGTTTGGCATTTTGAAAAAAATCGAGTTATTTGTTTAAAGGATATGTAAAAGCATTTTATGAAAATAAAGTTACAGACAAGTGAATGGAGAAATGATTTTGAATCAGAAGAAGAATATAGAAAAGCTGTAAAAGAAAATCTAGGTATTGAATTGGGTACAATAGAAAATAATCCTGCAAAGAGAGCTGTAGCAAAAATATGCTTAAATTCCTTATGGGGTAAATTTGGTCAGAGACAAAATATGGGCGCAACAGAATATGTTACAGATGTTGAGAGATTTTATGAAATTTTATTAGACGGCAGACTTGATAATGTACATATAAATGAATTAAATGAAAATATGTTACAAATTGATTACAAGTATAAAGATTGCTATGTAGAAAATGATTTCAATACCAATATATTCATAGCTGCTTTTACAACTGCAAATGCAAGACTAAGATTGTACGAAATGTTAGACATATTAGGAGAAAGTGTAGTATATTATGATACAGATAGCATTGTATATATAGATAACGGTAAAAACACTGAAAAACAGGATGTTTATTGGGAGACTGGACCGATGAATTAGGTAAGGACGTATGGATTGCTGACTGGGCATCAACAGGTCCAAAGAGTTATTGTTATAAGACTAATGCAGGTGAAGTTGTTTGCAAAATAAAAGGATTTACATTAAACTATGAAACGTCCAACAAGATTAATTCCGTTAGTATAAATAATATTTTAGAAAACAAAGACAAAAAAATCAGTACCTACCTACACAATATAATCGAATTACCAGACATACTAAAACTAAAGAACTTTTAAATAAAATAGGAACAAAAGAATGTGGTTTTGTTTATGACAAGAGAGTTATTCTAGAAAACTTGGATACAGTACCATTTGGATTTTAATCCTTTTCGGTGTTAATTAATAATGAATCAATTGGAAACTATAATTAATAATCCTTTTTTTATTGTTTCTAGATAATGAATAATTTATTGTATTATGTAAATGGAAAATTTTATTAAATAAATTGGGTTTGATACCGTCTCTGAACTGACTTCATAATAGTTTTGGAACTAGTAGAAAAAACAATCGACCAATAATCGAATTACTACTTGCCATTTATGCAACCATTTATACATGCAGCTGGAAGCCAATCTGAGTTTGGTATGGAGTTTGCGCAGCATGGTGCTTAACATTGAATATTCTGTGAGTCTGTGACCTCTAACCTTTTAAGCTTTATCTGAATTATTTGAAATCTGTGGCTTTGAACGTGTTTTGAACAATGGCAAATCCAAATGGTAAGAGCATATAAACCAGCAAAACTAAATTTTAACCGAATTGTTTTAGCAATCGTCGCACATGTCAACTGTCCAGGCGATGGCGATGATATGGCGGCTAGGCATGAGGCCGCCTCTAACTTGTTTAGAAACCAATGTCCCTTCGGGGCATATGTAGCGGATGTTACAGCTATAAGAGGCAAAGGAAGAAAAAAATGCGCTTGGCGTGTGAGATACATTCGAAACATAGCTCCCGAATGTCAAAACATCGATTCTGAACAGTTAGCTTTAGACATACTTAATGTGCAACCTAACAACACTCAGATAATAGAAAAAACTCGAAATTATTATCCACCTGCGATCGAAATCGTCTATTCGTGCCGATGCAGATGTAACATGTCGCAAAATGCCAGTAGGTCAATTAAAAGATGTGTTTCTGTTGAAACAATTGACAAGGATTTTGTTAATTTAAAGGTGGAGGAGAATTTAGTTAATTTAAAATTGGAGGAGAATCTCCAAGAATAAGGCCCGATTTCATAATCAACTTGCTAATTGATGATTAGAATGTCACTATATAAGTTTCAATGTTATATCAACTATCACATCCTAACGGTCAGAAAACAGGGTTTTAAATTTGATTATGAAATGGGCCCTAATTATAATTTTATATTCTATGTTTAGTGTGACGTTACTTATCAATCTAGATACCTAATACTACTGTTTTAAGAAGATGAATTTTTTGTTGCAGGGAAATTCTGGCTGTAACTCTTCACATAATTAATTAAAGATATATAATTATATTTGTTGCATTATTAGATATTCATTCCCATTACAGCTTAAGTAGATTTTATAATTCATTTGTGCCATAATTAAATGTTTTTTATTTAGTAAATATACTTTTTGAATACTTATACCTTTAAAAAAGAGGGCTGTGAATTCGCTTCGCTCATGAGGACATTGTCCGAATTTGTTTGGTCGAAATCGTATTCATTTTTGTGCTGAAGTGGCCCAACAAAAAGCAGGGTAGATTCCTTAAAATTTTAACTTTTAAAAAAGGTGCCTTAAAAAACAGGGCAGATTCTTAAAAATTTTTAATTTTTTTAAAAAGGGTGCCTTTTCGAAAAGCAGGGCAAAATTCTTAAATTTTAATTGTTTTTCAAAGGTGAATTTGTTTGGCCGAAATCGTATTCATCTTGTAAAAAAACAGGGTAGATTCCTTAAAATTTTGACTTTTTTTAAAGAGGTGTCTTTAGAAAAACAGAATATATTCTTTAAAAATTTAAATTTTAATAAAAGTACCTTGAAAAACGGGGGTAGATTTGTTAAAACAATGATGTGTGCTGAAGGGGCCTTACTAGTAGTTAAGTGTTTTGTTATTCCAGGCTGTTAGAAATAATTTGAACTGAACGTCTCCTTTTCGAGATATTCCGTAAAATAGATTTGCTTAAAATTGAATATCCTGTGTATTTATTCATATTCTGAATGAAAACGTTGTAATGCAATAGTAACCTAAAGTAAGTTATAAAAAAATTATTGGTAAAATTCTTCCAAGGCCAGCATCAAATTGCTCCATAAGTAGAAATAATTTGTTGCTACACGGCATAAACAATCGTCAATAACTTTTTTATCATCCACTTTAGGTCACTACTTCATAGAAACTTTTATATTCAGAATTTAATTTTCTTTCAGGATTTTCAAAAATGTACAAAATGTTCTTTTTAAAAAAAATTTTACGCGAGGTTCAATTGTTTTTTTGATTACGGCATTGTAACCAAACGCAAAAAACTGTAATACTTTGATAATTTAACTGACTTTGTAGCTCTAATAATAATAAAGTTAGCAATGGTGCCCCGATAATTTTAAACAACTTGTTTTATTTTATGAAAGTTGAAATAAATTTAGTACTTATTAACAAAATATTATAGAGCGAAAAAATCCCTATTTAACTATGTAAAGTATAGTATTCTATTTAAACAAAAATAGAGGTACGATACGTTCAAGTAAGAAATTTACACACCCTGTATAACAACCTTTAACTTTAAAACTTCTGGAGCATGATCAAAAAGTCTTTGGATAGCGGTTGCTGTGGAATTGACAAGTCATCTATGAAATTATATATTTCTATTAGTTTTGACATTTACTTTCAAAAGTCAGCGGATTATAATTAAAAATGTTTCAAACAGAACATAAAATTTTTATGATTAGAGCATATTACCGTAATGGAAATTGTGGTGAAAACGGTAACTGGGTTTATTCACCCAATTTATGTTTAAATGAATTCTGGGAAAGATTTCCCAACTTCGCTAGAATCAAGCGAGATTTAGAAGTACAGCAAGTGCCACCTAACCTTGCAAATTTTAGTGGCCTTTGATTCGGCTACTTCCGCTTTGTTTCGTCGGTAGTCGTAACTTAAACTAGCTCTAATTGGCCGTTGGACAGTGTGGTACACTCTACTAAAAAGTGAAAGTCAATTTATTTATGGTTTACGAAAAATTGTGGATTTTTTGACAAATTAAAAGGCCGTGCGCCATAAGGTTAGAAACAGTTTGCTTTGAGAAGGGATTAACGATAATTTAGGTTACGTATAAAAAATACAGCAACTAGAAATGTAATAAAAAACCTTGCTTTTGCTTGAGAGTGTAAGGGCTTCTCGCCTTTTAAACTTATCGTCATTTTTTTTGCAAGGTTAAATGGCACTTGCTGTAAGTAATTCTATGGATAGCTTTGAAATTCCACAGCAACCGCGATCCAATGACTTTTTGATCATACTATACATGTTCTTGACAAACATTTGACAGAAAAAGTTTGTTTAATCTGTGGAAATGTGATTTGTGCAATTTTTATAAAAAAAAAACGGTATTTCAAAAATAAAACATATTCAGACAGGCAATTAAAAAACAAATAAGAATATGTAAAAGTACAGCGTGTTCTACTAAAAAAAAACAAATTTGGTATAGATATAGAAATAAATATTTTGTTGAAATAATGTGGTCGTTTTGGTTCCCTACAACTTTTACTTAAAAATTTTTTCTATAATTTAAAAATAGTAAAGGAGATGTTGACCACTACGTTCTTATCGACTCGCCTTGTGTAAGCATAAGCATCTTTTAAACTAAAAGTAACATAATTAACTTTTAAAAAAAATAAAACCGACTTCAAATAAAAACACAAAAGTGACATAAGTTAACTAAAAAGCAAAAAATAAATTTTTTTTATACAACAGTTTAATACTTATTTGTTGTTCCGTTTAATGTAATTAAGAAATCGTTGTTTATTATCTAATTATTAATTGTTTCATAATTTTTAAGTCGGTGCCAAGTAAAACATAAAAATTATATACCTTGCTGCAATAACAAATTAGATTCGAATTTTTATGTTTTACTTGGCACCGCCTTAAAAATTATAAAACAATTAATAATTATATAATAAACAGCAATTTCTTAATTACATTAAACGGAACAACAAATAAGTATTAAACTGTTGTATAATAAATAACTTAAAAAAAAAAAGAAAAACCGACTTCAAATAAAAACACAAAAGTGACATAAGTTAACTAAAAAGCAAAAAATAAATGTTTTTTATACAACAGTTTAATACTTATTTGTTGTTCCGTTTAATGTAATTAAGAAATTGTTGTTTATTATATAATTATTAATTGTTTTATAATTTTTAAGTCGGTGCCAAGTAAAACATAAAAATTATATACCTTGCTGCAATAACAAATTAGATTCGAATATTTATGTTTTACTTGGCACCGACTTAAAAATTATAAAACAATTAATAATTATATAATAAACAACAATTTCTTAATTACATTAAACGGAACAACAAATAAGTATTAAACTGTTGTATAATAAATAACTTAAAAAAAAAAAGGGAACCGACTTCAAATAAAAACACAAAAGTGACATAAGTTAACTAAAAAACAAAAAATAAATGTTTTTTATACAACAGTTTAATACTTATTTGTTGTTCCGTTTAATGTAATCAAGAAATTGTTGTTTATTATATAATTATTAATTGTTTTATAATTTTTAAGTCGGTGCCAAGTAAAACATAAATATTCGAATCTAATTTGTTATTGCAGCAAGGTATATAATTTTTATGTTTTACTTGGCACCGACTTAAAAATTATAAAACAATTAATAATTATATAATAAACAACAATTTCTTGATTACATTAAACGGAACAACAAATAAGTATTAAACTGTTGTATAAAAAACATTTATTTTTTGCTTTTTAGTTAACTTATGTTACTTTTGTGTTTTTATTTGAAATCGGTTTTCTTTTTTTTTTAAAGTTATTTATTTTACAATTTTAAGTGATGGGTAGACCTAGTAAGGATGCTTCTCGAATGAGGAAATGACGGCTAGTTGAAACGGAAGATGAAATACGGAAACACTAAAAAGTCGGTTAAAAAAAATAGATTTTGAATGAAATTATAATGGGACCACCTTGGAACTATACTGAACCCAACACAAAAAAATCATTAAAATCGGTTCATAAACAAAAAAGTTATGCCCGTACATAAAAAAAAACCAACATATATACAGACGAATTGAGAACCTCCTCCTCTTTTTGAAGTCGGTTAAAAATGATATAATTAGTCGAAAAAATTTTTTTTTATTAGAACAAGACAAATTGAATTTTTAAGTTTGGGAAAGTACCAGTGACCTGTTTGGCCCATGTTTTTATAAACTGTTAAACAAACCTGCTACTTATCTAATGTTTATTTGAATTCCTTGTGATAACTTTTGGTGGCATTAGTAGTTAAAATATTAAAATTTGAATGTTATAAAATCATTAATTTTTTGTAAGCGTCATTACTCAATATAGGTATATACAATTAACATATTTCCATTATCTGTTTTAACAGAGATCAAATTATTTACTGCAATTTTTTCTCCAATTGATTTAAGTAGTAAATTGTTCTGATTGTTTTATTCATTATTGTTATTATTAGATATGTCATGTAAAGAATTAGCAATTTGTAATTTTGCATAATCAAAATGCCTTTCTTCAAGAATCATTTCAGAAGTGACTACTAAACTTTCTTTATTAGTAAATTTTGGAAAAGTGGAAAATTAAAAATCCCTTGTTTGGGAATTTTATCTCCTGGTCATTGAACTTTGTGTTTAATAAAGTTAGAAGTAAAATAAAGTATTTTATTCATAAATTAAAACTTCAAATATTTTTCAAAAGGTAATTTATTGCAATACACACAAAAAATTTAAAGCCCCGAATAGTACCGTGACAGACGTGTTAAAGCTACGACAGTTGGAAACATAAATTCTGAATTAATCAATTATATTTAGATAACGTAATTGGCCTTTAGTGTGCACATGGTTACCACCTAATAGCTCACGCCTTTGTGCAGTAACGTTCCATCACATACGCAATAAAATAAAAAATTACCCCTATCAGGGTTCGATCTGGCCTGGTCCTACGTTGTACATGCATTTTCCAACTGAGCTATTCCACTGCTTACAGCATGGAAAATAAACATACGTGACTTGCATAGCTCTAACGAGGCCCGTAGTACTGTCGAGGTAGTATGCACAGACTACATAACACACTTTAAATATAATTTTATATAATACCTACTGATCAAAATTCAATTATAAAAATGGGAATATTTTTTGATTTATAGTTTCGCCATCATTTTTCAAAACTCACAATTTATTATTGAAATAATTCTATCTTAACTTAAACTACAATAGAAATTATTTAGTATATTAAGGCCCGGTATTTCAATATGCTAATAAAGTAGCCATTAATAATTCCACATATAAATTCATTCGAGACAGCTTTATTTGCAAAATATTTCTATTGCACAGTAGCTGTTATTTGGCAAATGGATCTTATTCGGTAGTAGAAATATCAAAAAGACTCAGTGCAGTGGAATATAAATTTTAACAGCAACTTATTAGGACACTGAAATACCTAAAAGATGATAATTCCTATGAAACAGGGCAGTATTTAAAAAACATTAAATAAAAAATATCGTTACAATCAACTACAATATACCGGGTGTCAACGGAATCATATTAGACAGTCCGCATTTAGGTTTTTGAGATATGGTAATGAAAGTTGGCATGTAATATGTAACCAATTGTGACTTTCGGTTTTTCACGTGTACCCAGAATTGTTTCAGGATTTCAAAAATATCAAAATGTACAGGGTGTCCCATTTGAAATTGGAAGTCGAGGGCATTTCCGGTGAAAACGGAAGTTAAAAAAATGCGTCAAATATATCGAAATGTGCCTTTGTGGGTACATATTACCAATGTCGAGTTTCATTGCCATATTTCAAGTACACGAGAAAATACAGACTGTCGAATGAATCCGTTGACACCCGAAACTATAATTTAAAAAAATTTTTAATATTCACTATGTTCTGTTTAAGCACCCTGAGCATTTGTTTATCTTTCTTATTTCATTTGTCAACAAATACAAAAGGGAGTTAAATGAATACACAAAACGCCCTGAATGCTTAAATCGAACGCAGCATTTAAACAACTAAAGCACAATGACTAGCAGTTTAGCAGGCTACAATCTTCTGCTAGTTTTACATCAAATTCTTCCCTTCTCCATAGCATAACCACACAGTTAATTATTCTACCTAGTCTTAACTAATATGTTGCAACTTCCTCTGATTTGCACGGATTATTTGTTGATATGTGCATTTGTTATTTTTATATAGACAGCATTAATTTGTAAATTGTAAATTAAGCAGGTAATTACCGTACTTATAGTTGTATTAAGTTATGTATAAGTTTAATTTAAAATAATGATTAAATAGGTACACTAACAATGAACTGGAACATGCAAATGTATAGACAAAAATTTCAAACCTCAAAGTTCGCATACATTTTGTATTTTCAAATTACCAAAATGTTTACAAAATTTCAAAAAACTCATAATTTTCTAAAAACTTCAAAATTTTCAAAATCTTAAAATTTCCAAAAATTTACTAATTCTCGTTAACTTTCAAATTTTTTTAATATATTTTCAAAAATTATACAATATATGGAAATATTCCAGATATTTTAAAGTTAAATTTGGATATACAGGGTGTTTATTGCAACGGTGCAAAAACGTTAACTAACTTTTGAGTCATAACTGAATTTTTTTAAACAGAGCATCCTCTAAATGTTTTATTACAGGCCGTTAGAAATAATTTGAATTGAACGTCTCCTTTTCGAGATATTCCGTAAAATAGATTTGCTTAAAATTGAACATCCTGTATATTTATTCTTATTCTGAATGAAAACGTTCTAATGCAATAGTGACCTAAAGTGGATTATAAAAAAATTATTGGTAAAATTCTTCCAAGGCCAGCATCAAATTGCTCCATAAATAGAAATAATTTGTTGCTACACGCCATAAACAATCGTCAATAACTTTTCTATCATCCACTTTAGGTTACTACTTCATAGAAACTTTTATATTCAGAATTTAATTTTCTTTCAGGATTTTCAAAAAGATACAAAATGTTCTTTTTAAAAATATTTAGTTTTTACGAATAACTCATAAACGTGACGTTCAATTCTTTTTTTGATTACGGCATTGTAACCAGCGCAAAAAACTGTAATACTCTGCTAATTTAACCGACTTTGTAGCTCTAATAATAATAAAGTTAGCAATGGTGCCCCGAAAATTTTAAACAACTTGTATATATTTTTTATTTTATGAAAGTTGAAATAAATTTGGTACTTATTAACAAAATATTATAGAGCGAAAAAAGCCCTATTTAACTATGTAAAAATATAGTGTTCTATTTAAAAAAAAATAGAGGTACGATACATTCAAGTAAGAAATTTACACACCCTGTATAATAACCTTTAACTTTAAAACTTCTGGAGCATAGTAACATTATGATGAAAAAGTCTTTGGATAGCGGTTGCTGTGGAATTGACAAGTCATCTATGAAATTATTTATTTCTATTAGTTTTGACATTTACTTTCAAAAGTCAGCGGATTATAATTAAAAATGTTTCAAACAGAACATAAAATTTTTATGCATAGAGCATATTACCGTAATGGAAATTGTGGTGAAAACGGTAACTGGGTTTATTCACCCAATTTATGTTTAAATGAATTCTGGGAAAGATTTCCCAACTTCGCTAGAATCAAGCGAGATTTAGAAGTAAGTAATTCTATGGATAGCTTTGAAATTCCACAGCAACCGCGATCCAATGACTTTTTGATCATACTATACATGTTCTTGACAAACATTTGACAGAAAAAGTTTGTTTAATCTGTGGAAATGCGATATTTCAAAAATAAAACATATTCAGACAGGGAATTAAAAGACAAATAAGAATATGTAAAAGTACAGCGTGTTCTACTAAAAAAAAACAAATTTGGTATAGATATAGAAATAAATATTTTATTGCAATAATGTGATCGTTTTGGTCCCCTACAAGCCTTTTATAAGCATAAGCATCTTTTAAACTAAAAGTAACAAAATGATATAATTAGTCCAAAAATTTTTTTTTATTAGAACAAGACAAATTAAATTTTTGAAACAAATTTACATTTTCCCGCTGAAACCGTATATTACTTTAAATAAACTCTTTTTAAATATTTTCAGTTGCATTTTCATCTTGTTCACATTCACTTCCTGATTCAGCCATATTACTATCCTCCGATTCTGAGCTAACATCTGGATTAACCCCTTTTTCTTGTAGTCGTGAATACTTTTCCATTACTTGTTCAAGTTTCTTATTAGCTTCACTACGATTGGCATTTATTTTCTGAACAATGTCAGGATTTTCCATTGCAGGATCAGTGGTGTTCTCGATATAACTTCTTTGGTTATTGTACAGGTCCATTTTACGTCTTCTTTGCAACAACTTTCCCAATTCTTGAAAACAATGTTTCACTTCATACTTTATACTTTCTTCTGAAATTTTGATTTTGTTTTCTTGAACACATTGTCGTATACATTTGTCCATGTCGTAGTAAGTTGGAAATTCCTTATTGCTTTTGTATTTTTTATTTATAGCTTTGTTTATTTCAGAAATCTTTGACGAGGAGAAATCTAATCGACAATGAAGTAAGCAGCCATGGTGCGGATTTTCTTCGCGATATTTACATAGTTTGGTGTAAATATCCGATGCCCGTGTCATGTACCGGTCTAGTTGCATGTAGGTAGAATTTTCTTCATCATCGAAATTAATTTCTGCTGCTTCTAATTCTCGAATTCTTTTCCGAATTTTTAATAAAGCTTTTTCCAATTTTTTTATAATTTTTTGGTTGTGTTCGGCAGATTTTTTGGCATTTGCAGCGTCTTTGTAGCTCGACTTTAACCATTGGAAAACATCACTAAAGCATATGATGGTTTGTTCGGGCATGTTTTTAATTTTTTCTGCATTATTTTGGATCATTTCGTTCAATTCGTCCAAGTCTTGATCCAGGTTTTTTAATTTCTCATAAAGCTTTTTAATGATGGGTATTTTTGATTGGACCAGGGCCTTATGTTCGAGATTTTTTACAGCTTGCACGCAATCATCCAAAAATGCAAAGAATTTATTTTCAGTCTCATCATTTTCTTTGGACGTTGCTTCCAAAGGCAACCTAGAATTATTTAAATTATCACTATCAAGCTCAGTATTACCAGTAGAAACTTTCACTGGTTCACTTTCCACTACAGCATCTTTCGTATCGTCCTGATTGTCCGCACACTTAACATCGTTGGAACTTCCATTTTCTTCAACTTTTTCACTTTTGTTTTTTTCAGAAATTGTTTCTGAATCCATTTTTACTTCATTGCAGTCATCATCATCGTCATCCAACACTACAATACACGAATTTTCTGGAACTTTGCTGTCTGGTTTGGTTGAAACTGTGGTTAGTTTTACCCTCTTTTTGGGAGGCAAAACAACTGGCTCTTCTTCGTCCTCTGAAGATAAAGTTATAACGTCGGCCATTATAAACACTGAAAAGGTAAAATTATTGTAAAATTTTATATAAATTCCATTTGGAAATATAGATAACCCCAAATAACTGGCGCCAGAAACCTAACCCAGATAAAGAGAGAAAGCTAACACCGCCGCCAGCTCCAACGCTTTTATTTAAAACTTTCAGTACTAATAGAAGTGGCTCTTGTACTGTTGTTTCATTACCGGTATTTTAATTTTTAGTGGCTTGATCTCAATTTCTTACTGAATTCTGATTGGCCCAAAGTAAGCCTTAAAAGCGCGCCAACTACTAATTTTAAAATTTTTAAATTTAAAGATCTGCTTGAAGATCTTGAACAGTCATTATCTGGCCCTTTTTATTTTGTAAAAAATATTGTTAAGGTGTATAAATTTTCATATGAAAAAAATTTATAGATTATGCGGTAGAACATTTATTTATTATAGGATTCAAATTATTTTGTAGCAACAATTAATTTCAGTCAAAATGCAGATTTTTTGGTTCATAGGAGGCATTGCGTTTTTAAGGATTGATTTCTCGTTCTTTACTCAATACTGTGGCGGTATGTTTAAAATTTTATGGTGGGGCTAACAATATACATCTGTTACCTTCTTATGTATTAGGAACTAAAATCAAAGTTTAAAAAAACAATGTTTATTGTTTTACAATACAAAGGATTTCCTAGCAATGTTAAACTATATGTAAAATGCATTGGGGAAATTATATTTTTCCAGAATTTCAATGTTTTTATGTTCCTACGATACTTTGGCTAATATAAACTGTATTACTATTATTAGTGGGGCTTAGTCAAAAAGGAAATAATTTATACCTTTAAAATTAAGCAAAAATCTAAATAAATGTTCATAAATTCAAGACGTGTCATTTTAATACCAGAGTAACAACCTTTTCCAATGCTTCTGTGGTGAAGAGCTACTATCTTATAAGCAGAAGTCCCAGGTTCCATACTTGGGTGGGTCACATATTTTTTGTTTCGTTTCGTTTGTTATCAATTTAATTTTCACACTAGTTCTATAATCAAATAGTAAACAGAACATGATTTGTACGGTAAATTGAACAAAAATAATTGAATTTTAATGTTTTTAGTATTTGATGGCAAAATTAATCTGAAAAATTGAATAAATAACAAAAAAAAATGTTAAAATGGAACCTAGGACTTTTCCTTCCACGACAGTAAACCGACCTGCTTCGCCGCAGATACAGTAGAAAATAAGTAGAATTTATTTAAATTTTTGTTTAATTATATAAGTTTTTTACTAAACGGCACTAATAACAGCTAATAATAATACAATTTAAATATCTTGGGGATGTAAAATCTGGAAAACTATAATTTCCCATGCATTTTGCATATAGTTCAACTCAACGAAATAAAAGTCATCATTAAGACAAAACCGTTTTAATGTACCAAGCTATGTAACAGTATGTACGTTTTGTATCCTGGCGCAATTGTTCACACACCCATACTGTCTGCGCCAATCTCCCTTCGTCCGCCCCCACGATGTGTTACTGAAGTAAAGTCATACCAGCAGGTTGGGACGGCACCAAGCTCCGTGCAAGGGGCTCCTGTTAACATGTATGGACACGCATCGTCATCAGCAAGAAAGAGGAAGCTAAAGATTTTTCTTAAACAACGGCGTCAAGCCAAAAAGTTTGGGAACCCCTGATTCAAACTTAAAATTATCTTTGCAATTAGTTGAAATAAAAACATAATTATTTGTTAAAAAATTTATTAGTTCGCACTTTATAACAATATTCATACAAATAAAACCAGCATTATTTATACTAAAATAAAAGGCTGATTGCACCAACTTGTGCAACAGAACCATTTCGCGTAGAATAAATTACCTGACTGCCAGTGAATCGCTTTCAAATTTGTGAATTATATAAAACGTCAAAACACCACTGTTTTTTACAAGCTGGTATTTTAACATTTCAAAATTAACACAACACAGTAACTAATTTAATCCAATACTATTATAAAAGAAAATTCATAATACAAACCCAACCATCATCCATTGCATTTGCATACCTCAAGTTAGCACAATCGGTCCCAAAAGTTGCATGCAAAAAACTTTTATTATCCAGACAATTATTTATGTTTTATAAGAGCATCGCTACGACGATAAAATAACAAATAGGGAACTCTTGTTCCATGGGGCTTCAGTACGTGTTCCTCGGGCACAGTTTTGACGGATGCATCATCGTATCTCAACCAACTTGCGTATCCAACATGATAGGCATCAGTAACGTAGTGCCCTTTTGTTGCTTCCTTTCCTTCATGATACACTACGGAAAATAATTTATACATCCTCTCTTTAGCTGTGTAATTTGTTTTTGACGACAATAATTCTGTAATACAAAATTAACGTTACGGTACACTTATTATGTATGAAACATGAAACACAAATCATACCCATACCCCCCAAAAAAAATCAATTGGTGTTAAGGTCTGGTGACCTAGCTGGCTATTAAACAGTGCCAAGTGTGGCTATCTGTGATTTACGTACTGCAACATGTTTTTAATAATAAGCATGCCTACTTGTTAAAAATTGACAACTTTATTTTTCTCCACCAACTGATCAATTTCAAATTTGAAAAAAAACCTTGTGAAAGAGATTTTAATGCTTTACCAGCATGCACTTAAAAGTAGGTATGATTTTTAATTTTTTCCGCAATCGGAAAATATTGAACAAAAAAAATGTTGACCTCTAAAAATGTAGGCTTGTATAGGTGTACAGCAAGGATGCCACAATTGGGGTAATTGTAATTTAATCAAAAATAAAAACCTTACTCATATCTATTTTTAAATCAATGGGAAATTCTAACGCCTTTATTATCTTGGAACAACCATCAACTTTATAATCAAAGCACTTCAAGTGTAGTACAAGAACAACGGGAAGCTCTTCCAGGGTAACCTGTTGCCACGCTTCCACTTCCTCGTTTGTTTTTGATGACGTAACACCCTCCAGCTGACTCTTACACACCAAAACTTCAAGGGCATCCCGAACAGTATTTGCTTTCTAAATGTAATATCAAAGATTAAGATTAATTTCCCGAATTGAAAATATTTGTTTTACCTCAATATTTAATTGTAAGGTAAAGAACGGCTGGATGTTATCCGTCGATTGATCACCGGCACGGTGCAATCTAGAGCGAATAAGTCCACCAAAAATGTCACTTATAGGGGTTCGATTCAGTTCAGTACGTCGTGTAATGGCTCCTTTATTTTTGGGGCCCATCACCTACAAGAAAATAATTTCTGACTAAAAAACAAACGAGTTTTGGAGAATATGGATGTACCTGCCACTCTTTATCTTCATCTTGAGCGGAATTCTTCTGCTGGAACGATTCGTTACTTACTTGATGACCACCAACTAGCTTAATTAGCTGGAAAAAAAATTTAATCAAAATCTGAATTACTAAAAATGTCCGTATTACAATACCAAACCAACCTCTAACATTTCATCGTTGAGTCCGTTAAGTAAACAACCCAGGAATTCCTCGGCGTCCTCTTGTCGACCTTCGACAACAAAAGTATCATTACGCATTCCACTCAAAAGTTTGTGTATCCAAAATGGTTCAAATGGAGTGTCGCAATTTATCAACACATTGTGTTCCTTTTTCTGATTTTTGTCAAGACGACGACCCACTCGCAATCCAGCAGGTAAATGGTGAAATTCTTTAATGAATTTTGTTCTAAATTATAAAAAAAATTAATTAGTTACAATTGTTTTAAACGAAAACTAGAATGTTTATTCACATGCTGTCAATAGTAGGTGTGATCTTTTTTTTCTCCGTAGATGGAGACATGTTTTCAGCCAAACCGCTTAATAAGTTGTAAACTGGCGGACAAGCCAGCATAGCTTGTAGGATGGAATTGATGTAGCAGTAATTGCTTCTGTTTATTAATCCTCGAGGTTGCAGACTGATGATACGATTGTCCACAATATGCGAGGATAAATACTCTGGAAAAATAATAATTAATTTAAATCCCTGCAGGTTTTGTTGTAATTTTTTTTAAGGATTTTACAGCAAAGTTTTACTTGACTTTACGATAACATTAGGACGTAAGCGTTTTTTCTTTCGTCTTTCTTTATTAATTTAAACAAATCAAATTTGGCAAATTTTTCATGTAGTAATTTGTCGAACTGGTATAAGCAGTCAATACTTTTACAATTTCAAATAAAAAAAGTTTTTCAATTTTTGTTTAATTTTAAAATTCTCTAACATCTAAAATTTAAAGTTTGGCGAATTGACAATGATGATAAAATTCGTTATTTAACAAACTTAAATCCTGAATTTATTTCGGAAACATAAAAAAATAATTTTGTAATCTAAAAAAAATCGTTTTTAAGATTTTTATGATGTTTAAAACAACTGGGATCCAGAAGTTATGTTTTGTCTGGGGGTTATGTCTCATAAGACAATAAATAGTATTTAGAAACCTACATTTTTTTGAGAAAAAAACAATTTTTTTGGAAAAAGATTGCTTGG
The DNA here is from genome assembly GCA_958336395.1 of Ctenicera cuprea. Classification (NCBI taxonomy): domain Eukaryota; kingdom Metazoa; phylum Arthropoda; class Insecta; order Coleoptera; family Elateridae; genus Ctenicera; species Ctenicera cuprea. Next base: position 2,856,741 of record OY284495.1, read on the forward strand.
GATTTATAAAAACCAAAACCGGGACAATTTCGTTCACAAAAAATTGGTGTGTGGGAGGGGGGTAAATGAATCCCCCTAAATATTGCCGCATCTAAAAAATTAAGAGGTGACTCTTATTTTATCACTCATGAGCAATTTAGCATAAACAAACTTTTTATCATCCCCTGTTTATTAAACAAAGATGCATGAAATGTCAATTTTTAAAAATTCATAGCATGTGTCACAAATAAATTAGCGGACTGAGACACAAACTAAATTGTAGCTTACCTGTAGCTCTACTAGCCTAAAAAAATTTAAAAAAATCGTGTGTCAACTTTCTAAACAATATTTTTTTGAGTCATAATTTTGGAATTTTTTCACTTCAGAGTTTTAGTAGTTCCAAGAGTTTTTGCGGCTTTTAACAATGTGAACCCATAGGGGTTTTCCTATATCAAATTTCATTCCAGCAAATTTTTTACCTTCCTCCATTTTTCTTGATTTCCTCCATTTATTACAGCGGCTTAAATTTTTAAAAATTCATTGAAGACGTCACAGAGAAATTAGAAGACTGGGACATGAACCAAATTGTGGCTCATCTTTGGCCTAATAAGCCTATAAATTTATAAAAAATCCTGTGGCCAGTTTTTGAGCAATAATTTTTTGAAAATTTTCAAAATTTCGAAAATGATTATCAAAAAATAGTTTTCGATTGTACACAAATTCATTTACATAGTAACATTACTCACTTACACGTTGAAATATTGAAACAGTTCGTTTACTGAAAAAAAACTACCAAAAAAACATGTTTAACTTCTGCTTTCGGATTTTCTTTATAAGTTTTTTTTTTGGTGATATTTTGATATACCCCCACATTCCAAAGCTCCTCAAAATCAGTTCATCCAGTCAGTAGTTATGATGCACCACACATTGCGATTTTCCAAGAATTCTAAAGCTGTTTTCTTTCAATAAAAAATTAAAAACTTGGAAGGAAAGAAATTTCTGCTTATCGTTTGTATGTTTACAAACTGACAATTTTAATCAACATTTGAAGATTCAGAGAATTAAAAATATTATTGAAGATAAATTTTTAAACATTTCTTCTCAGTTATTGTAGTTTACGAGCTGACAAATTTAACCAACGATTGAAGGTTCTGAAGTTTAGAGAAACATAGGACAGTGGAAAAACGAAAAAAAAATAAAGAATTTATTAGAAGTAAAAAAATTAAAGCAGTTCTGCCAATTTCCCAAAAACAAAACAAGTTCAGTTCAGAAACAATCAATAAATGCTCTTGTTTCCTCATATCTTTACATACTGCTCAAAAGAGTAAGACTAGAAAGTTCCGATTATTTTTAACAAGTTTACAAGCTCACATTACAGAAAAACCTTACCTCCCATCCTGTGCAAATTTGGATCATCTGCATTGGATTTAAAAGGCTCCTTAAGCAGTAAAGTAACATCCGGTGAAACCTGCTTTGCATCATTTGAATTTGCAACAAACGGAGGCACTAACGCTACAGGCGTATTCACGTTACTATTCTGTTGTCTTATATTCTTGGCAGGTTCGGCCAATTTAGACTTATTAAAAAGGCTCGCCCACGACTTGGCAGCAGGGGCTGCATTTTCTAGCAGGAGCTGTGATGCATTCGAACAATCAGACTCATTGAAGTCGTTTTGTTCATTGGAGGGATATACATCTGCGTCACCATTCTGTTCAATTTCTATCCGCACATCTTGATTTTGTGGTGCTATCGATGTATTATTTGCTATGTGATTGACCAAATGTGTATTATTTTCAACTCCCAAACCATTATTCAGCTGCGGCTGATTCGTAAACCCTTGAGTTTCCAATTTGGTGTTCGTATAAGTACTGGAACTTTCATTGCCAATATTATAATTTATATTGTTATTAACAACAAACGCAGCCTGAAGATTCGGTGCCGATTCAGGTTGCGTGTAACAAATATTTGGTGGATAAACAGGAATCTGCTGCCCTTGTGGTACAAATGGAGGGATTTGTGAATAAACTGATGGATGCTGTTGCAATTTCACTTGGCTACCTTCATTAATGTTTATGTTTGCACTCACTACAATATTTTGGGGGATGTTGTAGTTTTCACCGATGCGTTTTTGACGCTTTACATTAGCAATATGAATCGGCTCATAACCTGAAAATGAATTTTATTTAAAGAAAATGTTGAATTGAAAACGTACAGTGCGTTACCTTGTTGTGTTTGGTTCAAGTCTTCCACCCATGGTAGTTGTATGTTTGGATTCCACGAATATAGAGAAGACAGAATCCAATTCCGTTCTTGATCCTCGATTCCGCTTAAATCGAGGAATTCAACGCAACCCTACCGATATAATAAATTTACGATCTAAACCACAAGTGTTGTTACCGACGATTTTAAAACACAAAAGTAACATATTTAAATTAGATTTATGTTTCTATGCGGCTTAATTTGATTGCAATTAAACAAATTTGCAATAACAACAAGCATATTGCACCATTAATGATAAAATTAAGAGTAAAGAGAAGTACAAGAAAAAATGTGGTTTTATTGCATTGTACATACCGGCTCCACCTGTTCCATTGTTGTTTACTTTTAAGCTACATTAGTGCTTAGTAATTGAGGCTTCAAACTAATGAACATTGTAAAATTAATGCATATCTAATAGGTTAGGTTTACACATGAAGGAAGTAGATGTCAAAAATGGCAGCCTTTAGCCTTACTTTGCATTCTGGGTAAATTTGGATGTGTTTAAATTATTGTCACGGTAATGAATTGGATTATTTCGTTTGGTAATTAAAAACAACATTATTCTGCTCAACATGAATTTTTTGAGTTCAAAGTTTCAAACAAATATTAATCCCATTTTACACAAACATTATTTGCGGCCAGAGAGCTATGATACCAAACATTCCACACTACGTACCGCTCGAGTATTTGACACACATCCTGGAAGCCACTGAACACCACATCACCCAGTCCTCCGTGCTCCCAATTAAGAAGACCTGTCATAAATATAAAAATATAAAATAATAATACTGTTGGTAATAATTTTTGTAAAAGGATTTTAAAGTATCTAAAAGAACCTACAGGAAGAGAAGATTAAAAATGATTTAACTTATTATTTATACATTTAAATTGTAACAGCCCTGTAAATTGTAATTCTGAAAAAAAGTTATTAATAAATTAATGAATAAAAATCATTGGTAATAATAACATGTATTACAATATAAAAATAACAATAAAAATAAAATTACAAAAATATGTAAATTATAACTTACTCTTTTTATAATCTAGTTTTAATTAATATTTTGACTACATAACTTTTACTATATATATTTTGCAACTGCCATTGCAGCTGTCGTTCTTCCCTTTGGCAGTAATATTTAGAATACAAGATTACATCTTGAATATCTTGATTACTACTGAACCGGAACTTGAACTTGACTAATGTGCGACTGTGCAACTTAACTCATCTGGAACTCGAACTTAACTAATGTGAAACTGTCCTCCAATCTTTAATGGTCGACTGTTTATAGTTAGTGGTAAAACGTTTTGATTGTAATAAATAAATATAAAAACTTATTGACTTGCTTTATGAATTGGAGTGCGTTATCTAAACTTATTTCGTTATCTAAAATTATTACCTACTTAATTACTGACCAGTGCAATACACAAATGCAACCTTGCAAGACTGTGTACTACATTCTGCTCTACTTTTATGAAACTGTTGATTTTGCAGAGTTTGATATTTTCTTGTGAAATATGTCCTGAATTAGTATAACAAATACTTAATATAAATTAACCTTTTAAATAATTAGTTTTGATTTTGAAACATTATTGCTCTGGTTACAGACCTTTAACCTCTCCTACGTCCCGTCAAAAGGTGTTACGGCCAAAAATTAAATTATACTGTTGCCACCGTTACCATTACACGGTAGAAGTGCTTATGAGAATTTTTTTAATATGTTTTCTAATTACGCCAAAACTTTAATTGTTTTAAGTTTTAAATTTTTGATGTTTTTACGACTCCTTTGTCTCTAATATTTTTAAATTAGTTCTAGGTTTAATTAAATTGTAGGTATTTGTTTGAAAAACTTTTCAATAATAACTACATTTGCATAAGAAAATCACATACCTGAAAAGACAAAATTTTTGAGAACCATCCCTTCTCAAATTACTGAAGGGCCATAAATATAATCCTAACTAGCCAACATGATGTGTCCATGTTAGGTTCAATAACCACATAACTGAGCGCCGGAACGTCCCCACAAAGCTACAAATCCCAGCTATCAATACAAACATATTAGTTTGGGGGTTTATTTTTACTAGTTTGCTGTTTTTGTAATTCGAACCACATTTGGCTTTTACGAGGATGTTGTCCACTTTTAGATCTTATTTATTTTTGTCGTATTTACTATTTGAAAATAAATATCATATTCCACATTTGCATTGTTGTGTTATTCTTATTACAGAAAAATTAAAAAGAAAGAAGAATTTAAAATCATAAAAATTACAGCAATTTACATATATGTATATACAGGGTGATTCATCCAAGAGTATTTTACTGACAATTTTGTAATTTAAAAAAAATAATGTACTGGAACCAAATACCTACATGAGACAATTAAATTTAAAGCATTTGCATTTAGCTTTTCAGTTTAGCCAAACACTTTTTTATTTCCGACTCTTGGAGTGTCAGCAAAAGACAGCATTTTAATTTAAAAGTAAGTATCTATAAATTTTTAAATATTTGCCTGAAATGATTTAAATTCAATTTAATTTCAACAACATGAATACAAAATTAAATTTAAATGGGACGAAGTAGTGCGCTATAACACGCATTATCTTAAAGAATTTCAAGGCGGTGTTGCTGCCAATTTAACCTGATTGAACCTCAGGCTCCACCTTGGAGGTTTCCTGCACACAAAAGGTAGGAATATCAGGCGCACCCACATACTTGATGAAGCTGAAGCTTCTCTTGATTTTGTAGTTGATCGCGTGCCACCTAAATTTATCTTTGAAAAATGATCCTTTTCTATGCATACGATTATTGCAGAAGCCTCCTGCCCAGAATCATCCATTTTCTTAGACTGGATCAAAAACTAAACATGGGACAGAGGCCGGAGTATTCTCCGACAACCTGGACCAACACTTACCACTTGGCAAATTCAACGTTGTCTTCCAGGCGGGACCGCCAAAGACCCTCACTTCGATGAGAGGAGTGAACAAAGCAAGAACAACCTTTCGCGGAGTCGGCTTTGTGACAGTCACCACGGCAATTTCAACTTGGTACGTCTACCTCTCCTTGGAAAGGTTCAAGGTTTACTTTAGTTAGGACTACGTAGAATTGAGTTAGTGATTTCACGAGGTAAAACCCTACTAACTTATAGTATACGGGTGTCTAACACCTGAGCGGCAGCACGTTCTCTGAAACAGGATGTCCGCTCCCTGGCCGTGGTTCTAAATGTGTGTACGTCTGGGTAACCCCACGGGTTATAAATTTGTCAAGGCGATAAGCTGGGTGGTTGGAGGCTGAAAATTTAAGCAGATAAAGGCGCGCTCCAGGAGGAAGTGGCGTGGCTGCTGGTATTAGAGATCTAGGTTCTAAGAATAAAGTTTACTTTGCCTGCTCACGCTCATTATTAAAGTTTCGATCCAGGGGTTCGTGTTTTTGCACACCCGTCGCTGTTGAGGTACCGGTCAGTATGATCAAACCGACTACCGACCTATCCGAGTGGAGCAAAGTCGACCATTGTTGGATACTGCAAGTAGCGCAACTGGCAGGGGCAGCTTTCACTGTTTCGAAAAGTTCATCCAGTGACTTTATTAACAGGTGCTACGGGAACCAGTTTTCAGCCTCCGGAGAAATAGCAGCCCCCGTCTTGGTCGCGGCGTAAAACTCCACGTAGCAGCAGTAAGGCTGTTTAAGTAATCAAAAAAGTAATTATTTTTTAAATCATTTTCATCTTCTTTATTCTGCTAAGAATTTTAATTTATTAATAAAAGTTGCTCTTTTGTGGTTAAAATGTCTTTTTCTCTATAAAAGTTGATTCACCTGTGTACCATTTGGCAACACTGCGCTGAAGCTGTTGTCGCTAGATGCCGCTGTAGCTTTCAACCGGTGTAAACACATTCAAGTTTTAAAAGGGGTAAAACGCGCACACGGCATCTGTCGTCGATGTAAATTTAGTAAAGAATCAGAATTTTTCATTAGAATAGAGAAAGTAGTTTTTTGTTGTTAACGAAAAATAGTTACTTTAAACTTATATAACGGGTGTCAACGGAATCATTAGACAGCCCGTATTTTCTGGAGTTTCTCATATGTAGCGACGAAACTGAGCATAAGTAATATGTACCCAAAAAGGCACCTATTGACATTCTTGGCGTTTTATTGACTTCCGGTTTTACCGGAAATGACGCTAACTTTTGGATTTTAAATGGGACACCCTGTATGTTTTGCATTTTTGGAATCCTGAGACAATTCTGAGTACACGTCCACTATTTTAAAAATGTTTGAGCCTACTTGATTTTTTTAGAAATAAAATTGCTATGCGCTGGCTCCAATCATGCTAAGGGACTACGACGATAACAAAAAATAGAACATGATTTTTTACAGGTTTTCTGGTAGGCACAGGCATTCATATCTGAAGAAATCATTTTTTTGTAAATTAAAGAAGAAAAAAATAAAGATGAAGGGTGAAAAAATATAATGGGAATCATTGTTAGTTGCCATCTTGCTTCCTGTTTTAACGTTGTCTATCATTATTTTTAAATTTAGCAGAATTTTGCTTACTATGTTATAATGGTTATACACGCTTTTGTAAAGTTAGTATTTCTGAGCTTATCAACGTAACAAAATTATCAGTGAAATACGCTTCGGTAAATCACCCTGTATGAAAACTCGAAACAATAGTTATTTGTGTACCAAGGCCAAAAAGTGGATCTTTTTCGGCCGTGTCTGAGTTTAATGGCCGAGGCGAAGCCGAGGCCAGAAAGCAGACGAGGACGAAATAACACTTTTTGGCGGTGGTGCACACAATATTTTTTAGGCGACCTTCATTATAAAATTTACAAATTTGTTAGATTTTTATTTATGATTTATTGATATAATTATTTATAACAACTGAACAATTGTACATAATTGTGACTCCTTCAGAAACGTTTATATTTTTCTACAAATTTGTTAGATTTTTACTTAAAATAATCAAGATAAATTTACTGCTGCAGCAACATCAAAAAGCACACAAATTGTTCATACGAATAATGAAATAATAATAATAATTTGTGACTCCTTCAGAAACGTTTATATTTTATTACAAATTTGTTAGACTTTTATTTATGATTTAATGATATAATTTATAGACAATAATTATTAGAAAATTTGACTACCAACACGTACTTATTACAGTTTACAGCAAGATTGACAGCTTGTTTACTTTGTTTTATTTAGAGATATTATGACATTGTCGATAATGTCGGTATCATGATGTAAGGTGGAAAATTATCGACAGATGCCGCCACCCATAAACGGATAATAATGAAAGCGGCCAAAAAACGGTTACTTTTTGGCCGCATTTGAGTACTAAAAATTCAATTTTTTGTTAAGGTCGACTAAAAAAGAGGTTTATTGAATTAGACGGTCTGTGACGTAATAAAATTGCCGTTAAACATTTTTTGGTTTCATTGATTTTATTTTTTGAATTGTTTAATTCATTTTTAATCGTTAAATAAAAAACGTAAAATGTTTTAATTTTAATTTTAATTAATTGAAACTAGCGTTATGAGATTTTGTTTCTGCTTCAAAGTTACGTTTTAATTTCCTGTATTTTTTCTTGATATAGTCGGGAATTATGTATTTTCTTTTTTCCGTATTTTGCTGAGTTTAATGAAATATTGCTTCACGTTTTTATATAAAAAAAAGGAGGAGTTGTAGTAGTAAAAACGAAATTTTATTAAATATTAAGCTTATTAAAAACACATATTTAAATAAAAATAAAAGCCATTCGATCGGTTTTAATTAAGTTGAATCGGAGTCGTCTTTTATAATAATTCATTTTAACTTTAAGCAACGGCTGTGCAGTTATTCTTATAAGATTTGCAACGTTTTTTTACGTCATCAGCTTCCGCTACACTTAATTAGAGTTATTCGTCATAATCAGTCATTGGCGGACTTTCGCTGGTTGATATAAGATTGATAAGAAGTGGTAAAGTATTTTATTATTCACTGCAGTTAGTGCTTAATATTTTATTGCACTCTTTCCTTTATTTTTTGTATTTTAAACAAAATATATACAGGTTAGTCATTTAAAAGTGGTTATGTGAATAAATAGACATCCTAGTTCTCATAGCAAGTTTTTAAAGCTTCCTCTAACTAAGAGAAATAATGACAACAAATTTGAATTTCCGTTTTTGAGATGGCTGCCACAAAAGAAACATTATTTTCTTAAACAGCAAAATAGAATTTATCTCATAGAATCGGATAACCCTTTTAATTATGAATATAAAAGTGTATGAACAATGTACCGAAAAAACTAACCGATTTCGAGTTATTCACATTTAATTCTTGGATGCTTTCTAAACCATGGATAATTATTTAAAATTGTTTTAATTATAAGTCGGTTCTAGAAACAATCGAGAAACAAAAGAATATTAATTAAAACAGTGAAGCAACGATAAAAACAAAAACAAACAAGTGAAACAACACACAAACAATTCTATTACATAAAATTTTCATACATTAGTGTTTGAATTGATGTCTGTTGATTTTTAAACCAAAGTGCACGATTAACCAAACTTGTGGCTTTACTTAAACTTAAAAAACTTAAACAGCTTGGCTTAAACACTGTTTAAGTCTAACTTGTAGTCTGGCTTAAATTATGGCTTGGCTTAACTTGTGGCCTCTACCTGATGATTCATTTAAATTATGGCTTAGCTTAATTAGTGGCTTTACTTAACTTGCAACTTGGCTTAAGTAATAGATTAAAATAACTCATGCCTTGACCTAAGTTGTATTCTAAATTAAATGATTGCTTGACTTAACATGTGGTTTGACTCAGCTTGACGTTGTTTTAAATTATGGCTTGGCTTAACTTGCGGCTTTACTTAACTTACAGCTTGAGTTAAGTAATGGCTTGATATAACTCGTGCATTGACCTAAGTTGAGTTTTGGCTTAAATTGTAGCTGTACTCAACTTGTGGTTTGCCTCAGCTGGATGATTAGTTTAAGTTGTGGCTTGGCTTAACATGTTGCGCTGCTTAACTTACAACTTGACTTAAATAAGCGCTTGATATAACTCGTGCTTTGGCTTAACATGTATTCTGTCTTAAATTGTTGCTTAACTTAATTTGTGGTTTGCTTCAGCTTGATGGATGGCTAATTATGGCGTGGAATAACTTGTGGCTTTATTTAACTTACAACTTCACTTACATAATGACTTGATATAGAGTCTTGCCTTAACTTAAGTTGTATTCTGGCTTAAATTGTCGCTTGTCTTAATTTGTGGTTTGCCCCAGCTTGATGGTTGGTTTAAATTATGCCTTGGTTTAACTTTGGCTTAACTTACTGCTTGCGCCTTGACTTAAGTTGCATTCTGGCTTAAATTATGGCTTTACTCAACATGCGGCTTGCATCAGCTGGATGATTGGTATAAATTCTACTTGGTTTAATTAGGTCAAGTCACAAGTTACTTCAAATTGTTATTTAAGACAAAATTGTTAGTTAACCCGAATTTCAAATTGCGTCCAGCCATAATATAAATTAACCATCTGGTTAAGGCAAACCATATGTTAACTGAAACTATAATTTAAGTCAATTATTTAAGCTTAAGTATAAGTTAAGCCAAGCTATACTTTAAGGCAACATTCAAACTAAAACAAGTCAGTTACAAAGTTAACCCATGAACTACTTAAGTTAAGCCAAAGCTTAAAACAACCTACAAGCTAAGGAAAGACACGACCAGAGTCCAGACCAGAATTTAAACCAAGTTACTAATTAGGCTAAGTTACAAGTTAAATTAACCATCAAGTTAAGGCAAACCACATGTTAACTGAAACCACAATTTAAATCAGCCTACAAGTTAAGCCAAGTTATGCCAAGCAAATATTTCACGTAAGTTGTAAAGTTGTAATAAGTTAAGTAAAGCCACAATCTAGGGAGGCAAGCCATAGTTCAAGTCAGATTATAAGTTAATCAAAGCCGCGAGTTAAGCCAAGCTATTATTTAAGTTAAGGTACTTTTAATGCAAGAAAACCAATGCAAGGTAAAGATGGCAATCCGGATTATAGTAGCTGGAGCGCTTGGAGACTCAGATGCAAAAGTATTGTGCGGTCCCAAACTGTAAGGGGGGAGGAATGATGCGCGCTGCTAATTGTTTTAAATAAACAAATACTCGGCATCACTACACCGGGCGAGGTAGCTAAGCGATTAGCGCGTCCGCCTCTAATTCCCATTCGGACGGTCTGGGATTAGATCCATCGGGTCGTCTGTCGTGGCTCAGATTTTCTATAGTTTTCCAGGACCTGAAGGTCAATACTGAGACAGTCAAATACTGATAATCAAAATTCCTTCCTCTAACTCATCCGTTATGTGTTTTGACGGTCGAAGGGGGCTTAGGACTGTGGTGCGGAGTTCGAACGATTCTTTTAGCGGCACATCCCTTCACAAGGAATGGAAGGAAACATTTTTTGTAGCACTGCACTGTCTCAACTATCATCGCCACGTGATCATCGAAACATGCACGTGCATTATAAGCGTAGCGAAACCCAGTTCGGATTTCAACTCTGTGTACTAGACAAAGCGCATGCGCTTTTGTTTGCGCAGATTTCGCGGCAACATCAATTTAACGAGCTGAATGTGTCGTGCCTGCTACCACACGTTGTTATAGCCGGTAGCTTATGCCATTATTAATAATAAACTACAAATAAAAACAGATTTTTTGCTTTAATTGTTTTCAGCTTCGAGGCTCAAATTTGAATTCCCAATTGTTCTTAAAGGAACAATTAAAAAAAAGGTTCTTTGGACAATTACGACGGTTTTAGTTGACATGTGTTTGAATAAAAGTTTTTCAACACGCTACAAGTTATTGTTTTAAAACTGTTATGGTATCGACAAAATGTCTCTATTTTTAACCCAGTCTGGGGGGATTGATGCTTTTATAATGACGGTCTTTATATTAGCAAAATAATGAGGAATATATGACACACAGGACATAGAAAAAGGAGTGATGCTGCGAAGGACAGCTTTGGGGACCAGGTATTTAGGTGAGCAGCGCAGGTGCCACCAGAAGTCCCGAGGGATGATGGAAGTTTTGTATATGAAGAAGAGCGCAGTGGGCGACGCGGTTCCATCCAGAACACACGGCCTTCTCTGCTGCCAGCAGCAGAGCACGCATTTCCACGCGACCGAGCATGCCACCTGACAAGCCGCCTCTACTCTAAAGGTAATCCCATTGCATGATCATTTTCACTTCGGTTATTCCATAACGCTCCTATTACCTTCAACTTTGGTGCTTATCTAAAATTATTCATTTGTTGCCTTTGTCGCACTTTCATGATGGTACCGTTATTTTTAATTATTTGATAAAGGGTTCAATTTTTATTATGAACTTCTGTAGTAAATAATAGAAAAAAAAATTTTGCCATTTATTTCACATAAAGAAATGACTTTGAACTTCCAAAATCCCAAACGCTTCTGCTATAGCTTTAAAAGCCTTATGGTTAAATTACATTTATAGGATAGCATACACCCAATTTTTCTTTGATCTTCACTTAATATGATTAATAAGTAAATTAGCGGATGTTTCTCAGAATTATTTCCGAATCAGCGAGTTTTATTCTGATAAAAGGTCGAATTGGCTTTTATTTAACACTTCCGCATAAAACGTTTTAGATGAGTGATTTTTTTAAATATAAAAGCTGTAATTACAAACTGTTGCAAAGTGTTTCTTAACTTATAAAAACTGTTTTCAGTTAACAGATATCAAAAGCAACTCAGAAATTTGTGTTTTATAAGTAAGTTGAAAGGAATTAAAGCAAAAGCCTTTTTTGTAAGGCTTTTCAAGCACCATGAACGTTCAAATAGGGTCTAAATATTTTCCTAATTTGTGGTATTATTACATTAGCCTGCAACTCGAATAATACTTAAAAACATTATTGGCCGAGAAGGAGTTTAGAGTTTGAATACTAATTTTGATACAAAAAATTTGATTTTGATCTTAAAATTGTATTTCCTAAAATTTTTAATTTTTATAGAATATCAAATTTCTAATTTTTCACTAGAAATTTTAAATCACATCATTAACTTCTTAAAATTTCCTTGTTTATTCTAGCAGTTTGGCCATGAAAATTTGATATTTTTTGCTTTTTAACAGTTTCCTATTTTAAATCTGCAAATTTTATTTGTTTTTCAAATTGTTAAAATGGCGAAGTGTAATACCTTATTTCAAAGCTTTGTTTTGCTTAGATAGGCTGATATTTTTTATTTATATAAAATAACTCCAACTCGCCGTTTAAAAGCAGGGGCCAAGTGACGCCTCATTTCAAAACTGTTTTCGTTCTGCTTATGATACACTGATTTTTTTATTTATTAAAGCAACACCCAAGCTTTCCTTAGATTTTAAAGACGAAATTTGGAAATATGTATTAGAGCAGCCGCGCGCCGGTCACCGACATAATATTTTCAAAGGCAAGGGTCATGTCACACCTCATTTTAAAGCTGTTTCCTTTTTGCTTATAATACGATGTTTTTTTTCTTCTAAATAATCCTTAACCATTCTTTAAATTAAAAAACTCGAATTAGTAATGTATATTAGAGCCGCCAGCGGCGTGACGCTCACCGCTACAACGTAACATTTTAACACCAGAAGTTAAGTGACACCTCATTTTAAATAACTTTTCTTTGCATATAAAACGCTGTTTTATTATTTCTATAAATTACTCACAACCCATCTTTACAATTTAGAGTCTCAATAAAATTAAGGAATATTAATTAGAGCAGCGCAGCTCCGCCACGCTTACCGACTTAAAATTCTTAAATTGTGTCAACTGACACTTCATTTTTAATTTGCTATTGTTCTGGTTTTGATAGACTGAATACATTTTAAAGACTCAATTTAGAACTATACATTGGAGCAGCGCCTCGATGCTCACCAACGCAATATTTTTACTAGCAGGATCACATGACGGCTCATTTTAAAGCTGCTCTTCCTGCGTATAATACTGTTTTTTTCATTTGTGTAAAGTACCCACAACACACCCTTACAATTTGAAGATTCGATTTCAAAATATACATTAGAGCCGCCAGCGACGTGACGCTCACCGACGTCATATTTTTAACAGCAAGTGACACCTCATTTTGTAGCTGTTTTTCTGATTATGATGAGCAGATTTTTTCTTATATTGTATAAGGTGACCACAACCCATTCTTATAATTCAAAGTGTATTTAGAAATATTTATTAGAGCAATGTCGCAACTATAATCGACGTAATACTTTAACGGTAGGGGGCAAGTGACACCTCATTTCAAAGCTGTATTTTCTGCTTATAATAGTCTGATTTTTTTTATATTTGTAAGGTGACCACAACTCATTCTTACAGCATTAAGGCTATTTTGAAATATTTAGATATTAGAGCAATGTCGCGACACTAATCGACGTATTATTTTAAAGCAGGAGTCAAGTAATTTCTCATTTTAAAGCTCTTACTTCTGCTTATGATAAGCTAATTTTTATAAAGTACCCACAACCCATCCTTACGATTTAAAAATATATAATAGAGCAAGCCGTGGCGCTCATCACCGTAATATTTTTTTTCGGAAAGGGTCAAATGACACCTCATTTCAAAGCGGTTTTTGTTTTGCTTATGATAGGCTAATTTTTTAATTTTTATATGTACCCACAACCTGTTCTTATAATTCAAAGTGTATTTAGAAATATTTATTAGAGCAATGTCGCAAGTATAATCGACGTAATACTTTAACGGTAGGGGGCAAGTTACACCTCATTTCAAAGCTGTATTTTCTGCTTATAATAGGCTGATTTGTTTTATATTTGTAAGGTGACTACAACTCATTCTTACAGCATTAACGCTATTTTGAAATATTTATTAGAGCAATGTAGCGACACTAATCGACGTATTATTTTAAAGCAGGAGTCAAGTAATTTCTCATTTTAAAGCTCTTACTTCTGCTTATGATAAGCTAATTTTTATAAAGTACCCACAACCCATCCTTCCAATTTAAAAATATAAAATAGAGCAGCGCTGTGACGCTCACTACCGTATTATTTTTTTCGGCAAGGGTCAAATGACACCTCATTTCAAAGCTGTTTTTGTTTTGCTTATGATAGGCTAATTTTTTAATTTCTATATGTACCCACAACCCGTTCTTATAATTCAAAGTGTATTTAGAAATATTTATTAGAGCAATGTCGCAAGTATAATCGATGTAATACTTTAACGGTAGGGGGCAAGTGACACCTCATTTCGAAGCTGTATTTTCTGATTATAATAGGCTGATTTTTTTTATACTTGTAAGGTGACCACAACTCATTCTTACAGCATTGAGGGCTATTTTGAAATATTTATTAGAGCAATGTCGCGACACTAATCGACGTATTATTTTAAAGCAGGGGTTAAGTAATTTCTCATTTTAAAGCTCTTAGTTCTGCTTATGATAAGCTAACTTTTAGAGCAGCGTTGTGACGCTCATTACCGTATTATTTTTTTGGCAAGGGTCAAATGACACCTCATTTCAAAGCTGTTTTTGTTTTGCTTATGATAGGCTGATTTTTTAATTTCTATAAGGTACTCACAACTGGTTCTTATAATTCAAAGTATAATTATAAATATTTTTTGGGGCAATGTCGCAACACTGACCGATGTAATATTTTAACGGCAGCGACCGAATAACACCTTATTATAAAGCTGTTTTTTTCTGATTATAATATGCTGGTTCATCCTTACAATTTAAAGAGTCGATTTAGAAATATACATTAAAACAGTGCAGTGACGCTCACCGACGTAGTATTTTTAAGGGCAGGGGTCAAGTGATACCTCATTTTAAAACTGTTTTTCTGTATATGATAAGCTGATTTATTTATATCCATGAAGTACTAACAACCCATCCTTACAATTTATAGAGTCAATTTAGAAAAAATGCATTAGGAACAGCGCCGCGACGCTCACCGGCGTAAGAGTTTTAACGGCAAGGGCCAAAACTGTTTTTTTACGACTAAATATTCGCTAATATATACGATTTATGCAAAACGGAGCATCATCTCGTTTTTCTGCGCAAGTATGACTTTTCTAGACATTTCGTGCCCTCAACACTGGATCGTGCGAAACGGGTTGCTTCCATGGCCAGCACATTCACCCGACGTGAACCGTGTTAAATTTTATAATAAATAACGCCAATGTGTTTTAAAACATCCTGTATTTATTTAGTTAAAAGACTAATTTATTCGGCGAATCGCCCTATACATCAACCCTAAAGTTTCAACTTTACTCAGATAATTTAAACTTACGTTCTAAGTATTGTGTCACTGTGCAAATAAGCATTTCCGCCGAATAACTTCAAAATCAACCTACCTACGCACGTAATGTCAAATTAATCCACTGAAACGACCTTTTTTCTAACATCAAAGGGTAATTCTTGGGAAACCATACAAAATTAATTTTTTTTAATACTTTTTTATCGGGTAATTTATGATCGGATCTTCTCAATACAAATTATTTTAGCTTTTCCCAGAAACCTTTTGCGCAATAGGAGTAGAGATGCATGTGGGTGCGAATTCATAGAAAAATAAATTCGAAGAAGCACAGGAAGTGTCACTAAGTGGTCGATAATTAGCGAACACATACACACCCCGAATTTCAATTGTAAATAGGATATTCCAAATGTAGTCTTTGATTTTTACTCGGCTAATGGAACAAATAAAAGGTTCGTTTTGTGTTAAAATTAAACCCACATTACTCGACACGTTTCCGCATGTATACAGTTTCCACCAAATTATTTTTGAATCTGTTTTTAACAATAGGGGAGGCCGATTGTGCGACACAACGCAAATATTCAATTGTAAAGTTTAAAATTTTTAATTTTGGCTTAAACTGGAAATTTAGAATAAATGTATAATGTACTGCAACTGAAGCGGGTGGCGATGACTGGAAATACCTCGTTCGTAATCAGCCTTAACGTCCCACTGCTGAGCTCCGGCACTCTTCTTAGCGCTAAGGTGAAGTAAGTACTGGAGACCTACAGTTTAACGTCGAATCCGAACGACTAAATTTCAGAAAAGATTTCAGTCATTAAGGACCCCACGGCTGCCTACACCTGATTAGGGAATGTAAGTGGCGAGTTGCGGCATAGATTTTTATTGCTACATTGCTTCGGCGGCGAATCGAACCCCAGACCTTTAGCGTTGAAGGCTGAGCTACTGCCACTCTTTTGAGTTTCGGAGATACCTACCAAGTTTCGGAACAAAGGTTAAAGAAAAAAAAACGAAAATAAAAGGCTACGCGGAAAAGGTCATCGGAAATAAGGTCATCGGAAAAAAGATATTCGAAACAAGATCGATCCGAAATGATATACATGAAATTATGCTTTAAAGATGTCTTTCTGCGTTACTTTTTTCCCGTGATTTTTGGTATCCTTGTTCCAACTTCCTTTTTCCGAGTGACCTTTTTTCTTAGTGCTTTTTTTTGAGCGACCTTTTTCAGGGTGTTACTTTTCCGAGTGGTCTTTTTTCCGGTGACCTTTTTCCGAGTGACATTGTTTCGTTTTTTTTTCGGGTGACTTTTGTCCTACTGATCTTTTTTCCGAGTGATCTTTTTCTGGGTGGCTTTTTTTCGGGTGACCTTTTTCCGGGTGCTGTTTTCCAATGGATATTTTCCGGGTCCTTTTTTTTGAGTAATTCTTTTCCGAGTGATCTTTTTCCGAGTGATTTTTTTCCAGGTGCTTTTTTTTCGAGTGACCTTTTTTCCGTTGACCTTTCTTCCGTAAAATAAAAATAACTTTTAATTTGTCCGGAAAAATACTTCGGAAATAAAGATCATTAGCAACATAAGAAAATTGAAATTCAAAAAGTGTAGGGAGAGAGAGAGCAGTCTCGAAAATATTAATGCCTCAAATGTTAGTCATGAGCCATTTAGGTTAAATGTTTATCTCTGACTTTCAAATTTGAAATTTCATAGGAAGCGGCGTTACAGTAAAATTACAGCATCGAGAAAAAACCTAATTTCATATGCTTGCAAAAATTAAGAAAAAACACGTTGAAATATTTTTTTGAGAAATTTATATTTAAATTTTTTTTGGTGTTTCTTAAGTTTTCAAAAAACACTTCAGTGATTTATAACATGTGAGACGCACCTTCAGGATGTTTTCAGAATCTGAAAATAATGAAAAAAGATTCAACAAACGGAAACGGTTCCTTACAGAGGTATATCCTTCTGAAGATGAAACAGTGTAATAATCAATTTTCGGAGGTGTTTCAATAAAATTGGAAATTCTATATCTGAGCATTACTCATTTAGCTTAGTGCTTTTACTAATTTTGTTTGAATGGGGGCACCAGGTCGCCCAATAGGAGAGGAGATGCAAAGTATCTTCTTGTAAATATTTAAATTTTTACAATTTTTTTTATAAAATTTTATTCTCCTCACAAAAATACACAAAAAAGGTACTCTTATTGAATGTCTTTAAATCTATAACATTTTACGAGACAATTTAATGTTTATGAAAAATCAAGTTGCCATAAAGGTCTGAGTGTTTCCTGAAGATGCGTAAATTGGTACATATCGTGAGTATTAAAAAATTAAAATTGTTTGCAGATTCTGAATCTATCCTGAAACTGCGTCTCACGTGTTATGAATTACCCTGTATATAACAATATAGTTGTCTAAAGTAGTGTTTTCAAAACTTTTAGCCCACGTAAAATTTTTGGGATTAAAATATATTTATGAACCACTTAAGGTATAATGTTCGGGTAGGGCTTAAAAAAATATTTTTACATAAAACAAGAACAGAAATATAAAATCGTCTTAACCACTAACTTGTAATAGGAATATGGTTTAAGTCGAAAACATCGCTAGGGAAAAATAAGGTTACGAAATACTAGAAGCGGCAATCAAAGTTTAAAAATGGGCAAATCACAAGTTTCTTTGCAATGATTCGTTCATGCACCATAAAATTCTGATTGGTGTGATAATTTGTTTGGTAGTTATACAATTCTTTATTAAAACTCATCACCTGTTGGTTTTGGCCAATACCATTGTAGCACTAAACTCACGCCTAATAACTTATAAGAAACGATGATGTGATTGGCCAACATATACAGGTGCAACAGAAAGAATGTAGACGTTCTTCACCAACCAGCAACCACATGATGCACAAAACAATTATTTTTACATTTAGATAAAAAACACAATGTGTTCTAGCCCATAAATTTCCTCCAATAAAATTGCAAATATCAACAACAACCATACCAACCCATGTTAGAATGTTCTGATTGGCCATTCCAGCTGGTGCAGGTGTAAGAGTGGGAAAAGTTATTTCTCTATTGTACATTTAGAAGAGGATCATCTTTTTGAAGTTTTTAATTTAAAGGGTAGGTATTGGTATATATCAGCAGCAGTATAGTCAGTGGCGTAACTAGGAATGACCGGATACGGGAAGGGAAGAAAGTGATACTTTTTGCCCGCGTGTGCACACAAGGGAAAACAGATACTTTCTTCCCGAGTTTCACACGTGATTTTTACGCCCACCTTGATAAATTTATCAAAAATTAACCTCCATTAAATTATTTTACAAAACGTAATTAAGATTCGAATTTAAAAGCAGGAGAAAAATAGCTTTTTCGTCCCTTGAGTAGAAAATTTAGTCTTTCCTCTCGCTAAGCAGCAATTGTCAACTTTCGACCACAAAATAAAGGTCAAAAAGCCCATTTTCTAATAACATCGGCAAAAAAATAATATACGAGCCCTAAAAAAATAACTTTTAACAATCGAATAATATTGTTTATTTGCTGTAAATAAGAAAATTGAATTTTGTGAACATGATTGTAAAATCTATTATTAAAAAACATAAAATAAACTATATACTTAGTTTTACAAACAGAAAAAAAATAGAAATAAATATTCTCAATAATCATAAATATCTTTTATTAACAGAAAATTATGAAGCAGCTTAAAATATCAATTTTCTCGCTTTGGGTTTAGCAAAATGTTAAAAAAATTTTTTTCTTAAACACGCCATTGCATTAAGTATTTCACTACTATTTAAAGTTTAAAATTTTCAAATTAGATTGGGTGAGAGTGAGGGGGTGTGAGGGTGGATAAGCGTGGATTTTCTTGATTGTTAATTACGCTCCCCCATTTTGACACGTATTTTCATGGTTCCATTTAAATATGTCTAACAGCTCAAAAAATATTTTCATTTGAAGTTTTCAGTGAGACACTCTGTATAATCCACAATAGCTAATTTGGTCAAATCATCAAAAATGTTGCTGATGAAGATGATATTTCAAAGCGTGTCTAAATATCAGGATCTCTTTGGCAAACCAATCTGATAGTGCTCTGAAAACCACCCCTGGATAAAACAGGCCTGAAAAAAAAACCGAAAAAAATTATCGGGTAAAAAACGCTTAGAAAATGGCACCGGACAAAATTCTCTAAAAAATCCTCGGTATAACCTCCGCGGAGAAAAACATTCTCTTAAGAGAACATTCCTGAAAAACGATCTGCGAAAAAAAAAATCATGAGAAAAAAGAAGCTCAGAACAAAAGCCTCAAAAACAAAAACCCGGAAAAAATCAACGGTAATAACGTCCTCGGAGAAAAACATTCAACGGCCTTGTAAAAAATACCCGAACAATATCACCGGCTAGAAAAAGGTCAAAAAAATGGCCTGGAAAAAAATTCCGTATAACAAATTTCCGGTAATAACATCCCCGGAGAAAAACATCCACTCAAAAAACAGCTGTGAAAGAGAATCCCGGAGAAAAAAGACCCCCAAAAAAAACGGAAACAATTTGCGTTAATGACATCCCCTAAGAAAAGCCATCCTAGAAAAAACAGCTCTGGAAAACAATCCCCGAAAATAATCAGCATATAATAATAATATAATCAACAAGCTCAGAAAAAAATAAAACCTGCAAAAACCCCTTGGAAAAAATCCCCGGCAATAACATCCCCAGAAATAACAATCTACGAAGAATATTATCAGGAAAAAAAAGCTTAGAGCAAAAAGCCTCGGAAACGGGACCCCGGAAAAAATCCACGTTAATAACATTCCCGGAGAAAAACATGCTCTAGAAAAACCAGCATTAAAAAAATACCCGAAAAATATTTCTGGGTAGAAAAAGTCGAGAAAAGCGGTTCGGAAAGAATCCCGTGGAAAAAATTCACGCTAATAACATTCCCGGAGAGAAGCATCCTCTAGAAAAAGCAGCCCTGGGAAGGAATCCTCGAAAAAAAACTTATGGGTTGAAAGAACTCAGAACAACAAACCCCGGAAACAAAAACCCGGAAAACTCCCAGTAATGGCATCCCCTGGAAGAAACAAACCTAGAAAAAACAGCCCTGGAAAAGAATTCCAGAAAAAATCATCGGGTATAAAAAGTTCAGCAAAAAAGGCTCCGCAAAAAATTCCCAGTAATAACATCGTCCGAGAAAAAATTCCATGCAATAAACATCTTCGAAAATAGCAGCCGCTTTACAGTTTTCATTTGTACAAAACTTGTCTTTGATAGTGACATTGTGTTCACCTACCACTATTTTAATATTAAACTTCACCCTGATCTGTGAATTCGTTTTTGAATAATACGGCGCAAAAGTCAAAATTTCCAAAAAATCTTAGCGGTCGCCATTTTGAAGCTACAAAAAAAAGAGATATATTTACCCTAAGGTCTTCGATCAGACTCCGTTTTCGGCCTTAGAAAATTTGTTTTCCGGTAAAAGTGCTACCACCGCTTCCGCTTCCGGTTTCTGATTTTTTAAAAACTTATTTTGACGGCGAATTTTATATTTTGAATTCTGTCAAATTGCCTTCAGGAGTTATGAGACGTAACCCACACTTACACATACAAACCCTCTCACCCACAAACAGACATTTAAAAAACCACTTTTCTGACTCCCCGGAAAACGAGTCATTTTTTTACCCAAAATTTTTTTAAAGCCTTTTACCCTGGATTTCCGTATGGGTTTTTAATTCCCAAGGATTTTTTTTCGAGGCTTCTTTACTATGGTTTTTCCCGAGTTTTTTCTTGGGGTTTTTCCGGTGACATTGTTTCGGAAATTTTTTTCAGGAATTTTTTCCGGGGATGTTCTATCCTAGATTCAAATTTTAAAGATTTTCATTTATTTTCGAAAGTTGCCAATACTCCACTTATTTGCCAGTTTAGCTGCGTCCTCAGTAATGTTATAAACATTGTTGTATAGTGATTCTAAATTTTTTGGTTTTTGTTTTTTTTTCCTTATATTTTTTGGTTCAGGCCAATGTGCGCCGTACCTCCGATATTTACGCCACTGAGTGTAGTTCATAGTCCTGAAGATGTTTCGTGTAATAGTGGACGAAACGTTGGCAGTAGCAGTACCTATGATCCGGAAATCAAGATTAATTAATTACCTTAACATTCGTTGCCATTTTAATATAATTATTATTTTTAAAACTATGATATTGTGTGCATTCCTAGAAGATCTTGGGCGAGTGTTTCCGTCGAAATCTTAGAATTACTTTTTTTTGCAATCACGGTACATATTTGCTTTTCCAGAGTAAGAAAAAGTTGATAAAAATTGCCAATTTTATTTTGATAAAAATTAAATGCAGATTTTTCTGAACAGCTAGGACAGTCGTATCCCAATTTTTATTGTTAGCTGAGATTTTCAATGGAAATTCTAATAAAAGGAATACCTACGTATTATACGCAAAGCTTCATATGGGTACGTACCTACGTATAATGATTTGAATTTGATGTGAGCATAAAAAAGTCGATAAAAGGTTCGTTTCGTGTCATTGGCGGCGACTTATGCGTTTCTCTATGCATATTATTACCAAAACACGTAAGATTGTGGCCTTATTGGCTTACTGCATTTTTTTCGTTATTATTAATGAGAGTTGAATAAAAACTGAGCTTAGCTTCTAGATGGAGAAATATTTAAAGTTGCTGTTCCTTTCCCAAAATTTTTAGCTAGCGAATTTTATTTTTTTGCCCTATTGTTTCTGGACTCGTGTTTTCTTTCTGAAGTAAATGTTAAATAAATTAAAATGCATTAAAGTATATGTAAGTGGAAATATCGTAATTAAAATCAGAAAAAAATCCACTGAAGCCCTTTCGTTTTCAATAAAACCAAAGGAGTTGTTTTAGAAACGGATATGAAAAACGAACTGTTTAAAAGTACTGAGGAAGTTCTAACGAACCCGTTCACCCACTCTAGAGGATATTAATTTTCGAACTTCATTAACTTTATTATTAACTTTGAAGTAGCACACCGCATATGTTTCTCGTACATTTCAAAACGCATTTCTCTTTCGGTGCATTATGTTTAAAAATAAACGTGTGCTTGTACTTTCTCAATACACTGTGCTAAAACTAATCAGACAGGTGAGTTTATTAAATATTGATAAATCTCGTCAAAAACAAAAAAAAAATAACAAAGTTCCCTACTTTATTTTTTTTTCATAAATTGTTGGGGTCCATAAAAGGTTGAGATTTAAACAACGTTAATCGGATAATCCCCAAAGCAAATTAATATTTTAATTCTTGTGTGTTAATTGAAGCTGGCCTTTTAAAACGAAGAATAGTTAAGTAAAAAGGAAGTGGTTTTAAATCCGCCTAAAATAATTAAAAATAAACATTCGTTGCACTCTGTTTATTTAGTAACAGAGAACTTCCATTTCCTTTGTATTGTTTAATTAAACGAGCCATTGCTTGCGGTTTAAATGCGCGTGGAGTATGTGTACACCGTTTATTATTATTATTACTATTATTATTATTATTATTATTTAATTAACAACACAGGTGTCAAAAAATCATTTTTGCTGCGTCATGTTTCTATTTATTCTAGTAATCATAAGCTTCAAAATTCAGATGCAGTTTTCCATGATAACAATAATGTAGTAATTTAGTAGCAGCGGGAATCAAAAATTGCTGCTATTTTTATTGCTATTAATAAAAGTTTAAGTTTTTTATGCAAAAAAGCAATATTAAAAGCATTAATAAAAATAAGTCTTATGATCCGGGGTTCGATTCCCGGATCTTCTTGTAATATTTAAAGATTCCCTTATTTATTTTAAATATTGTCTTAGATTAAAAGTTATACACCCTTAGCAAATGATGCTTATACCGAAATAAAAATAGGTAAATTTTAGAATTGTGAATTATTAAACAAAAACGTGACATGATCTACAAGTTTAGCGGCCGCGATCTGCCGCCGCAATAGCTTTATAGTTGCCCGCTACGAAGTTCAGCCCACTGTTTCCGCTCACAGCCAATCAGTGTCCAAGGGGCGTGGTCTTGCACAATTACGAATTCGACTTCATGAATGGGTCGGATACCACTCCTTCTTTTTTTTCCTCTATTTTCACGACGACCTCGGCCTGCCTTAGGTTTTTTCACGACATTCTAATCCTTGTGTAATAAGAAAAGTAGTAAATTAAAACGGGAACGTCTTGGGTTGTGAAACATTTGGTTGTACTGTCCTAGCGTTGCTTAGCAACAAAATCGTATACAAGAAGCCCTTTTTCATGGCAGAAACAAGTTGGTTTTCAAGATCGATTTAAACCTTTCAGTCATAATAATAATAATAATGACTTTATTTATAAGAAAAAATACAGAATAAATTTATACATATAAGGGCGAGGTTCAGCAGAGGGCAAAGCCCAACCTGCTGCTCTACCACCTTACTCTACCCATAAACCAACTTCTAGATTGAGCACTAGCACCAGCTGTTCTTTGAAACTCTAAAATCGCATCTAGCCCACTGGAGTGGAATCTAGTCGCCACTAGTTTTTAGACTTCCCCAGGTAAAGCCAAACCGGGGGCGACCAGAAAAAAGGATCAACCCAACGCTAACACCGTTACCACTCAGGAAAAAGGATCAACACAACACTAACACCGTTACCACCCAGATTGTGATTGCAGATTCCAGACCCTATTCGGAGATGATAAACAACTTTGTCCTATCCTATACCTTAAGGAGAAACCTACCCCAGTTAGAATCCGGAAAACCCGTCCAACTATTAAGTCATCTGCCTCGATCCCGTAGAGAACTTGAACCGGTACTTGAATTTTTTACTTCGCTTCTTCTTACACCACCTCACTCGCCCAAAGACAGAAAGACCACTCAACTAGCACCTAGCAGCTCCCAAATCTCTTGGAACTACTTTCGGAGGATATCGTGACAAAGTGGTTCTTCTGGATAATCCCACCAGCTTCCACCAACTCAGCTTGGAAGACGGCTAGACAGGCAGTCGGACAAAATCTTCCGCACCACAGTCACGGTTGGTTTCTAACCCAACCAGATAGATACGTCGGGTTTAGAAGCTGTACTTTTATCCATTAAAACACGAAGTTGCTCCCCAAAAATAAATTTTAAGCGATGTTGTCTGTCCACGCTTCCAGGAGAGGAACCTTATCTACAGCCTCACTACGGATGCGGGTTTTATCAAAAATTTTCCTGCTTTGTGTGTAGAGTCCTTTTTTACGCAATCTCGCCTGCAAAAAGGCTGAGAAGAGGGAGACACCCAATAGCTTCCATGGCCTCCCACGAGAGTTGAACGCCACACCAAAACAGACAAGTTTTTCTATAATAGCAACAGCACAAGCAGCCAAGTAAAAAAGGCTAACAGAAGGCGAACAAATATGGGTATACATAAGGTTGCTTTGTCCAAAAGACGTGGCGTGGCGTGCAAGGAAAACTTTTGTACATGTCTTACACGACTAGATCTATGGTACCTTAGGCCTGCGGACATTGGTGCTGCTTACGTCTTGCAACTTGGGGTTTGTACAACATCCCACTTATTCGTGACCACTGATTTAACAATTATATGTTCACGAGAACAATGAAGTTTGTTACATTCTCCATCTCTTCTGATATAGTACAAGAGTAGCTCAAACTGTTTTACAAAAAGTAGTATCGGAGTACCGACTGAGAAACAAAAGAGATGTGGTAAAATCTTGAAGAAGAGTATTGCGCCAGAATGGGCCTTGGCGGCCTAAACCATAACGATGATAGTGATCATGATCATTCTACATTCTTAAAAATTGGGTGGATCTACTAAGGCGGTATTTTTGGGTTTAAATAATCAAAGTTTGGAATTTTTCCATAAAATTAATATTTAGCTATCTGACCTCAAATGTAAAATTAGGATTATTTTCGGTTAACGAAAGGAGACTAAATCCTAAGTCCTAAATCTTAACGTTTTAAATAAAATACCTTGAATGTCCAATAATTTTGTATGGGAAGCACAAATATCCCTTTCAAATCTAATTACTACCTGCCGAACTGTTATACTCGTACATCCCTGAACTAATTGGAAGTTAATGCTTTCTGATACCGCTTTGGAAACAGTATACAACTAACGCCAAGGCAACAAGAGTTTGTCCTGCTCGGTTAGTTAATTGAACGACAAGTGGACACTTAGTCGAAGAACTCTCAAGTGCGAATAATGGGGTTGATTTCCGTGTGAAATCACCAATGTTGTCATGTTTGAAATTAATCTCAGAATTAATGTCGAGTATTTGTTTTTTTACCGAAACATTTTGCTGTACAATTCTAAAAACTTATGACATAATGGTAACGCCGTTTTTCTTAACACATAAACATTTTTTTTAAGCCGCAATATAACTTTGTCATGGTTACATTTTCTTTTCTTCACAACATAACGTTTCCGTTTATTACATAAACAAATTATTTTAAAAGACAATGAACAAAGTGCTCTTACTGGTGCTTCCAAAGATTTTGGAGCGCGTAGAGAACGGGCTGGGAGCCGGTGACCTGATTGACCTATTGCTTTGGTCTTGAAATGGCCAACGGTGCTGGGAGGCGTCTATGAGACCTGGTGTGGCTTCTAGAAGAAGCTTTTAAGATTGTTTGATTTTGGACCGTTAATTAGTTTTAGAGGTGGGCATCCCGGCCCGAAGCCCTGGCCCGGCCCGGCCCGGGTCGAGCCTATTGAAATCCCTAGCCGCGCCGAGCAGGGCCTTTGCCGGGAAACTGTGCCTAACGGGACCTCGCAGGGCTTAATCGGCCTGGCAGAGCTAAAGACAGCCGGCGTAGCTAAAATGGCAAATAAGTTTGCCGGGCTAAATTTGACGGGCCAAATACAAATAAATCATAAAACGGTCCGGGCCGAGCCAGCCCATTTTTTGATTTGCCGGGCCGCCACCTCTAGTTAGTTTGATCCGGAAGCCGAGTCGGAATTCTGGAAAGAGCCGGGGGCTGGTTAACAGTTGAAAAATTCTGTGGGAAAGCTAATGTACGATACTTAAACAGGTTGTTTTCTTTGAACCGTTCTGATCGATCCTGAAGAATAAACTCATATGATTTCGTTGCCTTGCAACAACTTGCATAGCAACGCCTACACAGGACTAACAAAAAAGCGGGTCGAATTTTTAAACATTTATTAGTACAGGTGATTTGCATTACATAGCATTGGAAATGCTTACGACGGATAGTGGTTGTTCTGCAGACGGAGAGAGAAAGAAAGCGGTGTTGGGCCTGTCTGCGGTTGTAAACGACCACACCCCTCTCGACGGTGATTGGCTTCGGGTGAAATGGTAGGTTAGAGTTTCTCATTATTTTTTAAATCTCGTAGAGTGAAGATGTAAGTAGCGCAGCGGGACGAGAACATTTAAATGTATTGACTCAAGACACCACACTTTTGATTGAAACTTTGGCACAACTGAATACAATAACTTTTAAATTATTACATAGATTAAGCTTTTTTTAAATAGAAGCGAGTAGGAACGTAAAAGCATTGTCCTCAGTAGGATATTTTTTGTTTAGTTTAGTTATGTTACGGTCTATCGAAGGACGCATTGAAGTATTCATACATAAAATAAATTTAAGGGTCTTACTTTGCTGCTTAAGTTGCTACATCAGCGACCCTTATGGATCTATAAATAGGTTAGTAAATAAACTGTATAGTATGCTGAGATTAAGCCATCAAACGTTTCAGTCATGGACACCTGAAATTCAAAGCAGTTGCTTTGTATTGTAAACTATCATTAACTATTTCCGTCACTTTGAGAAGTGATAACTAAAGCGTGAATAGTCCTTCCTTCCTGAATGTTAATCAAATATCATTGCTGGAATAAATAATACAATTTTTTTGAAGTCTACAAATATTATTTTAGAGAAACCAGAAAAATATATTTTTCTTCTTCTGATTGCATACTTCTTGCGAGTTGTAGCATATCTTCTCACTTCCTCTGCCTTGTGGTGCTTGAAGCGGTACAGGACAGTGGGGACCTACAGTTAACGTGGGCTCCGAACCACGGAAGTGCAAGCACTTCATCTCTCAAAATCAAGACAAAATTATTGTTTTTTAAATCAAAAAATTATTTTTCACTTTCTTCACTTTAAAAACAATTTTTTTAAATTAATTTTATATATCTTAATAATTTTATTTATAAATTCTAGCTTTACTTCGTTAAAGTTCATATTTAATGAGTATCTGTATATAAAATAAATAATTACTTTAAGAATATTTATTTATTTTAACCTTATACGTATTTCGGCATGTTTACATCAAAGGTTATATGAAAAAGTGAACAGTTAGTGTTGGTATAGCAATAGAACTTGGTGACTTGATTTCGGTAATCGTCTGCAGATGACTTGATTTCTTATTCCAAAATGTCCAATAGAGGAGAATTTAAGAGATCAATTTGCTCATTCATTAACGGTACAGTTTTTAAATGTTTGTGAATTTCAAAAGCTTTTAGTATATCTAATTTACGTTTATCATCACAAAAGTGTAAACATTTTATGGTGTTATTAGATATCATTGAATGATTTTGTTCTAGTAAGTGGTTAGGGTAATTGGATTTATGTGGGTGTTTGTATTTGTAACAACGTACGTGTTCTTTATACCTTATATCATAATTTCTAATTGTCTGGCCTATATAAACCGAATTGCAATGCGAACAATTTAATTTGTGAATGCCTGATTTTAGCAAATCATTCGGTTTTGATTTTTATATTTTAATAATGTAAAATATCGAATGAAAATAAGCGAAATTTAATTTATATTAACATACTTTTTAAAATGTTATTGAAATGAAAATTCGTCTCGTAACTTACCTACAATTGTAAACTTTTTCTAAGAAATTTAATTTGCAAACAATCCTCGTAAGGTTAAGTGAAATACAAATCAAACATCAAACGAAAACGTCCTATAAAGTTATTCGGAAACCTCTTCAAGTTTATTAGACGGAACGGGACATTTTAAAACAATGGCTTTGATTTGTTTTTAATCACATGTAAGCTTGGTTTTTTTCCAATACTCACTAAACTTGTGATGTAAATACAGAACTTTTCAGTTCTTGGTTTGAATTTTGTAAAGATTTTTATAAAAGGTTTAAATGAAATAAAAATTAATAAATCTTAATTGTTATTTCCGGTAAAATTAAAAGAGTATTCGCGCATGAAAGTTTTTATGGGAAAAGTTCGCAGCTCGTAAAACAAAAAATCTGGCAGAAAAGAATCCCACAAAAATTTTTATGTCTGTTTTTCGATCCGTATTGGAATGTTAGCAACATAGCAGATATTTTATTATATCGCCGGGGGTAGCGGACAATGATTTACAGATAATGGCGCAAGGTATAGACTAACACGAAATGATGGCAATAGAACACGTTCCGACATCAGCCAGATTCGTGTCACCTATCTTCATAGACGGAAAAATTCTACACAGCATTTTTATGTACGATAACCATAAAGATTTTGCTGATAAAAGTATAATAATTATATTTTACAAATCTGAAGCTTTTTGAAACTATTTTCAGAACATTAAAATGATTTTCTTACATTTAATTTCGTAAACTTTGACTTTGCATTATTTTTGGCAAATTTGACGATTGTAGTAAAAATTTTGAAGCGTACAATCATATCACGTATAATTTTGCAGCTTATATGAAAAAGTCACGCATAGTAATTTAGAATTTATTGATTTTCTGCTGTTTCATTCAAAAGCTACAAGACGAAGTTTTGAGTTTCAATACCAAACCATTTAACATTACTTGTTATTTTTACCTAAATCACAATTTTAGTCCAGTAGAAAGGTAACAATATTCCATCCTTCGCAATATATTCTGCCAAAATAGTCAAAAATGGTAAGTAGCCCATTAATATCAGAATAACAACAACATATTGTAATGTCTTTGTAATGAAGTGGTTTAGGATTATGTCTTCTAAGCAGAAGTTCTGCGTTCCAATCGTGGGTGGGACAAACTTTGTTTTTTTGTAATTTATTTAAATTTTGACGTTTTCATCTTCTCATAACTGAATGTTTAATGTTCAATTACATTTACAATTTACTGTATAAATCGTATTCTTTTAACTGTTTGATTGTATAACTATGGTACAAAAATTATATAAACAAGAAAAACAAAAGTTTGTCCCACGTAGGATTAGAACCCGGGACTTCTGCTTAGAAGACATCAGCCTCAACTGCTTCGCTACAAAGACATTAGAACGCATTGTTGTTACTGTGTGATTAAAAGGACGCGTAATGTTTATTTAGATTTTTGCTTAATTTTAGATGTTAAAATTACTTTCTGTTTGATTAAACGGCGCGGGCGCTAACAGCAGCTAATAACAATAATACATTTTAAATTCTTAGCCAAAGTATCCTGGGCACACAAAATATTATTTCACATGCATTTTACATATAGTTATATATGATATACACTGTGCCTATCAAGTAACCCCCCCCCCCCAACTAACTTTTGAACGACTTGATATTTCACCACAAAATTTGGTGTACTTTAATGGGAAATTAAATACTATTTGTTAACCAGTAATTAAATTTTGTATCATTGAAAATGGCGGCTGGACGCCATTTTAATCTTTTTTTAATGGAAAGGTGGTCGAGTGATATCCCCCTAGAAAAACACCTAAGGGGGTTAAATCTGAGGAGCGAGCCAGCTATTCTACAGGCCCCCGCCTACCAACCCATCTTCCAAGAAAGTTAAAAACAGGCCTATAATAATGAGGCGGCGAACCGTCTTGTTGGAACATAACGTTTTCAATATTATTTCCAGCTACCTAAGATATTTCTGGGAAAATTTTGTCCTGCAATTGAAAAAGTGGACTACTGGATAAAAAAATCAAAACAATTTTGAATTGAGTAAGTCCATTTGTTTAAAATCCGCCATTTTGTTATGGCTAAATATTTTTATTTGAAACTCTAGGATCAGACGCAGAACTAAAAGACCTTTCAAATGATGTGTCACTTGACCTTCCTTTCCGTTAAAAAAAATTTTTAATGGCGCCTAGCCGCCATTTTGAATGATACAAAATTTGATTATTGGTTAAAAAATAGTATTTAATTTCTGATTACAGCACACCAAATATTGTGGTAAAATATCAAGACGTTCAAAAGTTAGTTGGGAAGGGGGGGGGGGGGTTGCTTCATAGACAGACGGTATAAAGGCCCCATGCGAGAGGTATAAGGGCGATAGCTCTTAGAAGAGATGGTACTGTCAAGCTCGTATGAGAACTACATACGCTTATTAAGCAACCTAAGTCAGTCAAACATATTTAACTGTCAATCAATACTGAATCTAGCACGTATGTATGCAGTCCCAGTTATTCTATACATGGATATGAAGGTGGATCAATACTTTACATGCGTTGTGAAATATTATGCAATCTTACTGATTTTGATAATTAATTATGATAATCATAAATGTTATGAGTTACGCGAAATCAGCTTCGTGACAGTATTGTACTTTTTTTTACATCATAGATGTCTTTGTTGTTATTATTACTTGGTTCTAGTTCCAGGAAAGATGTACATAGCGATTTTTTATTACGGGTATTTTTGACGAAACGATTCTACTAAGCTTACGAAGACAGCTTGTTTGTGGAATGTTTTTATGTCGGTCTGTAGCCTGTATTTGGCGTGTTCGACGTTTTTAATCTCTTGCACAACACCGAACGAGATCCGAAATCACTTAATTGTTTCATGAAAACAGCGTTGTACTGTATGATAAGACATGGTTAAAAGTATTAAAAAAAATTAATACAGCAGCTGAGAATACCTCCAAGTGTTCGTTTGGTAAATTAAAAGTTAATAATATATGTTATGAGTTACACGAAATCAGCTTCGTGACAATATTGTACTTTTTTTACATCATAGATGTCTTTGTTGTTATTATTATTATTTGGTTCTAGTTCCAGAAAAAATGTAGATAGCGATTTTTCATTACGGGTATTTTTGATAAAACGATTCTACTAAGCTTAGGAAAACAGCTTGTTTGTGGAATGTTTTTATGTCGGTCTGTAGCCTGGATTTGGCGTGTTCGACGTTTTTAATCTCTTGCACAACACCGAACGAGATCCGAAATCACTTAATTGTTTCATGAAAACAGAGTTGTACTGTATGATAAGACATGGTTAGAAATATTTAAAAAAATTAATACAGCAGCTGAGAATACCTCCAAGTGTTCGTTTGGTAAATTAAAAATTAATTTATTGAGCATTTCAAGAAATGGGTGTATTTTACTATGAAGCGGAATTCCTACCTACTTATAAGTGTTAAAACCAAGCAGACCCGGCAATTTTTCTAGAGCTATATTCTTAAGAGGAACAGAACGAAAAATTGCATTCTGTGAAATGAAATGCCACAAGCGTTTTTACGTTAAACGATCAAAACATAATGGGGAAGTACCATTTCATAAAATTATAATGCAAAACCTACCTAACAGTATTGTATTTACACAACTCTTTAATATTTTTAATTAAGCCAATGTTCCACTTCATTTACTTAATTTTTTGCGGTACTTCGTTAAATATTTGTGCACCATTGAAGAAGATTAATTGATGTCCCCTGCTGCTGCTAATTGATGGTACTATATAGTAAATTATTTGCTGTTCTTGAGCGTTGTACGATTTCGCCTTTACGTTTCTTAAATAATATGTTCGTTTCTATTACGTTATCTACAATTTTTCATATTACTGTGGCTAATTTGAATGTTATTGTGGTGTTTAATGATGTGCTGCTGGCGAATCATGTTGTAATAATACCAGGAATTGGAATTTGTTTGAAGCGAATGAGTTGTTATTCTGTTTGAAATCAGGTACGTGTTTTATCAATTAGAGAGAGAGACAAAATAAAACTGAAAAGTGTATTGATTGACACTAACCTTTTGTTTTTCCGCATACAATGAAATACTGATACGTTACAAATTAATATAGTAACTTAGTTCAATTTTACACTGTGTATGCTTAAAGAGAAATTTTTAAGGAAGTTTAAACAATCAGACTAAACCGTTTATTTTAATTTAATATTAATTCTCGTTTGTTTACTTTAGATATTAAAGTCTTGGTATTTAAAATACATTTTTATATTTAAATGTAAATATTGCGTAATGTGAAACAAAGTCAAAATTTTAATAAAAAAAAAAGCGGAAGTGTTGAGGAAAACTTTCAGAAACGACAAGTTTTATTATTTTATTTTAAAAATATTTTCCATCGTAAAGTTCTAGTTCTAGCAGTAGGTAACAACATAAGATCGGAATACTCGTAACATGCCTATGTAAACAGGCTGAGAACGCATATAAGAATATAAGTGCAATTAGAAGCCGAAAATTTCGTTCTTCTCATAAAAACAAGCAAAACTATTTTATTAAACTTTAGGAGTAAAGGGTTTGTTAATAAAAGGCAAACTACACTTAAAAATAATTCTATAAGCGTGTTCTACTATCGCGGATGAGCAGTTTAGCGTGATCACAAATTTTTGTATCTGTTCCCGTTTATTGAACAAACTCAAAAATAAACAAGGTGGCGCAATAGCTTTATTATTTTACTCGGATGACTAATAGACCCAAGCCGAAATGTTAGTTAATACAGAATCGATGCATAAATGCTGCATTTTAACTACTGAAAAAAATCAATTATCAAATTAAGGTAGAAATGAGATATTTAATTGCCTCAAAGCTAACTATTGGCTATAATTGTTGCATTATGTAAAAAAGAATTTCCATAATCTAACCTAATTGTCTCAAATTCTTTGGTGCATGGCAAAATTGTACGAGTAGAATGCTAACGCGACTGCGCCATCTCATATGTTCAAAATATATTTTCCGGACATCTCTAAAATTATGTTTTTAGACATCAAAACAATTGTTTTTGTACACTAAATTTCATACATTAACATTTTTCTTCCGACAGAAACATTTTTTTTTGCAAATTTGTCAAAAAAATAAAAAAAATGTGCGCCAAAAATAATATATTTATTGAAAAAAAATACAATTCTTTATCACTCAACTGACCCAAACGGCGCATAATAAATTAAGTAAGTATAAGATATTCTACATTCTGTTTCACACACACACACACACACCCACACATATAAAATTGTAATTTCCTTCTTTATTAGTTTTTATAAATAACTTCTAGAATATTGTTTTTAATAGGAATATTATATTTCTTAAGATTTTTCTGCTAAAGATTACAGTTTTAATCTGGCTTTAATTTGGTATTATAATAGCTCAAGGGAGACAATATTACTATGTACGAGAATTTTCAATTGCATAGAAACTGTAAAGTGAAAATTTTTTCAAAATTTAGTAATTTTTCACGAAAAAATATTGCTAAAAACTGCCTACACAATTTTTTTTTAAATTTTGTAGCCTCATAGAACTACGAATAACCTCTAATTTGATTCATGTGCCATCCCCCTAATTTCTCTGTGTTGCCTTCTATGAATTTTTGAAAATTTTGGATTTAATGCCTATTTACTCAAAAAGTAGTCACCGCATCAGAATGAATATTATTAATATAAATGCCCTAAGGGCAACCTACGAGAACTTATAGAACTAATATTGCGCAGTGAAAAATAATTCAAAATTTTGACATTTTCAGAAACATATTGCTGAAAAAATTGCCACATAATTTTTTTAAATTATGTCGGCTAATAAAGTTGGAAAATAGCTACAATTTGGTTTGTGTCACAGTTCGTTTATTTAACTGTGACGCCTTCTATAAATTTCTGAAACTTCGAAAACTCATTCCCCTTAATTTAGCAAACGGATAATGATAAAAAATTTCTGTTTAAGCTAAACTGCTTACGAGTCATAAACGTTTCAAAACTTAATTCTTAGGTGCAGTAATATTTAAGGGAGGTAACTTTCCCACTCTCACCAAATAATGAATTTGTTATTTTATTTTAAGTTTTCTAAATACCAAAAGAAATTTTTTTCAAAAAATCAAAAAAAAATTTTGTAAGCACAACTGATAGTGCCCTCACTTATGATGTCTCCAATGTGCTTTACGCAAAACCGACAGATGAATCTTTTTGTAATTTTCTGCGCCAAGTGAATTTGTTATTGCCCGGTAATTCACAGTTACAGCCAAGGAACGTCTGAACGCAGGTAAAATAATAGATCAGGTTTCGTCCGCGCCGTTTTTTTGGACAGAGTTCTTATCAGGGCTGTTGTTAGAGAGTCTTTGGGGAGGGGGAGCACTCTTATTTGTAATTTGCCCCCCTCCAAGTTTATTTTGTATTATAAAAAAAACAGAGAATAATGCATAAAGTCTCTTTAAAATACAACAGCAAACTTGTTGTACTTATTGTAGTAAATTACAAATTATAGAAGATATGAAAAAAATATTATGTATGGGATCTAGTCTCCCCCCCCCCCAAGTTTTCTTATCCTAACGACTCCTCAGGTTCTTATAGATTTTGTCATAGGAAAACCTGCTAACTTTCGCTTTCAATTTTGAATAGTTTTGAAGTTCTTCTTGATAAATTTCTCATACAGACCCTCCCCCCACACATTCGAACGATCCTTTAAAGCAAACTGTCAAATAAACGAAAGAACGTCATTTTTCTTTTCCGATGTTAACTTTTTAAGTCAATTTGTTACGGTGAATTTGATACAGACATCGCTAATTTTTAAATTAAGCGTTTTTTAACAAATATAACGTAATATCTCGAGAAGCACATATTATGGCACATTGACTTAATTTTTTTTTGTTTAAAAGCAGATCCCACATTTTTGTTTTCATCAAAATCGGACCATCAGTTCCGGGAATATTAAGGAATGTAATTTTACTGCCCAAATTCCCAAAACGTGTTTTTTGTTAAAATTTTAATATAAAATTTTCACGAATCAACGCTTTTTTATAGAAGTAAAAATGGTTTAATTAAATTTTAAAAAAATTTCTTGTGGTGTTTCTGAATACCGTCAGGATTAATTCTAAAGTTCCGCTAAACCGTTATTAAGTAGGGATTAAATATTATTATTCTTTAATTCGTAAGTGAAACTCGTACAATCAGAGACAAGCTAAACTCGTTGTACGTATAAAATTGCAAGCAACTCAAACAAGATTTTCTAATTTTATTCCTAGAAGTTACTAAATGAGATGTATGTCAACATTACGTACTAGTCACATTTCACCAATTAATTAAGAAAAAATATTTGCGCAGATGAATATGCTCATAAATATCCTAAGAGGTTTTTCCCATCTGTGTACATACTAATTTGTTTAACGCTGCTTTTATTAAAAAATTTCTAACGGCTTGGGGATCTAATTTCACGTGCTACAAACCAGAAAATAAGTTTCAATTACTATAACGTTTACCGTAAAATTACCATTGTAAATATTTACATACTTATTACTAATTTAGGTGTTTTTTTTTCTGTTAACGTTACATGAAAGTTTGTACGGCAACTAAAATTAATTTTTTTTGGTGTAAGCTAGTTCCATTATCAAACGTCCTTAACGCGATGTTTGAAATGGTGTTGAATACGAGTGAAACCAAAGCCTCAATGTGTAATACATCAATTCTCTGAAATGTAATAATTTCAAGCACCTGCGACGACGTCATTTGGCGCGCCAATATTAAAATTGGGTAAGCGGCCACTGTATTAATCCGACTGTTAGGAAAACTTCAAATTCAACCGGAAATTTGATGAAAACTTGACTAAAACAAGGTGTTCCAATTAAACTTTGTGTCTGTTCCAATTTGAAATCGAGTTAAAATTTTGATTGATTCAAGATTATTAAAAGGAAAATATGTGCAGCTTTACCCACGGCGAGCTTTTGGAAGTGCAATGGTGCGAAAACTCCTTGTATTTATTAAAAGCTGTGCCCACACCGCAATTTATAGACGCACTATTTACGAAGTACACCGGCGTTTTTAAATGTGGCCGGTAATTTTGTAAAGGCGGTGGATACTACCCCGACAGTCGGGACAATAACCACCTTTTTGTTAAAGCTATGCTTGTGTTCCATGTTGTAGCATTTTCCGTAGGCAGCCCGGTAGCAATTTGAAAGTGCGTCTAAGGTGTCGATGGCCGCCAGATTTAACCTCGGCATGGGTCAACTTTTTTCTAATAACTCAGTAATTATGTTTTATTGTGTACATGGTGGAACGCAACTGCTTATGCTCCTTGTTACGTTCCTAGTCGTAGCTTTAAGAAACGGTCAGTACCTCGACTGACGGGGCCTTTTGTAAATGGAGGATGACCACACATCCCCCATAACTGTGAAGTTGGAGAAGAAGTTCTTGAAGTCATGCAAAATAATGCCAGAACGAGCAGTAGAAGAATGACTGCTTTAATGGTTCTGCATGGAACACTCTTGCATGCGCTTCATTTTCGCCAACAATTAACAATAAATTTTGGCTAATGATGAGGCTACTTTTAATTATAATAGTCTTTTCTACATCCAAAATCGACATTATAGGCTAATAAGAACCCACACGCGCTTGTACCAACTTATAACCAACGTCGTATGTCCATAAATGTGTGGAGCGGAATTTTTGGTAATTTTTTGGTCGTTTTTTACGAATTTTCTGACTGAATGGGTAAGTTTGTTAGAGGATGTCCTAGTGAGCAATATACTGCTCACGTGGTAGTTACAAGATAGGCAACCAGCAGAAGGTGTTAGCACTGTTACTAACCCATTTTAAGCAATCACTACGGCCAGACATGGCGGCGAACGTGGGCCGATACATTGACCAGCCAGGTTATGTGGTTATCTGGTTATGTTAAAAATGTTGTTTGCGTAAATGAAGTGCAAACACGTAACGATCTTCAGAGCAGTTGTAGATATGTCCACTTTTCTAACCTCTCATGAGGTGCTACCACACAGGCCATTATCGCAAAGATCTCAGACTGAGGACAGTTAGGCGATTTCTTAAAACGAATTTAAGTTTGTCTCTTGGATGTCGCCATCAACTTCAGTGGCCGTTCCCACCCTAATCCGTAATTTATTTGTAAACTGCACAATGTTACTGCGCTGAAGGATGAATCGGTCTACCATTAACGATTCATCTGAGCTTGGGATGAAGGCGTTGTATAGTTTATCAAAAGAGGAGTTATAGCCTCCCGAAGATGGAGCAATCTAATCACGTTTGCAATAATATCTCCGTCGTAAATAAAGATATTTGATTAAAATTTTGTAGGATAATTTTGCTAACGATGATTTACATCTCCGTCTGTTTTAGTGCGAATCTATTAACCAGGGGCGTAGATATGGGAGGGTATGCGACTTATCTCTTAACGTATTTTGAGCACTCCGCGCATCTACGCCCCTGGTTATTGGATTTAAACGAAAATTAATATATATGTATATCATTAATAAGGAAATGGGCATACAAAATTTAGATCAAATATATCAATTTATGGCAGAGATATTAATTAATGATTAGATTGTTTTACTTTCGGGAGGTTATAACAGTAAGCGTTTCCGTACCGATGTTTGTAAAACATTTTCACTTTAAAACGATATCAGAAATGTGCTTTTTAAGTTTGTCATGCAACACCCTGTGTGGGTGTGGCTTACGCTCCAATTACGGTCCCAATTATTAATGTTGCAAATGTAAGTTTTAGGTTTTGTTTTTGTAAATCATAAAAACGTTTTGTTTCCTTTTCTTTAGTTTGTTACATCTTGGCACAGTAAATTACATAAAATTCTCTGGTAGTTGCCTTTCTACACTGGAGTTTAGATCAATTATTATCCGCAAATCACTCATCAAATGAATCCTGATCCAATTACAGGCGAAATAGTTTCAGCAGGACCTTCGATCTGTTTTAACATTACTAGTTGACTTGCAGAAATTGTAAAGGCGCGGACAAGCTTGAACTA
Source organism: Ctenicera cuprea (assembly GCA_958336395.1). Classification (NCBI taxonomy): domain Eukaryota; kingdom Metazoa; phylum Arthropoda; class Insecta; order Coleoptera; family Elateridae; genus Ctenicera; species Ctenicera cuprea. The sequence goes on from OY284495.1 coordinate 2,895,040, forward strand.
ATTGTAATGTCTAGTCATGACATGGCACTTTGTGCCGTCAAGACAATCGGGAACAGTTATCTTTTGAGATAATACTATGGAAGCTCGACTTATGCTAAATTACGTTTGCATTTGTGCCTTTATAATCAATCTTACTAGAAGAAGCCTTAATTTTGAATAACGATTTACTTTACTTTTAAAAGTTTGCTATTTTATTGATCTTTATTTGTTGACTTTTGAATAAAAAAAACTTGTGATTTTTGTACAAATTTGGCCAAACGTATTATGTGTAATTGTGGAGTAATTTAAAAGATTATCTTGGCGCGCTTATCAAATTCCTTTTTTTCAGGCATGAGAGCAGCGCCATTACACGGGTTTTAGGAAGGCGTTAAGCAATGGCAGCAACAGAATCGTCTGAAAATGAAGCCGAAAATGCGAATGGAAAAGCGAAACTGCAGCCGGAAACCGATCAAGACGGTGAGAAAAAGGGCGGCAAAAAGGAGAAGAATACTAAACAGCAAAACAAAGACAACGTAACGAGAGTGGTGGTGGTAGCGCTGACTCCAGATCGACGCAGAGAAACTTGGAACAAGAAAGTCGAGTTCCTTCTGGCTGTCATCGGATTCGCTGTTGACCTTGGAAATGTTTGGAGGTTTCCATACATTTGCTATCAGAATGGTGGAGGTAAATTTTAATGAATTATATATATAGTAGGTTTCTACAGCTGACGCTGTCTCCCTTCCCTCAACCAGGTTCTCCATCTCTCCCTGTCTTCCCACTCTCCATCTTCCAGGCCTCTGTTTTCCATCGCTTCATCCACCTCATCTCTTCACGATCTTCTAGGCCTTCACCTCTTTCTTCTTCCTGTTGGGCTCCACTCTGTGATCTTTCCAATCCATCTATCTCTTTCCGTTCTTCGAACATGACCATACCATATCAGCCTTTTTTCTTCTATATAGTGTATAGCATCCTTTTCAATGTCCATCCTTCTTCTGATCTTATCGTTGGTTATTCTATCCATTATCGTAACACCACAGCATCTCCTCCAGTATTGCATTTCTGTTGCTTTTATCTTTCCTTCATTATTTTTGTTAATTACTCAGTTTTCCGCCCCATAGGTCATTATACTTTGAACCATGGAGCTGTATATTCTTTTTGTGGTTTTAGTAATATGTTTGTCCCAGAGTCTTTGAGTCTTCTAGTTTCCTGTATCTATGTGAACTTGTGGATATCTTTGTGTCTGTAGAAGCCGTTTAAGATTTTAAAGTTATTTAGCTCACATAGCTCGATGACCCTCTCTCCATTTGTATTAATAGTGTCTTCTCCAAAACGTCCAACTGTATTATCCTTATCTTTTCTTCCTATTCTTCCGTTGAGGTCACCCATTTTTATTATTTCTTGGTTCTGTTTCACTTTTTCAATTTCGTCTTGTAAGGTTTCCATAAAGTTTTCTTTTTCCATTATTGGGCTGTCTTCTGTCGGTCCACATACACTGCAATGATTATTGTATCCCCCCCGAATATGTCTAAATTCATTTTCAGTATTCTTTCTGTAATAGGTTCCCATGTTTTAATTTTATTCCTATATTTCTTCTTGATCAGTATCCCTACTCCGGCTTTGCTCTATCCTCTTTTCTTACTCCACTCCAACAATGCATGGTGTCCTCCATAGTTTCCGTTCCGTTACCCTTTTTCTTGGTTTCGGTGATAACTAGTAGGTCTATGTCCATTTTTTTAAATTCTTGTATAATCTCCAAATTTTTGTTACTCCATCCTTGGATATTCTATGTCCCACAGATGATGTTCCTTTTCCTTGTTTTCTTCTCATTCTTCTTTCCCCGGTTGATGTTTAAGACAAGGTTTATACAACTAAAAGCAGAACTGCCCCCCCCGTATCCGTTAGGGCTCCCTCCATTAGAGGTGTGGATTACCACCCGGGGATTTTTATTTGTATTTTTCATTCTGCACATGTTTGTTTTCGCCCTTTAGTTTTACATGTGTCAGGGCGCCAAAACCCCCAGACGCTGTCGATGTGCCTGTTGGTTCGCGGGAGGTATTTCATTTCCCTCCTACCACCCATATCTGGGAGGCATTCCCCTATCCACCACCCGGGGACGCGCTCTCTAGGGGTTACAGGCTCCCCCGAGAGTGAATAAATTATTGCTTTTCAATAATGCAGAAACGGAAGTGAAGTGGAAGTTTCTAAGTTATTGGTCGTTTAATCAATGACCAAGATGTTTTGTGAACGATAGGACACTTTTCCTCAATAATAACCTTGAGAAAAACCAGTTCAACATAATTAAGTAGAAAAAAAGAGTCCGTTTGCTGTACTTCGTAGGTATTGCTGATATCTTTGCTATAATCTGAAAATTCATTGAAATGAATTTGTGCGAAATTTTCAAATAATTAAAATTTGCCTTATTGTGATTGTTTTCTGTTTAGAGTGCCGAACAAATTATTGACTATTTAACAAAAATATGTCTAAGGGTTCTTGCTGATCCTCACTCCATTTATTTAAACAGTTTGGTTCAAACGTATTTTATAACCTTTCTCCTGACTCATTTTTTCATGTTAATAATGATTATTTATCATCATTATTATAAATCTCTTTTGTTAGGCAATTACAAATTTCCAAAGATTTGAGTAAATTCTAACACGTTTTCTACTTTCCTTCATAAATGTTGCTGATACCTTTGCCATAACGTGCAAAAATCTTTTTTCACACCTACTTACCTCTTCTGTGCCACATTCTTCTTAGGATTGCATACCTCCATCGAAGCGTAGTATAACTTCTCACCTTCGGTTCCGTGTTTTGCTTAAAACAGCACAGAACAGTGGGAACCCACATCTTTAGGTGGGTTCCGAACCTACTGAAGCGTAAGCACTTTATCAATATAGAAGTTCTGTTAGTAGGGCAATGTTTGATGTGAGAAGTGAAGCTAGGTAACTCTTAAATAGGGCTTTAAGAACTATAGGCAACACAACCCACATCAAAGTACGTTGCTGGTTTTCGAGACCTTCCAACGAAGCACGCCGATTTTGAAATTTTGATGTTACCTTGCCCGTAATTGGCCCCTGGACGACTGGGTGAAATCCCAGCACCTAGACCACTACACCAATCGGCGAGAACTTGTAAAAATTCTTCACTCTTCTTTGCCATAACTTGTGAAACTTATTTTTAACATCTTCTTCAGTTTTCTTCAAAAAGTTACTGCAAATTGTTCTAGCACTATTTTATTCAAAGACTTTGCATAGCTGATAAAAATCGTTTTTAACACTTTCACTCTTCTTCAAACATGCTACTGATTTCTTTTACTCTTCTCCAAAGATGTTGCTGGATTATTAGCCATAAAATGTACAAACCTTCTGCATTCTTCTTCAAAAAATTTATTGATTTTTTTGTCATAACTTGAAATATCTCCTTTTAATACCTGTCCAAATCTTATTTCCCCTGATTTGTTAAAATTTCTTTCAACATCTTCTTCACCGTTCTTCAAAGATGTTGTCGATTTCTCTGTCATAACTTGTAAAGATTTTATAGGTTCGATGTTTATAATGTTTATAACTATACTGTAGTTAATTCTTGATGATCTCTTCTTAATGAAACACTATTTTTTTATGACCAACGTATTACATTTTCACGAAAGTCGTACCATTTCTGGAAACTTTACTTCTTCTACAGAAATGATGTTGATTTTTTCGAGTGTTTTAATGCAAATCATTTCTGGAATACATTTAATTGAATTTGTGTTAACTGTATGTTCAGAGTTACTTCTTTTCATGTTGTTGATCTTTTCCCCAAGTAGTCCTTGCTGAGCTTTTGTAAAAGTTTGATCAATATTTGATATTTCCTAAAAAAAAACTTAAAGTTAATCAAATTGTTGATAATCTATTTGAAAAATTCTTCTCCATTTGTCACGAATATCCAAATTTGCCTCGCAGCGTTTCAACAAATTTGTTTATAGATACTTACGTCTGGTATAAATTGAATATTAAACTGTTCATTAGAGACTATTCATGTGTTCGCTGATATCTGCTTGGTCCCGACTTAGTGAATTATTGCCTTCATGAATATACACTGTAATTAATTTATAATTCGGATAAACCAGCAAGGAAAGTCGAGCTTTTACACAAAATGAATTACTTATTAAGGACCCTAACCGGATTGCAGTGCGCGTCTTAAATTTAATATGTTGAAACAAACTTTAGGTACCAATTTTTTTTTAAGATTTTGTTAAACCATCCTAGCTTGCACAAAACCACCGTTCAATAAATCACAAACCAAAGAGCTGATGTTTCAGGTGCCTTCTTAATCCCCTACACCATCATGTTGATATTTGGCGGTCTACCGCTGTTTTATATGGAGCTGGCTTTAGGACAATTTCACAGAAGCGGCTGCCTAACGATATGGAAGAGGATATGTCCAGCTCTTAAAGGTAAGCGAGTTTTTTTAAGCTTAAAAATATCACTCCTCAACTACGTTTCGGTGCACTCCCACATCCTAAAAAATAAGAATTATTAAATTTTCAACTATTGCTCCTGTTTTAAGAAGTAACTAATTTTCCCCAAAACACACCTAGTACAGCCCATCCCTTAAAAATTAAAATGTTTGAAAAATGTCACAAATTACCTACTTTTAAAGATGTATCCGTTAGTGCACATTCACTCCTTAAAAATTAGGAGGGTTTGGTACACTTCGCCGCGGTCCTTTCACCGCTACTCTTTCGCCGCTAACCGTTTCGCCGCTGGCCGTTACGCAGCGGCCGTTTAGCCGTACCCCTTTTAGCCGCAGAAACCGCAGCCAATTCGCAGCTCTTGTGAAAATATAGAAAAAAAGATGTTTTGAAATTAAAAACTGTTTATAAATACTTAACCCAACCTGACCTTGCCAAATTGTAACCTGATATATGTATAACCATTCCTTAAGTCGAACTTTGGAGTGGCAGGTACGCTGAGATCGTTTTGTCGCACCCAGTTCACCGCGGACATTTTGCCAAAAGCATTTAGCCGCAGCCAGTTCGCCGCTTTCGTGAAATTATAGACAAAATATGTTTAGCGCCGACGTACCTGTCGATTCTTGTTATGTATATAATAACGGTAGTTCAGTGGTTCTCAAGAGGGCCCACCAGGTGATTTTAGTGCGGCCACCAGTTATTTATGGTGTATACAATCTAAACATAATTTAACAAAAAAAATACTCAAATCTGGTCATAACCAAATATTTTTTATTGGTAAAAATAAACTTAAAAAATTTATTTCTGAAGTGCACAAAGGTTATTTTGAAATGTGTTAAAACTAAAAAAAATATTTTTTGATTTGAAGAAAAAATAGTTTTAAGAGGTTGAGAATAATCATTTCGTAGTCTACAAAAATAATTATTTAAAGTGTAGAAAAGTTATTTTTCTGAACCCTAAAAGAATTATGTTTGTAAAGCTTCTATTCGTCCACAGAAGGTGGCGCGCATAAATGTAGCTTTATACATCGAGCCGTGTATTAGATAACATTTCGGCTTCATCATGAGTCCACATACATTGCCATTGCGTAAAATGCTAGCGCGACCGCGCTTACTAGATATTGTTTAAGGAAAAGAAAATAAAGAACATTTTGACGCATAAAAAAATTATTTTAAAATGTGTGAAGTCGAAAATAATTATGAAAATTAAGAAAAAGTAATTTTGGGAAGTTAAGAAAAATCATTTTGTAGTCTAGAGAAATTATTTTTTTTAAGTGTAGAAAAGTTATTTTTCTGAATCCTAGAAAAATTATGTTTGTAAAGCTTTTACTTGTCCACAGAAGGTGGCGCGCATAAATGCGGCTTTATACATCGAGCCGTGTATTAGATAACCTTTCGGCTTCATCATGAGTCCACATACATTGCCATTGCGTAAAATGCTAGTGCGACCGCGCTAACCAGGTATTGTTTAAGGAAAAGATAAAATAAAAAAAATTCTGACGCATAAAAAATTTATTTTAAAATGTGTCAAGTCTAAAATAATTTTGTGAATTAGAAAAAAAAACTTTTGAAAAGTTTAGAAAAATCATTTTTAAGTCTAGAAATATTATTTTTGTGAAGTCTAGAATTTGTAAAGCTTCTACTCGTCTACAGGAGGTACCGCGCATATATGTAGCATTTATGCATCGTCGTGTATTAGCTAACATTTCATTTTTACTTTGAGTCTATATACGTTGCCACTCGGGAAAATGGTAGCGCGACCGCCCCACCTCGTGTGAACACTCACAAAATTAATTTTCCACTTCCAAAAATTATTTTTTCTTGGCAAAATTATTTTTTACCGATTCACAAAATTATTTTCTCAGATATAACAACTTTAAAATACATTTCTTCTGAAAAATAAATATTTTATTTCTTAAATTTACATTTTTTTTTCTAAAAATATTAACAATTTTCCAGAAAAATATTGCTAAAAGCTTTATTGAGTTGACGAAAAATAAAATATGTATCAAAAAAATGTGCAATGCCTTAACTGGCCCAACCGACCCATTTAAAGAACATTTTGTAAATTGAAATACGCCTCAATTCCATATTTTGGCAATCAATACAATTGCCTAAATTATAAACAAAACAAATAAATGTAAAATAACTTTTAAAACAAAACATTTTAAACACTTTGTTTAATGCTAAAGAAAAAGCAGACAATTACTAAAATCAGGCATCTACAAATTAAATTGCTCGCACTGCAATTCGGTTTATATAGGACAAACAATTAGAAATTTTGATATTAGGTACAAGGAGCACGTACGTTGTTACAAGTATAAACACCCCCATAAATCCAATTATGCTAAACACTTATTAGAACACAATCAATTAATGACATCTAATAACACTATAAAATTTTTACACTTTTGTAATGACAAACGTAAGTTGGATATACTAGAAGCATGTCAAAATCACAAACATTTAAAATCTGTACCTTTAATGAATGAACAAATTGGTCTCTTAAATTCACCGTCATTAGAAGTTTTGGAATAAGAAATCAAGTTATCTGGACGCAGATATAGAAAACCAAGATCAAGTTATGAAGATTAATTGTTCCTATAGCAACACCAACTGTTTACTTTTAATCTTGCTTTTGATAATGCCGTGTAAACACGTTGAAATACGTATAAAGCTAAAATACAAAACCTGTTGAAGTTAATAATTACTTTATGTACAATAAATTAACATTTTGTAACCCTATTAAAGATATTGGATATTTTCAACATTGTGGGAGTGGTAGTTTGGAAATTTTTACTTAAAATTATTATTAAAAATATTTTTAAGTTAAGAAAAAACGGAAAAAGTTAAGTACCTTAACAGTTAAAATATTACAGCTTATCATGGAAATGTCATTATTTTTCGTTTATACAATTTACAGGTAGTTGTAAAAAAAGTTGTGAAATTTTTAATAGCTATTAATAGGCGTCACAATCGAGCTAGAGTATTTATTAAAAAATTCTATAACTTTATTAAAAAAATGTCTCCTAAATGCATTGCTTCAAACGTTTCCAGAAATGCAGAAAACATTTAATACTTGTTCCAACAAAGTGCCAACATTGACATAAATTTTAAAATTCTTCAGAATTCAAGCTTACTGCACCTTTTAACAATTATTGGCACTTTACAACTACCCAATTAAATCCCAAAGTGTTTAAAAAGTGTTGATGGATGCTTGAGAAAACGTCTTGAATAAATTAATTTTAAATGTAATAATAAGAGTTTCATTACAGGTTTGTTTAACGTTTCAATTTCAAATAAACTTTTAACGCCCTGTATTTTTTTATCGGCAGCATTTGATTTCTATTTCTTTTGCGAACTCATCTGGAAAAGGCTGATAAAAATTTTAATGTACTTCTCTCTTGTATAAAAAGTAGGGCACTTGCCTGATTGATTGAGAATTCCAATGCAATCGTGGTTTTGTATTTGTTTTGCTTTTGAGTTATATTTTTTTGGAAAAAAACGTAAACTTTAACTTCTAAAACCGGTAATTGTAGGTTTTGCACTTATATTTACATTATTGGACAGGGTTGGGTTAAGTTTTTTTCATATACGTAGTCTTGAGGAGAAATGTTCTTGAAATGTAAAGGAGGAGGAAGTTTTGTTTTTCGAATTTTATGATAAACTTGAGAAGATTGTCCGAGTCGCGAAGTGTATAAAAATAATTTAAGGTAACCAATTCAATTGGCAATAGATGTAGAGAGTGCGCGTTCATTTGAAATTATAATATTTTCACTTTATTCGCGTAAAAGCGAAACTATTCCTCTCCGTCGAGTGTCAGAGATAAACTGGTAATGAATTGAACATGAGCCAAATTACAATTCCACTTCTAACTAAAAGGTTTCTGTTGTTTCTCGCACATCTTCAACTAAACAATCAACCTTTATTGGCGCATTGATTTTTAACTTTTCGCTTCTAAATCAGTTAAAAGTCGCGACATCTCCCCATTTGTCTCAAGTGTTTAAAAGTAGAAAATAATACGTTTGGGAGTTGCTTTTAGTTTATCTTTCTTTCTTGTTTCTATTCTTTACAACCACAGAAAAATGGGTAGTTTGTTTTACCTTTAATCCAAACGATTCCTTTCAAGCTCAAGCTCAAGCAGAGGAGTTCCCCAAACATTTACCAGGCAATTTCTAGAATTAAAGCGCATGGACAAATATCAACCCCTATATCAGAATAGGGGTGCTGATAGAAAGGATGGGATTGAAAGTGTGTGCTGTTGTGATTGAGGGCGGTACTGTGCGTTCTGTACTCCAGCTGTAATCGCAGCTTTGTTAATGTTTTAAATTGCTGAGCATTGTTGCGTTTGTAAACTAAAACACGACTTTATTTCAGGTGGTTAAGAGACTACTTTGCAGGAAACGAAAGCTTTTTAACATTGATTGGGAAATACTGAGTGAACTTTTGTAATAACCCTTATTTAATAACTATAGCGAGATCTAAACCACATTTGATAAAATGGGGGAAGCCCTTCAATTATAAGTTGTAGAAAACTATAGTAATAAAAATTTGTACCTACTTAAAAAGCAGATTTTAGTTAGAAGTTAAGTGAAGTTTCACTACTATTAACCAAAATCGACAATTGCTTTGAAGTAAGGCGAACGTATGCTAAAAAATCTATGTTATTTAATAATAATTAAATACGTTTTCCTTAAATCTCTACATTAAAAAATTATTTTCAAAAGTCAAAAATTCTATATATCTATTATTAAATTATAAAGTCACAAAATCAATTATTGCCGCCAAGAAATATTTTTTGGTGGCAGAAAATAAATGTTTGATGTAAAAAAATATTTTTTGATAATATTTCACGTGTCCCTTTCACCACAGCCCTTTCGCTGTGTCTTTTTCGCCGCGGCCCTTTCGCTGCGTTTCTGTCGACGCGACCCTTTTGCCGAAGCCTTTCGCCTCGGTTTTTTCGATGCGTCTCTTTTGCCGCTGCCCTTTTGCTGCGTCTCTTTCATCGCCGCCTCTCGTTTGCCGCGGCCCTTTAGCTGCGTTTCTTACGCTGCGTCTTTCGCCGCGGCACATTTCCTGCGTCTCTTTCATCGCGGCCTTTTTGCTGCGTCTCTTTCGAGGCAGCCCTTTAGCTGCGTCTCTTTCGCCACGACTGCTTTGCTGCGTCTTTTTCGCCGCAGCCCTTTCGCTGCGTTTCTGTCGACGCGGCCTTTTTGCTGCGTCTCTTTTGCCGAAGCCCTTTCGCCTCGGTTTATTCGATGCGTCTCTTTTGCCGCTGCTCTATTCTTACGCTGCTTCTTTCAGTGTGGCCCATTTTCTGCGTCCCTTTCACCGCAGCCGTATTGCTGCGTATCGTTCGCGGCAGACCTTTAACTGCGTCTTTTTCGCCGCGACTGCTTTGCTGCGTCTCTTTCGCCGCTGCCCTTTTGCTGCGTCTCTTTCACCGCCGCCCGTTCGCCGCCTCTCGTTTGCCGCGGCCCTTTAGGTGCGTCTTTCGCCGCGGCCCATTTCCCGCGTCCCTTTCACTGCGGCCTTTTTGCTGCGTCTCTTTCGAGGCAGCCCTTTAACTGCGTCTCTTCCGTCGAGACTGCTTTGCTGCGTCTATTTCGCCGCTGCCATTTTGCTGCGTCTCTTTCGCCGCGGCCCGTTTGCTGCCTCTTTTTTGCCGCGGCCCTTTAGCTGCGTTTCTTACGCTGCGTCTTTCGCCGCGGCACATTTCGTGCGTCTCTTTCACCGTGGCCTTTTTGCTGCGTCTCTTTCGAGGCAGCCCTTTAGCTGCGTCTCTTTCGCCACGACTGCTTTGCTGCGTCTTTTTCGCCGCTGCCCTTTTGCTGCGTCTCTTTCACCGCGGCCCGTTCGCAGCCTCTCTTTTGCCGCGGCCCTTTAGCTGCGTCTCTTTCGCCACGACTGTTTTACTGCGTCTCTTTCGCCGCTGCTCTTTTGCTACGTCTCTTTCGCCGCGGCCTATTTCCTGCGTCCCTTTCACTGCGGCCTTCACCTTCGCTGCCTCTCTTTGCCGCAGCACTATCCACAGGAATGTTTTTTGTTCAAATTCCTTGATTTAACTTATCCGTAACAGCTTTATTCGGCTGATGAGGGGCTTAGACCTCCCCCTCTTTTACGGGGAATTAGCACTTGAAAAACGAGGTTAGTCCGCTCGAAAAAACGGAAGTAGAGGAGGATGTTTATAATAAAGATTAGATTAGAAATTATTTTAACAAAAAAAAAGTTTTGGAAGACTTTTTGTCATGAAATGTTGCATCATGAAATTGGTATTCACATAATAAATTTTGACGGAACAATGCATCTCAATGCACTTGATGCATCTTAATAAAAATAAATTAAAAATATACATCAGAATATGAACTTAGTCGTGTTCATGCTAACAAAGACAGACGATTAAGATACAATTCGATTATAAAGCTAAATTCTGACAAAAACTAAACCGCTAATTACGATGCAGCAAATGGTTTCACGTGATTTCAGACAAAGTTAGAAGCCATAACGTGTGGCTCTGCGAAAGCAATTTGTTAACGATCCATTTAAATAGCAGCCAGCTGTCAGTTTTCACAAAATATAGTATTGAACTTGTAATTAACTTTTAAGGTCAAGTTTGCTAAATCTATTTATACTCCACATTAAATATGTTCATAATTCTAATATTAGCGATTTGATAAGCATTGCCTGAATGGCAATTAAGGGCATGTTTTGCTTTGTAAAAATGACTTACAGAATACGCTCTTCTTCTTTCAGTTGTGACGCTGCATTCCCCAATAATCATAATTTAAATTGACCACAGTTGTTAATTATAATCAGCATCTGCAAGCCTCATTAATAGATAGCACTATAGATAATCCTCTTGTCGCATTTATGCATAAATTGGAATTAATGTGTTGTGTCATAATTTCAGGTGTGGGATATGCAATATGCCTAATCGATGTTTACATGGGTATGTACTACAATACAATAATTGGTTGGGCTGTCTACTACTTAATCGCTTCCTTTCAATCCGAGCTTCCATGGACAAGATGCGATAACGAGTGGAATACTAAAGATTGCAGACCAGTCACGGCGTTAATTCCACATGTAAACTCTACTAGTCCGGCTAGAGAGTTTTTCGAGTAAGTACCTACTTATTGTGCAATTAGTTCGTCAAACAGATTAGACCGTTCTCTAAGTCTCAACAGCTGTTCCGTTTCTCTTAACAATACTTTTTAGTCTTTTGTTGGCTTCCGGTTTGAACTTTGCGGAATCTATGATGTTTTTGTTTTGATTTTCTTCGAACATCTAACTTAATTGCAAAATAAATTTCTGAATAAGTTTTTTTACTAAATTTATTTCTAAACGTAGATAGTAACATACATAATATTTTCAAAAACAACAAAAATCGTCTGTTGTTGGTGCTAAAGCTATGACACAAAAATATTTTTAAAATCTGATAAGCAACAATGTTTAAATTATTGCAATAATCATACCAAATCTTGTTTACTTCTTTGGACTAAGTCTGTACCTTAACCCCTTAAGTCTGCCACTCTAATGAAAATTTGATCAACTGCAACTGTATGCATACCAATATTGGGAACCTACCGATGCCTTTGACTGTATACCATCAAAGTTTCTGCTATCCGACAAAGGCATCGTCAAAGATTCCACCGACTCCGCAGAAACCAATCAAATCACCGCGATTGCCCAAGATGAAACGAAAACAAGCTACCAGTACGACATGAATCTGCGAACCGTAGTCGCCACTGGTCAGGAGAGACTATCTAAATCTCTACTGATTCTGCAGATCAGTACCCTAGCTTTAACGCAGCTCATCTGTTGAGACGCACCAAGACGGCATTTGCCAGCACCGACCTACCACTGCTATCGCGAATCCTATATTAATTACTAGGACAAGCGCTGCAATTTCCCCGTTGCAGTCGGTATAGGCTACTCGCAGTTCCAGTACTGGCCGGCTACGCACCGCCCAGATAGGTTGTCAGCTGGTCCGATTATAATGACCGGTACCTTAACGACGTCGGGAATGTGAGCCCCCTCGATCAAAAATTTAAATAATTATTTAAGCTTTATAAAATTACTACATCCATATTTTTATAAGGATTCCATTCGGAAGTTTACTGTCATATCAACAAAACCTTCATATGCACGATAATTAATACTTTATTGCAATACGGTTACCGAGTTTTATTGATAATTAAACACCTTAAACGAAAATCAATCTCACGTTTCCTCAGAAGTTATTTTGGAGATGTTTCTGGGGTGTATTTTATTGATCTGAAACAAAATTAATTTTTCTCAAATTTTATTCGTATTTAATTATTTTAACTTAAATTGTGTTTTAAATATTGTAAATTAATATATTTAATAATAAAATTTTATTGTATTTATTGACAAAATATACAAAATGATAATTCGATCCGTAGCCAAGATTTCAGGATTTTCTTTTGATATATTTATCAGTCTGGATGTCTTGATTCAATTTTGTTTTAAAATCCTTGAGCAAAAGATGCAACAAATCCCTTTCCTACTTTATTATGCAACTCAGCTGTTGCTATTTTAACACAGCTCATAACTCTTTCAAGTTATTACCTTTGCTCTTACACATACACGCATGTAGATAAGCTTTTAGTATCATTGCGTAGACGTAAAGGTTTTATCTACAAGGCTCATCAGAAACTCGTTATGTTTTTTAAATTCCTATGTGAACTGTTTGTTTTGGAGATTAAAGCCGCCTTCGTTGGCTTTATAACTTACTACCACCGCCGCCGTGCTAAACGCCAACTGTCTTGGGAATAATTGTTATATTTGAAAAATATTATTAAGTCTCTAAATTAGGCAACGTATAATCCATACATATATAAAAGCTCAAAGAGTATTTTTCTCCGGTTCCTCCAGCGGCTACCGCTTCACCAATTTGGACCTTTTTTTTTTCAATGCAAGATGTCTATCCTCAGATGGAACATGAAACATTTTTATATTTTTATTCTACGTCGATTTTTCAACAATAATTATTTTAATTTATAATATATATGAAAGTCTGCTAGATGCACTTCACTTGAGGCGACATCTACATTAACCCCGCGTCTCATTATTGGAACTAATGCATCACGTGACTTATCATTTAGCCGGTTCTGTCAACGCTCAGTCTGTCAGTGCATTGTGCGCTGGGGTAACACTAGTTAATTATTAAAACTTGTAGATTTATATTCCCAAAAATTAAAAAATGTTAAAATTTAATATTTCTTGAAATTTTATTCACAACTTTGAGTTTTGGTTTTCAGGTTTTGATCTTTATCCAAATATTGGAATGATGATAGTCATGAAATATTTGAATCTACCGTCTGTCTATAAAGTACCCCCCCCCCCCCCCCCCCCCCCCCCAAATTAACTTTTGAAGGACTTCATATTTTACCACAACATTTAGTGTGCTTTAATGGGAAATTAAACACTATTTTAGCTAATAATTAAATTTTGTAACATTCAAAATGGCGACTTGGCGCCATTAAAATTTTTTTTAATTGAAAAGGGGGTCAAGTGACACCTCATTTGAAAGGTATTTTAGTTCTGCGTCTGATCCTAGAGTTTCAAAGAAAAATATTGAGCCATAACAAAATGGCGGATTTTGAACGAACGAACTCACTCAATTCAAAATTGTTTTGACCTTTTTATTCAGTAGTCCACTTTTTCATTTGCAAGACAAAATTTTCCCAAAAATATCTTAGGTGGCTGGGAATAATATTGAAAACGTTATGTGCCAACAAGATGGTGCGCCGCCTCATTATTATAGGCCTGTTTCTGACTTTCTCAAAGGACATTTTCTTGCAAGATAGATTGGTAGGCGGGGACCTGCAGAATAGCCGGCTCACTCCCCAGATTTAACTTCTTTAGATTTTTTCTATGGGAATATCTGAAATCGAAAGTGTACAGAACCCGTCCAGAAACAATTGAAGAACTGGAGCAATGCATTACAGAAGTTTGCAGAAATATCACTCCAGAAACTTATGACAAAAGTAAGGCAAGAATTTCATAACCGACTTTTTATGTGGCAAGAAGTGAATGGTAAACATTTCGAACACTTATTTAATTTCGTTTTGCTTTAATTCTTAGTTTTTTTTTTTAATAGACTTCTTTATCTTCAAACATTTGTCATTGTGTTATGGCTGAATATTTTTCTTTGAAACTCTAGGATCAAGCGCAGAACTAATAGACCTTTCAAATTAGGTGTCACCCGACTCCCCGTTCTATTAAAAAAAATTTAATGGCGCTCAGCCACCATTTTGAATGATACAAAATTTAATTATGAGCTAGTATTTAATTTCCCATTACAGCACACCAAATTTTGTGGTAAAATATCCCCTTTTGCAAAAAGTGTTTGATTTTGGTAAATATACCAAGACGTTTTGGTATCAGAAACGTACCAACAGTTCCATAGTTTAAATGTTGGAGTACAAATTTTTGTTTTGTTTTAGACGTGAAGTACTGGAACAGCACAAGTCCGATGGTTTGAACAGAATGGGGCCTATTAAACCGGCTTTAGCAATGTGTGTTTTTTCCGTATTCGTTTTGGTGTATTTTTCCCTTTGGAAAGGAGTTCGCAGCACCGGAAAGGTAATTTTGCGTTAGCTTCAATAACACTTTTGGTCTGTAATGAATCAAGTTCGAACAAACAGCCAATTAAATTGTCAGAATTAACAATAGACAAATTAATGTATTTAGGTTTAATGTAAATGTAGTGTAAGCACGTGGAACATGATGCATCACTATTCTGATAGTTATCGTAATGCATGATGTATGTTGTCCCTATTAAATATTAACAAGATGACATACCACAATTATTGTAAATCTACAGTGGACAAAGGCGGTTGTGATAATAGAAAGGTCAAGGGTAGAAATTAACTGTTTACATAGTTGGTTGAGTTTCACTAACACCATGTCAGATGATGATGATGATGGTGTCAGCATAACCTTGCAACACGATATTCAAATCATTGTTGTAAATGTTTTGCTAAATTGGTTTCAAAAGACCATTGTTAATAAAACGGCAATACATAAATCTATAACTAGTTGTTGGACGAACACCCCGAGACCTTCCTCGCATGCATCCTCCTATCTATGATACCTAAAAAAATTTCTCTCTTTCTTGCTTTTTGAATTACGTTTTTATTTCTCCTATTCAAAGCAATTATTATTAATCCAGCACTACTAGAAAAATCATTCTAACAGGAATATTTTTAATACTAATAATAATAACAAAATATTGTACGTTTCGAGTAATTACTCGGTCGCGTTTGAAGCTTAATTTCTTCAATATTATATTTTTGACTTTGACTTGCTCAGGTAGTTAATGAGAATAAAGCTATTGTAACACTTTTCTCAAGACAGTTTTTCACAACTTCGTACTTCCTAAAAACAGTACCTAGATAACAGATAATAGCCACTCATTCCTTACGAAACTCGGCATACGAATCCAAGCTCATTTCACATATTCGCAATTTTTTAGAATGTTGAGCCCCACCATATTTTAGTGCGTTGATTTATTCCTCCGAACTATTGTTTATCTAAGTTGTAAGCTTCCACGGCCGTTGCCAATGGTTTCCGGGTTGGAAACGCGTCTATTGCCACCGTTTCGTGCACGGTTGGACAGGACACCTTCAGGGCTGGGAACTTTACTGCTGCTAGAACACAACTGACCAGATAGGGACAGAGGAATGATTAGCGGTAAAAAAGAAAATTATTGTCGATTCATACTCCTAAAAAGGGGCGGGCCACTGTAGGGGTCTTTCGGACTCCTCACTGGAGTCCTAAGCTCTTCTTCAATCGAAGAAGTATGGTAAGGATAGGTTAGAACAATGAATTTGTACAAATGAGGTTGTTCCGCGGAAAGTACTGTCCTAGTGTTCACGTTTTTTGGCTTAGAAATACCGCGGAATAAACCCGAGCCAGGACAGTCGGCCGGGCCAGAAATCAAACACAGGGCCTCCCGAATGAAAAACGGAATGATTATCCAACCATTTCTACAACGACTTCAAACCTTGTCTATATTTCCTCAGCACATTCTAGTCAACTTTGATGTCGAATCGCTTTTTACTAAAGTTCCTATTCCCGAAGCCATATCCTTTCTTCAAGATAACCTTTTTTCTAACAACGGCCCAGGAATTGTCTCGCTTCGTGAACACATTTTAACATTGACCTACTTCCTTTTCCTTAGTCAGTACTATCAACAAACAACAAACTTCGAGTGCTGGTATGGGTTAGGAAGGTTAGAATTATATAATCAAATTCAACAAACTGGAAATCTCTTGGCACTTTCAGGGTCATTCGTCAAAATTGTTTGTTGTTTTGTTCATAAGTTAAACTTAAAAAGACATAGTAGCTTACCACAAGTTTTTACCATTTCAGGCCGTTTGGGTGACTGCACTAGCTCCTTACGTCGTCCTAATAATTTTATTGGCACGAGGAGTAACACTTCCCGGTGCAGCCGAAGGGATTCGGTATTATCTAACTCCGGAATGGTACAAGTTGTACAATACAAGGGTGTGGATCGACGCTGCGTCCCAGATATTTTTTTCTCTGGGTCCTGGATTTGGAACTCTACTAGCGTTGTCGAGTTATAACAAATTCAACAATAACTGCTACAGGGACGCCATATTAACTAGCAGCATTAATTGTCTCACCAGTTTCCTCGCAGGTTTCGTCATCTTTTCGGTGTTGGGGTATATGGCACACGTTCAACAGAAAAGTATCGAGATGGTAGGGCTTGAAGGTAAGACAAATTGTGTTATTATTAAATAAACCCATTTGGCTAGATTAGTGAAGATGATAATGTTGAAAGGTTCGCTTCTAAATATTTTCAATTTGATTTCAGGCCCTGGTTTGGTATTTATAGTATATCCAGAAGCAATAGCAACGATGACCGGGTCTGTGTTTTGGTCCATAATATTCTTTTTGATGTTAATTACACTCGGCCTGGACAGCACATTTGGAGGCTTAGAGGCAATGATAACTGCCCTCTGCGATGAGTATCCAAAACTTTTAGGACGTCATCGTGAAATATTTGTCGCTGTCCTATTGTGTGGTATATACATATGTGCCTTGCCAACAACAACATACGTAAGTTTTAATTTTTCCAAATGTATAGGTTTGCTAAAACTGTTACTTTTTCAGGGTGGTGTTTATTTAGTTAATATGTTGAACGTCTATGGGCCTGGTCTTGCCATCCTATTCGTAGTGTTTGTAGAAGCAGCTGGAGTGTGTTGGCTATACGGTACGGACAACTTTGGTCGAGATATAGAGAAAATGCTTGGGCATAAGCCGGGGCTATTTTGGACTATGTGTTGGAAGTACATAAGTCCCATATTCTTAATAGTAATATTCATATTCTCGCTACTCGGTCACGAAGATATGTTAGGTACCGAGTATAAGTATCCATCGTGGTCCTTCTACGTTGGATATGCGCTTACAGCATCTTCTATAATGTGCATACCATTGTACATTGTGTACAAATTTATAATCACACCAGGAAGCCTAGTACAGGTAGGCATATTTAAGAGTTTTAAACATTGGAAAACATTAAGGGGTGTGATTGTGTAAACTAGGTCAATAAAAATATGACTTTGGACCTCACCCCATTGATATATTGGTTTTTAGTATGGTATGAGTTTTCTCAAAAATACACATGCACCTACAATTTAATGTGGGCTCCGAACCTCAGGAGGTATAGTTATACTTCTGTTGCAGAAAAAGCATTACTAGGACCACAGATAAGGTTAACACTACAGATATACGACCCTTTATACAAAATGTTTGCTCATATTTGGAGACGAAATTAGCGTTAGTTTGGCTACAACGCACCAGACCAATTTTAGGGCGCTGCTATCGCTATTTGTTTATTACTGTTGAAATGTGTTGGAAACTGTTTTATCAGGGATTTGAGGGCATCTGTCACATCATGAATAATATAATTTAAGTAGAATTGGCTCAATATTAATTATTTACGAAAAACTGCGATTTGACAATTAAGCATGGCAGATGGCTGTCTAACTTTTGGTTTGAATATGTGCTTAGTAATCTGCTCAATTACAGTCATCTGTGACTTAATTATAAATTGTCATTGTAGCGCCATCTTTTTGCAGATTATTAATCATATAAAACAAGCTGCCGATAGCTCACATATTTACCGTATATCTGTAGTGTTAACCTTATCTGTGCTAGGACGTTTCGATGGAGAATAGAACAGACATTTATTGAGGTCAAAACATATTTTTTGCGTTAAAAATGTATTTTAAATGTACTTTAAATAATAATGTGTGTGCGTTACTGAATTATCAAAACTGATTTTTAGACGTCTAACGTTGTTGATGTTAAAAATTGATTTTGTGGCGCCAAACATCGATTTTGGGACGCCTAGAAATTACTCATTGAATATAAAAATTAAAAAACTCTTAATTTACTTTTAAATAAAAGAAACTTTTTGCTCTCGCTGATGTCTTTATTGAAGTCAAAAAAATCTTAATTGATGTCGGACAATGCTGCCATCTAACGACGCAGCTGCCGTAGTAGCGCTGTCGGTTGCCACACCACATTATTTGACCTAGTTGGCCACAAAACTGCCTTTGTACTGGGTTTATACTAAAGATGAGTCTTTATGCATCGAAATCCGAATCCCACTTGATCCAATTCTGATCAGAAGTCGGATCGCATGAAATGTAATTTAGTTAAGTGTGAATCGGATCGGATAATTACGTTTTACGCTAGGGCTGGTTCGGATGCCAATTTACAAATTGATTGTTTGACGTCAAAAAATTATTTATTGACATGGGAAAATAATTTACATCATACTGTACTGTTATAGACCGTTTTACGTCATACTGCACTGTAAAACGCGTTATTACACTACTGTAGGTTTTTACAGTACTCAATTCAAAGCCACCTTTGCAGAACAAATTTATTAACAAATTTATAAAAAACAAACAAGAAACTAAGAACATTTTGGTAAGGCAAAATTAAAATTAATGGCACAGTTTTCATTTCCACTAATTTGGATTGAAGGAATTTTCACACAATCAGGTAAGGATACAGTATTAGTACCAAATACTTGAGTTTTAAACACGAGCAAAATTGACTTTACCATGGAATATTTACTCAACAAAGAAGTACCACAATATTTTTTACACTAGAAATGAAAGAAGCTGTAATACAAATATTTAAAATGCAAAAAAAAACTTACCAAATCATACAAATAGGCCAACATAACATCCTCATCAGTGTTTTCAGCATTATACGAGTTTTGCCGCCGCCATGCTGTAAACACGTCATATTCTTTTTTATACCGCCCTTCCGACTTCACGGGAATAAGATTCTTTAGATTTTCGCAAAATTTCTTCGGAATGCTTCTCATTCGTTTTTAATTTATTGGCAAACGACAAAAGTAAACAAACTAAGCGTCCCTAGCAACCCTCTAGCCATGCTAACTAGAGGTTGTTTGTGTAAATTGGCGGAAGTTTGAATCAGATTCGGTTTAATATAATTTTTTAAATTTTAGTTTCAGTATGAAGTAAAATGCGTTACGTCATTAGTCCGGTAAAACAGATATTACGTACTCGTTGCGCAATAAAATTCGGACTCGGCTTTGCCTCGTCCGAATTAATTACTTATTCGTGCGTAATATCTGTTTTACCGGACTAATGACGTAAATAACTATAATTTCTTTTATTGTTTTATCTTAATTTGACTAAACGTCATAAAATGGTCTTTTGACATCAATACATGAATTTCTGACGTCAAAAATTAGATTACATAGTTTAATAGATGAATTTTTTATGTTAACAGAAATTATACAATTGAATAACATTATGTTGTATCAGCTGTAAACATGTGTGAATGCAGCATTACAGGTATTAGTACGTAATGACAAAATACAGCTACACACAGCAAGCTTTGGTACCTGTAAAAAAATTCCATAGTTTCAATGAGTACTCATATCATACTAAAACATTAACTCAATCAGTAAAAGTGAGGTCCCAAATTATATTATTATTGGTTGATTTTCCACGATGTTATTCACGGTTCATAGAATTAGCTATTGATATAGTTACAATAACACAAGGACAACTTGTTTTTATGTACAGAGGTGGAAGATGATATGGAAAGCAGAGCATTCGTCCGAAAACAGCGCCCTGACATACTGCGGAGGCACTGAAGTGTGACCCCAGCATGTAAAAAGCGCCTACACAACTGAATGGTTAGTTTAAAAAAGTACATATTTTCAGTATTAACCGATGCGGTTTATTTATTAATAAAAATTTAGGTAAAATACCAGCCATATTTTACCTAAGAATATTTTATACTGTTTGTTATTAGATTTGTAGAGTATTTATACGCAGATGATCATGTATTAGATAACGTCGTGTAATTACTAAGTAGTAGGTATAGTTTTTTAAGTAAAATTATGGTAGAGATTTAGTTTGAAAATACTCAACAATGTAGGTGTAAAGCAGCCATTGTTACACCTGCATGATGCACATTTCGGAAATATGGGTTCGCTTTTTGTGTGCAAAATTAATTGCATTAAGTGTAACAGCAGCCATTGTTACACCGTGGTATGTTGTGTCAGCGGAGAGAAAGTGCCAGGTCGTTCTTCCTCATGCTCAGTAATTCTGTGTACATTTTTATAATAAATATTGTCTTATAAACAAATTAACTAGTTAAATTTGGGCCTCATGTAAGCTTTGTTTTCGTTTTGGTAAAACAGCATCACAACTATCATGTTATGCCTATGTATGCGCTGTATGTGTTGAATTTATGGTCATTATTCCGTAACGCAATCAAAATCTGCACAGTTTTGAACTTGCCGTTGAACAATAAAGATGAAGGTTTAAGATTTTAAGATAATTGTTTCTCATTAAAATTTATAAAGTTATCTTTATAGCATCTATTACATTTTTATACTTAAGTTTTACAATGTTTAAAAATTGTGTTTTATCTACCGAAGGAATAATACAGGGTTGAGCAAAAGTACGGAACAATGCAAATATCTTTAAAACGATAACCGCGATTTTGAAAAAAAAATGTACATGAAGGTTCCTATATACGGCGGATGCAATTAACTCGGCAAGAAGTTTGTACTTTATTTAACAATTTGCAATATTTTTGTTAATTGAACTATTTCTGATGTTAAATTCAGCAATTTTAATTAATGTTGTTAATTAATTGATTACTGCAACCACACTGCTCAATCTGTCGAACATCAAAACAACACAACACGAACCAAGCGTATTTTTGACAACATTATATAACTGTTTAAGCTTCTCACATTCTTTAGTTTTCATGAGCTGCTAGATAACAATTACGAAACATTATTGTTCAATATCTCTAGAATTATTGAAAATAAAAGCATAAAACCTTATATCACTGAACTCGCAAAAAAGAGTTCTATCGATATATCAAAAAATTTACAGGGTGTTCCATTTAAAATAAAAGAGTTGATATCATTTCCGGCTGAACCGGAAGTCTTTCTAAACCGCCGATACCTTCAATGTATCCGCTGTATATCGGAACCTTCATGTAGAAAATTTTGTTAAAATCGCGGTGGCCGTATTAAAGATATTTGCATTGTTCCGTACTTTTGCCCAACCCTGTATATGTATAGTAAATGTGTCGCTAAGTTTAAAAATACAGAACGTAATGTTTGTATTAATTCACACAAAATCGTCTCAAATATTTAGAAGCTTTAGAGAAATCAATATTCTCTTTTAAGTTATAAAGTTATTATTCAGTTTTATTCGGAAGACAATTGAAAGCTCTAAATAACAACTCAAAATTTTTTAAATTAAAACAGTAAACATTCTAAAAACTTTCGATGGTATTATTACTGCTATATCCTCTTCGCTGGTTTTGGTGTTTACGATTTGCCATCACTTTATTCAGTCATGAACTGTTAGATGTTTATCATTATTACGGCTTTTTCCACGTTGCCCCTTAACTTGTTCATGTGTTTAGATCGTCTTTCATTGGTTTTAATGAAATGTTTCTCCACCATCATGTCGCTATTTTGCAATTTGTAAACACATGTTCATGCCGTACTTTACCATATCTCTTGTAACTTTTGAATTATCTGTTAAAGATGAAAATCGTTTCAAAGATTTCAATGTAATGGTTCTCCACCAACATGTCACCATTGCGCAATTTTTAAAAACGTGTTCATACCATACATTACAACATTTTTTTTACGTTTTAAATCTTCTGATGAAGATCGCAGGTATAGCTTACACTCGTGTGTTCAAACAGTCTTTCATAAATTTCAATGTAGTGTTTCTCCACCATCATGTCACCATGTTTTCAGTTTCTGAAAACATATTCATACCATACACTATAATATGTTTGTTAACTTTTAAACCTTCCGATTAAGATCGCAGTTAGAACTTGTAATTGTATATTCAGATGGTCTTTCATAAAGTTCAACTTAATGTTTCTCCAGTGTCATGTCACCATTTCGCAATTTCTAAAAACGTAATCATACCATACATTATAATATGTTTGTTAACTTTTAAACCTGCTGATAAAGATCGCAGGTATAACTTGCATTTGTATGTTCAATTGGTTTTTCATACATTTCAATGTAATGTTTCTCCACCATAATGTCACCATTTCGCATTTTTTAAACTGTATTGGTATCATATACATTATAACATTTTTAACTTTAAAACTTTCTGATAAATATGAGGTCGTAAGTCAAATGTATTCTTATGAGATTTAGATGTTTTTCCACATTGCAATTTAAAAAAAAAATATGTATGCCATTGACATTACAACATATTTTATAGCTTTTAAACTTTCTGGTAAAGATAAAGTCAATGTAATGTTTCTCCACCATTATGTCGCAGTTTTCTTTAACTTGTTAAGGATCCAAAATACTCGTAATTTCAATATTTTGTTTAATCTTCTACATGATGTGGATTGAACCTGTGACAATAAACAAAGATTTCGGTCATATTATTTTCTATTATGACTTTTAATGGTTTACGTTACATCATCTATGCCGTTAATAGCTAAAATCACTGATGCAGACCAAATAAGTAGCTCCTTGTCATATTGAACTATTGACTCCTTCTCATCAAAGTTTTCGTAACAGGAAACACCATTATTGACATTAGGTGCCGACAGCATCTCATCAAAATCATCTTCATTGCAGGTACGACAGCTATTCACTATTTGCTGGTAAATTTTTGGCAAAATTGAGGCCGTAGTTGTTGCAAACTCTACCCAATAGTCGATTGTTTAAAAAACAAATGAAAATCGTTAAGTTTACTTTTCTTAAACTATTGGTGCAAGTGTTGCCGTGCTGGAAAGTACCCCTTCTTCTTCTTTTTCAATTAATCATATCCAATTTCCCAAAAGGTCCGTATCATCAAAATTATGTCCGTCATTGATATTCATTACTTTTAGTTTATGAAGATATTCCTCTTGCTCTTCTTTTACTTTTGTTTTTAATTTAGGCTTAGTACCAGTTCTACTGTGGTATTGTTCAGCTTGGTTTTTATGACAAGCATCCTCAGCTGTCGCACTATTTCTTATAAGGTTTTCCAGCCCATATTGTATCCGTGGATTTTCACTTTCTTTGCCATTCTTCCTTTGTCAAATCTGTTTGTGTTCGTTTTCACTCTTCTACTTTTCCTTTTCCTTCGCATTATGTCTTCTATCTTGCATTGCTCTCTTATGTTATCATTTTTCATCTGTACCTTAATTTGATTCCAGTGATCGTCCCTAACAGTTCATCTATTCCATCAGTATTTTTACAGCATCCAGTTATTCCAAGTGGGAACATAGGGCCTCCACAAGATTTCTCCATGTAATTGTAACTTCCAGTGTTTTCTCATTTTTTGACCTTCGCCTAGGTGTGGTCTGTTTTTCGGTCTGCCTCTTCCATGCCAATTCCAGGGATTTTTTGCAGTGTCACTTGGGCGTGTATGGTCCAGCAATCCCCACTTCCGTCGACAGATATCTACGTCGATTTTTGTTTGCTTAGTTCTTCTCCATACGTATTTGTTAGAAAAGTGGTGAAGCCAGCAAATATATAAGATGCGTAGACTCTTATTATTTGTGTGGTGGTTTTCGAGCTGCTCCACGTATCATACCCATGAGACAGAAACCGTTTGATGTTCGTGTTTAATATACATATAGTGTTGTATGTGGAGAGTCTTCTGGACTTTTGTATTTCTATCTACTTCTGTCCCCCATTGTTGTTGATGATGTTGATTTTTTTAAATTCTACATTTTGATGTCTTCTACAATTCTTTGATGATATAAGCTACCTTTTTTGTAGAGGGATTGGCAAATTGCTTCGTGAACCAAGGCGTTAAAGGCCCTTTCAAATTCCACGAAGACTAGAGAAAATGGAAAGTGAAAGTCGACTCATTCTGTCGAAAAGTTCAGGGTGTTTCCGATTTTTGATTAATTTCCTCCCATCGATAGCTTCCACACCATTTCATCAAGGCTGTGCAAAATCTTCTCAAAATCAAATAATTTCTTCAAACATCAAAAGTTTAACATGACCTACTTCTCTGCATTTAATGCATGATGATACGAATTACCTTGAATGAACTTTACAAAGTATTGTTACACAAGAGCACATTTACATTGTTCAAGAGCATCGAGAAGAAAAACGCAATCAAATTTAAAAAACTTATTAAGCATCATAGACTTTTTATTTAAATACAGCAGTTTGGTGTACGGGCCCAGTAATAGTAAAGGCCTAGGCAAAATGTATAATGTGATGTTGAGGAAATTTGTGTTTCTGAGAAATAACAGCCATATTTCTCCGAGATTCAGTTCCTATAGCTGTTTATTTAGCTGGTAGTGTATAAACTTATAATTTATTATAATTTCTAGTTTTTTGTAATACGAGAATAGTTCACGCCAACCGAAATTTACGCAGTGATGTGATAAATTAACTGATGCATACAATTATTTGTTATACACCCCTACTCTAAACAGAAAACAACACATAACCGTTGTCGTAAAGGCCGTTTACTTGTTATTCAACATGGCCGATGTAAATTTCAAATGTACCGTAAAAAGAGATAATAAAAACGTTAGTCCGGCTGAAACCTTACGCGGACTTAGCTCACAGTTTTAAACAATTACACTCTACAAGTCGCTAGTATTTGAACGAATTCACCGAAAGTGGCCGTGAGACTGTTCGCTACATTCCAGGAAGAGGAGGTTCGACTATAACAAAAACCATGTCTGCTGTTATTATAAAGTGATGTAGCTTTCATTAATGCAAATTGCTGAATTCGAAATAATCGAGAAACCACCAACACGTTTAATGATAACAGCAGGAATGACTCTTGCTGCAGTTGAATCTCCTCTTGGATTGTCACGAACAGTTTCATGCCATTTTTAAACAAATACGTGTGAATTCCTGAGTGTACTTTTGTAAAACTGTGAGTTTAGTCTGCGTAAAAATTCAGCCGGTTTAACATCTTCATTGACAAACAATCTTACCGAGAAATTGAATTATAATGCGCTGTAACACGCTACAGTTGATATTTACAAGTGAACGTTGTCCATGACAATGAGTGTTCTCATAACAAATAACTGCACGAATCACTAAATTACAGTTTTGGCGTGAACTGCTCTCGTAGATTGTATACTTGTATATACGTATCATAATTTTGTATAATTATTGTTAACTTAAATGTTACTCATTTTGTGTTATATTTTGGCGTAGTTGAATTTTATTACAGTACTGCGTGAGTATTAAAATAAGAGAAAACAGTTACAATAATTAATTCTTTAGGAAAACACATAAATTGTCGTCTTTTCAGCCATGAGAGGACAATTTTTTGATGATCTTTCTTACATGTTCTGTTAATTGGAATTAATTTGAAGTTTTTGTTGTCACCCTGTATATGTCCAATAATATCTGGCGTGGCATTAGGTAAAGCTTATTTATGTTATTTTTTAAAGCACGCCCATAACTTTGTACTTAGAAATAATATTTTACACTCGGTTGTGTTAAAAATCGTAGTTTATGTATTTTTTTTCTTGTTACAGAGGCCTTGTGAAGTTTATATTAAATAAATTTAATTATTTTTATTATTGATTTAAACGAGTATTTTTATATCGCTAAAAACCTGAAATATCTTCCCCTAAAATTTTAACTTAAACATTTTGTGTGAAGTGTTTGAAAGAAAATATAATCCTTACCTTAATTATCTACACACTTTCACGTTAATGGGAAGAAGATTTCATGCTAATTAAATTTTACAACAACTTAACACGTAACCACTTCACAATGCGCGGTAATGATATTAACTGCTCCCTCTTTACTGGCTTGTTCCTGCTAAATTGAAGGGTGCACTGTGTGTGTTGAGTGAAATAGGTAGGCGTCAAGTTTAAAGAGAAGGTTTAGTTTTCGTAACCTTTAGCCTTATTAGAAGTGTTTTCACTTTACACGTTTAAAATTTTTCAGAAACCTTTTAGAAATTAATTGCATCACATAAGTGAAGTAATGGGTGCAACTTTTAAACACGTTGATTATTGGCAAATATTGGATCAATTGCAATGCAATAAAATGCAATAAATAATAATAATAATGTTTAAGATGAAAAAACAGAACAACATTAAATACAGAGATGACCTCAAAATTAGTTACCACGAATAAAGAACAAAATAAACAATTAATCAATCTGAACAAACAACAAGTTTTTCATAAGCAAATTAATTTGAAAAACGATGAACAAGGGGCTTGGGTTAGAGCTGCAGAAGGTTAGGGTCCGCGTAGAGACCGGGCTAGAGGCTTGCGTCCTAGTGGTGGTTTTTTGTGGGGCTCTTCTTCTTTGAAATTCGAGGCACTATTCTCGACGCGTGCTTGAAATTTTTCGTGCGTATATGACGTCATTGCATTTCAAATCAAATGCAATGACGTTTCACATACGTATACGAAAATTTTGATTTGGATTTCGGCTTTACTCTAAAAGGATCACGTCGGATTAATTTACTTCGGGCAGTTCATTAGTTTGGTCCGGAAGCGGGTTCGAGCTCTTGAAGCAGCTGGAGGCCGGTTGGCTCTTGGTTAGTTGGCCTTGGACCGAAGACTAATACTCGATACGGAGGCAGACTGCAGGTCTAACTAGCTGCGAGGTTCGTTTTAACTTAGAACGATTGATTTCAAAGCAAATTCTTCAGCGTTTTTTCTTTGGACCGTTTTGATCGGTCCTGAAGAAATAAACAACTTTTTCTGTGTAAACGCGTTGTTTACACATTAGAAACAATACAGCGGGTCAAATTTATTTAAACATACGTGATGAATTAATTTTTACAGCATTAAGAACGTGTTAAAGGAGTTATAGTTGTAGTACATAGAAAGAAGGAGACCGTTATCCAACCAGTCTGCGAATTAACGAAACAAAATTTGCTTTGTAAACGACCACGCCGGAAAGAGTTGCCTAGGTGTCGCTCAGTATCAATAGTATGGGGCAATAGGCAAGAAAATGAAAGAAAGTTTCTTCCTCTTCTCCATAAAACCTTTATCTTGGGTCTTTGACTACATCTGGAATGGTGGTTTCTTTTCTTTTTACGGCGGTGTAAAAAGCTACAGCACTCAGGCCTAATTGGTCCACTGTCCATCCTCCGCTTGTCCTATGGTTCTTTAGACTACAAAAAGGGGTTGACTAACGTGTTTGTGCCTTAGTACCAATAGTATAAAGCCATGGATAACTAGATGGAAAAGTATTCTTCCTCTTCTTCACGAAACCTATACTTTGGGTTATTGACTACGCCCATAGTGTTGAGGTGTTTGCTGAAAGAACCATGGCCGGTCAAAAACTACTACAATCCAAATGTGTTTATGACATAAGTGTAGGAGTTGGTTGAAACGCTTCAGTTACGGTGTTTGAATGAGAAGCTTTGACGGGCGCAATCCTGGATGTGAGGCCCAACTGTTTTGCAGTGATATTCCTGGCAAGGCCGAAATCCGGATGATCAGGGAAGGGCTTTTGTGAGCTCAGCTGGTTAAGGCATCAGCTTCCTTGTTTTTACTACTACCACCAGCACCCAAAGCAGCTTAACCCAATTATGTGAGTCAACTCTGCTTAAGGCCTGGCGACAATTCTTGACCAGCATAGATTTGGTCAGGTCATGACAGAATCAAGAGCCCTAAGGGCCTCATATGTAGATATACTTGTTGGAGTTCTCTTGAACAAAGGCTAAGATTGCAACAATCTCTGACTGGAACATTGTTATTATTTGATAATTTCGCTGCTAAGATTCCAAAAATACAAAATTCTATAGTAAGCCATCAGAACTTACTTTAAAACCTGACGCATTTTAATAGAGTAGGTGTATGTCAAATTCAGTGTCATACAGTCGTATAACCATATTATCCATTATGTGTCAAAATTGTTCGTGTTTTTGCAAAAATGCTCCGGGACACATTGCACAACATTCAATCAATACATTATGATTTTTTAAGACATTTCTTGGCTGCTTCCCAAGTTGACGCAAGTCCTGCTTCAGTCTTACTTACTTTCACGTGTTTCGTATTTACCTTCATACTTTTTCATCGTATATTGCATCGATACAGCAGTCCCCTTACACCTTTCAAGGTACGTCTTTGCAGGGTAAGTTTTTTATTTAATCGTTTCCACATTTAGATTGTTTTTTAAATTAACTTCTACTGACATTGATCTTAGGTCTTTAAATTCTGTATAAAACGTATTTAGATCTTAGTTCTTTTAACTGCACATATGATGACGAATCTTTTATTTTTAGGAAATAGGATTCCAATGGTCGTTTTTTTACATTATTCGTATATGGTTTTACTCTATTAAGAGTATTAAATGGATAACAACATGGACCGAATACAACTTGCAGGTAAATTATTACTGTGTTGGTTAAATTTCAACTAAATATGTTTGTTTCTATTTGGAAAAGTATGAACGCAGCATTTGAATGATAAGTTTATTTACTACGTTATCCACTACAAACTGTTATGTAGTTTTGGTTTAGGAATAATGTAATTGCACGGTATATAACTGTAATCATCTACAGTAGAAGTAAATTTAATACTAATCAGTTTAGCTAAATGTAAAAAGCAATGTCCGTGTCCGTCAAGTCAAAGCACTCTACTATCATCGCAGAACTTATCATCTCATTGCACTCTTAAGAAATTAAAGAAGTGCGAAATCAAGATGAACCGTGACCACGTTGACTGCCCAGAAGCAAGTGGCACAACGCGCGCCGCCTAGGTCGGTCGGCAACCATCTTGTCAGTAACTTATCTTCAAATTTTGGTGACCGGTACCTAAATAGGGTCGGGGATGAGCGCCCCTGAGTTCTCACTTAATTTTTCTGAAAGCATACAAACTAGCTACTTCTTGCCGAACGTCATCTTCACCTGCAGTTTCTAGATCTTTTCTCTTCCGAATGATGTTCCAAGGAAAAATTATAACCTATGGACCTATGTCAACGCACCACCAGAAAAGAGGTAAATTTATAGTACCTGTAGGGAGCAGGATTATAGCTTATCTAAAACGAACTTCTTGCCGCTCAGTTGTTAGGCTCTGTTCTTAGGAACGGGTATACTCGCTCCAATCAAAATTACTAACGCAGGCTTCCAAGATCCCAATTAAGAAGACCTTGAATTTTTTCGTGGAGAGGTGGCGGTACCAAGTTGCAATGCAGAAGTCACCGCATACGCAAGCATGCTCTTGGTCGCCTTTTCTTCAATATCTATTTTCAAATTTAAATAATTCTAAATTAGAAAAAAAAATTAACTTAAAAGACAGATGCATTTCCTTCTACGTAATCATATCATTAAAAAAGGTGAGTGATAACTCAACTTTGTGGTGATTTAACGTTCCTTAGTAGTAAATGTAATATTCCAAGGCCATTTAAAGAGACGTTAGGGTGCCTCTTAATCCGCCATTTTCTGGCATAGATTGAGTTACGCTCATTTAACGCATTTTCCCACGGTAAAACAAGAACAAGCTACCAGTACCACATCAGGTTGAGAACCCTAGTCCACACTGGTGGGGAGAGACTACCTAAATCCCCACTGATTCTGCAGATCAGTGCCTGAGATGAAACGCAGCTCACCTATCTAGCCACACCAAGACGATACTTGCCTGCATACGCCTACCACGAGTCCCTACACAATGACCAAGAGCAAAAGCTACAAATTAAGCGTAGGCTCGCACATCATCCTCGTGGCACCACCAGTCAAGAAAGTAAAAGAAGCTTGCTATACGGGGGGCTAGTTTGCTTACTACCGGAAGCTTATGCTTAATCCGGAAGCAGATCCAGGCATAGGTCTTTAAACCGAAAGCTTATGCTTGCATGGTTCAAGAATCAATTTGCAAAGCGCTGCTTAGGCTTAGCAGGAGCTCGCGGGGCTGGGAATAGATTCCCAGGCGTTAGTTTTTGAGAACAATTTCAACGAAATTTCTTCTCTTTTTTTGAATTTTAAAAAAGTGTGGTCAGTTGTAATTGCTGAACTGTTTAACCTTATCAAAAAGCTCAATGACGAAGGCATTTACACCAAAAGATACGCAGAAATCGTGGTGGTAGAAATATTTCCTGATATGGTTTTTGAGATCTCCCAAAAGTGGTCTGAATATCGTAGAGGTGTGGCGTAGAGCACAACAGGTTTCGAATAATCTCAGTCTTTACGAAAAGAAGTAATTTTATGTGGCTCAGAGAACCAGCACTACATGGTGTAACACTGCAACGGTCCAGCAACGTGTGTACGAATGATTCTGAATGCAAAATTGACTTAAAAGGGATCAGCTTGAGGAAAGAATAAAGAAAGCCGTTGCTGCATTCGGGATGTGCAGAGGTAGTTGTGGCGCGACATGGGATATATCCATCAAAAGTGGTTTCTACGATGAATGTACATTGCTATGATAACAACCATGCAGCCCTGGTTTTGTGGCCCTTGGACACAGGCATATTTATAGCCATTGCTAGGGAGCGCAGGTTCTCATCCCAGAATGCGCGCTACTGCTCAGGTGTTTGGAAGGTGGTTTGTATTGGGAACTAGTGACACTTCTCCTCATGAAACCACTCACATCGTTGGTGTCCCAAGAATTAAGAAGACGTTGAACGTGTCCGAATGGAGGTGAACATAATCACCGAAGTGACCGTCACAATGCCGACCCAGCGCAAGTTGTCTTGTTCATACCTCTTAATTTAGTTTAGTTTTCGAGGTGAGGGTCCTTGGCCGTCTCGTCAATGTGATAATACAGTGAACCGGCATCATTGCCGTTTTTAAGACTTACCTTTAAAAATCAATTTTTTTAACATAATTTAAAAGTATAACTGAAGCAAACTTAGGTAAACAATAATAATAATTTTAAGACCAACACAGTGAGTTTTTGATATAAGTTCATTATTTATAAGATGCTAAGCACAAATTAATTAAAATAAATTTTAGATCCAACACAGTAAAGGAGACTTCTTATGGTTGGATCACAGACAAGTTCAAGCAAGTTTACTTACAATTTTAACGTTTATTGCCATGATACCTATGACTTTAGTCGTAATGGATTGCTTCTGGAAGCGCACCATTCCCAACTTTTTGATGTGGTAAGTTATAATATGTATTGCACAAACCTACAGTATAAAAAAATAGTTAAAGCACTTCTGGACATTTCCATAGTTCCAAAATATTTACTTTTTATACCTATATAAGCGTAGTAAAAGTCCTAGCTCGAAATAGAGGAATGAAAAACAGCGAGTGATAGAATTGAGCGCCTATAAAAATACAAGTGTAGTCGACATAAATGCAGATAAATTGACTTTTTTAATTTGGCGAGAAAATACAGTTTGGGAACACATAACAAGAGTTATCAATCGGAAAGTAAGAGGAAGGGGAAGTAGCCTCCCTAACAGTTACACTACAGTTCTAGTCCACATTACTACCTTAAGTATCCAATTAGGAGACAGCACTTTCCGACGTTAAAAAACATTTAATGGCATTAACAAAACAACTATTGGCGTCAAAAATTCATTTTTGGCGTCAGAAAATCATTTCTTGACGTCGAAACGTCATTGTTTGACGTCAAAATGCCTGAATGGTTTCCAAAGTCAAGAAATGATTTTTTGACGTCATAAAATGAATTTTTGAGGTCGCAACGGTGAATGAATTTTTGGCGGCGATAAATAAAAATTTTTGACGTCAAAACTTCGATTACAGGATTTAAATTGATTGATTCTTATGAAATTTTGACGCCCGAAATTTAACTCTATAATTAAATTTCTAAAATCAAAAATTATTTACAGACTTGAGGAAAACGTAAATTTATTTTGGATAATTCATCATAAAAATGAAACGGCGTTCTTTCAAAGTATTTTAGTTGAATTTTCAATCGTAGCGTAATCAATTTCATTTTCTTTATGCAGGGTTGGAGAAGATCCTTGGATAAGAAGCGAAATTGGAATATCTGGACATTATTTGAGTCGTCCGCCTAATTTCGTACTCCCTAGAAGAAAAGAATACCCATACCGTTCTAGAAGATCAATTAGCCTTGATCATACTACATCTAACCCAATACCTAAGCAACCACTTCGTAATTGTAAATCATTGGATGTACTTACTAATACACATTCTGTAAATACATTTATATAGTTATATTAATAAAATAGATTGTTGCTATAGAATACAAGACGTCTTTGATTTTGCATTACTTTGTAAATAAGGAGAAAAATTTGAAATTGCAAAAATTAGGTCAAAAAAAACTAAATAATTATTTACAAGTTTAAACTTCACTTTGTCGAAGTTCACAATAATTTATAAATAAAATAATTAATAACTTCAACGGGTATTTATTTATTTTAGCCTTATACGTATTTCAACGTGTGTAGACGTCATTATCAAAGACAATGTTATATTTTTTTGTAACAACGTGTGCTTTTTGTACTTAATATAAAAATTTCTTATTGTTTGGCCTGTATAAACCCAATTACAGTGGGGGCAATTTAATTTGTAAATGCCTGATTTTAGTAAATCATCTGTTCATCTTTAGCGAAAGATAAAGTGTTTAAAACGTTATTAGTTGTTCTAAAAATTATTTTACATTTATTTGTTTTGTTAATAATTTTAGCATTTTTTCCGATTTACCGTTAAAATATCAAACCATAATAATATTGTGTACTCCTAGAGCTAAAATCCTAGTTTATGCCGATTTGTCAACTAATTTTATGCTAAATAGGCGCCAAAACTCTCTAAATGGCGTAGAATATGTAGCAGAGAAATTACCGAACAAAATTAAAAAAACTCGTGCCGCCAGTTTTTGAGCAATATTTTTTTGGAAATGCTCTAAATTTTGAAAATTTTTCCACTGCATAGTTTTCAAGGTTTCAAAAATGCATTTCATAGTAACATTGCGTACGCCTAGAACTATTATAAAATTAACAGTTTATTAACTTATTTTTGAATAAATAGGCAAAAAATCCAAAATTTTCAAAAATTCGTAGCTGCCACCATTTCAGAGCTAGAGTGTTTGAAAAAAGGCTTTGGATTTGTCTCGGCGCTCTCTATTACACCGTGTTATTAAATTTTTTAAATTTCGTTTTTTAATGATACAACAAAATGAGCAAAGACTTTCTTATACTCGATAAACTTCTACTTTTTTACTATGTTATGTACAAGTTTTTACTATATTATCCCTACAGCACTGGCGAAAGTTGTGCAGTTACATCTAAACATAACCACCACCTTACTGATAATCGCGACTGGCTGCTGCTTCAGCGTAATGTCATTGACCCGGTTCGCTTACTTAAAGACATCCGCTTGGTTGTGCAAGTTACGTATGTGCATGAAGGTTGTTGTTTTTGAAGAAAAATACATTTTTTATAATATTAAACTAAACTAAAAACAGATGGACAAATCCAATCGCCAAAATTTGGGCGAAGGGAGGCAGCGAAATTAACTCCTCTAACATTTGCTGCATTTTAAAATTAAGTCGTAAATCTTATTCTACTGTCATAGGAAATTTAGCTTAAACGTTTTAAATAAAGAGGCATACGTTTTCAGTTCAAAATACTCATGGGAGGCGTCACAAAAATATTAGCGGATTGGGACACGAACTAAGTTAATCCCTAACTCCAAGGCCCTAAGAACTTTAAAAAAATTGCATACACGTAACATTGTGTACCCCTAGAGCTATTATAAAAACTAAATTTTATGTAGATCTGACAGCTCATTTTGGAGTAAATAGGCGTTAAAGCCAAAATTTTTAAAAATTCATAGAAAACGTCACGGAGAGGTCTGTAGAAAAAATTTTAAAAACTCATTTTTAAATAATATTTTTTCAAATTTTACGTCGCAAGTTTGGAGGTCTGGAAAATGCATTTACATAGTAATATTGTGTACTTGTAGGGCCATTGTATAAAATTAAAAATTATGCCGATTTCTGAATTTTTTTGCGCTAAATAAACGTTAAAAGCAAAATTCTCAAAAAATCATAAAATATATCGCAGTTTTTTCCAATACTTTTACGAAAATGCTCCAAATTTGGACAATTTTGCACTTTACAGTTTCCAAGGTTTAAATATGCGTTTACATAGTAACATTTTATACCCTTAAAACTATTTTTAAAAAATCAAACTTTATGCCGATATGCCAACTTGATTTTGAGTAAATAGTCGTTAAAGCTAATCTTTTCACAAACAAGTAGCGGCCGCCATATCAAAGCTAGAGTGTTCGAAATAAAATATATATATATATATATAATAAAATAAAAGGGAGACCTACAGTTTAACGTCGAATCCGAACCACTAAATATCAGAGAAAGTTTCAGGCAATAAAACCCCACGGCTGCCTACACTGAATTAGGGAATCTGGAGGGGGGTGCGGCATAGATTTTTATTGCTGCACGGCTTCGGCGGAGAATCGAACCCCTGACCTTTAGTGTTAGAGGCCAAACACCCAACCTCTAAGCTACCGCCACTCTTATTATAATCATTACTGTATCCAATTTGTTTAATAATTGATATTTCTTCATTGTAACTAATTTTATTTAAATAAAAAAACGTTAAAGATCTATGTATCAGGGACCTGTATGCTGCTAATTTATGTGTTTTATGATGACAGGAATCGTGTGGTATTGTAATGTCTGTTTGTGTAGGTTTTCTATAAACAGAAAATTCAAGTTTATTACTTGAATTAATTTATCTGTTAAAATACAGAAAGTTAATTCAGTTTTTAGTGTAAATTTTAGGTTTGGATGCAAGCTGTTAAAAATTAATAAGGTTAAAATAAATAAATTCCGGTTGCAGTTATTAATTATTTTATTTATAAGTCAACGAAATATTAATCAGCACTATTTCCACTCTGTTATATTCCGGAAACAAGGCAAAAATTACAAAGCTATAAAAAGACTCGGTCCAATAATAAGTGAACTGAAATTTCATATCCAGGTGGACTTTTTCCAACTGCCAAGCTCTTGCTTCCGTTCGGGGGTCTCAAAGGTTCGCTAATATCCTCTCATAATTCACATCAGTGTTACAACTAAAATTCCAATCGTTAAACCAAATCAGGCTTTAAATTAAATTAGACCTAATCATAATCGAACCTCATATGTGAAAACCATTCAACCCCTATTGATTTTCAATCATTTGTCCAAAACATCAGGTTCAAGTAAACTAAGTGGTACTTAATTGAATTTAATTATTAAAAGAACTCAAATCTGGAGGGTTTCATGCCCTGCATCTCTGCTGTTCTGTGTCCGTTTTTGCCTAATATTCTAAACATGGGATTTTATTTATTTTTGTAGGATCTTTCGTAGGTTTTGATATTATTTATTATTATTGTGCTAACAGGATTGTTAAAATCAAGACTGCTAATACAGATCTTCGCACGGGTGTTGTATTTGTTTGTAGAGGGTTGAAATAACATTTGTTAGGGTTGTAACTCGACCACCAAGGAGAAGCAGTGGAAAGATTATGCAGAATGAGAGCTTGGTACTTTTTAGGTTTGAAGTTTGTCAAAGGAAGGTATCTAAATTTATACGCTGTGTCTATAAAATAACCCCCCCCCCCCCCAAACTAACTTTTGAACGACTTGATATTTTATCACAATATTTGGTGTGCTTTAATGGGAAATTAAATACTATTTTTTAGCCTATAATTAAATTTTGTGTCAATTTTTTTTAAATAGAAAAAGAGGTCGAGTAACACCCCATTTGAAAGGTCTTTTAGTTCTGCGTCTGATCCTAAAGTTACAAAGAAAAATATTCAGCCATAACAAAATGACAATGTTTGAAGATAAAGAAGTCTATTTAATAAAACTAAGAATTAATGCTTAAATTAATTAAATTAAGTGTTCGAAATGTTTACCATTCACTTCTTGGCACATAAAAAGTCGGTTATGAAATTCCTGCCTTACATTTTCATAAGTTTCTGAAGTGATAATTCTGCAAACTTCAGTAATGCGTTGCTCCAGTTTTTCAATTTTTTCTGGACGGGTTCTGTACGCTTTCGATTTCAGATATCCCCATAGAAAAAAATCTAAAAGGGTTAAATCTGGGGAGCGAGCCGGCTATTCTACAGGCCCCCGCCTGCCAATCCATCTTCCAAGAAAATGTTCTTTGAGAAAGTCAGAAACAGGTCTATAATAATGAGGCGGCGCACCGTCTTGTTGGAACATATCGTTTTCAATATTATTTTCAGCAACCTGAGTTATTTCTGGGAAAATTTTGTACTGCAAATGAAAAAGTGGACTACTGGATAAAAAAATCAAAACAATTTTGAATTGAGTGAGTCCATTTGTTCAAAATCCGCCATTTTGTTATGGCTCAATATTTTTCTTTGAAACTCTAGAATCAGACGGAGAACTAAAAGACCTTTCAAATGCGGTGTCACTCGACCCCTCTTTCCATTAAAAAAATTGAGCGAAACACTTCGCCTGGACTTTCCTATACATTTAAATACATTGTTTTATATTTTCCAACACTTTCGATATACACCTGTCTAGACACGACTAGTTAAAGTAAATAGTTCTTATAAGTTGTAACATCTTGAAGCGGTTGAAGAAAGACCGACCGCTGCGCTGCAAGCATAAGGTTGGGTAAAATATTCGGACTGAATCAACGGAAGGGCGGAAATTGATATTTGAAAATGTATTATTAACTCGAGAAGTTATATTTTTAGCAAGAAATTACTCTTATTAATTTGCATTTAGAATTTCAAAACCTTTCTGATTTTAAAACCAAAATGCCACGTTTCCATTAAAAAAAAGTTATTTTTTACCGTGGCCGCCATATTAAAATTGGAAACTCAAGTTTTTTTCTTAAATACAATCGAGAAGAATTTGCCCTACAACTTTGCTCTTGGGTTTGCGAGTCTATCTATTAAAATAAAAAAGTTAGCCTACACTGAACATTAAACGACTAGTACAAGACTACAACTGCTGTAGAAAGTATGTGAAATTCTTTTAAGGACAAAAAGATTATTAAGGGGCAAAAAATTCGATTTTTTGATTTTTTGTAAAAAGATTCTCTTAGAACAAACAAAACAAAAAACCAAATTTTTAATTTTTTATCGAAAAAATTTGGGGGGAGGAGGAACAGTAGCCCGCCTAAATATGAAATTAACGAAAAAATATTATTATATTCGGATTTTGCTATCAATGGTGAGCTATTTCACATTAACAGAAATATTTTATTGTCCCCCGTTAAATAAATAAAAGGGTACCAATTTTCAAAAATTCATAGAGGGCGTCACAGTGAAATTATAGCAATGCGAAAGACACAAATTGTAGAAGATTCCCAGCTCTATCAGCTTAAAGAGTTTAAACAAAAACGTGTGGGTAGTTTTTGAGAAATATTTTTTTGAAAAATTCCAAAATTTTGGATGTCATTGCGATCGTTTTTATATTTTCAAAATTAATTATATTTCATGGTATAGTACCCTTGAAGGGCTACCAAACAAGATGTAGTTGATTCCAATCAGATAACTGTTTTTTGAGTAAATCGGCGTTAAAGTCGAAATGTTCAAAAATTCGTAGAGGCCGCCATTTTAAAGCTAGAAAGTTCGGTAAAAAATCGTTTGATTTGTCCTAAGGCCTTCTTTAATCTCCACTATTAAAATTTCCAAAATTCAGTTTCTGAAAAAAATGCTACCAAAAAAACATGTCTAACTTCCGCTTCCGGTTTCGGTTTTTTTTTAAAAGCTTATTTTGTCGGTGAATTTTTGATATACCCCCTCATTCCAAAGCACATCAAATCCGGAGATATGGAGCGTAACGGACCCACCCACCCACCCACAGACAGACATTTTTTTTAAATTACTTTTTTGAGGTCCATGGACCCCCCCCCCGACTATTTCCATTGAATTCTCAACTTTGAAATTTTGCATGAAATCAATACTTCCCTATACTGAAAGTATAAGAAAGTAAAAATTCATAAATAGCGCCCAGCCGTAAATGATACAAAATTTAATTATTGGCTAAAAAATAGTATTTAATTAATATCCCATTAAAGCACACCGAATGTTGTGGTAAAATGTTAAGTCGTTCAAAAGTTAGTTGGGGGGGGGGGGGTACTTTATAGACAGACGGTATATCCCGGTTAAAACAATATTTCCTAATTAACGTTACAATAATGAGGAAATCTATTTTTCCAACTACAAAAATAATAATAATGTTAAAATTTGTAGAAAAATAGTATTGGAATGGATTAAAAAAAGTTTAATTTCTTTGTGTTTATACTTAACCGCCGTTTAACTCCTTTATTGAAACGCAGGGAAAATCAACAGAAACGTTTTCTGTGGCCTTTGTATTTTTTTTAATTATTACCCTTGTAAAAGCCTTTCACGAAGCTAAAGTATTTTAAATGCGATTTTCTCGCTTCGAACGTACACATAATTCTAATTATTTTCAAGCTTTTTGCCGTTTGCACTGTCATATCTGCTAACGTATTACGGCTATAAAAAAATCTTATTGATAATAAATTGTAGGTTGATGCGTGCTGATACTGATGATGTAAATTACATAATTTTACGAAGTGTAATAATCACACAAATAATACAAATCAAACGAGTTGCAAATAAATGGAATCTGCAACCGCATGCGTGAGTCACGAGTTCTCGCGTCTTTCCCCTGCTGCGCAGTTAAGTCAAAACATTCAGACATTTATATCTGGCGTCATTTTGAGTCCAGAAATCTCAAGAAAAAAAACGTTCGAATTATCTAATATGTTTTTTATTTACAAAAAAAAAATACTAAAATAGTGTGATTTTGAGATTTTTATTAAAATTTCATGTGTCACTCCGCGATGTATTTTTATTCTGAAATATGAAAAACAAAACTACATTTTCCTCAAGCCGACACAAATTGAATTTCAGACGTAGGATAGTTTTTACAAACATTCTTTGATTTAAAACTTGTAAAAAGCGAGCATAAAGTGGACTTTGGTAGTAACCAGATCAAATACGAGCAAACACTTTGGTGTCGCAACCGACTAAGATTTCGTCACTACGCCGTCCAGCTGCGCCGTTAATCAGAAGTATTTTACAACGTCAATAAATGATTTAAATCTGAATAAACGTCTGAAACTCGGTCGAGATTATTTTAGATGTCAATAAATAACATTTTGACGTCAAAAATACATTTTTGGCGCTAATAAATTAATTCTTGTTGTCAAAAATTCACCTTTGTGGTAATTAGGTAAAATTCGAGCAAGCAGTGTGTGGTAACCAACTAGAACTTCGCTACTACACCAGCTGCGCCGTTGGTTGAAAGCATTTTCCTACGGCAATAAATCATGTTTTTAAAATTAACAATGCAGTTTTTGACGTCAAAAATTAATATTTTAACATTTATTACATTATTATTATTACATTTATTAAGGTATGAACGCAATTTCGGTAATAGAATGGCATTTATGTCGATATACAGGGCGATTTTGGGAACCGGGCCACTATTGCCAACTTTTTTAATTTTAAAGATACAAAGTTGCTTAAATTAGGAAAAAAGTGTAGCTTTTTCTTCTGGTTACGATGGTAAAAACGAAAAACAATTGCGCATCGTGTTGTCGAGTTATTTGTTGAAATAACTTTTTTTTAAACAAAACACCCTCTATTTTTTTTTATATTTTTCAACTGCAAATTTTATTGTCTTTTAAAAAGTATAAGTTCAAACTATGATTAAATTAACAAATAACGCCATATTTTAACTTTTAATTGTTTAATATCATAATCGTAACAGCCGTGAAACAAAAGCTACTTGTTTTATGGTATAGGTCAAAATTTCATTAAATTAATATGTATAACAGTAATTATTCTAGTAACTGTTCAAATTGGGCACTATCATTATCTAGACAGCAGTAAATTCTTGAACTACAGTATTCGACGCTCGACCTAGCATTGCGTGGGCAATATTTACAATGCATTTGTAATGGATGCGACTAAATATCTACACTGTTGTATCTATCTCAGTAAATATCATCCTGTAGATATCCTCAAAGAAAAAAATCTAGCGATTCATGTCAGGTGACCGTGGGGGCCAATGTACATCTTAAATGTTAAATAAAATTAACATAACTGCTAAATGTCAAAATAGAAACAATAAAACAAGCATGTTGCCATGATGTTATTAAAGTATTAAAAGTTAAAATATAGCTGTCTATATAATGATAGTGCCCAATAAGAGCAGTTACTATAATAATTACTGTTATACATATTAATTTAATAATATTTTGACTTATACCATAAAACAAGTAGCTTTTGTTTCACGGCCGTTACGATTATGTAATTAAACCATTAAAAGTTAAAATATGGCGTTATTTGTTAATTTAATCATAGTTTAACCTTATACTTTTTTTAAGAGAATAAAATTTTCAATTCAAAAATATAAAAAAAAATAAAAAATGGTTCCGATACGCGATTGTTTTTTTCGTTTTCACCATGGTAGCCAGAGGGAAAAGCTACACGTTTTTCCTAATTTAACCAGCTTTGTATCTTTAAAAATAGAAAAGTTGGCAATAGTGGCGCGGTTCCCAAAATCACCCTGTATATCTATTTTTTAATTCTAAATTATGTAACCAATTTGTAGACGTCAATAAATAATTTCTTGGCGTTAAAAAGTCAATTTTGCCTTCAAAACATTATTTATTGATTATGTGCATTATAAATTATTTTTTGAATAATTAATTTTTTCATTCCTAAATTAAACAAATAATATACAGACGTAAAAAATCAAACTTTGGCACCATGCAATAAAATCGTGATGTCAAAAAGTAAATTGCAGACGTCTGGCAATAATTTTTTGACGTCGAATAGCTAATTATAGACGTCAAAAAATATTTATTACTACAAGAAGATAAACGTTGGTTGTAAACAATTTTTTGACGTCAATAAATGATTGCTTAGCATCAAACATTATTTCAGACGTAGAAAAATTTTTTGTCATCACAACTGTTTAGTAAAACGTAATCCGGCGTTCTATCCGTATTTTTGTTATACCGTGTGTAAACGAAACATGGTTCACCCGCCCTCTTTTCTTTATATATTAAGATAAACGAATGAAATTTGGTATGGTTGATATACGCATAAAATTTAATTATTTGGCAATATTAGCAATTTTTTATCACTTCCGGTTTCGCCGGAAACGACCATAACTTTCTTATTGTAAATCCAATTTTTTGTATATTTCTACATATTAGGAATCTGGTGCAATTTTGCATAGATACGATTTTGTACTTTAATTGTTTTTTGGACAACTCTAAAATTTTTTCTTAATTTTTTTATTTTGCGTCTAGAATGCCATGACGGGTATAAAACTGTATCTATGCAGCCAGACGTTACCATAAAACTGTTTATTATCGTTTGATGTCCGTATCCGTTTTATCAAATAATTGATATTTATGGATGTTATTACCCATACCAAATTTTATTCGTTAAACTTAATTTAAAAAAAGGGGGGGCGAACCATGTTTTGTTTACACCCGGTATTGTAACATAGGTAAATTTCACAAAAAAAATACGTAAAATTTGATTTTCAAAGTTTTTTCAAAAATTACGGTTAATTACATTTTTTGAGTCAATAAGGTGAGTGACTGATAGCAAATTGTAATTTCACTCAACTATGAAGCAATTTCAGGGAAGAGATAATATTAAAATATATGACATATAAAATATAAATCTCAATTTTGTAATCTGTGCTAATACTAACATACTTTTTAAGATATACAAAAATTATTCACTGAACGCTATTTTAAGATAAGCAATCAATAAAGTGATAATAACAAAGTGCAATGCAGTAAGCCAATAACTAACGGGGAACTACTGGTATAATACCAGAAAACATTACATATCGCATTAAATCAGTAAAAGATGATTCATGTAGATGTGACGTCTAATCCAACTGTGATACCATTTTCGGTAGTATTATCGTAATCTATCCCATGAATTTGATTTGGAGATTGACAAAGAAAAACAATCAGTTGACCTTATCTTATCTAATTTATTCGATACCTATATATATATTAGTTGTATCTTGGATGCAACTGCCAATTTAGTATATTTTATAGTTTGTGTAACAATGAACGGTACTCGCAATGGTAAAAGTTATAAGCATTGGAATGCTTATAATTTTGTTACTAATTTTCTTTTTTGGTAAGTCTTCATTTTCTTAACATAAAGCATTACAATGGTATCGTCTTGATTAAAACCTCAATATTATTTTTGTAAACAACTTCAGTTTTGACACAACCTTTCAGATATACCTGCTAGTTCTATTGATGGTGGTGGTGGTGGTGTTGGTGGTGTTGGTGGTAGTGAAGAACAACACCATTCTGGATTAAAACGTAACAAACGCACCGTGGGTGGTTCTGAAGCACCAGAAGGTGCATTTCCGTATCAAATTTCACTACGAACAACAACTGATGATCTCCATTTTTGCAGTGGGTCAATTTTACGTCCTACGGCTGTTCTAACTGCAGCACATTGCGTGTTAAGGTAAACACTTTAATTTACTTAAAAATATTCGCGGAAAACAATCTGTTCCAATAGTTGTACCTTTGAGATACTTGATTAAACAATATAAAAATCATCAACAGCGATGTATTTTAGGAAGAACCCAGTAGACCTGATTGTTGTTGCTGGTTCAAACAAATTAGGCAGTGGAGGAACTAGACACAATGTAATAATAATAGTACCCCATGAAAATTTCGACAAAGATCA
Source organism: Ctenicera cuprea (assembly GCA_958336395.1). NCBI lineage: Eukaryota > Metazoa > Arthropoda > Insecta > Coleoptera > Elateridae > Ctenicera > Ctenicera cuprea. The sequence goes on from OY284495.1 coordinate 2,938,656, forward strand.
GTTCAAAAACGACATCGCCTTATTGATCGTGTACCCACCCCTTTTCTACTCGGACGTAATCAAGCCAATTGAGTTAGATACCTCTCACATTGGTCATGGTGTTGATGTAACTCTTAGTGGTTGGGGCAAAACCAGTTTTAGCAGCGGTATTCCTGATAAGTTACAGTTTCTGAAGCTTACAACTATAGGCGTTTCAGAGTGTCGCAGCAGAAGTCGTCATAAGAATTGTGTGACAGAATCTACGGTTTGTACTCTGACCAAAATAGGGGAAGGAGCTTGTATGTCCGATTCTGGAGGCCCACTGGTCGCTAATGGTCGTCAGATAGGAATTGTGTCGTGGGGAGATCAATGTGCTGCTGGTTATCCAGATATTTATACCAGGGTGTCGTCGTTTATCCCCTGGATTAGGAAGAATATTGACCGCTATGCACCGGTCAAGTACAGATGTTAATGGTGTAACCTTTTCTACTATTTATTATTTATTATGTATATAATTACTCATAAATACCGTTTGATATAATTTTTATATTAAATTATTGTTACACAAAATAATTGATAATTAAATTACTCTGACAAAGTTGTACATGTTTTATTTTCTAAAAAAAAAGATATGTTTCGGATTTTGCTCAACCTATCTCAACTAAGAATGCTAAAATACTATGTGTGGTCTACACTTCTTTATGGATGTGAAGTATGGACGATCAAAAAGATAATGCTTAATAGATTGAACGCATTTGAGTTGTGAACTTACAGAAAAATGCTTCGCATCCCATGGACGGACAGAATAACAAATGAAGAAGTACTCTGCAGGCTGGGAAAGCAAAGAGAATTGGAAATGAATGTTAAACAACGCAAACTCTCATACTTCAGACATATAATCCGCCATGAAAAATATAAGATTCTACAATATATTATAGAAGGGAAGATAGAAGGAAAACGTGAAAGGGGCAGAAGAAGGACCTCTTGGATGAGTAATATAAGAAACTGGCTAGGCCTCAATAGGGAACATCTAATCCACACAGCCAGAGATAGATGGAGATACGCTTTGTTGATAGCCAACCTAAGAAGATGAGACGGCACCATGGAGAGAGAGAGAAAGATCTCAATTAAATATGAGTTGAAAATTGCATAATCAACACCAGGTTGGTATAAAGGTGCTATCAATAGATCTAAGAAGTGGAGTTGGCAGTACCACTACCACCGACAGGTGGAAAGGCTCGTCTGGGTTTTGCAAAGTTTTCTCGAAGGAGTCGGGTAGCAGATTAGGGGTTGTTTGGTTTTAGCGGTAATGCTACCATGTTACCACCTGAGCGGAATGCAGCAACTAAGCGGGAGATAAGTCTTTTCATTGTCGAAAAACGAAAACATTACAGCCACATTTATGACTACCGCTTGCCGTTGATGTACACAGGGAGGTAGCTTTTTACTGTGCGGTATCTCCTAGCAACGGATTGCTTAAGATTCACATCAATGCAGGTTCCTACTTCTTCAGGCAAGGTGCAGGTGCTACTTCGTCAATATAATCTGAATCTTGTGATGGATTTTTCAGTACGCAAAATTGTGTTACCGGAATCATGGCTTTACCGGACTTAATGAGTATTCCCACATTTCTAGCATACTTTTTTTCCCACAACCGTTTCGTTCTAGGTGTCATCATAACATTGCTTACACAAACCCCATACCTCCACGATTGTAATAAACTGACAATAGTATGACGGCACCAGAGTAGTCGAGTTGTTAGGGCACTTGGCTGCTACGCGGATGGTCTTAGGTTCAAATCTGAGACTGGACGCCTGGCGGGCGGCCTACCTAGTCGCTTTTTAAAAATTTGGAAGCAAACCCCTCGAGGGGTGAGGGAAGTAAGGCAGCCGTCTAAGGCGTGGTGGATACTACACCACCCCGTACTTCATATAAGAGTGCGAGACGGCTGGGTATCGGAAGCGATAGTCCGGTGGCCCTGACCCACCGCATTGCAGGCCAAACTCCTCATTGGAGTGTAGTGCCACCGACTTTACTTTACAGTATGACGAAAGTCGTAAGACTCTGTGTCCGAAATCTTCAATGATACGATCGATTGTACACAATTTTGGTTTTTATTAGACTTGCACTATTCTAATAATTTTAGTTTTAACTGCATTTAGCTGAAAAGAAAGACTATAAGAGTTTAACCAACCAACTATTTCTTGCTTTCTCCATTTAGTTGTCGTTTGTTTTTCAACCAGAGCGGGATGTGACCACATACTTCATAATCTTACTCCGTACAGTTCGTCGTAAGCCGGCTTAACCGTCTAGCGGGAATGATTCGTAGGATATACTATACAGGGCAGCCAAGTTCCAGTGGAACTTGGAAGAAGAGGCACGCCAGAAGTGTCTCGTCTTATGAAAACCGATGGTATGGTGCTTCATTCCTCATATTCGCAATCAGCCTTTACGTCCCACTGCTGGGCTCCGGCATTTTTCTCCGCCACTCTCCTTAGCGCTAAGGGGCAGTACGGAGAACCTACAGTTTAACGTCGAATCCGAATTCCTCATTTAAACCTTATAAAACCGAATTTTTAATCGTACCAAATGCATATCTTGACAATAAATTGACCTATTTATTACGTTTACTGCGTAATCAGAGCACTTGCTTTTTTTGTATTAATTTTTTAGTCAATTGAATGCCGTACAGAGCGATCTACGTAACATATTTGTAAAAAAAATCATCATTTTTTTATTTGATTTTGAAAGATAATATTTGGGATTAAAGAATGCTTAAAAATACCAGATTTAACAGCCAAAAATTTAACGAACGGGAACGAATCTGGAATACTCCCCTTTAATATTAAATTATGCTAAAATTAAAATTATATCTGATTCCACTTGTAATCTTGAGTAATTTAGTTGAAATAGAAATTCTCACCATTCACCGTTTATAAACAAAAGGGCATTAAGTGTTGATTTTCAAAAATTCATACAAGGCGTCACAGAGAAACTAGCAGATTGGGACATCAACCAAATTTGCAGCCTACAGAATTATAAAATAATTGTGTGGTTAGTTTTTGAATATTATTTTTTTGAAAATGTCCAAAATTATTACAAACTTTTCACTTCCCAATTTTAATCGTTACAAAATTGCTAGTACGTTGTATACCGCTCAAGTTATTAAAAACAAAATTTTAAAGCAAAAAGTTTCAAAAATTCGTAGAAGGCGTCAAAGATAAATTAGCGGATTGGAACATCAACCAAATTATGGCTCATTCCAAGCTCCATGAGCCTACAAAATTTAAAAAAAATTACATATATTGCCAGTTGTTAAGCGATTGTTTTTTGGAAATTAACATAATTTTGAAAATTGTTTCTCTTTACAGTTTTTATACATTCAAAAATGCTAGAAGGCTAGAAAAAGCTTCCGATTAGTCTTACCGCACTGTATACTATTCTGTTCTTAAATTTTCAAAATTACGTTGTTGATAAAAGTTATGCCAAAAACAAAACGTTAATTCCGTTTCCAGTTCCGGAGCGTTAAATAAAGTTCTCGCTCGACCAAATTTCATTTCTACTTTTTTGAGTAGTGGAGATCAATACATGTATTTCCGTCGAAATCTCCTTCTTCTTCTGCTTCCTCTTGTTATAGGCCAATGGCCTGTGTAATACCCGCAACTAGTGCGGGTTTTGTGAGCCCTCTTTGCACGTATGCCGGGCAGGAGGCTGGCATTACCCTTCGAAAGGAGAAGAAGTTCCACTAAATGGTTTACGATTGCCAAAGATGTTAGTACGACAACCGGGACCGACGGCTTAACGTGCCCTCCGAAGCACGGTTGGTTGCAAATGTACCCCTATATTGGTCACCCATCCGAGTGGGCACCAGAGCGGACAGTGCTTAACTTTGAATACCGTGTGACCGGCGTCTGCAGTTCTCCGCCATGCAACCAACGTCAAATCGAAAATGACAGCATCGGAAAGAAAAAAGCAGACCAAGGCTGAAAATTAATGCCGAAGCAATAATATATTTTTGTGCAAAAAAGGAAACTATACAACGCAATCTTTTTTTAAACCTTATTTTTTTGTATTTTTTTTATTTGTAGTATTTTTCATAGGAATACGAAAAATACGCTTAGCCATGGACTCATATTTTCTCTACTACCTAATCTTCGTGCTTTTGTAAAATATTCATTCTAACTTCAATATTCAAAGCGGTGGTTTTTAAATCACTAAAAGGTACCAACGAAATAATAACAGACATGTTAATATAAAAAAATTAATTCGCACCCAAAGAGAATAGGGGTGCGAGGCGCTTAGGGAGAAATTCGAAACTTTACATTTAACTATTTAAGATAACGAAGGTTGGTTGGATGATTAGCATCCTTAAATAACTGGGAGGAGCTTTTAAATGACTTAAGTCCGCCCTACGTTCGAGTTCGTCACAGTCAATTTAGATTAGTGAATTTTCGTGCTCGTTTTCGGTGGTTCAAAGTTGAAATGTGTTAAAATAATTTCGCAAATTTGGAATAACATAAAGGTAAGTTCTAGTTTCCCAGAGTTAAGATATTAGTTCATTTTATTCACCGGTACAATAGATTGTTATTGTTTGTGAGCTTAAAACAGCGTAAAGAAATTTACTGTTTTAAAATTGGTTAAAATTATGGATTCGTGTTAAGATGTAGATTTTAAGTTATATTAAATAATACATGAATAATGTATGTAATTTCGTCTTGAAGCGTCGCTAAATTTTTTACCTTTATGGGCAAAATCATAACGCAACTATAGGTATAGGTATAAACAGAATTTTTAACATTAGGCCTATACTAACTGTTTTAATTTGTGAAGTAAAATACAGAAAATAATACAAATCTTCAGTTATAGTACAGAGCGACAACAAATTCGAGATATTAACAAAAAAAAAAAACACAGTTTGAGGCCCAAGAAACGCAAATTAATTTGGTTGTGTTCGTTCATTCCCTAATATCTCACGAAAAACTATACAGGACGAGTCAGAAATGGTTGTTATAATTTTAACGGAATTTAGCGAAAGTAAGTCGAATTAACTCAACTTATCGTACCTCGAAGGGCAGTCCTGCGAAACTATAACCCTTTAAAATAAAATAATCCTTTTAATATGAACTTCCACACAGTAACTACGGCATCTGTTAAATATCTATAACCCTTTAATGTAGAAAAAATAAAATTAATGTTTGTTTTCATAAGTAAGGGTTGAGGAAGTATGTTCATTTTATTAATAAGTTCAAGCTTTACCCCGTTGATTATTATTAATATAAAAATATAACCTCTGAGAGTGGCATGTAAACATGCCGAAATACGTATATAAGGTTAAAATAAAAATAAATAAATATTATTTATCAATTCCAGCTTTACTTCGTTAAAGTCCATATTTAATGAGTATCTGTATATAAAATACTTAATCACTTTAACAATATCTATTTATTTAAACCTTATACGTATTTCGGCATGTTTACATGCCATTGTCAAAGGTTATATGAAAGTAAACAGTAGGGTTGTTATAGCAATAGAACTTTTTTACTTATCTTGGTAATCGTCTGCAGATGACTTGATTTCTTATTCCAAAATGTCCAGTAGAGGAGAATTTAACAGATCAATTTGCTCATTCATTAACGGTACGGTTTTTAAATGTTTGTGAATTTCAAAAGCTTCTAGTATATCTAATTTACGTTTATCATCACAAAAGTGTAAACATTTTATGGTGTTATTAGATGTCATTGAATGATTTTGTTCTAGTAAGTGTTTAGCGTAATTGGATTTATGTGGGTGTTTGTATTTGTAACAACGTACGTGTTCTTTATATCTAATATCAAAATTTCTAATTGTCTGGCCTATATAAACCGAATTACAATGCGAACAATTTAATTTGTAAATGCCTGATTTTAACAAATCGTCTGTTTTTGATTTTGCATTAAACAAAGTATTTAAGATGTTCCTAGTTGTTTTAAAGCTTACTTTATATTTATTTAACCTGACACAATAATAAATTTTCATCCTCGTTTTCTAAATTTATCAAACACAGATTTCAATGACCATCAGATAAAATTCCTAAATAAGGGTTTTAAGTTTGCCCCTTTTCCAAAATTTACCAATAATATTAAAGAAATTTTAGCAGTCAATTCTGAACTGATTCTTAAAGAAAGACATTTCCTATAAACAAAATTTCAAATTGCTAATTTATTAAAAGAGATGTCAATCAATACCAATAAATCAAAAAATAAAATAAATAATCAAAATAATTTATTACTTAAATCGATTAAAGAAAAAATTTCAGTAAATAATCTGATTTCTGTCAAGGCAGATAAAGGAAACACATTAGTTATATTACCCAATGACGTTTACTTACAAAAAATTAATGATTTCATAACCAATTCAAACTTAAAAACTTTAACTAGTAATCCTACCAAAAATTATCAAAAAGAATTAAAACAAACATTAGAAAATTGCCAGGTTTGTTTAACAGATTATCAAAAAAGACAAATAATAAATCAAAATCCACAACCACCAAAACTATACGGTTTATTAAAAATACACAAACCCAACATGCCCATTAGACCAGTAGTATCATACATAAATGCACCCAACCATATGCTAGCAAAAATACTAAATAATATAGTTACCAGTTTTGATTATAAACCAAAATATTCAGTTAAAAATTCTTCCGAATTAATCAAAAAGTTGTCTAACTTACATTTACCACAACAAAGCAAGCTAGTTAGTTTTGATGTTACTAATATGTTTTCCCAAATACCTCCTCAAGAGTGTATTCCTTTGTTAAATGATATTCTTATTAACAAAAATGTTGAGTTAATAAAACGGACTGAGTTGATTCAATTATTTGAACTTTGCACCAATCAAAATTATTTTACTTTTAATAATAAAATTTATTTCCAAAAAGATGGTTTACCCATGGGAAGTCCAACATATTTATGGAAAATCTAGAAGATCAAATATTCGAATCAAATCAATCTGAGAAAGTTATATTTTGGTTTCGTTATGTTGATGACATTTTGGCATGTTTTAATAGTTCATTTGATTTAGTTAATGAATTTTTAATTTTTATTAACAGCTTGCACCCAAACATAAAATTTACACTAGATACTGAACAAAATAAATCCATTGACTTTTTAGATTTAAACATAAAAATTAATTCAACTAATAAATTTGAGTACTCAGTTTATAGAAAACCTACACAAACAGACATTACAATACCACATGATTCTTGTCACCATAAAACACATAAATTAGCAGCATACAGGTCCCTGATACATAGGGCTTTGACAGTCCCTTTAGATGAAATTAATTATAATAGAGAAATTTCAATTATTAAACAAATTGCATACAGTAATGGTTATAATACTAAACTTATTGATACATTAATTAAAGAAAAAGATTATAAATTAGCCATTCAAAAAATTTATCCGAATATCCTAACTTCGTTCGACACAATTAAATATGCTTCGATCCCATATTTTGGTGAGAAATCAGAAAAACTTGCTAAAATTATAAACAAAACAAATAAATATAAAGTAAGCTTTAAAACAACTAGGAACATCTTAAATACTTTGTTTAATGCAAAATCAAAAACAGACGATTTGTTAAAATCAGGCATTTACAAATTAAATTGTTCGCATTGTAATTCGGTTTATATAGGCCAGACAATTAGAAATTTTGATATTAGATATAAAGAACACGTACGTTGTTATAAATACAAACACCCACATAAATCCAATTACGCTAAACACTTACTAGAACAAAATCATTCAATGACATCTAATAACACCATAAAATGTTTACACTTTTGTGATGATAAACGTAAATTAGATATACTAGAAGCTTTTGAAATTCACAAACATTTAAAAACCGTACCGTTAATGAATGAGCAAATTGATCTGTTAAATTCTCCTCTACTGGACATTTTGGAATAAGAAATCAAGTCATCTGCAGACGATTACCAAGATAAGTAAAAAAGTTCTATTGCTATAACAACCCTACTGTTTACTTTCATATAACCTTTGACAATGGCATGTAAACATGCCGAAATACGTATAAGGTTTAAATAAATAGATATTGTTAAAGTAATTAAGTATTTTATATACAGATATAAACTTATTGATACATTAATTAAAGAAAACGATTATAAATTAGCCATTCAAAAAATGTATCCGAATATCCTAACTTCGTTCGATACAATTAAATATGCTTCGATCCCACATTTTGGTGAGAAATCAGAAAAAAATGCTATAATTATAAACCAAACAAATAAATATAAAGTAATCTTTAAAACAACTGGAAACATCTTAAACACTTTGTTTAATGCAAAATCAAAAACAGACGATTTGCTACAATCAGGCATTTACAAATTAAATTGTTCGCATTGTAATTCGGTTTATATAGGCCAGACAATTAGAAATTTTGATATTAGGTATAAAGAACACGTACATTGTTACAAATACGAACACCCACATAAATCCAATTACGCTAAACACTTACTAGAACACAATCCTTCAATGACATCTAATAATACTATAAAATGTTTACACTTTTGTGATGATAAACGTAAATTAAATATACTAGAAGCTTTTGAAATTCACAAACATTTAAAAACTGCACCGTTAATGAATGAGCAAATTGATCTCTTTTCTTCTCCTCTATTGGACATTTTGGAATAAGAAATGCATACGATTACCAAGATCAGGTCACCAAGTTCTATTGCTATAACAACACTAACAGGCCTGTAGCCAGAAACTAATTTTAGGGGGTGCTCATGGGATTTCAGGGGGGTCAAATAATTTATTTCACCAAAATATTAAATACAGCCTTTATACATTTATTATACATTTAAAAACAACGATAAATAAACATGATAAATATGTTGATTAAAATACAAAACAATAATTAGTAAAGTTGCAAACGCCTGTTACGCTTGTTATTAAATTTTCTGTAAAAGCATCTCTGTCGACTTTTTGTGTGCGTTCCTTCTCAAATGCAAGCAGGATCAAATTTGCCATTCTCTGGTGGCACATGCCTATTCTTTGGGGGCGATTTATTTGAGTTAGCGTTGAGAAGGTAGATTCGCATACTACAGTGCTGCAAGCAAAAGTCCTGGCTGTAGCCAAGAGATTATAAGTATCCTCAAAGGCCAACCGTTGATTATATATTTCTTTGAGTACTACCAGTCGCCTTTCTTCTTCTCCCTTGTCGTTGATAATCTTTACTTCACTTTTCCTTTTATTTTCTGTAAATTGCTTGACAACTTTGATCTCTTCTATTGATGGAAGCTTTATTCCCAATGACGATTCCAAATATATCATTTTATTTAAATCCATTTCATCTTCAACCGTGAAAATAGCTTCCAACAATTCGGGCTACCTGTAGATGGGGATGGGACAAGGACTACCGTCACGAGGTGACCGCGCTATCGAGACTTGGAGAATTCCAGTGCAATATTTAATTATTGCAGAAAAATGAAATTATTTTATTTAAATAAGTCCTAAAAAATGGTCGTAATGTTGGTAATTCTCCAGGGGGTGCTCAAATTTTTCCAGGGGGTGCCAGGCACCCCCTGGCACCCCCCTAGCTACAGGCCTGAACACTAACTGTTTATTTTTTCATATAACCTTTGATAATGGCATGTAAACATGCCGAAATAGTTAAAGTAATTAAGTATTATATATACAGATAATCATTAAATAATTAATCAACCTCAACAGATATTTATTTATTTTTATTTATCATACAGGGTTGTTCAAAAGTAAGGAATAAAATTAGTATTTCTGTAGCGCCTTGATTTTTGAAAAAATGCTCGGACACTTACATTCATTTGAAGATAACTGCATCTTTATGTGATATGTTTTGTTTTCCAACGTCAACCTCGGCACTCCCAGCCATATTGATTTATTTTTTTTTAATAGCGACCTATACTTTGTGTGGGCTCGTTGGAAAGCTTGCAAAAAACTGCATTCAAATCTACCATCATAATTGAACTGAGATGGTTGGTTTTTAAGTTACTGCGAATGAAAGAAAAAACAAACGTTTTTCATATATTTTGTTATTATGGCGTTAATATGAAGTAACCAAAGACATAACAATTTATAACCAATGTTCAAGTGTTTTCTTTCAGCATAACTTTTAATTTTGTCACCACATTCCAGCACTATCAAAATTGCAATTCTCTGTCTTTCTAACAATTGAAGCAATTTTTTCTGGTAAACTTCGCCAAATTAAAAAGTTGCAACACGTTGTATTTGGCAAGCAAAGTGGCATTAAAAACAATTAAACAATGATTTATAAATAACATGACATGAGACACCGTATAAATTATTGTTAGGGCTTTAGTTACTTGATGTTAACGTCTTAATAAAAAAATATGGAAACAGTGCATTTTTTCTTTAAATAGCTATAACATAAAAACCAACTATTCCAGTTCATTTATGATGATAGATTTGACTGCAGTTTTTTGCAAGCTTTCCAACGAGCCCACACATAGTATAGGACACTATTTAAAAAAAATAATACAAAGTGGGTGAGGGTGAGAAGGTTGACGTTGAAAAACAAAAGATATCACATAAAGATGCAGTTTTATTTAAATCAATTTAAGTGTCCGAGCATTTTCTCAAAAATCAACGCGCTACGGAAACACGAACTTTATTCCATACTTTTGAATAACCCTGTATATATTTGTGACAATGACGTCTCACATGAACACCCCAAAATACACGTCAATCGATTAGAATGCATTAAATATACGCGCATATGCATAAGCAAATTAGAAAATACATAAAAACATAAAATTCAGTTGAAGTAAATCTTACTCTTAACGTAACCCATCATAAAATAATCTTAAGGCGTGAGGTCGGGTGACCGTGCCGGCCACTCAATTACCCCTCGCCTTTCAATCCAGCGACCAAGAAAAATCTCATTTAAGCAATTCCGAACACTAGCGCGATAGTGATGTGGTGCTCTATCTTTCGGAATTCGCAAAAAAAAGATTGCCATAAAAAAAATTGGCATTGCTGAAAGGAGTGGGGGTAAGGTTGACGTGTTCGATGGTTTTGGTCGCAGATGACAGAAATTGTGATTTGGAGCGTTCTGAAGCCAACATTAGCTCTGTTTGTAGGCATATTCAAGTTTATAGTAAATTTTTCTCAATAAAAGCATATTTTGCTCATTTCTGACAACATTTGCCATTTTTTATTTGAGGTAACAATTTTTTTTGCAATAAAAGTTTAAATTAAATTTAATTATCTTATTATATTAAGTTTTTGTGTCTGTACGAGGACACACTTTTAAACGCATGTACTTTTGCGTGATCTGTTCTATTTCAGTTTAATTTATTTGTTTTCGTTCGTTTATAAAAAAATTGTCAACTGTCATTGTACGAATTCTGAAACAGAATCGCAATGCAAATAATTTTTCATCCAGTTTATTCCAATTCGGCATTTTAAGTGGTTCTTAGGGAATATTTGTAATTTTTTAATAGCATACCTATTTATATTTTTATAATTGCATATAGAGTCAAATATGTAAGGTCACCGCTTACAAAATTAAGGCAAAACTAGTGGAACTTTGAAGTGCTCAGTTAAACTTGAAACGCCTATAGGAATAAATGTGTAGTTAGAATTCCCTGAAGCCTTAATAAAATCAAACACGAAATGAAGCCACGGAAACCAATTTTTGATTTGTTATATTTTTAGTATAGGATTGATTTCATAGAAATTTTGGAATTTGAAATTTTTACGATTTGCCCTCAAGGAAACCAAAAAAGAGTTTTTTAAAAAATGTCTGTCGGCGATGCCTCATATCTGAAGCGATTTTGAAGCGCTTAAGAATGCAGAAGCATATCAAAAAATCATACAACAAGTAAGCTTTTAACCGGAATCTGTTAGGAAAAATCCAACTTTATTTCCAAACTTTCTAGATTGAAAACCGCAATGCTACCATGTTTGGAAAATTTTCGATTTAGTGCTTTAATATTCAAAAGCAAGTCGACAGATCGAGATCAAAGTTAGTACAATTATTTTCTTATAAAGACACAATGTTTTTATGCACATACATTTCCGAAAAGATGAAAACTATAAAGTAATAGTTTATTACGTAACGAGCATGGAACGTGATACTTAACGCACGAGGCCATAGGCCGAGTGCGAAAATCACACGAGCGTGTTTGTCACTTTCCAGCGAGTTATGTACAATATTTTTGGTACGACCCAAATATATCAATTTCGTACCTTTGTTGCGACTTTTTGGATAATAGACCTAACGAACTGTTTTCTTTGTTGCTTCGACGACACTCGGTAGGGTAGATTCCATTAAATCATCGTTATTTGAGTCAATATCCCTAGTTTTAAATTGAAATTGCCTAAACTATGGTCAGAAATAGTTTTAATAATGTGTAATGTGTAGGGTAACTGTTGTCAATAAAATATACATTTGACGTTTTAATTTTCGTGACAGAAGCCTAGCGCGGCCAATCGCGAGTAACTTGCCAAATACCTCTACAGCGCTCCGACCAATCGCGATGCCTATGGTGCTTCGTCATTTATTTTCCTAACACACTTGCGAGTTAGGAAAATAACGCAAACGTATAAAATCGTTAATTTTCGTACCTACCTAACTATAAAAAGTTATGAAACTACTAAACTTGTGAAGTGAAAAAGTATGACATTTTTTAATAATATTGCTCATAAACTGGAAAAACTTCGTCTTCTTTTATTTAATAATCTGGTAACGACAAAACATTTCTGTTATAGCTAAATTGCCTATGACTGATAGTAGCATAAGGTTCACAACTGTAACATTTTGATTTTGGTTTTCTTTAATCTCAAGGAATCTCTTTCAAAAAAAATCAAAAATAGAATTTTAGAAGTATGACATTTTCAAAACACATTGCTCAAAAACTAAAAAAAAAACACGAATTTTGTAAATTAATCTATTAAGTCTGCTACGATTTTTGAAACTCAAAAATTCAGTCCTTTTTATTTAATAAACTTGGAACGACAAAGCATTTCTGTTTTAGCTAAATTGCCTATGACTGGTAGTAGAATAAGGTTCACAATATTGTGACATTTTGATTTTCTTGTAAAATTAATGAAAATTATTTTTTTTCTCAATTATAAAAATTCCAGCGCGCTACCTATGTTTATTCGCATTTACTGCGGCTTATTCCTTCGACGTTTAGGTGGCATACCCGTATTGAAGGGCTAATTGCCAAGTGGCTCTCAGAAGAGCCATTTGTTTGGGCTTTCTGTTTGGTGTTCATTTCCATCGTATGTTTGCCGGGAGGTTTGTAATAAAAAAACATAAGATGGAAAGGTCTGGCAGTTTGGTTTTTGTTGTTCATTTAGCTTTAGCCAGGGAGCACAAGGTCACGGACGCGAACAACATTACTCCCCACTACCTATGCTGTCGGTGTAGTGATAAGAATGGTGGGATCTCAATCTAGTCAATATTAAAGCGCATAAGTTAATACAAAAATACTTTTGAAAATACCATAAGTAACAGTACCTACATCTAAACTATAGGAAAGCCTAGGCGAATTGCTTCGCTATTTTTTTAAATTTTTGGTAACTTAAATAACGAAATTTCTCAGCCAAAAATAAAAAGTTAGCCCCCCATAAATACTGCTGAATATTAAAAATAAGTTTAACATATTATTTTACCATCGCTTATGAGTCAACACGACCCCCGTTTATTAAACCCAATGTTTTAGTTTTTAAACTTCAAAAATTATCAGAGGGCGTCACAGAAATATTAGCCCTTATAATTTATTTCAAATAGTCAACATGCTTTTGTCAATTTACTTAAATGTTCAGCACTGACACGTTCATTATTAAATTTCAGATGCCCCGAAAGCGACGGCTAACAGACCCGACAGAATCGGACGAAGATTCGGAAGATTCAAAGCATCCCCAAAGAAACGCGGCAAACGCCAGAGAAAGAGCTCGCATGAGGGTGTTAAGTAAGGCTTTTTGCAAACTCAAAACTACCTTACCATGGGTGCCAGCCGACACAAAATTATCAAAATTAGACACCTTAAGATTAGCTACCAGTTACATAGCCCACTTGAGGGCTATACTTATGGATCAACCACTTCCTTCGGATCAACTTCATAAACATCCCTTAACGTTGGTAAGTTATAATAACATAAAAAAATTATTTGGATTTTTTTGAAAAGGTTAAATAAAGAACTAGACCCAACTTTATTTAAATTTAAAAGCGGGAGCAAAATCGCATTTTCGTCCATCGCATCGGGACGAAAATTGATTTTTGCTCCCGCTAATCGGAAATTGTCTACTTTAGACCACCTAACGAAGGTCGAAAAGACTACTTTCTAACAAGGTCGGTGAAAATGTTTTTTGAGCCTATTTTTTGTCTATCTTAAAGGTGGAGATTTTTTAGAAGACACTACGTTTTCTGATAATGTTCACGATTGAATTTTTTTGTACAAAATTCCCTCAATACTTAATACTATAATAATTAAATTAATTTTTAAAATTCCGAAATTTAGTAGAGATGTTGGATTGTTCCAATGGGGCCGGTTGCAAACGTTCGAACGTTTGAGAATAAAGATTCCGTAAAAGCTCATTATGATAAAGTGCAAAATTTATTCAAAAATTCTTTATATAAAGTTTCCCATAAAAATTACCTTTCAAAATTTATTCTCAAGGAAAATGCGGTTTTAACTAGTGATGGGCACAATCGAATGATTTTCATAATCGAAAAATTTCCATTAGAATGAAATAGGTAATCAAATGATTCAATTGGTAAAAATCATTCGAATGTTTCTATACGGTAAAAAGTAGCAAAAACGCCATTAGCTTTTCGAACGCTCTTATGAAGAAATTTTAGTTCACATCGTCTTTTCTCAAGCCGCTCGGCAAAACAGCGTAACCCTTCAGCTTTGAATAGTACTTTTATTAATTTCATCTTATTTCATCTAATTCCGGCTTGTTTGAGTAATATTTTTTAAAACCGGATAAATGTTTCTGTTTTATAAATCAATTTTTTGTTAATACGAGACCAGGAACAAAAACAATATCGGAATGTTTAAAAAATCGTATCGTGTATTTGCATTGGGAATTTGCAGTAAGCTACTGTACGGAGCATCGCTTCAACGCCAGCTTCCGAAATGGACAACATAGAAAATTTTAAAATCGAGAAATCATTCGAAGGTTTTTCTGTAATCGCTCGAGATATTTCGATAATCGAATGGTTGGATTATTTTCATTCAAAATATCCCCTCACTGCTTTTAACATCTTACACAAATACACGTACGACCAATAAACACGCATTGTATGTATACAAAAACACTCGGACAGATAAACATTCTTCAAAAACTACTTTTTTGGTGATATTATTTGACTTATATAAGTTGCTTCGTGTCAGAAAATATCTTAAAGGGAGATTTTGTTGCTGGACAATTATAGAAGCTTCATAGAGAATTATTATTACGCTAAAGAATATTTTGGCCGCACGTTTCCCGACGGTTTTTAATAGAAAGTTTGTTTTCAGTCCTATTTGTCTCACAGCTTTTTATATCGAAATTTCAGTACAGTAAATTGTATTGTATACATCTCTAAATTTCCTTTACGTATTTTTACACAGTTATTGTTTAAAACTCATTTTTTCCTTGGTTTTAATTAAAAATTTTTACTGGTACTATCTTGTGGACCCCCTCCCCCCATGAAGAGGGTAGGGCGTCAAGGGTCAAGTTAGTTTGTTTTCTGACTGGAATTTCCTATACTGTAGATATTATTACTTATCGTATATAAAAGTATTTTATTATAATTATTGACACTGACTACGAGAGACAGTAGTGAAGCAAAGGTCGGCTCATTGTAATAGATAGCTTTGTAGTAGTGTATACCTTGCTCAACGCATGGGTCTTTCACAGGATGTAGAGAGACATAAAGAGGGGGGAGGTAAAGTAAACTAGTAGTGAATACGCTGACATTTTTCTGAAATTTTTTGTGAGGTAAAACTCGATTCTTTGATTTTTTGGTAAAAGATTCCATGGGATTAAAGAAAACCAAAAACGGTAAGACAAATTCGTCCACCAAAAATTGAGAGGGAGCGGAAAAATTAACGGCCCTCACCTCCAAATATTGCTGTACCTACAAATTAGGTTGAGACCTTTATTCTACTATCACTCATGAGCAATTTAATATAAACAGAAATTTTTTATCGGTTCCCATTTATCAAATGAAGATATGGAATTTTCGATTTTCAAAAATTCATAGAAGGTGGCACAGCAAAATTAGTGGGCTGAGTTACAAACCAAATTGTAACTCATTTTAAGCTCCATGAGCTACATAATTTTAAAAAAATTGTGTGGCCAGTTTTTGAGCATTATTTTTTTTTTAATTTCCAAATTTATGAAAATATTTTTCAGGTCATAGTTTTTATATTTTAAAACATGTTTGTGCACAGTAACACTGTGTTTTCAAAAATTTATTTTGATCAGCCAACGGGTTTTTGAGTAATAAGGCATTAAAATCGCAATTTTCAAAAAATCGTAGCAGCCGCCATTTTGAGGCTAGAAAGTTCGGAAAAAATCAGATTTTTAAAAATTATATTGCCAAAAAATACACTTCTAACTTCCGCTTCCTGTTTCGGATTCTTTTTAAAAGCTTATTTTATGAATTTTTGAAACACTCCAACATTCCAAAGCTCATTGAAATCAGTCCATCCGTTCGGGAATTATAATGCACCAACCCCGAAGCAGACAAAACCAATAACATTCAAAATAGTAAAACCATTTAAATGATTTTCCCTAACCTTTGGAGATATCTCGAAATACTTCGATAATCGAATGGTTATTTTCATTCGAAATATCACATCGTATTATAGGATTTTGGAATCACCAATTATTAATTAGGTAAAAAATATTTCAAATATACATTAATTTTTTAATTTAAAATTTTTTAAATCCAGTAGTGATTTTTAAACTATTTAAATAAGGGTAATTACCTTACTTTTGCCCCTCCCTCCCGACACCCATACTGATCAGTGTGATAGTGGAATAAGATTCTAAGCTTAACGTTAATATGCAGTAATATTTAACTTTTTCTCTTTTTCCCACTTTCTGACTGACGACTTCTTTTCTGGTTTAAGGTGTTCTTTAATAACTATTCCACGGGCGTTCGTAAATTATGTTTAGAAAACCAGGAAACCCCTACATTAAAAATGGAAAAATAAAAACCTACAGGTACAAAAATTATTTTGGGTTCAATTTTGCTAAAATATTCGAAAAACCGGCGCGGCAATGGAGAAAAACCAGAAAATAAAACATTGTTGTTGGAATTTTGACGGAAAAGCACTTTTTGGGTCTCTAAAAACACAAAATGTAGTTGTTAGAATGTACATCTGTCTGTGTGAATGTTTTGTATGTATGCACGCACATTTTTAGAAACTTTCGGGATAACGTGTAGCACATCACCTTTTTCTCGAAATGTTTTGAATGTTTGAATTTTTTTAAGAGTTTTTGCTTATTCGTTACGATATAATTCTGAAATGAAAACTGTCATCTTAAACGTTTTGTATCTTCAATTATTTTTGTAAAATTAAATTTTACCTAATATTTCTGCAAACTTTAGTTTTTGCGCTTTTTCAAAAAAAAACATGTAATTTTAAGAAATGTTTTTCAACAGATTTGTATTCTTTCTTCCATCTGGAAAGTTTTTTTATTGTTTTCTCAATAATTTTAAATTGATTTCTATAAATATGTAGCATTTGGGGTTGTTTTGAAAGAGTTTCTTTGGTAATTTTCCACAAATGACTTTTTGCGCATACACATTGTCCAATTTTCCAGTTTTTTCAGATTTTTGCAGCGTTTCGGAACTTTTTTCTCCTGGTGCTATTTTTGCTAAAACCGTTTCATGTTTTTACTTCAAACTCTGGAACATTTATTTTACTTTCAGATTCTTTACCACTATACTTCACTGTTACCGCAAAAGAATTGTACCAAAACAAACTTTACTTTACTTCTTTATGGTTTTTGCATTTGCAACGTCCTGAATTTCGCCACAAAAATGTCCTAAATTAAGTAAAGAAAATATTCGCCCGTCAAACAATAAAGCTGCAGCGCCAATTTGTAGGTAGATAGTAAAAACAAGACGTTTTTATTCTCGTAGAAACAGCTGGAAACATTTGTCGGCGTCGGTGTTTAATTATTCCATTGACATGACAGTAAGCTGTTTATTTAAGCAAAGTGCCACTTGGGCGCACACTTTTAACATAAGCAAATTCTAAAATTATCCGGAAATAGATCATTCGACTTTGTAATACTTTTATAAATACGTAAATAATCAAAAAGTTAAACTGAGCATTGTTTTGAGTATTTTTAAGTTTAACTTACATTATTAAATGCAAAATATTTTTTGTATACAAGTGCGTCGTTGGAAAGCCACTTAGAACATTTATGTTCGTTTTTAACGCAGTAAACAATATACAGGGTAGCACAAATGTATGGCACCAAATGTTGTACCTTTGTTATACAAAATTTCGCATTTAAAACATTTTTTTAAATTTATCGTGACAGTAACAAGGTTGATTTACTGAATTTCTTAAAATAAATCGCAACTACTTGCGAGAAATGGAATTCGTTTCAGTTCGAATATAGTTTCGCTAATAAGCCGAATTTGTAAGCCTATTTACTTCACTTTTCGCAGGAAAAACTCCAAGGGAGATAAGTCTGGAGACCTGGACGGCTAATCAATTGATCCACCGTCAAAGAAAAGTGGTATTTAAAATCTTTCTCACCGCCTCCTGTACACAAGAGGCACTCTCTTGCTGGGTTTAAATTATTTAATTTTAAAATAAACCCATAATTCAATGAACAACGTCGTTTTTAAACACCGTTCAGCAGGATATGTAAAAAAATGCGCAATGCACTTAGCCTAAGCTTTCCTATACTTTAGATATTGTTACTCATCGTATTTACAAAACTACATTGGTATAACGTTATACCGCACTACGATTGTTCAGATCGCTCTACTCGTATTTGTGACTTGAACCCTCTCGCAAACACGCTGTTAAATAGTGTATACTTCACGTGGAGCATTAGGCGCCGCTGACAATAGCCGGCTTGGAAGCGGATACGGGCGCACGCTAGTTGTCTTATTGTTTTATGCAAAAGAAATCATTTTTTTGTTTTTTTGGAAAAAGATTCCTTGCAAAAAATAGGTAAAAACGCAAAAACGAGTTTGTTAACCAAAAATACCCCCCCCCTCCATAAATATAGCTGTACCTAAACATTAGGTTGTCAACCTTATTCTACTATCACTTCTGAGCAATTTAACTTTAACAAAAATAATTTATATTTCAAACTTCAAAAAGAGAAGGCGTCACAGACAAACTAGCGCGCTTGCACACGAATTAAATTCTAGCTCATCTGTATCTCTCTGAACCTTGAAAATTACAGAAAATTGTGTAGACTATTTTTCAGCAAAATTTCAAAGAAAATTGAAAAATATTTTAGTGTTTACAGTTTTCTGTTGTAACAAAAATTCTCCTACATAGTGACATTGTGTTCTTCTACGGCTACTATAATACCAAATTTCGTTCCTATCTGTCAACACGCTCTTAAGTAATAAGGTGTTAAAGGCAAAATTTTCAATTAATAGTAACGGCCGCCATTTTAAAGCTAAAAAATTCGCAAAAACGCGTTGAGTTTGCCCCTAGGTCTTCTATCAGATTCTGTTCGCAATTTAGAAAATTAGCCCACCAAGCGTATCGAACTCGGCGCATATGAGGCGTACACACATTTTTTGGGTTCTTGGAGATTCGAAACACGTATTTCCGTCAAAAACTCAAATTCAAAAATGTATATTGTTTTATATGCATCGAAACAGGCGCACCTATTTTTTCAAATTTTTTGAAAAACGTTTGCTACCTTTAATATATAGGACGAGAGGGGGGCGGAAGACAATTACTATCTCCAAATATCGCTTCGCCTGGAAACTAAGTTGTGAAACTTTTTCTACTATCACTCATGAGCAATCGTGTTTAAACATAAATATTTTGTCGTACCCCGTCCCGTGTATATTAAACAAGGAGGCATAAATTTTCGATATTCAAAAATTCATAGAAGGTGTCACAAAAAAATGAGCGGTCTGGGAGCCGAACGATAGTGTAGCTCTATAAGCACGCGAAGTTTTAAAAAATAGCGTGCCCGGGTTTTAACTCTTTCGCTGCGTCTGACCCGGATCCGGGTCAGGCGCGTCCTTTGCTCAGTGCGCCCGACCCGGATCCGTGTCAGACGCCGAAAAAAGTCTGTTAGGCCATAACTCCCAAACGGATGATCCGATTTTAATGAGCTTTCGAATGTAGGGATGTATCAAAATTTCATCGGGAAAACAAGCTTTACAAAAACTCCGTAAGCAGAACCAGAAATCTTGTAGAAGACTATAAAGCAAGTCCAACGCTTTTTTTTCCGAACTTTCTAGCTTTAAAATGGAGGCCGCTATAATTTTTTGAAAAATTTTACTTTCTCGAAAAGTTGACAGATCGGGTTTAAATTTTTTATCGCAATAGCCCGTATGAGATACAATGTTACTGTGCACAAAAATTTTCGAAACCTAAAAACTATGAAAAGAAAATATTTTCAAAAATTTTGGAAATTTGTAAAAAATATTGCTTAAAAACTGGTCAAATGATTTCTTTACGTTTTGTAAGCTTATAGAGCTGGAAATGAACTACAATTTGGTTTTGTCCCAACCCGCTAATTTGTATGTGACGCCTTCTATGAAGTTTTGAAAATTTATTCTTTAACGCCTATTTATTCAAAATCGAGTACTCAAATCGAGATGAAATTTGATACTGGAAATGCCCTAGGAGTACGCAATGTTACGGTAACTTTTGAAACTACTAAAACTGCAAATTAAAACAATTCAAAATTTTGACTTTTTCAAAACAGTATTGTTCAAAAACTGGCGACACATTTTTTTAAGCTGATAGATCCAGAAATGAGTTATAATTTACTTTGTGTCTAAGCTCACTAGTATGTCTGTGACGCCTTCTATCGTAAACACTGAAATATACTCTTGAAAACATGATAAGTAACTATTTCTAAAGTATAGTAAAGTCTAGGCGAAGTGTTTCGCTCATTTTTAAGAATGTTATAGTTTTTTATTTATCGTTATAGGAATAGTAACAAACTGGGCAAAAACTGGAGATCTAATTATTTCTATTTATTTTATACATGCGCGCATATTACAGTTTATACTTATTTGTCTACGATAAACAAAAAAATAACAATATTTAAGTTCACAATTAAGTAAACAATTACCATAAATTTTTTTCAATTTGCATAAAATATATTTATGTAAAAAGAGGCTGCTTGCGGTTAGCAACATATAGATTTGCCCCACCAGCATTTGCTGCTCGAGCCGGCCCTGTTCATAGCGCTGTCGTTTACAGATCATTACGTTTCGACATTTTTGACTGTGAATATAGCTTTTGCAAACATTGTTAACCTCCGGGAAAAGGATATTCCATCACGGTTCATTGACAATGAAAATTGCAGACTTTTTGTGGCAGCCGACTTCGACTTGCAGCGCTAAAATTAGATACTCCGTATTTAAATTATACGAATTTGTTAGAGAATTAAATGGACTATCTACAAAATAAGTTAGCGTTATTAATTTGTACTTACCCCAGATATATTTAACGAAAGTTGAAATATTCAGTAATTAGGAAATTGTTGTATTTCCGAAATAAGTGGGTTGCCCCTTACACAAGAAAATAATAATTTTAAGTATACTTTTAAAAATCTAAATATCTTCCTAAAAATTAAAAAAAAACAAATAATTTAAATCTTGATTAATAACGCAACTAATTTATTGCATTTCAGACGTGGCCCTTCAGTTTTCAACGAGGAGATTCTTCTGCGGATGTTGTAAACGACAGGGATTCATCTTGGGCCGACCTTCCCCATCAGCCTGTCGTCAGGGATAAGGACGTATCATATTACTACTAATTTGTAGCCTTACTTTTAATGCCTTGAGATTTATTTATCTATATTGTTAGGAATATTTATGTGTCCTCGTTTAACATAATTTTTGCAATGTGTTTCTCGTATCTTGTACCTATTTAGCTTTAGACATTTATAGTTTTTGACACATGACAATGATTTTGATGAAAATATAGTCATCATTCAGATTATCTCGTTTTAATATTTTCTCTATGTGCGTAAATATTTACTTTGGATAAGTAAGTAAAGTAAACGTAATGAAAAAGTTCTAAATTTCAAAAGTTTTCTTGCAGGAAATATTCATAATAATTAAAATAAATACTTAAGCTTTTCTTCCTTTGGAAAAACTAAAAATTGAAACAGGCACAAGTCAATAAAAGACTAAAATTGTTTATCAACAACGTATAAGTCGAAAAACATAGAATTACGCAGGTCAATATGCAATTCGAATTGCAATCTGGATAGATCTTTTTTTTTATTGTAAATAAAACAATTGTCAACTTTAACAGGTTTTCTAATTTTAACTTTATACGTAGCCTTTGTTAGCCTTCGACATGTTGAATAGATGATAGTATACAGAAAATGAAAAAATATTGATAAATCGTTATAGACTTCTTTATCTTCAAACATTTTATTATGGCTGAATATTTTTCTTTGAAACCCTAGGAGCAGGCGCAGAACTAAAAGACCTTTCAAATGAGGTGTCATTCGATCCCCTTTCCATTTAAAAAATTCATAAATGGCGTCCAGTCGCCATTTTGAATGATAGAAAATTTAACTGTGCGCTAAAAAATAGTATTAAATTTCCCATTACAGCACACCAAATTTTGTAATAAAATATTAAGTCGTTCAAAAGTTAGTTGAGAGGGGGGGGGGGGGGGGGTTACATTATAGACACAGTGTATGTAATAAATATTGTGACAAATTGCCTTAAATACCGTGAAATGCACAGTAAATTAGCACTTGGCGCCCCATACATACATTTTGTATATTAGATATACTCGTACATTCTTAGCCATATCCATTGATGTTTTCCTGATTATACGATCGTATGATTTAGTCTGTGTATAAAATCTTGCGGAATACCAAAAACATTTAGCCTAAATTATTCTTACATTTTCATTTTTATCACATTTTAACTTATCTATATTTATTTATTTTACTAGCTTAGTAAAGCTCAATGAAGATAGATAAATACGAAAAATTAAAAATTTTCCTTTCTAATGAACCTAAGCCAAAATAAATTTAGTTATAAAAAAATAGGCAAGTGTAGCTCTTACATCTCAATCAGTTCTATTCTCCTAGTAATTCAACGTATTTGATTCTGAAAGGACAAAGTGTACTAATCAGCAACAATGTTTACAAGTCAGTCGGTTACTGATTCGGCAACCGAAAACAAAAGTGGACTCCAACTCATCTTTAGTTTAGCTGTTATCTGCTAGCTCGCTAATCATATTAAAAACAACCTATAGATGATTTGTACATAATAGTATATTATGCAACAAGTTTTAAAAACTGCATTTAATCACGAGTTTTATTAGGCACGAGCGGAGCGTAGCGGAGCGAATGTTTATTAAAACGAGTATCTAGAAAAGTTTCTAAAACGAATTGCATACTATACTTTTTCTACGACCATCACAAAAATACTAAAACTTGGAAATTATTTTATTATCTTAAGCAATATTAATTATTCTGACAGATTGATGACAAGTGACGACTAACTTGATTTTCAGTTGATTTTCAATTGCTTTTTGCGATTAAAAACCTAGAGCTAACTTCAGCCCGTGACTAAAGCGCACAAAGTCACGGCTTGTCGAGGTGTGTTTAAAAGGTCACTTAGCGTCATGGAAACATATGCGATAAATGGCATTTTTTACACGTAAGTAGAAAAAATATTTTTTCTACTTCCGTGTTTAAAATGCCATTTTAGGCTAAGTGACTTTTTAAACACACCTCGACAAGCCGTGACTTTGTGCGCTTTAGTCACGGGCTGAAGTTAGCGTAGTAGAAAAAGTATAGTATGCAATTCGTTTTAGACACTTTTCTAGATACTCGTTTTAATAAACACTCGCTTCGCTCGTGCCTAATAAAAGTCGTGACTAAAATGCCGTTTCTAAAACTTGTTGCATAATATACTATTAAAACCGCAACCAAAGTTTAAAATACATTTAGTTTTAAAAACAGCAAAGTCTAACTCTTACATCTCAATCAGTTCTGTTGTCCTTGTAATTCAACGTGGTTGCTTGAGTTTAAAAGGTAAAGTGCACCAATCACGAAAATGTTCAATAACGGTCTTCTTCGTCGTCGATTCCTCATTACTGAGGAGTCGTCCAGGGGTGGACTGGGAAGGGACCAGGTGGGACTTGGCTGGTAGAAGCCCACATCTCTCCATAGATTGTTATGTCTCAAAAATGAATGGTATGTAAATTAACAAAAAAAAAATATTTTTTAATAGGTCAATATATTAAAAAACAAATTTGTTGGTTTTTTCAGCTTCTCTAAAATGCAATCAAAATCCGACCTTAATCTGTTTTTGATCATTTTTAATTTACGGAAGGTTCTCTCACAGGAAACTTCGGTGCAACTAAGATCTAATATGTATTCATAAGTTTTAAACAAATTTGTAAATGCTGCCGACTGCATATTACAGAAATACAAAAAACTCTAACAACAAGCCACGCATTTGTGACATTGTTTCTTACAGACTTCCTCGACTTCTTCTGCCGATTCTTCGCCAACTTTTTCACGAAATTGTTTCTCTGATGCTCAGTGGCGTAACGCAAACCGTAGGCCCCCCTGCAGTCTTTTTTAATAAGCCCCCACCTCCATCTCCAGTTTCGTTACAGGAACATTAACATTAACAAAAATAAGATATATCTACGTTTACCAGTCACATATTATTATTATTATAAATTTAAATTATAAACATTACTACAACTATAACACCCCAGCAGGTTTACCTTACTTTCGTTGCTGATAATCTTGTGGGATAAAAACACAATATTATCTATTGACAACCTTAGTTTTAAGAAAACGACTTGCATTCACATATTTTTTATGGCGAATTCCTTTATGATTTTGTACATGCTCAACCTTTTAGTATTTTCGACTTCACTTCTACTTCTATACCCAGAAACACTTGTGAAACTGCAAAAAGGATATAACTAGGTATATACTTAGGTATATCCTCTTTGTGAACTGTTAACTTTTAGCAGTATTTTAAGTGATTTGACCTTTTCCATTTTTTCCATACATTTTCTTGTTTAGTTCCATTCCTTGTTTTGTGTATTTTCTACGTAACCTAAAAGCATTAAAAGTTATTACATTTATAGTTATAGACCCTATCTATTGGTGCGCCGCCTGTTGGATTATCTTTGAGTTCAGCAGTAAGATGGTATCTGGCAACTCCTGGTGGTTACGTTTAGTGAAGTTTAAAATTTTGAACTGGCTGCACTGCATCTGTACATTACTTAGGGGCAGTTGTACAATCAACGGTTAACCACTAGTTCAAGTAAACGAGAGTTCAATAAAGACTGTGGTTCAGTCCTGAAAGCGTTGTACAAACGGAGTTCATGCTGTAGTCCCGTGAACGGCAGTTGGCAATAGTAAATTCTCTAACAGGGGCAGTTACATTTATATTTATTACTAGAAAATTGAACGCCATTATCTAAAGTTACTTTATTTATTTTAATACGGTTACTAGAAACCTCTCGGGTATTGTTCTGTGTACCAATTTTTGATTTTCGAGTAACGTCAGTACATCTAATTGTTGTTCACCACTAATTACTTTTAAAGGGCTTTTAATATTCGCGAGTTTCTAATGTAGTTATGTTAATGAAGTTCATTCATTCATTCACTCATTATTTTATTAAAACCAATTAAATATGTTTATATTGACAATAAAATTCCGCGAAAGAAACTCGCGAATGTTAATGACACACACTTCTAATAGATGACAGTTAATTGACCTCATTAGAAAGTTTAATTAGCGGCTAATGACCTCATTAACACTAGGAGTAAGGCACCGTTAATTGCTTTTTAATGAGGTAATTAACTTGTTAATGAGGTCATTAGCCGCTAATTAAACTTTTTAATGAGGTCAATTAACTTTCATCTATTAGAAGTGTGTGTCATTAACATTCGCGAGTTTCTTTCGCGGAATTTAATTTTCAATATAAACATATTTAATTGGTTTTAATAAAATAATAAAGGAATGAATGAATGAATGAACTTCATTAGCATAACTACATTAGAAACTCGCAAATATTAAAAACCCTTTAAAAGTAATTAGTGGTGAACAGCAATTACTGTACTGACGTAACTCGAAAAGCAAAATTTGTTATGTAGTAACCGTATTAAAATAAATAAAGTAACTTTAGATAATGGCGTTCAAGAAAATTTTTCTAGATATTACAGGAAAAAACAAAATACTAATCGAATAAGAAAGTTATAATTTTAACTACACGCATAAGGGGGATTTTGAAAAGAAAAATTTGTTTGTACAAATCAAATTTTCTGAAGAACTTTCCGAATTCGCTAATTACCGAAAGTTAGAAGTACATATAAAACATTGGAATATAATTTCCTAGACAACTAGCCTGTTTAAAAAATACTTTACTTAATGCATACTAAAATTAGTAAAAGTTAAGTGAAATTTGTTTTCCAGAATGCATATTTATAATTATATATAAATAACATTTTACCGCTAACTCTTCCATTTCGCAATTTTTAATAAAAATGTTTGGTTATGTCATACTAACCTTGGTTTAAACGGTCGATTTTGATGGTTCAGGTTCTGCGGTGGTTTAACTCAGGTTCAAGTTCTGAACTATGTTTGTACAACCAATATTATGGCGTTGAACTTGGTTCAGTTCTGAACCTGAGTTAAACTCGAATTGTACAACTGCCCCTTAAGCTGATTTCGACCGTTAGACGTCTTGTACACGCAGGTACAATGTTCAATGTACAATGTGTACAGGTTTAATGTTCTGTGTGTACACGTGCTTGGTGCTAGCAGTTTTTGGTTAATGCATCAATAAATATAAATAAGAGACAAAATATTACTTTGAATTAAGCGTTTCATAAAAGGTAATAATAGACAGTCTTATACGTGCAGTGCAATGCGTATGTGTCTGTTTTGGTTTTGTGTATAATTAACTAATTTATTGTTAGGTTTTTACAGGTACATCAAACGGTAAATTGCTCATAAATTCATCTAAAACTAGACAAGAATGGACATACATGAAGCCGTACACGATGCTATTACAGAAAATGAGTAAGTAAACATTTTTCACGTTGGATTGTTTTGTATTGTTTCTTGTTCCGGTTAATAATAAGTGTAAAACAGTAAAATCTAATGACTCTTTGTTTTTGCTTAAATTGCCGTCTTTGACGAGATAATTTTGAATAAAATACTGCGTTTGTCGCACAAAAAGTTTGAATTTTTTATTAAATATTTAACTATTAAAAAATTAATAGATTATTAATAAAATAAAACTCTTGGTAATTGTTTTACAATTACCAAGAGTTTTATTTTATTAATAATCTATTAATTTTTTAATAGTAAATATTTATTAATAATGTTTCACCAAGTGCCTACCACACAATCAATTCAAAATATTTAATTTTTTTGTGTGATCAAATTCCTACAACTAGGGCGTTACGGTTTGATGCTATTTCAAATTTACGATGAGGGTAACTGGAATTTACCGGCTTTGATGTTTTATAGATGTAGTAATACATTGAATTCAAAGCACCACATTAAAATAAATGTTAACCACTTTAAAAATTCAAATTTTGTGGATTGAAAAATACCGAATCTACGAAATAAAATGCGCGGAGAAAAATCCTGGAATAAACCCTTTGAACAAAAATCCTGCAAATAAAAACCGTGGAAAAACATCCTCGGAATAAAATCCTTGGATAAAAAAGATTTTTTTAAGAGCAATACTATTCGATTCGTCTGATTTTAAAACATCGATTTTATTATGTATAATGTATGTTTGAGTTTTTATTTAATAAATATGTTTGCCATTACTTAAAAACTTTTAGAGCTGACTTTTTATTGGTTATGTTTTATTTTATAATTTTAAAGTGCTGCGAAAATAAGTTAGGACAGATTTCTTGAAGTGGGGTAATTTACTGAATCTAGGAAAAAAGTCCCCTGGAAAAAAATCTTCTACAAAAAAGCTCCGGAAAAAAGTCCCTTAGAAAAAAAACTATCCAGAAAAAAGTCACTTGGCAAAAAAGTCACAGAAAAGAAGTCCCGGAATAAAAGTCTCAAGGGGAAAAAACTGAAAAACTAAAAAAAAAAGGCAAAACTCATGAAAACACAGAAATTTTTTCAATAAAAGAAGTTAAGATGAAATTGCATTTTTTTATAGAGTTTACATCGTCGGCAGTGAATTTATTAAACAGCTTATATTTTAATTATACCAGTAAATTCAGGGCTACTTGAATTGCTAGATTATTATTACTATTATTACAAATAATTTTAAAAAACTGATGCAGTTTCTGGGCATAAAAGCAAAATTACCGACTTCAGGTTTAATTGAAAAAGGGTTCTATCTTTGACTTTTGAAACGGAACACTGTATTTTTTAAGTTAATTCAATCGTATTTTTACTGCATTTTGTACATTTAATTTAATAATAAACAAAAAAATTCTATACAAAAGTCGCTACATTATTATATTTAAAAGCGATCTTTAAAGGGCTACCGTATATGAAAATCAGATAAAGTCGTTTATTTTAACCGACTCTTATACGGGGCTTCAATATCCAACACTATTTTTGGTGACTTTCTTCCTGGAGACTTTTTTCCCGGATACTTTTTCCCAAGGGACTTTTTTTCCGGGGACTATTTTTGCCATGAGACTTTTTTTCCGGGGACTTTTTATTTCGCCTACCTAATTTACTAAACAAAATATTACCGTTTACCGTTTAAGTGCATATTTAATTTCTAAATCCATCAAAACTAATTGTAAATGCTGCATGTTGGAAAAATCATCAAATACGTATTTATACGTAATAAAGGTACTCTAAATCAATAAACAGCAAAAAAAAGATAAGCAGCCTATATCAAACCCCGGAAAATGTTGGTAGAATGAGTCCTCGCTCATCACAGGTCACATAAATAAAACATTTTGTTGCGGAAATAAAATTTCAACAATGTATTACAACGAAATCTAAGAAAAACAGCCGAGGAAAAAAGCCAACTTTTAAAAAATAAGATCCGTTGTAAGTACTGTCTTTAAAGTGCAGTTCAAAGTCGCCTGATGGTTATTTATATTTTATTTTTTATAGTTCTTTGAACTGCACTTTGAAACCAGTACTTACAACGGATCTTATTTTTTAAAAGTTGGCTTTTTTTCAGTTCTTTTTCCGCGTTTTTTTTCTTCTTACTATTACAACGTGTACACATTGCGGCGTGCAAATCTCGTGTCTTATTACGCTGAGCTTCAGGCACGGCCATGCAAGTACAGGGTGGTCAATTTTCCATGCAGTATATGCGCAACTTTGTTCGCATTAGAGGTACAAAAAAATTGTTTGTGTCTTGTTAGTCCAATTTATTTTTTGCAAAATTCAATGGTGGAAATAAAAAAAAATGTTTAAACTACAGTTGAAAAGCCAAATTTTAATAATTTTGTTTAATTTTTTGCTTATGTAAATAGAGCCAAAACTAGTTTAAAACATTTTCGAAGACACAGTGTGTAAGTACCTTAGCATACCTACTACAGACAGCTATACTATTTTTGGTTTACTCAGGAAAAATGCTTACAAACGAAAACATAATTTGAGCAGGCAAAATGCAATTAAAATGTTCTAAAAGGATTTAAATTGCGCGCGCGCACATCAACCCACGCGCGCGCATTTATTTGCGTATGCAACCATATACAGAAAAGATCCTTTTGATTATTTTTGTGTGATATTGATACAAGGGTCATTATACAAGGTTGGGCAAAAGTACGGAACATTGCAAATACCTTTAATACAGCAACCGCGATTTTAACAAAATTTTCTACATGAAGGTTCCAATATACGGCGGATACAATGAAGGTATTAGCGGTATAAAAGGACTTTTGGTTTAGCGGGAAATGATATCAACTTTTTTATTTTAAATTTTAACCCTGTAAATTTTTTGATGAGTCAGCTCCATGTCAGATGATGATGATGATGATGATATCGATAGAACTCTATTTTGCGAATTCAGTGATATAAGGTTTCATGTCTTTTTAATCAATAATTCTAGAGATATTGAACAATAATGTTTCGTAATTGTTATCTAGTAGCTCATGAAAACAAAAGAATGTGAGAAGCCTAAACAGTTTTGTAAAGTTGTCAATTATGCTTGGTTCGTGCTGTGTTGTTTTGATGTTCGACGGATTGAGCAGTGTGGTTGCAGTAATCAATTAATTAACCAAATTAATTAAAACTGCCGAATTTAACATCAGAAATGGTTCAATTAACAGAAAGATTGCAGATTGTTAAATAAAGTACAAACTTCTTGCTGAGTTCCACGACGCTCAGCAAAACCAATCATAATCAAAATTTGAAATCGTTCTCTTTCTATTAACTGAATTATTTCTGATGTTAAATTTAGCAGTTTTAATTAATTCGATATAGCAAAAAATATACAGGGTGTTCCATTTAAAATAAAAAAGGTGATATCATTTCCGGCTAAATCGGAAGTCTTTTTAAACCGCCAATACCTTCATTGTACCCGCCGTATAGCGGGACCTTCATGTAAAAAATTTTGTAAAAATTGAGGTTGCCGTATTAAAGATATTTGCATAGTTTTGTAATTTTGCCCAACCCTGTATGTAATATTAGATTACATTTGCTTCCAATAGAAATTTAGCGAATAGTTATTTTGGTCGCTGGTCGAATATTGAATATTCGATCAGTCTCTTACAGTCCAAGAACGAATATTCGCTTTTTATTTAGTGAATTTAGACAAATGTTCGGCCTATCCAAACAATGGCCGAACATTTGCCCAATTATCCGACTCGTCGAATGTTCTGTGCAATTCAAACCTTTCTTTTTATCCTTTGTAGCATGGAAATGTTCTTGGATTTACTGAATCGACCTGCCATTGATCTAAACGTTAGAGATGATGACACAGATGAAACACCATTAGTTAGAAGCATTGGAGAAAGTAATTCTGCCATGGCAAAGTACCTAATTAAAGCAGGCTGTGATGTTAATTTGACAGACTCTTGGAAACAGAGTCCACTGGAACATGTTATAATCGCGAAGTAGGTACAGTGTATACGCTAAAGAATTTGACGAATTGGAATTGGTGTCTATGTTACTTTACTATGAAGCTGATGCAGCAAATGTCACAAGAACGTGCCGCAACACGCCTATTACGAGGGCATTTAAGTATTGTAATAAAGATGTAGCTGAAATTTTGCTCAACTATTGTGATGATTTTTTTTTTGAAAACAGATTATGGAGAGGAGGTTTTACGTTCTGCTATTGAACTGGAATCTCCTCTTGTGATTGGCCTTGTAGAAAGAGAAGCAGATGTGAATTGGCGTAATACAGATGGCCGTTGTTTACTATATTATGCAGAGTACAATCGTAATGAAACAACATTTAAATTTATTTGGTCATGAAATTCTTTTAAACACAGACGTTTATCCAATTTTGGTAAATTACTTAAAGCATCATCATACGTATACTTCAAATTCTGAATATTTTGAATGTCTTTATTTAATGTTAGAGTCTCCCATCGCATACCTCCTTATACAAGATTGTATAAACTATTATAAGCGCCACAGCTATACATTCGTGGGCGATGTATTCTACTACATGTTTGAAAAGCGAAATGTATTGCCAAACGACAGATTATCTCTAATTTATCTTTTTCTGGGTTTCGGGGTTGAAATAAAAATTGAAGATTTGCAATGTGCATACCGACGTTATGGATTCAACGCAGTATTCAAAACTTTACTTTATGCTGGAAATTTAAATTACTATGATTTTACGGAACAAATTAGACATTGCAAAAAATTAAAGGAAGATTATTATACAAAAGGATTTTCGTCGTTATCTCTTGAAAACAAGCAACATTTAATCAGTCAATATCCTAATTACGAACCAATTTTGGAAGCTTTGAATAAAGTACCTGCATTTCCATCGCTGCTTGAACTTAGTAGGAATGAAGCACAAAAATTCGTGCACGAAAATTTTGAAATTACCAAACTTTATGAATTTTATGATGCGGTAAATTGTTTAAAATTACCACAAGTTATGAAAGATGTAATATTACTTGAAAAACCAATTTATGCTAATTTAGTATCACATAAGAATTAAATCTGTATAAGCGATAGGTCTTGATTTTGTTCATTTTTAGAAATAATTAAAATGTAACTTTATATGCTAATGTAATAAATATTTAAAAAGTGTATACTTGATTTGGACTACTTAATTATTTGAAATAGCATTAATACTTTCAAGGTTTAAACGCAAAACAAAAGCAAACTTCTTGAGGTTTCTTAATGTGCAACTTCGTAGCAACTGCAAATTATTATTTACGTAGCAACTGCAAATTATTATTTAAATAATTTCGTTTGATTTTTAACCGACTTCAAAAAAAGGAGGATTATATAATTATTTTATTATTATTATTTTATTATATAATTAATTGTTTTATAATTTTGAAGTCGGTGCCAAGTAAAACATAAAAATTCGAATCTAATTTGTTATTGTAGCAAGGTATATAATTTTTATGTTTTACTTGGCACCGACTTCAAAATTATAAAACAATTAATAATTATATAATAAACAACAATTTCTTAATTACATTAAACTGAACAACAAATAAGTATTAAATTGTTGTATAAAAAACATTTATTTTTTGCTTTTTAGTTAACTTATGTTACTTTTGTGTTTTTTGAAGTCGTTTTTTTTTAAGTTAATTATTTTTAACATTATACCAGTGATGTAAGGAAGTATGGTGTTGCAACTCCTACCATTTGTCTATATAAAAAATTCATCCTAAAAGATTGACAATCTCGGGACTCTTTATTATAAGATTTGTGCATAGATGGCGCTCTTAAAAAGTTAAAACTTCAAATTTAAGGTATATTTCAAATTTGCTGCTGTTTAATAATTATTTCTATCACTACTTGACCATTTTTGCCCTATTTGCTAAGGTTTGCAACAACATTGAACAAACAAGTCGCCACAACAAGCTGGTTTTATAGTGCAAAAGCAAACTGTATTCATAACAGAAGTAGTCAGTAGAATAATAGAACTCGTTACTTACTACTACGAAATGTAAGCGTTCTTCTAGTTACTGCATAAACTTAACTTGGTACAAAGCATAATTTTAATGCAAACAATTTATTTACTGATTATATAATTGGCAATTATAGGTAAGCAAAATAGGTAAATACCTACACCTTGGGAACAGCAAATAATAATAAATCTTTGGTTTCGCCTTTTGATAAGCCGCGCAAACAACAGTATTTTGGCATTTTTGCCTACAATATTACCGTGGTAATAAATAAATAAAACACTTCTTACTTTTCAAATTTATTTTAAAATAAAATTGACATTTACCCTGAGATTGTCAAAGTTTGGAGATGAAAACAATTGAATAGAGTGCAAACACCAGTCTTCACTACATCACTATCTGATCTAATTTGGCTTCGATCCAATGCTCACGAATTCGGCGAAGCTAAAAACTAAAAAAAACTTGTTCATTTCAAGTATATAAAAAAATTTATTATTGTTACATAAAGTCAAAATAATAGGACATAAATAATTCTTACAATATTCCTTCTAAAAACGTAAGCTTAAGAATATGCTTCTATTAGAAAAATACTATTTTTTCCTTCGTTTCGACACTGGTGAAAACCTATTCTTTTTTAATTTTGTATACATGATGCATAAAATCCTATCATACCTGTTAAATTTTGCATTTCAACTGTGCTATTTTGGTGACCTTTTCTTTCAAAACTTGCTAGTTCAAGTTAATTTCATTAAAGAGATTTGTCTTATTCAAATTTCTTATCCTCCATTATAGTTGTGCCTGCAGAAAACATTACAAAAATAGTAGCATTAATCTAAGACCGCAGAAGTCAACGTTATGTCTCCAACCAGCTAAGAATTTCACTTTAATTTTTATTTTTACGTTTCTTTTTATTTTCAGTATAGAAAAATGTTGATTTTGAGAAAATGTAAGTACGTAATTTTGATGTTCTGACGAAAACACGCTTTGGACCTGCAGGAACTCAAGACAGTGTTTCTAAAAGGGGCTATCTGTGGGTGGGTGTGTGTGTGTGCGCTCCGTAACATCTAAACGGACTAGGTTCGAATTCGATAAACTTCGGAATTTGAGGGTACATCAGAAATCAAATAACCAGAGTAAATCCAACACATTTCTGAACTTTCTAGCTTCAAAATAACGGCGGCTACGATTTTTTTAAACTAAATTTTAACATTTCATTAAACGAGTTACCACATTGATATAAACTTATACATCATAAATAGCCCTAGGGCAACACAATGTTACTATGTGCTGTAATATAAAAATTTTGAAAATTATCAAAAACATATTGCGTAAAAACTGGCCACACAGTTTGTTTTTTTGATTCTGTAAGCTCATAGAGCTAGAAACGATTTGATTAGTGTTCCACGCTAATCAAAATTCCTGCCCCTTTATTTAATAAATTGTAACGATAAAATATTTCTGTTTAAGCTAAATTACTCATGCGAGTGATGGAATAAGATTCGAAACTTAATTTCTAGAGATACAGCAATGTTTAATGGGGATAATTTGCCCCACCACCCAACTTTTGCTAGACGACTTTTTCATCCTGTAGTCTCTGGTTTTTTAATGCCTAGAAACCTTATTTCCAAAACTCAGGATATCGGTTTTTCTTCTAACAAAAACTTTGGTTAGCTACAATATTGCATGTAACTGACCGTGACAGCGGCTCTGACGTCTCCGTAAACTCCCGCTACAGTGGTAAAAGTGGTGCGCAGATGCGTCGTTTTGAAGTTCTTGGAGGGGGGACATTTGTAAGTTCTCCTCCGCCCCTTAGTATTTATAATAAAACACAAAATAATACATAATTTTATATGAAATATATGTATCTAGTCTAGTGCCCTCCCCCGTTTTTTTTTATCCTAACGACGCCCCTGGTGGTGTGATGATACCATCAGAGAGACATTTTAAGAGGCGAGCCGCTACTTGCAAATTTTTAAAGTATCTTTCGTTCCACCAACATAAATATGGGTAATAAGTATTTATCAAATAAAATTCCAATTGTAGATGTAAGAAAGCAAAATAGCGTAGCCAACCAGCCACCAAGAGTTACAGATATTTAACAAGCCATGCTGGGCTCACATGCCAGCAAGCACCCGTCAGCTATTATGCCACCCTCTACCAGCACGACAGCTAGGGATGACTAGCAAAACAGCCCGGGCCAGCTAGCAAGTTAATAATAATAGATTTATCCACTCAAAAGGCACGTCAGTACCAGGAATTTTTAGCAAGCCAGCTCTGGGCCACCAGCCTGGCAAGTAAGAATTATTAGCAAAAACGCTTGTGCCAGAGCCAACCAATAAGCCAGACGAGTCAGTGTGTAACAAAAACAGCTGGCGTGCCCAGGCCGGCCAATCAAATAGCCTACTGGCCCCAAGTCCAGCGACATACCATGGGTTTTGCCATAAGGCATGCTGTCGAATAGGGGTTTTAAGAATTTTTCAGTGGCTGTGTACTGACCGGGCGGTCTGGGGGGTACGCAGTACGAAATACCCTCCAGTTCAACAAAGGATCCGGGAAATATTGAAAAATTTGATGCAAAATACACAATTTTATGCACCAAATTGATGCCAATTCTTGTTTGGATAAGAAACATTCATATTTGCTGTTACTTTTTTATTATACTTTTCAATACTAGGTACAAAAAGCTGAAATCAAATTACCCGATCCTCCAGGTTGCAGGTTGAGGCGATAGTCAGCAACCTACTCCTGTAAAAAGCATATGCATTACGAATGGCTATTTCAAACACTAACAAATCCACAAGTTTACTCAGATTATGCCAACACGTAAACTAAAATCCATATCCGACTGTTATTGTGCTGGCTGGTGCACACTGACTTATTGCTCGTCTTACCAAGATGCGTTGCTAGCTGGTTTCCTGACTGGCACGAGACAAACGGCTGTTATTAATTTTCTGGTAGCATTTTATTGATCGAATTATTAATTTCTAATCATTTACTAACGATGTATTCCTAATAACAATTTTACAGATCTCTGAATTTTTTTAATATCTGAGTTAAGAAAATAATTTCAAAAAATTATTATTTTCATGAATACTGAAAACAATTATCTACCACAACATAATTTTATTATTTACATAAAAAATACAAATTTTAACTTTGTATCAGTTCAAAACATTTCGTTTCTTTGCTTACCATACAAACGTCATCTTAATGTCCTTTTAGTACTTAATAAGGAACTCTTAGTACATACCTTGCCCATGTTTAAAAGCACACAACTCGCAAAGAAATACAACTTTAATTAATATCTAATTTAAAAAGATAAAATGAAAAAGGTTACACGAACTCAAAACCAATAATGGTGGTAGTAGTACAATGTGAAGTTACAACAAAATGTTTTCTTTAATCTAAATACACAATTTAATTTATTGAAACTACAATCAAATTTATATATTATATTTACAGTAAAATTAAACTGCCTTCAACTCTTTTAAAACATTTTATATTAATAAAAATTGAAAATGAGAAATAATTCATTTGATATTTTTAAAACCATCAATTTTCCACTTTTTTTTTTTCATACAACTCACAGATTATTTTAGCACCTACTATATTATACAACATCATTGTATTGCACATGGCCATCAAACCAAAATGACTCTTTACCATCAAACAATCAGTTCACTTTGATGACCAATTTCAAACCGGTATTTGTCTTGAATTAAATTTACAACGAGTAAAAATGGGTAATAGAACACAACCTCTACTGGTCACAAGCACACCGCCCGCCATTATGGGCCGTTGCATCCCAATCCTGTAAAAACAGCAAAAATGCTTTTGTTGAACTTGAAAATTGAATTATAACACAGCTCACTTCCTCATCTACATCTAAATTAAACATTTTTTTTTATTGCAGATACAATATATAAAAACTAAAATTAAAACTATAGTGGAAAATTAAAACAAAAACAATAAGCAAGTGAATGAAATAAAACTACAATGTAATAAAATAATGTCAGACTTTTCATCATGAAATTTTTTTCGATGATTAGCAACATTCAATTTAAAAGAACGTAACATAAATCATACAACATAGATTTGCAGGTGTTAGCTAAATTTAGGTGTTCATGGAAAATGCGTATCTGTATATATAAATAATGATGTTCATTCATCGAATACCAGATACCTTTTCCTTCTCAATGCCTTCTACCAATACAAAATTAGTTTTTAAATTTGAAATTTTTAAAACATAAAAGGCACCTGGTAATAATTGTTACTGTTACTGTAGGGTACTATTGATTATGTTAATATTATAAAAGAAATTGAATAAAATGTATGAACTTATGGTGTCTAAATTCTGAATTGTGTTTATATTAATTTGTACCATAAACCTAGAAAATCTAGGGGCCCAATTGTTTGTATAAAATCACTTATTTTCCACATTATAACTGCTGAAATTACTCTGACATTCATTACTTGTCCAATGTTCAATTAATATAGATGATTCAGACTTTAGCGAAGCCTCTACGTTCAATAAAAGGTGATGTCGGAGCTGCTTCTTTATTGCCTGCATGCTCTGAAAACAAAATAAACATTAATTTCTAAATTTCCTGAGCCACCATCAGTGATAGGCAAGGTGTGGATTTATATGCACAAAAATACATTAAAATATGCGCATACATATGCACCAAATATAAAAAAATATGCACCATTGTATGCACAATATGCAAGCATTATATACAAAACTTGCAACTGAAATCAGCAAACAAAAGATATTTTAAATTTTCTTCCACTCAAAAATACCTAGTAACAGCACGCACTAGCTAAATAAAGATTTATTTATTTATTTGATATCAAAAACTCATTTATTGATGTCAAAAATTCTTTTATTGATATCTGAAAATAATTTATTTATACACCGTGTCTATAAAGTAAACCCCCCTCCCCCAACTAACTTTTGAACGACTTGATATTTTTCCACAAAATTTGGTGTGCTGTAATGGGAAATTAAATACTATTTTCAGCCTATATTAAAATTTTGTATCATCCAAAATGGCGACTGGGCGCCATTTTGAATTTTTTTTTAAATTAGAAAGGGGGTCGAGTGATACCTCATTGGAAAGGTCTTTTAGTTCTGCATCTGATCCTAGAGTTTCAAAGAAAAATATTCAGGCATGACAAAATGACAATGTTTGAAGCTAAAGAGGTATATTTTAAAAAACTAAGAATTAAAGCTTAAATTAAGTGTTCGAAATGTTTACCATTCACTTCTTGGCACATTGAAAGTCGGTTATGAAATTCCTGCCTTACATTTTCATAAGTTTCTGGAGTGATATTTCTGCAAACTTCTGTAATGCGTTGCTCCAGTTCTTTAATTGTTTCTGGATGGGTTCTGTACACTTTCGATTTCTGATATCCCCATAGAAAAAAAACTAAGGGGGTTAAATCTGGAAAGCGAGCCGGCTATTCTACAGGCCCCCGCCTACCAATCCATCTTAAAGGAAAATGTCCGTTGAGAAAGACAGAAACGGGTCTATAATAATGAGGCGGCGCACCGTCTTGTTGAAACATAACGTCTTCAACATTATTTCCAGCCACCTGAGATATTTCTGGGAAAATTTTGTCTTACAAATGAAAAAGTGGACTAAAAACAAAAGAATTTTAACTTGAGCGAGTCTATTTGTTTAAAATCCGCCATTTTGTTATGGCTGAATATTTTTCATTGAAACTCTAGGATCAGACGCAGAATTAAAAGACCTTTCAAATGAGGTGTCACTCGACCCCCTTTCTATTTAAAAAAAAATTTCAAAATGGCGCCCAGTCGCCATTTTGAATTATACAAAATTTAATTTTTGGCCAAAAAATAGTATTTAATTTCCCATTAAAGCACAACAAATATTGTGGTAAAATATCAACTTGTTTAAAAGTTAGTTGGGGGGGGGGGTTACTTTATGGACAGACGGTAGAGTTTACGAATGATGTTTTCGCTTTTGTGTTGCTTTAAATCGCCTAGAAGACATCTAGAAATCATTTTTTGACGTTATAAAACGGATTTTTGACGTCAATAAACGAATTTCCGTCAATAAACAAAATTCTTACGTCAAAAATTTTGAGGTCCGAAATTCAATTTAAGACTAAAATTTGTTTTCTTGTTTGTTTGCTTTATGGTCTCTATTAATATTTCTCACAAATTTTCGCACATTTTCTTTATTAAAGTTTCATAACAATACATTTACAGATTCCGGGTGGTCCAGTTGTAGAGGATCAGGCTCACAACGCGTGAGTTCTCGGTTCGAATCCTGGGAGAGCTCGGTAACCATTCGACGTTGGGTTACAATTAAGGCGCTTGCCTAGATTAGTGACTGACCAGGTCAAGTAACAAAGTCATAAAACATACAAAAAACACATGTGTGTGAATGACATTGAATGAATGTGCATGAAGAGTGGCATAAGCTTCAGGAGCGTAGCGGTTTAAAAGCTAAAGGCCCCACTACCTCCTATTACACAAGCGAAGAGCCTACCCGGAGTGAAAGACCTCGACACCTTCGGGTAAAAGAGGTGAAAGATTAAACAAACAATACATTTACTACAAACGGATTTACTGAAACAGAAAGACGTCATCATCAAAATTAAAACGAAAATATAACCATCCCAAGTAAAAACTCCGAATTCCAAGTTTCATACAGAATTTTAAAAAACGCAAGAAATGTCTCTTTAGGAACATTTTATTATTCAAATAAAAGTCATTTACCTGTAAAGATTGGCCCGCGATTAATTTCAATGCAGATATAAGCTCTTCTTGAAACTTATCAGGCCAAAGGGTACGTGTTACAAGGCCTAGACGTAGTGCTTCTGCTGCTGTTAATTTTCTTGATGCAAAGAACAATTCACTTGCCTGAAAATTTAAAATATGTAATCGTATAATAATGGCATTACAATTAATTTTTCGAGCAGAAATTTACCAATGCGTTATGCATGACGTGTGGCAGGGTAAGTAGCACTCCTCCTTCCGCAGCACAACCGAGTCGAGCATACGGTGTACTAAATGTAGCCGTATCGCTCGCCAGAACCATATCAAACAGTGGCAGCATCGTAACTCCTAAACCTATTGTATTTCCATGAACTCCTGCTACAAGAAGCTTGGAGAATTTCGAGAGGGCCATTAAAAATCCCCTGTAAAAACAAAACAACAATAGTGCAAAATACAGACGCAGTGAGAACCCAAAAAAATACAGAAGTGGTGAGATACAATTTTTTACCTTACAGATACAGCAAATTTCTCAGCAATGCTTTGGCGTGTGTTCTTATTATCAGACGCAAGCTCCTTGTAGTCGATTCCTTGACAGAACGAATTTCCTGATGATGATATGACAACCACTCGGCAAGAGTCATCTTTTTGAAGAACATTTAACACCTCAGCCAACTCTGCTAATACCTGCAACGTAGTAATAAAAAAAAATACATATAAAAAAAGCTATAAAAATTTAATCAAGATAAACAAAGTTTGAATTCTTGAACCTTAGGCAAACTTGGGCCATCTAGCTTGCCAGACCTATCGCTAAAATTTTTCGGGTTTGGCGGGGCGCAATGATCATTTAATGATTTAACTGATTTAATAAAAAAAGCTACTGAACATATTCTAAACTACTGACTGAACTTTGGCCATTAAGCTCGCCTTATCCCTTATCTCTAAACTTTTTCGCGTTTGCAATGATCATTTAACTTAAAAAAATCCTAGTGAACAGATTTCAAATATTTTAAGCTATAGAGTGCTTTGGCCACCTAGCTCGCCAGACCTTATCTCCTAACTTCTCCGAGTTTGGCGTGACGCAATGATCATTTAATAACGTAACCGATTAAAAAAATCCTAGTGAAATACTTTAAACTACCGAGCACTTTGGCCATCTAGCTCCTCAGACCTTATCTCCACGAATTTCACGTTTAGAATGATGCAATGATGTACCTAATGTGATAAAATCTAGTGAATATATTTTAAATATTTAAACAACTTAAAAAGAATACGAACAATAAGTACTTAAATACTATTTGTCTGAGCTAATTATGGCCATCTAGCGCCCAGACCATATCCCTATACACTTCCTTGCATTTTGAAATTGTTTGATAGTATTATATAGTTTCGTTATGCTTCAATAACAAATATAAGGTTCGGCAAACATGAGGGCAATGACATACATCGCACACAAGCAAAAAAACTACAAAAGACTCACCTGAACAGACAACGTCGTTTGCCCATTTGTAGATGTTGACGCTAAAATAATCTGAGTAAGGTTATCAAACTTCCTAACACTAAACGTCTCGAATTCTGAATATTTTGGATCATCTGGAGGTAGCTTATTGAAATTCTTAGTCATTTCCTCATTGAGAAGCTGTTTGTCAACTACCCCAATTGATCCCTTAGGTGATTTTTCGTGATTAAGTTTCGCCTTTTTCTTCTGTGGTTCCCCTTTATTTTTCTTCTCGGCAATTTTCTCAGAGATCATTTGATTCTCATCATCATCATCATCATCTTCATCATCCTCATCGCTCTCGTCGCTTGAGAATGAGCTGCTCGAATGTCTTCTAATAATTCTCGACACCTCTCCATGTTGGGCGTAAGCAAATCCTGGAGAAGCTGGCGGACTATGAACGGATCCACTCATGGAATCTTTAGATTTTTTCCTATGCAAAACAGTCGCTGCTAAATCCTTTACGGGTGACGATTTAGGCGTACCACCTTCCTTCTTCCTCAGGGATATCGGCGAATCTTTCGTACTATTTATTTGTAGATCGTTTTTGATTTCATTTGTTTTGTTTTGAAGTTCCCGTTGAGCCCGATCAAGGGATATAAGCGTTTTCATCTTTTTTTTCCTCTTCATATTTTGTATCTCTTCCGTATTCTTAACGGAATACAATAAATTCACTGCACCTTCATCCATTAAAAGTCTATCAACTTCGGTGAGTCGTTTTGGACGCTTCTTTTTCACCAAGGTTTTCTTTATTTTTTTCAGAATTGGTTTTTCACTGCTGAGTTTAAGTACCGTGACTGATCTACCCAGTTTCGCTTTCGGAGTAGAGATTTCTGATTTTTCTGTGCTCTTGAGTGGCAATTTTTCATTGCTCGGTTTCAAAACGGCCACGGGTTTCGCTTTCTTTTCAGGCAGTTTTGGAGATGCCGCAGATTTTTCGGGGGACTCCGTAAGTTTAGGGGATTTTATGGAGAGTTTAGATACAGGAGTAGCCTCATCTGGATCCCATATTTTCTTCCTTTTGACGATTCGAGAGCTCTTGCTGATGTACGTGTTCGGTGAAAGATTTTTTTTAGGTTGACTTGGTATTTGAGCTTCTGTAGGTGTTGATGGTCGCCTTTTTTCTTGTATCGGCTGTTTCTTCTCTTGTTCCACCGGTTTCTTGTCTTGGACTGTATGCGTTTTTTCTTGAACAATTTTTTTCTCTTGCGCAAGAACCTTGTCTTTTATTTCTTCAACTAATGGTTTTTTACCGGATAAAGTTGTCTTCTGGACAACCGGTGTCTTCTGGACAACCGGTGTCTTCTGGGCTACAGGTGTCTTCTCAGGTTGCTTTTGTACAGCCGGAGATGACGGTTTTTGTGACGACTTCTGCAATGTAGGAGCAATAG
Organism: Ctenicera cuprea; assembly: GCA_958336395.1. Taxonomy (NCBI): domain Eukaryota; kingdom Metazoa; phylum Arthropoda; class Insecta; order Coleoptera; family Elateridae; genus Ctenicera; species Ctenicera cuprea. The sequence goes on from OY284495.1 coordinate 2,981,507, forward strand.
ATGACTTTGATGTGACCGTTGTAGATTTTTGGACGGTTGGAGTGCTTGATGATTTTGGGGTTGAAGATGATTTCTGTGCATTAAGAACTGGAGGCTGCTTATGGACACTAGAAGATGAAGACGGTTTGAGGGGAGTAAGAACAGGAGGTTGCTTTTGGACCGAGGTAGATTTCTCTTCAGGCTTTTTCGGAGTGGACGAAGGAGCCGATTTGAGTTCTTCAACATATGGTTTTCTTTTTCTTGTGTAAGTTTTCACAACAGTGTTGGAAGAAAATCTTGGTTCTATATTCAAGTCCTCTTTTTCTTCTTCCACACCTTCCTTTAACGGTTCTTCTTTAGCTTCCTTTAGATCTTGTGGAGGTTCCTTATTGACACTTGGTGGAGGTTCCTTATTGACATTTGGTAAGAGCTCCTTACTGGCATTTGGTGGAGGGTTGGAACTATATTTATTAGGTGAACTCTTAAAACTCCCTCTCGACTGTTTAGGAAGCTCTTTTAGTTGTTTAAGGGCTATTTCTCTTTCCCACGCTGAAGAACGTTTTGCTTCTGTTTTACTTTGGGCTGCAGAAGTAGCGGCGTCGCTTTTCATTGTAATATTCCAATCCGGAACATCATCGCCTTCTAGGAGTGCAATCAGATCAGAATTATCGATAATTTTCTCAGACGTGGGTAAAATTTTTGCAGGATTATCTATGGTCTTATTAGAAATTGTTTTCGAGGAGGGTATTGAAGCTGGAGCTTGCAATTTTGAACTTTCAACAACTTTAACAGTCGCAACAGTAATTTCAGTTTTTGAAGAAACTTTGGAGCTTGATTTACTACCCTCATCTGAACCTTTTTTATTAGAACTTGTTGACGAGCTTGAAGTAGATGCCGTAGATTTAGTTGCACTTTTACTAGTCTTATTGGATGGTACTAATTTTTTTGCCAGTCTTTGAGTGAGTTTTTTTGCGAAGAAGACGTCACCACCTGCTGGTGGTTCCGCTGCCGACTGTCTTAAACGCGAGCGCTCCATTATTTCCTCTGCTATTTCTTGTTTTGATACAATTTGACTTGTTAGATTTCGGTACGGTATCTTAACCCCGAGTCTTGGTTTTAGCAACACTCGTCCATTTCGAACAGGATCTACTAATGGGTTATCAATACTTCGACCTAAAACATGGCACGGTATATTTGGAGGTTCTTTTTCTGACCTTGCATTTTCTTCTAAATCTTCTAATTCTTCCATTATTTCTTCTTCCTCGTTAAACTTTTCACTTTCCATAACATTCACTTCAATTGATTCTGGATGATCATACTCTTCGGCTTCCATTAGAATTACATGGTCTTCTGGTAAAATAACGACTTGTTCCTCTGACTGTTCCGTTAATTGATTTATGGTTACAACATCTTCATTTAACATTTCCACATTACTGAATGTTACTTCCGTTACGGTATCTGAAGGTAAGGTAATGATTGTACCATCTGGATGTTGGACTTCACTAGCAATGGTAACAATATCTCCCAATGTTTCCGAATTGAAACTAGAATCTTGATCCGATTTAATCACGGTTTGGGTTTCATATAAACCGTCCTGTAATCTTATTTCTTCTTTTGTTATTCCATGCAGGCCATTCATTGAAATACCATCAGTTTGATTGTCATTTAAAATTACACCATATTCAACATTGCTCAGACTTGCTTCCTCAACAGAATTTGAATCTTCAATGGTACTGTTACCTTCTACTTGTGCATCGTCAGGGAAATCAATGTCGTTTTCTACTAAAATATGAGTCTCTACTTCGTTATCAATTTGACGTTCATCCGGTGTTATTATTTGAGCGACCGCATTTTCTGCTTCCGTGACACTTTCTTCCGATGGATTTTGAACCTCGGATGTATTTTCTACTAGATATTCCTGTTCTGTTAGCTGACATTCACTTGGAACTGTGGTAGTTTCGGGAAGTTCTTCCATATCGCCCTTGATCTTGATGTTTTCCAAATCAACACTTTTAGTTTCGGATTCCTTTTCTACTAATTCTGACGGTTGAGGGTTTTCTAATATTTCTGAGCTTTGGATTTCGGATAATTCTGCTACTTCAACATCTGATGATTTTGATGGATCTGTTAGCTCTGAGATTTCTGAGTTTGTTATTTCCACATGTGAAGCTTCTAATGTTTCTGTTAATTCCGTATTCGGCGTTTCTGTTAATTCTATAGTCGGTGTTTCGGTTGAGACTATTAGTTCCGTACTCGGTATTTCTGTGTTTTCTATGGGATTCGTATTTTCGGTTACCGTGTTTTCTATTAATTCCACGGTGTCTGCTACTTCTGTCGTATTTTCAATTAATTCCACCGTTTCTGGCACTTCTGTTGTGTTTTGTATTAATTCTTCCTTTGCTACTTCTTGGATCAATTCGGCGTTTGTTTCATTTGATGCCTCAGTGAGAATATGAGGGTTGTCAAGAGAAGGCATGTCTTCACCGTGGCTGCTTTTTCTTTCCACATTAAATTTTATTTCTGATGCCTCGGTTTCATCCTTCTGTAGGCGTGCTTTTTCGGAGTCGTCATTTAGCACCGATTCTTCAGGAACAGTTGCTTCTTGGGTCGCAGTATCCATTTTAATGCTGTAAAAATTACTTATTTTAGTTTTGTATTAATACTGACAAAATTCAAACAGATCGAGTGGTTAGCTTATAAAAAATAAATCCATAAAAATCAAAAAAATTTCAAAAATGCATAGAAGACGTCACAGAGAAATTGAAAAACCTAAATGATAGTCCATTTCAAGCTCTTTTAGCTCACAAAATTTCAAATAAATCTAGTGGTCACATTTTTTAAATTAATTTTTGAAATTCTCCAATTTCAAAAATTTATAAAGGGCGTCACACACAAATTGCAGGATGGGGGAAACAACTAAATCATAGTCAATCCTTACTTCTATTATCTGACAAAATTACAAACAAATCGTACAGTCAGTTTGCAAAAAACTTTTCAATTAAAAAATCGAGTGATTTTTGAGAAATACATTTTAAATTTTTTTATATTTTGAACTTAATAAAAATCTTCCGGTACTAATTTTTTAGAAATAAATGTTTGAATATTTTCAATTTCTAAAATTTATAGAGAGCGTCACAAAGACATTAGAGGGTTGGGGGCAAACACTGATAGCCAATGCTTGGCTCTATTAATAGCGTAAAAAATTTAAAAAAAATCGTCAAATGTATTTGTTGGAAATAATTATTTAAAAATTTTCAAAATTTTAAACACATAAAATTCCTGCAGTATTCATAAAATTTGCAGAAGATGTCAAAACAAAATTACAGGATTGGGACAAAACTAAATGATAGCCAGTCCCATACGTTTATTAGCTTACAAAATTTAAAATAAATAGAAAGTTCTGTTTTTGAAATTTCTATCAGTGATGAAACTTAAAACTTCATCAAACCTCCCGGAATCCAAACTAGAAGATTTACTAAAAATATTTTCTTCCATTCAATATGGAAAGTTATTCTGGTCGAGTGAAATAATGGGTGTAATGTACCTCATATAAACAAAGTCTGTAGGATATCCCATTACTGCCTTGCAATTTGTTTATCTTTTATTATCTAATAAGCATTAGTTTGTTTATTTACTATTGTTTTTATCAGAAAAGGAGCTATCAAACAATCAAGTGAAACTTAAGTCAAAGTGCAAGGTGAATATTATTATGTATTGCAAATATTTTACAGACATGAATCAACAAATAAAAACCACATTAAAGATATTTGATAAGTGGAATTAAATTCGACACCAAACTTTTATAAGAGATGTTTTTAAATTAAGTTATAAAATTACTCTATACTTTCAATATTCAAACAACTTAGTAGATGCAAATTTGACATTATTTGTACAGAATGTTTCAAATAAATATTATACCGGACAAGAGAACCACAGTATAAAATTATTTTCAATTATACAAGAGCCACATACAAACTAATGTTATTTTTAATAGAACACCCTGTATATAGTTGCATATTCGGCTTTCAATTGCCTTTCTGAATTTGTTTTGTTTTTGAAATTCCGTTGCAGTGTTGCCAAATTGTTAAACTCGTTTTGAGAAATTTGATATTTACAGACGTCACTAAATAAAATGCGATTGGGCCATAGTTTTTGATAGGAGTAAACTGCGATACTTATCTAATTTTTTTTTAAAAGAAATAGTCATTCAGATTTGTTGGTCAACGTAGCTTGAATTTCCAGATAAGTGGATCGATAGAGGCGAGCCAATTCGTTGGCCACCTAGGTCTCCAGACCTAACACAATTAGATTTCTTTAGGTGGGTTATGTAAAAAAAAAAGGTTTGACAAAGTCCGCCAACTACAAGCGAAGGTATGAAGGAAAAAATTAGAAAATGCCTTTTAATGAACGTCTTTTATGAGCCTCCTAAGATTGCGTGTACAAGAAAATGGCGGATATATTGAGCACGTTATAAAATAGCTTCTTCACAAAACATTTATTGGTTTTAACGTTTTATTTCAAATATATTTCGTATGTACATGTTCATAGCTTTCTGGTTCTTGCAAAAGCAAAAAATGGGCAAAGCACTTCGCTTGGACTATGCTATGCATACTTTTACTTTTCCTATGTACAAAATTTGTATGTACATTGCACAACATTGTAGCCCCACACAAATGGAACACGTCGTGTCGTATCAATATCGGTTGTGCAACGAAAGACAACGAGCTAAGCTATAGCTACCACCTGACTGAAGACTGTTTGATTCGAGGTTTGGTTAAACGCTTTAAAATACTAGACGTAAACATACAGTGAGGACCCAAAATGTCCCCCCACCACTACTAACTTTTTAAATCTAGATGCGAGACTACAAAATTTAGGTTATTGGAGCACAAATACTATTTTGTAAAAAACAAATGCCGACTTAAATTTACAAAATGGCGACATGGAGCCGCAATTTTGAAAACAAATATTGCATGTCAAGTGGCCCCTCATTCGAAAGATCTTTTTGAGTGGAGTATAATCCTAGATTTTGAACAAATTTTATAGATTTAAAAACAAATGACAACATTCGAGCATTCCCTAATATTTAATAATAACCCAAATTTTGTAGCTTCACATCATGCCGTTCAAAAGTTAGTAGGGGAGAAGGTTTCATTTTACAACCTAACTGTATAAATGAAGCACCAGAACCTGTTGCCTAAAAACAGAAACTACAAGGAAGATATCAAGTTTGCTGACTGATGTGTCCAGAACATGCGAAAAGTGTGTGTAAAAATTGCTACGAAAAGGATATGTGGTACAGTGACCAGAAAGATTTATTTAAAAATTATCAAATTATTATTTAGATGTTTTATATTGTTAATGTGGTGCAAAATAATACCAAAATTACAGTTTAACAAATCTGGTTTGAATGTAATACTGTTATTGTCCTTTTCTGTTACAGACGTCTGTTAAATTTGTTCATTTTTCCTCAAACCATTCGGCAAACCCCAAAAAATACTTTTTTCTTCAATGCTTTTCTTAATGTTAAAACTTTCTAAGGGTGCAAATCCTTCCATAACTGAACAAGGCTCAACAAGCCTAATGCATTCCCTGCATTTCACTAATGAAACTCACGGCATACTTTCTCGAAGCATCCTGTATACAAAACAACTTTAAACTCGTGCCTACATTATTTATGAAATTTCACGTTAAAGCGTGGTTATTGCTGTTGCAATATCTTGTGTTTTCACTATTTTGTAACATGATTATTCATAAAAACATCTTTAAAATTTCTTCTTTATCGAAAAATGCAAAATAATACAAAAACATCATAAAACTTACCAACGCTGGTTGGCGAGCTTCACAATTATGTAAATACGCACAGAATTTTGCACTTAATCAAAGCACTTTTAATTACGATAAGTTTCTCACTTAAAAATGGTCATTCTTTTACAAAATGTTGCAAATTATCACTATTCTAGATTAATTATACACTCTCACGTCGTAGTTCAGCCATTTTAACCAAGGCTTTTTTTAGAGTTTACAAAGTTTACGTCATCATAACACTAACAGGTTATGCAAGGTTTCCAACTAAAAGTTACTAGATTTTGGTGACTTTTTTGAGATTTCCAGTGGCGTAACAAGCGACTGAAAGCAACAATATAAAATTAAACAACTAATTGACTGACATAAATTTAAATCGCGTAAATGGTAAGCCAAAGCATGTAAACAGCACAACTTTAGTGTAAAATGTAAATAAATTAACAAAACTTTACGTATTATGTACCAATTTTAAGCTATCGTAACAATTCAAACTATTTTAGTGTTTTCTTTACTACACTATACTAGTGCATGGGGGTAATTAAAAACTTTTTTTAATAATTAATTAAAAATTATTTACTAAGTAGATACTTAGCGGTATTTTATTTACAGAAGCTACAAGAAGTGTTTAAATTGACCACTTTCAACTACCTTATTTTCAAATAATTTACTTTCTGAGTTTGTATCAGATCTTACTAAACTAACAAATCGAAACAAATCGAAAAAATTGTAATTTTCGTTATGGTACGGTAAGATCTGCTTTTGTGTATATTCATTTACCTCGTGCCATCAGATCGGTTTACATCTCTTTATAATTTTTCATTAAACTTTTCAAGCAGTGCTCTTTAATTACTATTTCTGTCACCACTTCTTCTGTTGCCTCTTGCAACTGTTCGAAAATAATGTCTTTTTATTGCTCTTGTGAATTTTGGTTTGAACCGTACTATAAAACTCAATATATAAAAGATTTTAAAATTTTCGCTAAAATATTAACACTTTCTATAAAATAGTTAGAAATTCAACACGTGTCTCTTTAATTCCAGAGTAACAACTAAGTATTTTAATGTTTTTGTAGAGAAGCGGTTGAGGTGCTGTATTCTAAGCAGAAGTCTCGGGTTTCAATCCTGGGTAAGAAACAAACTTATTTTTTAGTTTTTTGTTTGGTATTTGTTTGATTTTTAAACTGTTTTTCATCTTTTCATAACTGAAGTTGTAATGTTCAATTAGGAATGTTATAATGATGAAATAGTTTAATCAATTTAATTATTTCATTACCTGAAGTCATAAATTTACTGTAGAAATGGTATTCTGTTTACTATTTGATTATAGAACCGGTAGGAAAATTAAATCAATTACAAAAAAATAATAAAAAGCTTGTTTTATTTAAGATTGGAACCCGAAACTTCTGCTTAGAAGACAGCAGCTTCAACCGTTTCTCTGCAAAGACATTAGCATACGTTGTTTTTACTGTTTGATTAAAAGAGCATGTCTTAGATTTATTAATATTTATTTAAATTTTGCTTAATATTAAATGTAAAACCTCTTTTTTCTTGGCACTAATAACCATAATACAGTTTAAATTCTAGATATATACAGGATGTATCAAATTGCGTGTTAACTATGGAGATCTCGCCTATTTTAATAGATACGACGATGGGTAAATTAGAGAAAAGTTGTGGAATTTTATGCCCATTAATAATCTAAAAAGATATTAGACCGATCTTGCTTAGTTTCTGAAAGAACTGGAAAAAACTGAAAATTTGAATTTTTTGTTTTCAGCTATAACTCATTTATCATTTATGTTACATATTTCTAGTTAATGCATTATTAAAACACTTTTTATGCTGAATCTAAATTTTTGATCAGATTTGGTATAACTGCTACCATTGCTCATTTTCGACTGTCAACTTTTTTTTTCTTATGGTCAGCATTTTAAAGTTTTTCATATTTGTATCGAGTTTTTAATTCTGATTTTAACGATGTGTTACATTTTGCATATTGTATAAGTTTTGAGCATTTTATTACAGAAAATAAAAATTTCATAAGAGTGTCATGGAAAGACCCCACATTTGATTTATTTTGAAAAAATTCTAGTAGGCCATGAACTGATAGAAGTAAAACAAAGAAGTAAAACAAAACTCTACTTTTATTTACTTTTACAGATACAATAATTAGCGACGCGAAAATTGCAGCAAACTTTGTTTTGAGCGTAGGCGGCAGGTTATGTTATTTTTTATAAAAACAAATAAATGACAAATTTTCTAACATACACAATTTACTGAAAATTCCACTTGCAGTTGTTATGTTTGCAACTGACATAACAAATTTGACTAACAGGTTAAATAAATACAACAGATCAAACTAGAACTGCACTAATACAAACAATTAATAAATAAATGTTCAAAACATTTGACACCTTTGTAAAACATGCTTAGAAGCTCGTCTAAAATAAACTCTCGAATCTGTGTTTTAGTAACTTTGTCATTCATTTGTTTTTGTAAAAAGTAACTTAAACTGCGGCCTACGCTCAAAACAAAGTTTCCTGAAATTTTTGCGTACCTAATATACCTAAAGGCCAAAGTAAATAAAAGCATTGTTTTGTTTTACTTCCATCAGTTCATGGCCTACTAGAATTTTATCAAAATAAATTAAATGACGTGGTCTATCCATGGCACACTTATGAAATTTGTATTTACTGCAATAAAATGCTCAAAACTTAAACAAAATGCAAAGTGTGACACATCGTTGAAATCATAATTAAAACCTCTATTTAAATATAAAAAAAATTAAGATGTAGACCATAAGAGAAAAAAAGTTGCAGTCGAAAATGCGCAATGGTAACAGTTATACCAAATTTGATCAAAAATTTAGATTCAGCGTGAAGAGTGTCCTAATAATGCCTGAATTAGAAATACGTAATATAAATGACAAATGAGTTATAGTCCAAAAGAAAAAATCTAGAATTTCAGTTTCTTTTTAGTTTATTCAGAAACTAAGCAAGATAGCTTTAATTTCTTTCAGATTATTAAAGGGCATAAAATTCCACAACTTTTCTGTAATTTAACCATCGTCGTATCTCTTCAAATAAGCGAGGTCCCCATAGTTAACACACAATTTGATACATCCTGTATAATCTGGAAAAATATAATATTGCTTATGCATTTTGCACATAGTTCAACTTTTCTGGGAAACGGTGTATATATTTATCAGCACGTTAGTAAAGTTTTATATCATATTTTAATTACCGTTTTTGAATTTAAGCTCAAGTTAATTTTGTGCAACAGAAAAAGTATTCTGTGGGCAAACGCATAGCTGGACCATAAAAATAGCAAATATGGCACTGGTTTGGGACCGTGTTTAACTGCAATCTTAAGCTTGAATTGAAATGTTATAATCTCCAATCAAAAGAATCGAAAGCTTCTACATTTATAAAACTACTCACTTCAACTTTATTTAAAACACTGAAATATTTTATACTAGAAGAGTTTTTTCTTTGACTAATATTTTATTATTATACATAATTATTCTAAATTTCTTTTTATTGTCAACGCAGATGTGACATATACTAACTATTATTTATATTATTACAAGATTTAAAAAATATTAAATAATAAGAAAAATAAAAATAGAAATATTTTTTTTTAATTGGAAGTTAAATTACAATCTATTCCTATTAGAATATTAAGTAATTGTTGTGATAATAAATGTGACATGCATTGGGCGTAGTCCAGTAACAACGCTCCGATTATCTTGTAGAAGCAACGAAGCAGCTACCAAAAAATATTGTTTTCTACTCCCATGTTTTAATTTACTTATTAAGTGTGCGTTGCCTATACTATAATGATACCCATTTCGATACAGATTTTCATTATGAAATGACCCAAACTGACCAATAGCAGCAAAGCATTGTTTTTGGTGTAACCATGGTTACAAGAGTTGTTGACAGTTAACATCGCAAAACAGTTTGAGTTTCTTTTGCATAAAAAACTTTTTTAATGAAAATTATTTAAATCAACTAGTCTTAGAAAAAATAGTGTATGCAACTCTTATATAATGGCTATGATTATAGATTCGTTGCATAATATACTATTTCCGTTTGCTTTTAATAACTGCTACTTTTTAGTTCGTAATGGGCTGAAATTTCAGTTGACGTTTGTAATTTTGTTCCGACAATAGGTAACAATTTAAAACATTTTTATAAGAAAGGTGCCTTTACTCTCAAAAATGTCTCTTTATACCGTTGAAGAACGTGTTCAAATGGTTACGACATACGAGGCGCTTCTAGTCGTGAAGTTTCGCCAACATGTCGTTAACCATTTATCATCAAATGAAATAAATAGTTATAAAAGAAAATAAACGTTAATATTTAATCTAAAAATAGCGCAAAGCTTTGTAATTATCACAAAAATAAAAGTTAACAGGGGCCAGCGGGTGGTCTAGTGGTTAAAATCCCAGGCTTTGAAACTAGACTCCCAACGGCAGTAGGTTCGAGTCCTCTGCCCGTCGGAAATTTTTCTGAATAAGTTAAATCCGGCGGGTCCATGGATGGTTTGTGTGGTGTGTATGTTGGGTTGCATGTCTTTCAGGAGTAGGGCATGTTAGACCGGTGAATAGCGCTGAAGTGCGCTGAGCCCGGGTAAGGGGGTGGCATGGGAATCATGGAGTCGTGCTCACGCACGGCCTCATGATTCATAATAAAAAAAAAAAGTTAACAGATGGTTGAAACATTACCATGTAAAAACCTATGGACACAACAGCGCTAGTGTAGCCACTATTGTTGGAACGGTGCCTAATGTCATTCTCGTCTGAACCTTTTTTTTTGACTTTTGATGGTTTCGCGAACCGAGAGAACTTCTCACGCTTGTTGCAGCCATGTTGACCCGAGTGAAATGATTTTTCAGTTTTATATCAAGTTTTAAAATCCATTAACCTTAGCAAACAATTATGCCAAAGTGTGATGTAAAGACGAGGTACATTCCTGCAACTTTTGCCTGGGCAATATTGCTGGGCGCTACCACACTTTTCTTCTATTTTCCGTAAGTAAAATCATTCTAGGTTTAACCTTTCCAAAATTAGATAGATTTACGATGTTCTAGAGCTCAGTATTATATTTTTCGTCATCCATGGGTGCCAGCTTATCAGGGAGTAATCACCTTCTTCGTTCTTGCAAATTTTACTTTGGCAACGTTTATGGACCCAGGAGTAATCCCAAAAGGTTTACAATAATATTATATTTAAATAATATTTACTTTATTAAATCCAAACACTAATAAAATGTTCAAATAATATTGCGTGTTCGATAAAAGGCAGAAATAAATTTGTATGTTTTAGCACCACCTGACGAAGATCGAGAAGATGATTTTAGAGCACCTTTATATAAAAATGTTGATATCAATGGTATTACTGTCCGTATGAAGTGGTGTGTTACTTGCAAATTTTATCGTCCACCTCGATGTTCACATTGTAGCGTTTGTAATCATTGTATAGAGGTAAGTTTGATAATACTCACGACTACTTTGTCCACATTTGTGGTTTTTGCTGTTATTTTTCTCGGGGTGTTAAAAGGAATGTAGCAGATGAAAGTTAGTATGGCATGACGGGTATGACATTGGTCAAACATAACAACCGGTGCTTAATGAAAAAAAGGGATACAATGGACTGTCTTAATAAAAATAAAATATAGAATTATTTACATTTAGTGGAACCCGCGGGGCTATATCCCCCGGTGTTTTTATTCTTTCAACAATGCATGCAAGACATGTCTGCCTGTCTCGCACTGCTTGTTTGAACCTATATCTATCTGCGAAAACAGTTTTGTGACTGAGGATCAGTCGGTGCAGCCAGCAACAAACGGAAGGTCGGCGGTGCGTGTTGCAGTTGGAGAGTTGAGTAAAGAGGAGGGGTGCCGCGTTTATTGTATAGAAGGCTGCAAATTTTTGAACCTTTTTTTCGTCTCCTACCGTTCTGGTATACAGGGTGAGTCATGTAAATGTCACCTCAAGATTATTTCGCAAACTATTGGGAATTTAAAATTTTTTCTTAATAAAAGTTGTTGGTAATTAACTGTTGCATAACCTAAAATTGTTACCAATTGTACTGGGTGTTGAGTTATGCCTGTACAGCACATGAATTTGCTATTTTAAATGGAACACCCTGTATATTATTGCATTTTTAGATTCTACATTTTTTTTGCATTCTAAAATTAGTGGTTTCCGAGTATTTCCGTTTTTCAAAAATTTCGATAGTGGCGACTAATTACAAAATTAATATTTAAGATACTAAAATCATTCACCCCGCTATTTTGCATCTGTTATTAGCACGTTATAAAGTATTCAGCGTTATGTTAAAAACAGCAGATTATTGCATAGGGTGTTCATAATTTAATATTTTGTTTGCAAAACTTCAAATGTCAGAACTTTTATTTTTCACATGGAACACCCAGTATTTTTTAACATCATCAAATGTAGAATTAAATTCTCTTTCAGTTTGATACGCGGATTTCGTGTACGAAATATTAAAATTTCTATGATTTATATTGTTTATCAAATATCGTTGATCAAAAGTTTTAAAAAAATTAAATAAACTCGAAAACCCCAACAATTTTAAGACCATAGGACATTAATACTTTTATATCTAGAATTAAATATACTATCCAAAAATGGAAAAATATACAGGGTGTTCTATTTAAAATAAAGTAATGTGCTATACAGGCGTAACTAAACACCCAGTATGATTGGTAATGATTTTAGGTTGTGCAGCAATTAATTACCAGCAACTTTTATTAAGAACAAAATTTGATATTCTCAATAGTTTAAGAAATTGTTGTGGTGTGATACTTCAGTGACTCACCCTGTATACAGGGTGAATAATTTCAGCAATTTATTTTGTTAATTGTTTGTCAAATTGATGTCTGTCTTTAATAAGAGTTGCTTGGCACCACCTGAGCTGTCACGTGGCATACTTAATTCGTTTGTTATATTATTTAATGTAAGTATAATAAACTTCAACTTCAGTTTATTATTTTTGTCTCGAAATGTTTGTTATGCAAAGGTATAAAATTTTTATACAGTTGAAAAAAGAAAAAAAAATCTATGAGACTACAGAAAAAAAATTGAAAAATTAAGAAAATTGTGAATTACGTCATTGTTTACTTACGCTGCATGACAAAAAAGATTTAAGCAGGCTGGACAATAATTAGGTTACCCCCGCATTTCCATTAAGCTAAAATTCAATTTGACAAACGGTTTATGCAATAATAGAGATGTAACATTTAGGTGACTCACCCTGTAGGTACTTTAAAAATTTAAATTGGGTAAATGAATTTTATTTTAATTTAATAAAAGTCAGTAATTGGTGTCTTTGAGATTCAAGGTTGTGGGTGACGCCAGTGGGCTTGACTAACGCTACTTATTAATTATGTTTTTAATTTTTCTGTGGTAAAAAAAATTAATTAACAGTAAAATTCTTAGGATCAAATTTGATCAATTTAATTGAAATTGCAGTTATAGGTTTCTACTGAACAATTCGAAATAAAACGTTCCAATTTGTTGAGCTTTTGGGTAAATCTAAATTTACGAGTTATCTTTAAGAAACGCCTTTTGTTAGTCGATATTTCTGATCAAGTTAAAATTCCGATGTAACCTTGAATGATGAGTATGGATGGTTCGAGGTGGGTTAGGCATGCAAGGACATATCCCTTATGGGGATTAGTAGTTGATTTATATACATATAATTGCGACATCATTGTTGTGTATTCAATTTTAAAAGGTTTAAAATACACAACAGGTGTATATAATTTTGCTTTAAATTTACTATAGTCTGTGATCATTAATTATTGCAAAATGGGAAATATTAAATTAACTTATTGTTTATGAGATGCAATTTTTAATGTAAAATTTTCACAATTTAAATTTCTCAAGTTGAATGAAGCAAATGACGCAATACAGGGTGAGTCGTTTAAGTGTTACCCTACTGTTCTTTCCTAAACTATTAGGAATATCAAATATTTTTCTTAATAAAAGTTGTTGATCATTAACTGCTGCTTAACTTAAAATTATTATCAACTATACTGGGTGTTTAATTATGCCTGTTCAGCACATTACTTTGTTATTTTAAATGGAACATCCTGTATGTTATTGCATTTTTAGGTTCTAAATTTAATTCTAGACATAAAACTTACATACTTTTACATTACAACAATTTGGATAGACAAAAATATTAAAAAAACTGATTCAAGTAAGCAAGCCATGAATTTACACTCTATATGCATATTTATGGAACATCCTGTATGATTACTTAATTTTAATTCTGAGAGGAAAATTAAATACCGAACAAAGTTTATTACCCAAGAATTTCAATTGTGTCATTTCTAACTTTTTATTTTAAATATAGCTTTTATCATGTTAAATTAAGGCTGCTGCAGAAATAATCTAATCACTAAAGTGACTAATCCGTGTTTATACAAACCAAATAACTGGGGATTGTCAGTCATGGAATTTTTGGGGCTTTGTGGTCATGCCATACTTAAACTGAGTACAATAGGTAAATTTTAATGAAATACAGTCAGGACAGGTGTGGTATCAATGGTGATTATTTTTAATTAATTTTGCAATCGTTTAGATTCTGCTTAATATACAGGGCGATATACCTAAGTGGCACCTTATCTTGTTAACTTTTGGTCTAATTTATTTTGTCCGAATTAAAACTAGCTTGGCACCACCTGAACTGTGCTGTGATGTATTTAACCTATGTATTTATATCTTATGTTACATATACAGGGTGAGTCTACCAAATTTTGAAATTATTTTTAATTATACAGGAGGTTCCATATAAGAGTGGCTTACCAAACTTGTTTTTTTTTTTATTAATAGAACATCCTGTATACTTTTATATTCAATTTTAAATTTCCTATCTGACTTGTTTTGTTTTTGAAATTCCGTTGCGGCGTTGCCAAGTTATTTAACTTTTTTAGAAATTTTAACATTTGCAGACATCGATAATAAATCTTGCAAAAACCCTATTTTCGCAGATAAAACGAACTTTTTTTGTTAGTCAAGACCGTATACTATCCTCCAGGTATTTTAATCTTTAATTTGGGTGTACAGGGTGTTTGTGGCAACCGTGCAAAATCGTACAATTCTAATGGGCCATAAGCTCAAAACTCAATTTTTGTAAATAGAACACTATATTTTTGCATATCTTTATTCGTCTTTTAATTGCTTTTTTTTTATTATGTTTTGGTTTTGAAATTCTGTTGCGGGGTTGCCAAGTTATTCAATTTTTTTTTTTTTCGTAAACTTGCAGACTTTACCAATAAAATTCGCAAGAGCCGTATTTTTGCAGATTAAACCAACTTTTTTTGTTAAATGTTAGTCAAGACCATATACTTATCCTCCAGACATTTTAAAGTTTAATTTTGTTGTACAGGGTGTTTCTGGCAACCGTGCAAAAGCTTACAACTCTAATGGGTCATAAACTTACAACTAGATTTTTGCGAGAAGAACACTATATTTTTGCATATTCTTATTTTTTTTTTAATTGCCTTTCTGAACATCTTTTGTTTTTGAAATTCCGATGCAGAGTTGCCAAGTTATTCAAGTTTTTTTGAAAAATTGGACAGTTTAGTTAATCTTGTTTTTCTGGAAATGTTTGTAATATATGTAAGCATAGAAAATTTTTAATGCACTAAAATGACGCCCTAGCAAAAATTACATATGATGCAATTTAAAATAATTGTATATTATAGTTCATAGCTCACTTTCATTGAATGATCAAAATAAGTTAATTATGTCAAATAATTTATGTTAAGGAAAATATTTAATTCGATAAACCGTTTATGAAATAATAGGGAAGTAACACTTACG
Organism: Ctenicera cuprea; assembly: GCA_958336395.1. Taxonomy (NCBI): domain Eukaryota; kingdom Metazoa; phylum Arthropoda; class Insecta; order Coleoptera; family Elateridae; genus Ctenicera; species Ctenicera cuprea. Next base: position 2,997,151 of record OY284495.1, read on the forward strand.
TGACTCACCCTATATATTTATAAGGTGAGCTTGTTATCCTAACAAATATTTAGTTTTAGTCAGTTGGCCTTGCTTATCAGTCATTTCCTTTAACTCATTGTTTCATAGAAAAACAGGTTGCTGGGATTGTTTACATATAAAGATTGTACAGGGTGCTGCAAAATAACAGGAATGGTTTTTAATATTTTATTTCGTTATTGTTGCTTAGGCAAAGACTGTTTATTAAAATTATTAATTATTATTTTTTAAATAAACCAGTGGTCTTTGTTTTATTAAATTAATCATATCAGTCTACAGGGTATTTCATAAAAAAGAAAGTTTTCATTTGGTTCTATGCTTGATAAAAAAGAAATTTATTAAAAATATCGTAATCATAAAATATCAAAATCAAAGCAGTTGGAGCAAGAGAAAGAGATTTTAAATTAATGTTAACTGTGGTTTCGGTCGCACACGGCACAACTACTGTTTTAGTCATCATTATTGGAGCTTTGCCAAACAGACCCATTTCATGGGAAAGCTGTATGAGAAATTCTTTTATTATGCACATCATGTAGTTGGTGAATAAAAAAAATACATAATTTATGTCACTTGTGTTCTTCTTTTTCGCCTCTTTATGTTCAACAGGCTACTCAAGTACTCAACAGGTGTCACGTTTTCTATTCATATATTCTTTTCGGTCCTCTGCAAGCCTTTTCCTTGATTTAATATTTTTAAAATTTTTGAAAGCTTGTGGATTTCATGCGCAGCTGATAATTCTCCCAAAACAGGGGAAATGAAATCATTAATTTTTTGTATACCGGCTGTAAACGAAACTTGGCTTGCCTTGCACCTAAATTTTAAAATCTTAACTTTACACCAGCGGCGTGCGTCACCTGGTAATGAAATGTTGGTTGGTATGATGTTCTACATGTGTGCTATAAATAAACTTTTTCGTCGGAAGGGGAAAATAGGGGGGCTTGGGCACTTGCGTGTTACGACCATATTGCTGGCTGCGGAGGAAGATGGGACAGGGTTCCCACTAACTATTAAGAATTAGAATCCATGACTTTTCCAGGATATCCATGACCAAAAATCATACTTACCCATGACTTTCGACAAAAAAAATCAATAAAATTAGAGACGCAAAAATAATCACGTTTATGCGTTTTTTATCAATTCACAAGACAGTATGTGGCGTGGAGTAACAGTGGAACATCGGTCGAGAGCAGACGTGTAACAGCGCAGCTCTAGCCTTTAAAAGTAAAACGAGAATTTTCGCCGTTTGAAACGGAAATTTTATAGTGAAAGTCGATCCTAGAGTGAACATCAAAAGCAGGGTTCGTGATTTGATACCTGTGGCTCAACGTAACAGGTAAAACAGGTAAATACACAACAACGCGTCACGGAGGTCCTTTGGCCAGAGCAAGGCGGGTGCTTTTGAGTGTTTGGTGTGCCAGTGCTCAAAAACAATCCAAAAAAAAGGCAAGAGTTACCGGAAAGGAGAGGTGGAACACCTGGATTACCTGCTCATCTAACAACAGGTGAAAGGAAACCGGTTACCCAACAACCACTCCAAAGATAAGTACATACTCAATAAGATAGAATAGGCAAGTAAAAATTAATACCTTGTAGAAAACATATAGAATACCTCCAGGATAGTGGTAGATCAGGGGGGCATAGATATTAAACAGCAAATAATTGTAAAAAGTAGGAGCTTAATTTATCTTATTTCATTAGCTGTGCAATAAGGCCGATTCTTGCTAAACAGGCAGTCAATAACCCAAACAAATTCCGGGAATAGGGTGGCCAAACACAAGGGTACAGGAGCAGGTAGAAACCTTCTAGAAAGGGTCTATTATGTAGCAGGAGAGAACGGTTCGCTTACAATCTAAACAAGCTATTTAAAATAAGACTAAAAAGGCATAAAAACTTTAAATAAAAATTTTAAAATACTCTGTTAAACGTAGTTTTCCAATGTAAATTTTATTTGATTATTGAGTAAATTAATTAATGAAACTAGCATAGTGTAATGTGTAAGGTGTAGGTATGTATGTATATAGGTATAAGTTATAAGTATATATAATCTAACGGCGCAAATATAAACGGAAGTGTACACACTAGCAAACCAACGGAAATCATCAGAAGCGGCACAGTACCTACCATGGAACAGGAAACAGTATATACGGACAGACACAAATTGACAGTGCGGAAAATCCCAGGAGATGGAAATTGCTTATTCACCTCAATAGCAGACCAAAACGCGAATGTTACGGCGACGCGAGAACAGCTCAAACAAGAAGCTTTCATCTTAAGGAAAAAAATCGTGTCACACATCAGAGAAAACCCACAAAATTTCCAATTGCAACTGGAGGAAAATGTAAGAAACTTGACTCCGCGCTACGACCATCTAGCACATACCTACGGCCCAGCACTACAAACAGAAGCCTACTTAGAAGACCTAGGGAAAGAAGGTTTTTGGGGAGGAGCCGAATCAATAGCAGCAGCAGCAGAAATACTAAAGGCGTCAATAGAAATACACAATAATGGAAGAATCGGATCAAGAATCGATTGAAGAAGAACAGGCAAACGGAGAAGAGGAGGTAGAAAGACGGTGAAGAAGGGGAAAACAAAGTAAGAGGAACACAAGTACGCACCAGTGGGAAAGAAAACGACGAATTAATACTGGTCAACTGCAGAGGGGAAATTTAGAAAAGAAGGAAGTATAATCGAGCTGCGGGAACTGTACATTTAAGTGACAATAAAGTTTAAATAAGGGTTGGGGTAAATATTAAGCAATTTATTAGCCATTAGGAAATTAAGATATTTGTTGGTTACTTGTGGGTAGCAATACCACCCGGACGATACGCAATATTAAGTAGTTTATTAGTTATTAGGAAATTAAGATATTTTCAATCTGTAATCTTAGAACAATAGATATGTGTGAAATAAGAACAATGTGAAACTTTGATACCAAAGTTTATTAAGTTAAAATGCATAATCGCATAACGGTCTTGGTTGCGTACTCAAAAACCCCATTGATGCGTAGCCTACTAACTACCCGGTGTTGCAGCAGCGGTGTCTTGCGGTATGCATTGCAGACATGCTAACGCGGCTCAACACCCCACCCGATCCCACCTATCACATAAATTCCTACCCACCTTACTGGCATGGGGTGGGCCTGGCGTAATCCAGGATCGACCCTCGTGTCAGCTCCATGTCAGATGATGATGATGATGATGATGATGAATTCACAAGACAGTATGTGGCGGTCTCACTTGCACCTAATCATAAGCCATATTACGTTCCTTGGAATTTAACAAGGATAAGAAAAGATTAGCGTCTAGCCCCTTGGGCGTACAGCCGATCCTACCTCACATGACTTGCGCACCTCCTCTGCATGCAGCTGGAATGTGTGTAAACCACAAGTTCGTAGTGGCACAGATGGATATGCGGGTGTGTTCGGGTGTACTACTTTCTTACTGCATAAGTAGTTGTGGGGTCGAATCTCGGTTGGGACCAAATTTTTTTTTTATTTTATAGTTTTTTTTTTAAACACTGTTGTTGCGTTTTGCTGTTTGCGCGAGGTTATTTGTTAAGAGCAGTTATATTTTTAAAGAAAAAATACGAAGACAAATTTGCATTCACTCACTGATTGACGTTAAAACGCTGTTGTGTTTTGCTGTTTACGCGAGGTTATTTGTTAATAGCAGATATATTTTTAAAGAAAAAATACGAAGACAAATTTGCATTCACTCACTGATTGACGGCATACTAACACGCAAGTCTGGTAATAAATTAAAAAAGAAAGGATTTGTTGTTTTTTATTGAATGCAATTTATTAGCAATGAAAAAATCGGCTCTAACAATGCAAATCTCGATGTAAATATCACACTCACACATATGCGAGCCAATATTAGATGATATTGCTCAATTCAGGATCGGTTGAAAGCGCAAGGGGCTAGACGCTGACCCTGGATAACCTGGAAGTCATGGAAAAGTCAGGGAATTAAAATTTTAACCTGGAAGTCATGGATATTATGCAAAATTTGGCAAAAATCTTGATTTTTCTCTTGATTTACAGTAAAAAACCTGATTTTCTTGCAGCAGTGTTAACATAATTTAACAACAATTAAAAATTTTCCGATTAAATTTTTTAAACTGCCGCTTATAAAGGTTTTATAAAATATCATTGAAGTACTTTTCTTATCCTTGTTAAATTCCAAGGAACGTAATATGGCTTATGATTAGGTGCAAGTGAGACCGCCATATACTGTCTTGTGAATTGATAAAAAAACGCTTGAACGTGACTATTTTTGCGTCTAATTTTATTGATTTTTTTATCGAGAGTCATGGGTAAGTATGATTTTTGGTCATGGATATCCTGGAAAAGTCATGGATTCTAATTCTTGATAGTGAGTGGGAACCCTGTTTAAATTATGTTAACACTACTGCAGGAAAATCAGGTTTTTTACTGTAAATCAAGAGAAAAATCAAGACTTTTGCCAAATTTTGCATAAAATCCATGACTATTCCCTGACTTTTTCATGACTTCTAGGTTATCCAGGGTCAGTGGGAACCCTGTGGGATACACGGGTCGGAAAATGCTCGCTATATATAAAGAATGTTACTTGGAGATAAGGATCAATTGTTTTCAGCGCCTCCTAATAAATATTTTATAGTTTCCTTTTTTTTGTAATTAAATTTTATAATTTTAAGTTTGCACCGGTGGCGTGCGTGTTCTGGTGAACGAATGTTAATGGGTATAGTCAGTTCTACATGTGTGCCAAGTTAGGTTTACGTAAAAATAATTTTTTAAAGTGGTGCAAAGTGGATGGATGTTATTAAATTTCGACTTTGTTATTGTATAAAAAATTTCTGGTATGGCCCTGACAGAAAACGCCTGCTCAAGGTTGTATAAACGTCTTTCCCGATTGTCTGTTGAAAGTTTGGTTAAGAAATGGGCATACATTCCCTCTCCGGTTTATTGCGAAAAATGTTGTGTAATGAATGCTATGTAGATCAATGTTTCTAGGTCGAAAGGGAGAGCCGCACGTTAGTTTGTGTACCAATATTTTTTTAAGTTGTGGAAATGCAATGGATTTTATTAATTTCATCGCAAAGAAAAAATGAGGATGTGGTGATTGAACATAAATATTTAAAAAAAAAGTTTTTAATTTTTGTTCCAAACTGCGCACATGGTATTAGAATTGGATTTTGAACACTTTTTTCTAATTCTTTGATATTTTTTCAAATAAGGCGATTTTTCGCCAATTTATTTAATATTTTTTCCGCTAAATTTGCAGTCACGTGACCTATGTGTAAATCAATTTTTTGATTATCTGAGATGTAGAAGCGATCCCAAAAAAAAATTTTTGGAAAATAATAAAAATGTTCCCCACATGTCGCTAACACTTCGCCGGTCACTGTATAAAAAATTTCCGGTATGAGCCTGGCGAGAAATTTTTGCTCTACGCTGCAAAAGCTTCTTCCTGAGTTTGTGTTGAAGGTTAAGTGCCGCCTGGAAGTTAAATTAAACCTTGCCCATTTTTTCCACCTTAATTTTGGATTTTTAACTTTGCACCAGTGGCGTACGTCGCCTAGTGCCAGGATCGAATCGAGGACGCAATATGTCATACCTAGGTGTGCCTCGAAGCAGTGTGCAAAAGCGAAATGACCATTTCCATAGGGCCCAAACCTACGATTTATAAGCCCGATGTTTTTTGTTCGAATTTATATTGACTTGAAAAATTCACCATTTACATGCTCTACATGCACGATATAAATTTGGTGATTATAATGTAGTAATAGTAATAAAATATAGTTTTCCTAGCATGGCACGCTAAGTATAATTTGTGATTTAAAATTAATGAAAACAAGAAAAAACGGGCATTTGTTAAAATTAATAAATAAACGGCAATAAGGGAGTGAGTCATGTTTTGTTGACACCCAGTAATTTTTCAATTTTCTTTAGACCCTAAGAAATAAAGATTTAATTTATATATTTTTGTTACAGACATTCGATCATCATTGTCCATGGGTTAACAATTGTATAGGAAGGAGAAACTACAGATTTTTCTTTTTCTTTTTAATTTCGCTTAGTTTACACATGATAAGCATATTTACTTTAAGCCTAATATTTGTATTACAAAACAAGGAGAAACTATCAGACGTCGAGCCAATTGTTGCGTATCCTTTCATTGCTTTTCTAATTTTTCCCTTAAAATAAAAACGAAATTAAGGTAAAGAAACGATTTCCTTAACAACGTATGCAGTATGGTTTTAATGGGAATTGTGGCACTGCTTGCAATTCCCATATTTGGTCTCACTGGCTTCCACATGGTGTTGGTTTCGAGAGGTCGCACCACTAATGAACAAGTCACAGGCAAATTCAAGGGTGGTTATAATCCATTTTCGAGGGGCTGTTGGGATAACTGTTGCTACACGCAATGTGGTCCACAGTTTCCAAGGTTTCATGTTGTTTTTGTATCATATTATTTTGTTTTACAAATTAATTTTTTGCAGCTTAATAAAACCAAGCAAATACAGTGTGAAACGGAAGCATTGCTCCCATGGTCCTATTGCCACCATTACGAACGACAATCAAGTTAAAACGTATATGGATAACAGCAACGGTGTCAGAAATATTAATTCGAATGCGTATAACAAGGTAAGAAAGTGTTGACATTTTTAAATGTCAAAAGTATGATATTCGTCATGGCGTTATTAAAAAGAAAAAAATATTTAATTTTATGATTTAAAGAAAGTACACAAATACACAGTGCTGGAATGAGGGTGACCAGGGCTTCTGCCCCAGTTGTAACGATTCGAAGTGCGCTTTTTTATTGTGATTTTAGTGCGTTAGTGCCGTTGCTTAATGATACTGATTTCTTGGTCGGTTGAGGGTTTCTAACAATCGGGAAGGGCTGCATGTTCATATCCTTGAATAGTCGTATGTAGATGTGTTGCCCGACCATATGGAGAATGGAGTATGTGACGTCTTTTTTTTTCCAACCCTACCATATATTTCTTCCAGTCTCCCGTGCTTAAAAATTTATTATATACAGGGTGGCCCATTTTCAATGCGTACACAGGGTTTGTCAAAACCATGCCGTTCTTTAAACATACAGAAAAACTTTAAATACAAAAGTTGTTCGTAATTAACTGCTGCATAATCTAAAATTATTATGAATCATACTGGGTGTTTTGTTATGCTTGTACAGCATATTACTTTATTTTAAATGGAAAAGTGATAAGGTATTGCATTAAAATGAGTGGTTTTTGAATAGATAGACTTTTTTTCCAAAATTTTGACAGTTGCGGACTAATCTTACAAACTTCTGATAACTTCTGAACCACTGTGAGTTTTTTTAAAATAAGAAAAATAGTATAAAGGCGATAAGAAGGGCTTCTGTTCGAGATGTGGAAAAATTCCGAAAAATGCATAGAAAGAAAAATAATTATTTAATTTTTACGGCACGGCTTTTGTTGGAGGTGTTCTTTCTACAAAGTGAAAACATGAAAAATCAATAGAAAGAAGAAAAATTCAATTAGTACCTAAAATGTGTTAGAAATTCCTTAAAATAATGAAAGTTTTTTTTTCTTCTCTTCTTCCCTGATTTTCATATGAAAATGTATAAAACAATGTGTTGTCAAGGCTGGGTTTCGCCTGACGCGCGATGGTTGGTATAAAATTACTGTAGCAACAGGAATGCTCCAATCAAATTTAATCTTGAGGATGCCTTAATCCTGTTTTTATTTTTATCGTCACGTACACTGAAATGACTAGTCAGGTTTAAAGGGGAATCACATAACACGTTTCTTAATGCACTGATATTTATAATGCTAGTGCTATACATTTTTGGTTTTTAGTCAATTTCACTGAAGGTAGTGAATCTACCTTTGGCATTGGTGTTTAGCTCTAACCACATAAAAACAGGAACAGAAAAATAAAGTAAATTCCAACAAATTCATGTTGCTTGCTAGGTTTAATCCTAACAATGAATATTTAGATTAAATGTGCTTGGTTGATGATTTTGTAACCGATAAATGATTCCTTTCCTTAGAAAAACATTCATTGTGGTTCTTGTAATTTTTTTTCGTTGAAGGTTCTGCATAAGCAAAAAAAATATAGGGAACTTTCAGCTGTGTGACGAATAACCTATCCCTCCTGCGCATTTTCCCGATTTCCTTGTTACGATTAAGGGTAAGAATTTCCTTCTCTTTAAGAACGACAATTTTTTTGCATGGGCCAAGTCTTTTTATGGAACTTTTAGATAGCTTTTTTTATAACTTGGGGCCCCCAGATTTCCAAAATTAATAATCGCTCTCCTTAAGTTCCTCGAAATTAGTACTGGTTCCCATATTTCATTGTTTTTTTGTTGAGCAAGCTCTGTATTTACAAAAAAATTCATAACATTCTAATGTTGTAGCTTTCGCCCGGACGAGATGGATGCGATCCAGACATGGAACCATCGGCCTCTCAATCTCAAGATTGCGAACCCACGCCCCCGCTACAACGTCACGGCTCCAAGAGTAACTTCTTCCTACCCCCCGTAGAGGGGGAATCACCCAGACATCCCAGACATTATCCTAGATGCAGTCCACACCCACGACCACGAGGACTTGATCCAAATCGCAGCGGGACGCCCGAAAGCCTTAATACACAGAGACCGTCTCCCACCATGCAACAGCGGATTAAAGCTTTGGGTGTTCCTACGCCATTGGCGATGTCTAGCCCTGTCCGAAGGTTAGTTGAGTTGTCTGGTTTGTTTGTTGTTTGGGATGCCTAAAGCGGAATTGTTGCATGAGATATTGGTGTCATGTTGAGGATATGAATTTTGTATGATTTTATGGTGGGGAATTTTTGTTGGCAATTTTTAAACAAGTAGGCGTTGCAAATTATGAAATGTTGCAGTACTGAAATTGCAGATTTAGTTATTAATGGATTTCCCTGAATGTTTTTATTTTCTACCTTCCTCGCTATACAACGTATAGCTATAGGGGATGGTTTGCGATTGTCATGTAGGATTTGGAGCAAATTCAGCAATGTTTTTTTCACTTTGGGCTTTCTCGCGATATAGGAGTTATGGTTAAAAGAAAGGTACTTTTGTGGCAAACATTTTTGGTTTAAATATTTTGACTAATAAGCAGGTGTTAGGGCCTTGGGAGACAGATAAAGCGGACACTTTACAGTCCACACGCCTTAACGCAGAAACCCAAATTAGGCTAAAAAATTGATAATTCCACTGTTGTTTCCACCAAAATATGAAATCGATTTTAGATTTCTTATTTTAAATATTTATTGCAATTAAATACTAAAAACAAAAATTTTTAAACTTTCAAAAAACTTTCCAAGAGAATTTGAGAATTTTCAAATTTTAACACATTTCTTGATTTTGTTAGTTTTAGTAAATTCTCAGAAACATTCAAAATTTTTGAGAAGGAAAAGCACGGGTTATGCACCAACATGGTAACCTGCAAGCCGGCTCTTGTTGTCTAACATAGGCCAGTTTAACCTTGCTCCACACCAAAAACCCTGACACCTAATGCAAAAAATTTATTACTTTTTTTTTAAATTTCCAGTTTTTTAAATTTATAAAAAATTTTCTAAATTACAACCACAGATAAGGTTAACACTACAGATATACGGTAAATATGGGAGCTATCGGCAGCTTGTTTTATATGATTAATAATCTGCAAATAGATGGCGCTACAATGACAATTTATAATTAAGTCACAGATGACTGTAATTTAGCAGATTACTTAGCACATATTCAAACCAAAAGCCATCTGCCATGCTTAATTGTCAAATCGCAATTTTTCGTAAATAATTAATATTGACGCCAATTCTACTTAAACTATATTCATGATGTGTACCTAGTTTTTTAATTTATTGCAAATAAATTAATTTATCAAGCATTAATCATACACATTTATTGCACAGTCTAATTTTAAAACTTTATTTTCTGTTTGTGGTGAATTAAATTTAATAATAATTCCAAAATCATCTACATATTTTTATAGGACTCATATAAATCATAATAATCGAGCACTTGCCACTTAACAGGCAAAAGCTTTAATAAGTTGTTCTAAAAATGTTGTACCCTTTGCCATGTTCTTATCTGTACTATTAGGCACAACCATGCACAACGAACCAGCCCATTACGGTTTATTCTAAGCCCAAATATTCACTATTTTTTTTCTGTGACCATTTCAATGAAAATATAAAATACGCACTTTAACCAGATCCCAGATAAGGTCAGGTTTTTAACGTCATCTGTGACAGATGCATTCAAATTTGCGATAAAACAGTTTCCAACGCATTTCAACAGTAATAAACAAATAGCGATAGCAGCGCCCTAAAATTGGTCTGGTGCGCTGTAGCCATACTAACGCTAATTTCGTTTCCAAATATGGGCGGACATTTTTTATAAGGGGTCGTATATCTGTAGTGTTAACCTTATCTGTGTTACAACTTTCAAAAATTTATAATTTTCTAAATTTTGAAAATAAATTTTCAAAATTTCCAAAAATTGGGCATTGGGCAGTTGCCCGACAGCATTTTTTTCTTGGAAATACTAAAGGTATTGTATATTTTTGTGAAAATTGTGGAATAATGGAGGGGGGCAATGTGCCCGTTATTAATATTGTTTACACCCGGTGTAGGAGAGACCTGACGCCTTTTAGATTTCTAATTTGTGGGTCAAGAAATTGTTTTAACATTGTTTATAAACTCAATTTTATTGGTAAAAAAGTTGAGTATTAAATTACCATTGGTATTATTTTAGGTGGCCGTGATTGTAAGCCTGGCTTTAGCTTTCTAGATTATTATTGCTTGAATATTAGTAGTTGCTTGCTCTTCACAGATCTAACCCGAGCACTCCCACGCAGCCCCGTCGGCCAGATTTCATTGGCGTAGCAGCTAACCACCAGCCAAATCCGTACTATGACTTCCAAAACCAAGCCAGCCAAGTGCAGCGCCAAATAGTGTCCCAGGGCTATGGCAGCCCCCAGCGGCGTTTCATGTCCGAAGGCGAATTGGTTCGACAGGAAGCCCAGCTTTCGTATCCTCGGTCTAACAATACCGTGGACAATATTCGAGAGCTGGCGAATTCGCCCCAGCGTGGAGTGTACATGTGGAAAGATACATCACCGGGGTATCCTCCCCCCGCACAAGCTCAGGACTTCTACCGTTCCAATCCCACCAGTCCCACCCAACAGGCCGCTTATAATAATGCCCCCCGTTCATATCATCCAGCAGTGCGCGGCGGTGTGTCAGTGTATCCGCCTCAGAGCCCCCAGGTGCATCGTAAAACTCAATTGGGTGCAGGAACTCCTACTGTGCCCGATAACCGGAGGCGTCCCATGTCTTTTGTGAGAGCTTTGGAAATGTCAGACTCTGTGGAATTGACTGGACCGAGTTCTCAATGTTCGGGGCATTTGCCCGTACGCCCTTCCACCCCTGATCGTGCTAGCGTGTACGATATGAACTACGAAATATCAGTATAGGGTCGGTGCTGGCACTCTCGCATAGCCGAATGAGTGCATCTTGTTTCTCTGCATCAGAGACCAGAGATTTAGAGTAAACATTCCGCGTTTACTGTTCATCTCAACAGTTACACGGACCACGAGACAATTATTAAAGTGTGTGTATATGCTACATGTTATTTGTTGTATATCTAATGTTTAAAACTTTTTTTTGTATTTTATCCGTGTGAATGTTTTTATGCAGTTTAAAACACGCTTGCGTTAATTGTTTTATCATCGTTAACTTGTTTTTTTTATATATAATGTACGAGATTTAAGTCGATACCTACCTGATGTAATAGTACTAATACGATATTTCATTTCTTTTTTATAAAAAGGGAACTATGAGTGTAAATTAAATACTTCTAATGGTGTAAGATATAAATATATTATTCATTTAGTACTTTTCCCTTTTTTCCTACTGTTTTTGTAATAATTGACAGGACGATTTATTATTTTAAGTTAGAATTGTAACCAGGTAGGAGTTTCATTGCCATATGTCGTCCGAATCCTGTCCGTTGTGGAGTTTTAAACCAAGAATAATATTTTCGACACCTACCAGTTTATTTATTGTTTATGCTCCAAAGGCAAGGTGTCGGATGCTTTATTGGATTTAAAACGTGCAATTGTTAGATGTAGAAACATGCAATATCGGATGCATTGTCACCAGTTGGTGATGGATTTGGAAGCGGAACCAGCCAATGAAACAGTAAGTTTTTTCTTTTTTTTTTTATTGTTTTCAATTATACAGGGGGTTTCATATAAGTGTGTCATACCTAACTTATGTTTTATTTAAGAGAACACCCTGTGTTCCATATTCAACGTTTTATTTAATGAATTTTTTGAGTTGCACTGGCACATATGTTTTACCTAAGGAAGTGTGCCATTTTTTTGGTAAAAAAAAAACAAAAAAGTTGTTGTTATAAATAACCATCAGTGAACAAAGGTTCTTTTTCCCCGTGATCTTGTTAGTGTTAGAAAAGGCAGACTTTTTCAACCTGCGAACCTGATATCAGAAGACACCAGAGTTAAAGAGGCCCCCGTAAATTGGAGAAGTAGTTGAATTGGCATAGAACTGACATTCTCACAAAGGTAGGTGGCACAGTAGTGTTTAGTGCAACTTGTGTTTCTTATAACCGCAAACACCCTGTATATTTTGCATATTAAAATTGTCTCTCTGAATGTGTTTTTTGTGTGAAATTCTGTTGCGGCATTGCAAGGATGCACAGGGTGTTATGAAAAACATGGGCCCCCATTCAGAGGCAGATTCCTTATTTAAAAGTAAGACAAAAACTTTTAATAAACATTAGTTGGCAACAGCTTACTTTTCGAGATACAGGGTATAACAATTTTTTACAAAACATAAGTTTGATACAGGACTCTTATATAGAACTCTCTGCAGTATTGAGAATAATTTTACAATGTCCCCTTGGTCCCCTACAACATTTATTTGAAAACATTTTCTGTATTTTAAATAGTAAAGGAGATATGGAACACCATGACCTGTCATCATTTTGTCATTTTTTTGTTCTAGCTTGGCGGTTTCTAGTTTAATTTCATGGTATGTATAAAATGAAATAGAATATGTAACACAATGCAAACTATCTTCGCGGTATCATTGTTATTTTCGAAAAAATAAAGCTTGATGATTCCAAATGACGATGGTGCACACCAAACCGTTAGATTAACTGTGTAAAGCGGCTGGACTTTTCTTGGATTTTCATTGGACCAGTATTAGTAGCTTTGCTTGTTAACGTATTCTGCCAAATAAAAGTGTGCTTCGTGAGACATCCCCACATTGTGGATCAAGTAGGGTGAAATGGATGTCGTTTAGTTTTAGCTTAATTGCAGAAGCACCAACGATTCCTGCAATCCGCGGCAATAAGCCGCAAAAGAAAACTTCAAAGTAATTACAATTGGAATATTTGTCACATATTTACATATGAGTGTAATCTTGTCGTACAAGTAGCACTGTTTCGAATGAAAAATTAACATTTCAAGAACTTCATCTCAGAGTGTTCAAAAATCGTGCAACAATCCATTGTGGTCATCATCTGGTACTTTTTTCTATGTGAAATATTCCTATAGAAAGGGATCTCTGTTGGAGATCATGTTTGAGATTGTACCAGAAATTGTCATCGTGTCCATTCAGCTTATGTTGATCATCAAATGGTTTTCTATTTGCAAACATTTCCTCATTTTTGTGTTTTTATGTGATATGATCAAAGGTTCGATTATTCTGAAGACCTTTTTATTATTTATCAACTGTTTTGTTTTAATCGGGGCAAGTAAAATAACATTTATTTTTGTAAGTGGGCATTTTATCCGCATTCTGAATTTTTATTGGTGATCGTTCACTGCTACCGAACCTCAGTTGGTTTTGTCACGAGACCAATTTTGAACAATGTTGGTTTTGGTTACAAGGATTTGTTTTTTTTTTGTGAAGTCACTAGTCTTATTTTTGCTTATTTCAGCAACCGTTTTAGCTGAAAATACTCTGCTTTCAGAAGTGGTCAGTGTCTTGCCGCTTTCTTGTTAAAGATCTAATTGGAACTAATCGGATTTATGTTGGGACGAGCAATTTCTGTATTGCAGAAATCGGAAATGACATGTTTTACAATGTTATTTATTGTTCTGGTATTTGTATGGCACAATTGTTGCACTCTTATCTTTATATTTGTCAGGTAGACCAGTTGCAATGGTAAAAATAAAACAAATCTGTTGTGAAAGTATTACAATCATTTTTGGATACTTTTTGTTCTACTGTTGCAGCTTGTACATTTATTACGTGTCTTTAATACCAAAAAAATAGGCACGCTAACATGCATCCACTCGCGTTCGCGGGAGAAAAATTTAAACGTGACCCACCCCGTGTTTTCGATCGTCGCCGGTTCCCTAGCTTTACTAGCTATTCCAGACGTAAGAAGTACGACACACACTACACTACACTGATCAGAATCAAAAAAAAAAAAATACGCACGTTAACAGGCATCCAATCGCGTTCGCGGTAGAAAAATTTAAACGTGACTCACCCCGTGTTTTCCAGCGTCGCCAGCTCCCTTGATGTGGAACCTACCTATATATTACGTGTCTTCAATACCTCCTCGATGCAAATCCATTCCACGAATCTTACGGTCCAAACCTCTTCCTGCCTCCGCTTCTACGTTGTTGCACCAGTAGAAACTGTTTATAAATGGACGGAAATATCGTTTAAATTATTTTTAATTTCAACCACTTGAGTTACAACGGAGCACGAAAGTATTATTTTAAAGAGGATTGTCACTCAAACTGAGAGGGCAAAGATTCGGTTTAAAATCGCGACACTAAAAAGCAACGCAGTTCACAACACTCCGCGGACGCAACGTGTGCTTTCGAGCATCAACCGCGATCACCGGCTGAAAATAAAAAAATAGGATCATTAATATTTTTTTTGTTTAAAAATGTTGCAAGTCTGAAAATTTTAATACCTTTAACTGCGGTCCGGTCCTGAAACTCAAAAAAATGATAAATGTCGTAGTTAACAAACTTATTAGTGTGAATATATTATAAATTTATTTATTACTTACTTTTTTTTTACTAGCTATTCCAGACGTAAGAAGTACGACACACACTATACTACACTGATCAGAATAAAAAAAAAAATACGCACGCTAACAGGCATCCACTCGCGTTCGCGGTAGAAAAATTTAAAGGTGACTCACCCCGTGTTTTCCAGCGTCGCCAGCTCCCTTGATGTGGAACCTACCTATTTATTACGTGTCTTCAATACCTCCTCGATGCAAATCCATTCCACGAATCTTACGGTCCAAACCTCTTCCTGCCTCCGCTTCTACGTTGTTGCACCAGTAGTAACTGTTTTTAAATGGACGGAAGAATCGTTTAAATTATTTTTAATTTCAACAACTTGAGTTACAACGCGAAGCACGAAAGTATTATTTTAAAGAGGATTGTCACTCAAACTGGGAGGGCAAAGATTCGGTTTAAAATCGCGACACTAAAAAGCAACGCAGTTCACAACACTCCGCGGACGCAACGTGTGCTTTCGAGCAGCAACCGCGATCACCGGCTGAAAATAAAAAAATATGATCATTAATATTTTTTTTGTTTAAAAATGTTGCAAGTCTGAAAATTTTAATACCTTTAACTGCGGTCCGGTCCTGAAACTCAAAAAAATGATAAATGTCGTAGTTAACAAACTTATTAGTGTGAATATATAATAAATTTATTTATTACTTACTTTTTTTTTACTAGCTATTCCAGACGTAAGAAGTACGACACACACTACACTACACTGATCAGAATCAAAAAAAAATACGCACGCTAACGGGCATCCACTCGCGTTCGCGGTAGAAAAATTTAAAGGTGACTCACCCCGTGTTTTCCAGCGTTGCCAGCTCCCTTGATGTGGAACTTACCTATTTATTACGTGTCTTCAATACCTCCTCGATGCAAATCCATTCCACGAATCTTACGGTCCAAACCTCTTCCTGCCTCCGCTTCTACGTTGTTGCACCAGTAGTAACTGTTTTTAAATGGACGGAAGAATCGTTTAAATTATTTTTAATTTCAACAACTTGAGTTACAACGCGAAGCACGAAAGTATTATTTTAAAGAGGATTGTCACTCAAACTGGGAGGGCAAAGATTCGGTTTAAAGTCGCGACACTAAAAAGCAACGCAGTTCACAACACTGCGCGGACGCAACATGTGCTTTCGAGCAGCAACCGCGATCACCGGCTGAAAATAAAAAAATATCATCATTAATATTTTTTTTGTTTAAAAATGTTGCAAGTCTGAAAATTTTAATACCTTTAACTGCGGTCCGGTCCTGAAACTCAAAAAAATGATAAATGTCGTAGTTAACAAACTTATTAGTGTGAATATATTATAAATTTATTTATTACTTACTTTTTTTTTACTAGCTATTCCAGACGTAAGAAGTACGACACACACTACACTACACTGATCAGAATCAAAAAAAAAATACGCACGCTAACAGGCATCCACTCGCGTTCCCGGTAGAAAAATTTAAAGGTGACTCACCCCGTGTTTTCCAGCGTCGCCAGCTCCCTTGATGTGGAACCTACCTATTTATTACGTGTCTTCAATACCTCCTCGGTGCAAATCCATTCCACGAATCTTACGGTCCAAACCTCTTCCTGCCTCCGCTTCTACGTTGTTGCACCAGTAGAAACTGTTTTTAAATGGACGGAAGAATCGTTTAAATTATTTTTAATTTCAACAACTTGAGTTACAACGCGAAGCACGAAAGTATTATTTTAAAGAGGATTGTCACTCAAACTGGGAGGGCAAAGATTCGGTTTAAAATCGCGACACTAAAAAGCAACGCAGTTCACAACACTCCGCGGACGCAACGTGTGCTTTCGAGCAGCAACCGCGATCACCGGCTGAAAATAAAAAAATATGATCATTAATATTTTTTTTGTTTAAAAATGTTGCGTCTGAAAATTTTAATACCTTTAACTGCGGTCCGGTCCTGAAACTCAGAAAAATGATAAATGTCGTAGTTAACAAACTTATTAGTGTGAATATATTATAAATTTATTTATTACTTACTTTTTTTTTACTAGCTATTCCAGACGTAAGAAGTACGACACACACTACACTACACTGATCAGAATCAAAAAAAAAATACGCACGCTAACAGGCATCCACTCGCGTTCGCGGTAGCAAAATTTAAAGGTGACTCACCCCGTGTTTTCCAGCGTCGCCAGCTCCCTTGATGTGGAACCTACCTATTTATTACGTGTCTTCAATACCTCCTCGATGCAAATCCATTCCACGAATCTTACGGTCCAAACCTCTTCCTGCCTCCGCTTCTACGTTGTTGCACCAGTAGAAACTGATTTAAATGGACGGAAATATCGTTTAAATTATTTTTAATTTCAACCACTTGAGTTACAACGCGAAGCACGAAAGTATTATTTTAAAGAGGATTGTCACTCAAACTGGGAGGGCAAAGATTCGGTTTAAAATTGCGACACTAAAAATCAACGCATTTCACAACACTCCGCGGACGCAACGTGTGCTTTCGAGCAGCAACCGCGATCACTGGCTGAAAATAAAAAAATATGATGATTAATATTTTTTTTTGTTTAAAAATGTTGCAAGTCTGAAAATTTTAATACCTTTAACTGCGGTCCGGTCCTGAAACTCAAAAAAATGATAAATGTCGTAGTTAACAAACTTATTAGTGTGAATATATTATAAATTTATTTATTACTTACTTTTTTTTTACTAGCTATTCCAGACGTAAGAAGTACGACACACACTACACTACACTGATCAGAATAAAAAAAAAATACGCACGCTAACGGGCATCCACTCGCGTTCGCGGTAGAAAAATTTAAAGGTGACTCACCCCGTGTTTTCCAGCGTCGCCAGCTCCCTTGATGTGGAACCTACCTATTTATTACGTGTCTTCAATACCTCCTCGATGCAAATCCATTCCACGAATCTTACGGTCCAAACCTCTTCCTGCCTCCGCTTCTACGTTGTTGCACCAGTAGAAACTGTTTTTAAATGGACGGAAGAATCGTTTAAATTATTTTTAATTTCAACAACTTGAGTTACAACGCGAAGCACGAAAGTATTATTTTAAAGAGGATTGTCACTCAAACTGGGAGGGCAAAGATTCGGTTTAAAGTCGCGACACTAAAAAGCAACGAAGTTCACAACACTGCGCGGACGCAACGTGTGCTTTCGAGCAGCAACCGCGATCACCGGCTGAAAATAAAAAAATATCATCATTAATATTTTTTTTGTTTAAAAATGTTGCAAGTCTGAAAATTTTAATACCTTTAACTGCGGTCCGGTCCTGAAACTCAAAAAAATGATAAATGTCGTAGTTAACAAACTTATTAGTGTGAATATATTATAAATTTATTTATTACTTACTTTTTTTTTACTAGCTATTCCAGACGTAAGAAGTACGACACACACTACACTACACTGATCAGAATCAAAAAAAAAATACGCACGTTAGCAGGCATCCACTCGCGTTCGCGGTAGCAAAATTTAAAGGTGACCACCCCGTGTTTTCCAGCGTCGCCAGCTCCCTTGATGTGGAACCTACCTATTTATTACGTGTCTTCAATACCTCCTCGATGCAAATCCATTCCACGAATCTTACGGTCCAAACCTCTTCCTGCCTCCGCTTCTACGTTGTTGCACCAGTAGAAACTGTTTTTAAATGGACGGAAGAATCGTTTAAATTATTTTTAATTTCAACAACGTGAGTTACAACGCGAAGCACGAAAGTATTATTTTAAAGAGGATTGTCACTCAAACTGGGAGGGCAAAGATTCGGTTTAAAGTCGCGACACTAAAAAGCAACGCAGTTCACAATACTGCGCGGACGCAACGTGTGCTTTCGAGCAGCACCCGCGATCACCGGCTGAAAATAAAAAAATATCATCATTAATATTTTTTTTGTTTAAAAATGTTGCAAGTCTGAAAATTTTAATACCTTTAACTGCGGTCCGGTCCTGAAACTCAAAAAAATGATAAATGTCGTAGTTAACAAACTTATTAGTGTGAATATATTATAAATTTATTTATTACTTACTTTTTTTTTACTAGCTATTCCAGACGTAAGAAGTACGACACACACTACACTACACTGATCAGAATCAAAAAAAAAATACGCACGTTAGCAGGCATCCACTCGCGTTCGCGGTAGCAAAATTTAAAGGTGACCACCCCGTGTTTTCCAGCGTCGCCAGCTCCCTTGATGTGGAACCTACCTATTTATTACGTGTCTTCAATACCTCCTCGATGCAAATCCATTCCACGAATCTTACGGTCCAAACCTCTTCCTGCCTCCGCTTCTACGTTGTTGCACCAGTAGAAACTGTTTTTAAATGGACGGAAGAATCGTTTAAATTATTTTTAATTTCAACAACTTGAGTTACAACGCGAAGCACGAAAGTATTATTTTAAAGAGGATTGTCCCTCAAACTGGGAGGGCAAAGATTCGGTTTAAAATCGCGACACTAAAAAGCAACGCAGTTCACAACACTCCGCGGACGCAACGTGTGCTTTCGAGCAGCAACCGCGATCACCGGCTGAAAATAAAAAAATATCATCATTAATATTTTTTTTGTTTAAAAATGTTGCAAGTCTGAAAATTTTAATACCTTTAACTGCGGTCCGGTCCTGAAACTCAAAAAAATGATAAATGTCGTAGTTAACAAACTTATTAGTGTGAATATATTATAAATTTATGTATTACTTACTTTTTTTTTTACTAGCTATTCCAGACGTAAGAAGTACGACACACACTACACTACACTGATCAGAATCAAAAAAAAAATACGCACGCTAACGGGCATTCACTCGCGTTCGCGGTAGAAAAATTTAAAGGTGACTCACCCCGTGTTTTCCAGCGTCGCCAGCTCCCTTGATGTGGAACCTACCTATTTATTACGTGTCTTCAATACCTCCTCGATGCAAATCCATTCCACGAATCTTACGGTCTAAACCTCTTCCTGCCTCCGCTTCTACGTTGTTGCACCAGTAGAAACTGTTTTTAAATGGACGGAAGAATCGTTTAAATTATTTTTAATTTCAACAACTTGAGTTACAACGCGAAGCACGAAAGTATTATTTTAAAGAGGATTGTCACTCAAACTGGGAGGGCAAAGATTCGGTTTAAAATCGCGACACTAAAAAGCAACGCAGTTCACAACACTCCGCGGACGCAACGTGTGCTTTCGAGCAGCAACCGCGATCACCGGCTGAAAATAAAAAAATATGATCATTAATATTTTTTTTGTTTAAAAATGTTGCAAGTCTGAAAATTTTAATACCTTTAACTGCGGTCCGGTCCTGAAACTCAGAAAAATGATAAATGTCGTAGTTAACAAACTTATTAGTGTGAATATATAATAAATTTATTTATTACTTACTTTTTTTTTACTAGCTATTCCAGACGTAAGAAGTACGACACAAACTACACTACACTGATCAGAATCAAAAAAAAAATACGCACGCTAACAGGCATCCACTCGCGTTCCCGGTAGAAAAATTTAAAGGTGACTCACCCCGTGTTTTCCAGCGTCGCCAGCTCCCTTGATGTGGAACCTACCTATTTATTACGTGTCTTCAATACCTCCTCGGTGCAAATCCATTCCACGAATCTTACGGTCCAAACCTCTTCCTGCCTCCGCTTCTACGTTGTTGCACCAGTAGTAACTGTTTTTAAATGGACGGAAGAATCGTTTAAATTATTTTTAATTTCAACAACTTGAGTTACAACGCGAAGCACGAAAGTATTATTTTAAAGAGGATTGTCACTCAAACTGGGAGGGCAAAGATTCGGTTTAAAATCGCGACACTAAAAAGCAACGCAGTTCACAACACTCCGCGGACGCAACGTGTGCTTTCGAGCAGCAACCGCGATCACCGGCTGAAAATAAAAAAATATGATCATTAATATTTTTTTTGTTTAAAAATGTTGCAAGTCTGAAAATTTTAATACCTTTAACTGCGGTCCGGTCCTGAAACTCAAAAAAATGATAAATGTCGTAGTTAACAAACTTATTAGTGTGAATATATAATAAATTTATTTATTACTTACTTTTTTTTTACTAGCTATTCCAGACGTAAGAAGTACGACACACACTACACTACACTGATCAGAATCAAAAAAAAATACGCACGCTAACGGGCATCCACTCGCGTTCGCGGTAGAAAAATTTAAAGGTGACTCACCCCGTGTTTTCCAGCGTTGCCAGCTCCCTTGATGTGGAACTTACCTATTTATTACGTGTCTTCAATACCTCCTCGATGCAAATCCATTCCACGAATCTTACGGTCCAAACCTCTTCCTGCCTCCGCTTCTACGTTGTTGCACCAGTAGTAACTGTTTTTAAATGGACGGAAGAATCGTTTAAATTATTTTTAATTTCAACAACTTGAGTTACAACGCGAAGCACGAAAGTATTATTTTAAAGAGGATTGTCACTCAAACTGGGAGGGCAAAGATTCGGTTTAAAGTCGCGACACTAAAAAGCAACGCAGTTCACAACACTGCGCGGACGCAACATGTGCTTTCGAGCAGCAACCGCGATCACCGGCTGAAAATAAAAAAATATCATCATTAATATTTTTTTTGTTTAAAAATGTTGCAAGTCTGAAAATTTTAATACCTTTAACTGCGGTCCGGTCCTGAAACTCAAAAAAATGATAAATGTCGTAGTTAACAAACTTATTAGTGTGAATATATTATAAATTTATTTATTACTTACTTTTTTTTTACTAGCTATTCCAGACGTAAGAAGTACGACACACACTACACTACACTGATCAGAATCAAAAAAAAAATACGCACGCTAACAGGCATCCACTCG
The DNA here is from genome assembly GCA_958336395.1 of Ctenicera cuprea. Taxonomy (NCBI): domain Eukaryota; kingdom Metazoa; phylum Arthropoda; class Insecta; order Coleoptera; family Elateridae; genus Ctenicera; species Ctenicera cuprea. The sequence continues at coordinate 3,019,028 of OY284495.1, forward strand.
CGTTCCCGGTAGAAAAATTTAAAGGTGACTCACCCCGTGTTTTCCAGCGTCGCCAGCTCCCTTGATGTGGAACCTACCTATTTATTACGTGTCTTCAATACCTCCTCGGTGCAAATCCATTCCACGAATCTTACGGTCCAAACCTCTTCCTGCCTCCGCTTCTACGTTGTTGCACCAGTAGAAACTGTTTTTAAATGGACGGAAGAATCGTTTAAATTATTTTTAATTTCAACAACTTGAGTTACAACGCGAAGCACGAAAGTATTATTTTAAAGAGGATTGTCACTCAAACTGGGAGGGCAAAGATTCGGTTTAAAATCGCGACACTAAAAAGCAACGCAGTTCACAACACTCCGCGGACGCAACGTGTGCTTTCGAGCAGCAACCGCGATCACCGGCTGAAAATAAAAAAATATGATCATTAATATTTTTTTTGTTTAAAAATGTTGCGTCTGAAAATTTTAATACCTTTAACTGCGGTCCGGTCCTGAAACTCAGAAAAATGATAAATGTCGTAGTTAACAAACTTATTAGTGTGAATATATTATAAATTTATTTATTACTTACTTTTTTTTTACTAGCTATTCCAGACGTAAGAAGTACGACACACACTACACTACACTGATCAGAATCAAAAAAAAAATACGCACGCTAACAGGCATCCACTCGCGTTCGCGGTAGCAAAATTTAAAGGTGACTCACCCCGTGTTTTCCAGCGTCGCCAGCTCCCTTGATGTGGAACCTACCTATTTATTACGTGTCTTCAATACCTCCTCGATGCAAATCCATTCCACGAATCTTACGGTCCAAACCTCTTCCTGCCTCCGCTTCTACGTTGTTGCACCAGTAGAAACTGATTTAAATGGACGGAAATATCGTTTAAATTATTTTTAATTTCAACCACTTGAGTTACAACGCGAAGCACGAAAGTATTATTTTAAAGAGGATTGTCACTCAAACTGGGAGGGCAAAGATTCGGTTTAAAATCGCGACACTAAAAATCAACGCATTTCACAACACTCCGCGGACGCAACGTGTGCTTTCGAGCAGCAACCGCGATCACTGGCTGAAAATAAAAAAATATGATGATTAATATTTTTTTTTGTTTAAAAATGTTGCAAGTCTGAAAATTTTAATACCTTTAACTGCGGTCCGGTCCTGAAACTCAAAAAAATGATAAATGTCGTAGTTAACAAACTTATTAGTGTGAATATATTATAAATTTATTTATTACTTACTTTTTTTTTACTAGCTATTCCAGACGTAAGAAGTACGACACACACTACACTACACTGATCAGAATAAAAAAAAAATACGCACGCTAACGGGCATCCACTCGCGTTCGCGGTAGAAAAATTTAAAGGTGACTCACCCCGTGTTTTCCAGCGTCGCCAGCTCCCTTGATGTGGAACCTACCTATTTATTACGTGTCTTCAATACCTCCTCGATGCAAATCCATTCCACGAATCTTACGGTCCAAACCTCTTCCTGCCTCCGCTTCTACGTTGTTGCACCAGTAGAAACTGTTTTTAAATGGACGGAAGAATCGTTTAAATTATTTTTAATTTCAACAACTTGAGTTACAACGCGAAGCACGAAAGTATTATTTTAAAGAGGATTGTCACTCAAACTGGGAGGGCAAAGATTCGGTTTAAAGTCGCGACACTAAAAAGCAACGAAGTTCACAACACTGCGCGGACGCAACGTGTGCTTTCGAGCAGCAACCGCGATCACCGGCTGAAAATAAAAAAATATCATCATTAATATTTTTTTTGTTTAAAAATGTTGCAAGTCTGAAAATTTTAATACCTTTAACTGCGGTCCGGTCCTGAAACTCAAAAAAATGATAAATGTCGTAGTTAACAAACTTATTAGTGTGAATATATTATAAATTTATTTATTACTTACTTTTTTTTTACTAGCTATTCCAGACGTAAGAAGTACGACACACACTACACTACACTGATCAGAATCAAAAAAAAAATACGCACGTTAGCAGGCATCCACTCGCGTTCGCGGTAGCAAAATTTAAAGGTGACCACCCCGTGTTTTCCAGCGTCGCCAGCTCCCTTGATGTGGAACCTACCTATTTATTACGTGTCTTCAATACCTCCTCGATGCAAATCCATTCCACGAATCTTACGGTCCAAACCTCTTCCTGCCTCCGCTTCTACGTTGTTGCACCAGTAGAAACTGTTTTTAAATGGACGGAAGAATCGTTTAAATTATTTTTAATTTCAACAACGTGAGTTACAACGCGAAGCACGAAAGTATTATTTTAAAGAGGATTGTCACTCAAACTGGGAGGGCAAAGATTCGGTTTAAAGTCGCGACACTAAAAAGCAACGCAGTTCACAATACTGCGCGGACGCAACGTGTGCTTTCGAGCAGCACCCGCGATCACCGGCTGAAAATAAAAAAATATCATCATTAATATTTTTTTTGTTTAAAAATGTTGCAAGTCTGAAAATTTTAATACCTTTAACTGCGGTCCGGTCCTGAAACTCAAAAAAATGATAAATGTCGTAGTTAACAAACTTATTAGTGTGAATATATTATAAATTTATTTATTACTTACTTTTTTTTTACTAGCTATTCCAGACGTAAGAAGTACGACACACACTACACTACACTGATCAGAATCAAAAAAAAAATACGCACGTTAGCAGGCATCCACTCGCGTTCGCGGTAGCAAAATTTAAAGGTGACCACCCCGTGTTTTCCAGCGTCGCCAGCTCCCTTGATGTGGAACCTACCTATTTATTACGTGTCTTCAATACCTCCTCGATGCAAATCCATTCCACGAATCTTACGGTCCAAACCTCTTCCTGCCTCCGCTTCTACGTTGTTGCACCAGTAGAAACTGTTTTTAAATGGACGGAAGAATCGTTTAAATTATTTTTAATTTCAACAACTTGAGTTACAACGCGAAGCACGAAAGTATTATTTTAAAGAGGATTGTCCCTCAAACTGGGAGGGCAAAGATTCGGTTTAAAATCGCGACACTAAAAAGCAACGCAGTTCACAACACTCCGCGGACGCAACGTGTGCTTTCGAGCAGCAACCGCGATCACCGGCTGAAAATAAAAAAATATCATCATTAATATTTTTTTTGTTTAAAAATGTTGCAAGTCTGAAAATTTTAATACCTTTAACTGCGGTCCGGTCCTGAAACTCAAAAAAATGATAAATGTCGTAGTTAACAAACTTATTAGTGTGAATATATTATAAATTTATGTATTACTTACTTTTTTTTTTACTAGCTATTCCAGACGTAAGAAGTACGACACACACTACACTACACTGATCAGAATCAAAAAAAAAATACGCACGCTAACGGGCATTCACTCGCGTTCGCGGTAGAAAAATTTAAAGGTGACTCACCCCGTGTTTTCCAGCGTCGCCAGCTCCCTTGATGTGGAACCTACCTATTTATTACGTGTCTTCAATACCTCCTCGATGCAAATCCATTCCACGAATCTTACGGTCTAAACCTCTTCCTGCCTCCGCTTCTACGTTGTTGCACCAGTAGAAACTGTTTTTAAATGGACGGAAGAATCGTTTAAATTATTTTTAATTTCAACAACTTGAGTTACAACGCGAAGCACGAAAGTATTATTTTAAAGAGGATTGTCACTCAAACTGGGAGGGCAAAGATTCGGTTTAAAATCGCGACACTAAAAAGCAACGCAGTTCACAACACTCCGCGGACGCAACGTGTGCTTTCGAGCAGCAACCGCGATCACCGGCTGAAAATAAAAAAATATGATCATTAATATTTTTTTTGTTTAAAAATGTTGCGTCTGAAAATTTTAATACCTTTAACTGCGGTCCGGTCCTGAAACTCAGAAAAATGATAAATGTCGTAGTTAACAAACTTATTAGTGTGAATATATTATAAATTTATTTATTACTTACTTTTTTTTTACTAGCTATTCCAGACGTAAGAAGTACGACACACACTACACTACACTGATCAGAATCAAAAAAAAAATACGCACGCTAACAGGCATCCACTCGCGTTCGCGGTAGCAAAATTTAAAGGTGACTCACCCCGTGTTTTCCAGCGTCGCCAGCTCCCTTGATGTGGAACCTACCTATTTATTACGTGTCTTCAATACCTCCTCGATGCAAATCCATTCCACGAATCTTACGGTCCAAACCTCTTCCTGCCTCCGCTTCTACGTTGTTGCACCAGTAGAAACTGATTTAAATGGACGGAAATATCGTTTAAATTATTTTTAATTTCAACCACTTGAGTTACAACGCGAAGCACGAAAGTATTATTTTAAAGAGGATTGTCACTCAAACTGGGAGGGCAAAGATTCGGTTTAAAATCGCGACACTAAAAATCAACGCATTTCACAACACTCCGCGGACGCAACGTGTGCTTTCGAGCAGCAACCGCGATCACTGGCTGAAAATAAAAAAATATGATGATTAATATTTTTTTTTGTTTAAAAATGTTGCAAGTCTGAAAATTTTAATACCTTTAACTGCGGTCCGGTCCTGAAACTCAAAAAAATGATAAATGTCGTAGTTAACAAACTTATTAGTGTGAATATATAATAAATTTATTTATTACTTACTTTTTTTTTACTAGCTATTCCAGACGTAAGAAGTACGACACACACTACACTACACTGATCAGAATCAAAAAAAAATACGCACGCTAACGGGCATCCACTCGCGTTCGCGGTAGAAAAATTTAAAGGTGACTCACCCCGTGTTTTCCAGCGTTGCCAGCTCCCTTGATGTGGAACTTACCTATTTATTACGTGTCTTCAATACCTCCTCGATGCAAATCCATTCCACGAATCTTACGGTCCAAACCTCTTCCTGCCTCCGCTTCTACGTTGTTGCACCAGTAGTAACTGTTTTTAAATGGACGGAAGAATCGTTTAAATTATTTTTAATTTCAACAACTTGAGTTACAACGCGAAGCACGAAAGTATTATTTTAAAGAGGATTGTCACTCAAACTGGGAGGGCAAAGATTCGGTTTAAAGTCGCGACACTAAAAAGCAACGCAGTTCACAACACTGCGCGGACGCAACATGTGCTTTCGAGCAGCAACCGCGATCACCGGCTGAAAATAAAAAAATATCATCATTAATATTTTTTTTGTTTAAAAATGTTGCAAGTCTGAAAATTTTAATACCTTTAACTGCGGTCCGGTCCTGAAACTCAAAAAAATGATAAATGTCGTAGTTAACAAACTTATTAGTGTGAATATATTATAAATTTATTTATTACTTACTTTTTTTTTACTAGCTATTCCAGACGTAAGAAGTACGACACACACTACACTACACTGATCAGAATCAAAAAAAAAATACGCACGCTAACAGGCATCCACTCGCGTTCCCGGTAGAAAAATTTAAAGGTGACTCACCCCGTGTTTTCCAGCGTCGCCAGCTCCCTTGATGTGGAACCTACCTATTTATTACGTGTCTTCAATACCTCCTCGGTGCAAATCCATTCCACGAATCTTACGGTCCAAACCTCTTCCTGCCTCCGCTTCTACGTTGTTGCACCAGTAGAAACTGTTTTTAAATGGACGGAAGAATCGTTTAAATTATTTTTAATTTCAACAACTTGAGTTACAACGCGAAGCACGAAAGTATTATTTTAAAGAGGATTGTCACTCAAACTGGGAGGGCAAAGATTCGGTTTAAAATCGCGACACTAAAAAGCAACGCAGTTCACAACACTCCGCGGACGCAACGTGTGCTTTCGAGCAGCAACCGCGATCACCGGCTGAAAATAAAAAAATATGATCATTAATATTTTTTTTGTTTAAAAATGTTGCGTCTGAAAATTTTAATACCTTTAACTGCGGTCCGGTCCTGAAACTCAGAAAAATGATAAATGTCGTAGTTAACAAACTTATTAGTGTGAATATATTATAAATTTATTTATTACTTACTTTTTTTTTACTAGCTATTCCAGACGTAAGAAGTACGACACACACTACACTACACTGATCAGAATCAAAAAAAAAATACGCACGCTAACAGGCATCCACTCGCGTTCGCGGTAGCAAAATTTAAAGGTGACTCACCCCGTGTTTTCCAGCGTCGCCAGCTCCCTTGATGTGGAACCTACCTATTTATTACGTGTCTTCAATACCTCCTCGATGCAAATCCATTCCACGAATCTTACGGTCCAAACCTCTTCCTGCCTCCGCTTCTACGTTGTTGCACCAGTAGAAACTGATTTAAATGGACGGAAATATCGTTTAAATTATTTTTAATTTCAACCACTTGAGTTACAACGCGAAGCACGAAAGTATTATTTTAAAGAGGATTGTCACTCAAACTGGGAGGGCAAAGATTCGGTTTAAAATCGCGACACTAAAAATCAACGCATTTCACAACACTCCGCGGACGCAACGTGTGCTTTCGAGCAGCAACCGCGATCACTGGCTGAAAATAAAAAAATATGATGATTAATATTTTTTTTTGTTTAAAAATGTTGCAAGTCTGAAAATTTTAATACCTTTAACTGCGGTCCGGTCCTGAAACTCAAAAAAATGATAAATGTCGTAGTTAACAAACTTATTAGTGTGAATATATTATAAATTTATTTATTACTTACTTTTTTTTTACTAGCTATTCCAGACGTAAGAAGTACGACACACACTACACTACACTGATCAGAATAAAAAAAAAATACGCACGCTAACGGGCATCCACTCGCGTTCGCGGTAGAAAAATTTAAAGGTGACTCACCCCGTGTTTTCCAGCGTCGCCAGCTCCCTTGATGTGGAACCTACCTATTTATTACGTGTCTTCAATACCTCCTCGATGCAAATCCATTCCACGAATCTTACGGTCCAAACCTCTTCCTGCCTCCGCTTCTACGTTGTTGCACCAGTAGAAACTGTTTTTAAATGGACGGAAGAATCGTTTAAATTATTTTTAATTTCAACAACTTGAGTTACAACGCGAAGCACGAAAGTATTATTTTAAAGAGGATTGTCACTCAAACTGGGAGGGCAAAGATTCGGTTTAAAGTCGCGACACTAAAAAGCAACGAAGTTCACAACACTGCGCGGACGCAACGTGTGCTTTCGAGCAGCAACCGCGATCACCGGCTGAAAATAAAAAAATATCATCATTAATATTTTTTTTGTTTAAAAATGTTGCAAGTCTGAAAATTTTAATACCTTTAACTGCGGTCCGGTCCTGAAACTCAAAAAAATGATAAATGTCGTAGTTAACAAACTTATTAGTGTGAATATATTATAAATTTATTTATTACTTACTTTTTTTTTACTAGCTATTCCAGACGTAAGAAGTACGACACACACTACACTACACTGATCAGAATCAAAAAAAAAATACGCACGTTAGCAGGCATCCACTCGCGTTCGCGGTAGCAAAATTTAAAGGTGACCACCCCGTGTTTTCCAGCGTCGCCAGCTCCCTTGATGTGGAACCTACCTATTTATTACGTGTCTTCAATACCTCCTCGATGCAAATCCATTCCACGAATCTTACGGTCCAAACCTCTTCCTGCCTCCGCTTCTACGTTGTTGCACCAGTAGAAACTGTTTTTAAATGGACGGAAGAATCGTTTAAATTATTTTTAATTTCAACAACGTGAGTTACAACGCGAAGCACGAAAGTATTATTTTAAAGAGGATTGTCACTCAAACTGGGAGGGCAAAGATTCGGTTTAAAGTCGCGACACTAAAAAGCAACGCAGTTCACAATACTGCGCGGACGCAACGTGTGCTTTCGAGCAGCACCCGCGATCACCGGCTGAAAATAAAAAAATATCATCATTAATATTTTTTTTGTTTAAAAATGTTGCAAGTCTGAAAATTTTAATACCTTTAACTGCGGTCCGGTCCTGAAACTCAAAAAAATGATAAATGTCGTAGTTAACAAACTTATTAGTGTGAATATATTATAAATTTATTTATTACTTACTTTTTTTTTACTAGCTATTCCAGACGTAAGAAGTACGACACACACTACACTACACTGATCAGAATCAAAAAAAAAATACGCACGTTAGCAGGCATCCACTCGCGTTCGCGGTAGCAAAATTTAAAGGTGACCACCCCGTGTTTTCCAGCGTCGCCAGCTCCCTTGATGTGGAACCTACCTATTTATTACGTGTCTTCAATACCTCCTCGATGCAAATCCATTCCACGAATCTTACGGTCCAAACCTCTTCCTGCCTCCGCTTCTACGTTGTTGCACCAGTAGAAACTGTTTTTAAATGGACGGAAGAATCGTTTAAATTATTTTTAATTTCAACAACTTGAGTTACAACGCGAAGCACGAAAGTATTATTTTAAAGAGGATTGTCCCTCAAACTGGGAGGGCAAAGATTCGGTTTAAAATCGCGACACTAAAAAGCAACGCAGTTCACAACACTCCGCGGACGCAACGTGTGCTTTCGAGCAGCAACCGCGATCACCGGCTGAAAATAAAAAAATATCATCATTAATATTTTTTTTGTTTAAAAATGTTGCAAGTCTGAAAATTTTAATACCTTTAACTGCGGTCCGGTCCTGAAACTCAAAAAAATGATAAATGTCGTAGTTAACAAACTTATTAGTGTGAATATATTATAAATTTATGTATTACTTACTTTTTTTTTTACTAGCTATTCCAGACGTAAGAAGTACGACACACACTACACTACACTGATCAGAATCAAAAAAAAAATACGCACGCTAACGGGCATTCACTCGCGTTCGCGGTAGAAAAATTTAAAGGTGACTCACCCCGTGTTTTCCAGCGTCGCCAGCTCCCTTGATGTGGAACCTACCTATTTATTACGTGTCTTCAATACCTCCTCGATGCAAATCCATTCCACGAATCTTACGGTCTAAACCTCTTCCTGCCTCCGCTTCTACGTTGTTGCACCAGTAGAAACTGTTTTTAAATGGACGGAAGAATCGTTTAAATTATTTTTAATTTCAACAACTTGAGTTACAACGCGAAGCACGAAAGTATTATTTTAAAGAGGATTGTCACTCAAACTGGGAGGGCAAAGATTCGGTTTAAAATCGCGACACTAAAAAGCAACGCAGTTCACAACACTCCGCGGACGCAACGTGTGCTTTCGAGCAGCAACCGCGATCACCGGCTGAAAATAAAAAAATATGATCATTAATATTTTTTTTGTTTAAAAATGTTGCAAGTCTGAAAATTTTAATACCTTTAACTGCGGTCCGGTCCTGAAACTCAGAAAAATGATAAATGTCGTAGTTAACAAACTTATTAGTGTGAATATATAATAAATTTATTTATTACTTACTTTTTTTTTACTAGCTATTCCAGACGTAAGAAGTACGACACAAACTACACTACACTGATCAGAATCAAAAAAAAAATACGCACGCTAACAGGCATCCACTCGCGTTCCCGGTAGAAAAATTTAAAGGTGACTCACCCCGTGTTTTCCAGCGTCGCCAGCTCCCTTGATGTGGAACCTACCTATTTATTACGTGTCTTCAATACCTCCTCGGTGCAAATCCATTCCACGAATCTTACGGTCCAAACCTCTTCCTGCCTCCGCTTCTACGTTGTTGCACCAGTAGAAACTGTTTTTAAATGGACGGAAGAATCGTTTAAATTATTTTTAATTTCAACAACTTGAGTTACAACGCGAAGCACGAAAGTATTATTTTAAAGAGGATTGTCACTCAAACTGGGAGGGCAAAGATTCGGTTTAAAATCGCGACACTAAAAAGCAACGCAGTTCACAACACTCCGCGGACGCAACGTGTGCTTTCGAGCAGCAACCGCGATCACCGGCTGAAAATAAAAAAATATGATCATTAATATTTTTTTTGTTTAAAAATGTTGCGTCTGAAAATTTTAATACCTTTAACTGCGGTCCGGTCCTGAAACTCAGAAAAATGATAAATGTCGTAGTTAACAAACTTATTAGTGTGAATATATAATAAATTTATTTATTACTTACTTTTTTTTTACTAGCTATTCCAGACGTAAGAAGTACGACACAAACTACACTACACTGATCAGAATCAAAAAAAAAATACGCACGCTAACGGGCATTCACTCGCGTTCGCGGTAGAAAAATTTAAAGGTGACTCACCCCGTGTTTTCCAGCGTCGCCAGCTCCCTTGATGTGGAACCTACCTATTTATTACGTGTCTTCAATACCTCCTCGATGCAAATTCATTCCACGAATCTTACGGTCTAAACCTCTTCCTGCCTCCGCTTCTACGTTGTTGCACCAGTAGTAACTGTTTTTAAATGGACGGAAGAATCGTTTAAATTATTTTTAATTTCAACAACTTGAGTTACAACGCGAAGCACGAAAGTATTATTTTAAAGAGGATTGTCACTCAAACTGGGAGGGCAAAGATTCGGTTTAAAATCGCGACACTAAAAAGCAACGCAGTTCACAACACTCCGCGGACGCAACGTGTGCTTTCGAGCAGCAACCGCGATCACCGGCTGAAAATAAAAAAATATTATCATTAATATTTTTTTTGTTTAAAAATGTTGCAAGTCTGAAAATTTTAATACCTTAAACTGCGGTCCGGTCCTGAAACTCAGAAAAATGATAAATGTCGTAGTTAACAAACTTATTAGTGTGAATATATAATAAATTTATTTATTACTTACTTTTTTTTTACTAGCTATTCCAGACGTAAGAAGTACGACACAAACTACACTACACTGATCAGAATCAAAAAAAAAAAATACGCACGCTAACGGGCATTCACTCGCGTTCGCGGTAGAAAAATTTAAAGGTGACTCACCCCGTGTTTTCCAGCGTCGCCAGCTCCCTTGATGTGGAACCTACCTATTTATTACGTGTCTTCAATACCTCCTCGATGCAAATCCATTCCACGAATCTTCCGGTCTAAACCTCTTCCTGCCTCCGCTTCTACGTTGTTGCACCAGTAGAAACTGTTTTTAAATGGACGGAAGAATCGTTTAAATTATTTTTAATTTCAACAACTTGAGTTACAACGCGAAGCACGAAAGTATTATTTTAAAGAGGATTGTCACTCAAACTGGGAGGGCAAAGATTCGGTTTAAAATCGCGACACTAAAAAGCAACGCAGTTCACAACACTCCGCGGACGCAACGTGTGCTTTCGAGCAGCAACCGCGATCACCGGCTGAAAATAAAAAAATATGATCATTAATATTTTTTTTGTTTAAAAATGTTGCAAGTCTGAAAATTTTAATAACTTTAACTGCGGTCCGGTCCTGAAACTCAAAAAAATGATAAATGTCGTAGTTAACAAACTTATTAGTGTGAATATATAATAAATTTATTTATTACTTACTTTTTTTTTACTAGCTATTTCAGACGTAAGAAGTACGACACACACTACACTACACTGATCAGAATAAAAAAAAAATACGCACGCTAACGGGCATCCACTCGCGTTCGCGGTAGAAAAATTTAAAGGTGACTCACCCCGTGTTTTCCAGCGTCGCCAGCTCCCTTGATGTGGAACATACCTATTTATTACGTGTCTTCAATACCTCCTCGATGCAAATCCATTCCACGAATCTTATGGTCCAAACCTCTTCCTGCCTCCGCTTCTACGTTGTTGCACCAGTAGAAACTGATTTAAATGGACGGAAATATCGTTTAAATTATTTTTAATTTCAACAACTTGAGTTACAACGCGAAGCACGAAAGTATTATTTTAAAGAGGATTGTCACTCAAACTGGGAGGGCAAAGATTCGGTTTAAAATCGCGACACTAAAAATCAACGCATTTCACAACACTCCGCGGACGCAACGTGTGCTTTCGAGCAGCAACCGCGATCACCGGCTGAAAATAAAAAAATATCATCATTAATATTTTTTTTGTTTAAAAATGTTGCAAGTCTGAAAATTTTAATACCTTTAACTGCGGTCCGGTCCTGAAACTCAAAAAAATGATAAATGTCGTAGTTAACAAACTTATTAGTGTGAATATATTATAAATTTATTTATTACTTACGTTTTTTTTTACTAGCTATTCCAGACGTAAGAAGTGCGACACACACTACACTACACTGATCAGATTAAAAAAAAAAATACGCACGCTAACGGGTATCCACTCGCGTTCGCGGTAGAAAAATTTAAAGGTGACTCACCCCGTGTTTTCCAGCGTCGCCAGCTCCCTTGATGTGGAACCTACCTATTTATTACGTGTCTTCAATACCTCCTCGATGCAAATCCATTCCACGAATCTTACGGTTCAAACCTCTTCCTGCCTCCGCTTCTACGTTGTTGCACCAGTAGAAACTGTTTTTAAATGGACGGAAGAATCGTTTAAATTATTTTTAATTTCAACAACTTGAGTTACAACGCGAAGCACAAAAGTATTATTTTAAAGAGGATTGTCACTCAAACTGGGAGGGCAAAGATTCGGTTTAAAATCGCGACACTAAAAAGCAACGCAGTTCACAACACTCCGCGGACGCAACGTGTGCTTTCGAGCAGCAACCGCGATCACCGGCTGAAAATAAAAAAATAGGATCATTAATATTTTTTTTGTTTAAAAATATTGCAAGTCTGAAAATTTTAATACCTTTAACTGCGGTCCGGTCCTGAAACTCAGAAAAATGATAAATGTCGTAGTTAACAAACTTATTAGTGTGAATATATAATAAATTTATTTATTACTTACTTTTTTTTTACTAGCTATTCCAGACGTAAGAAGTACGACACACACTACACTACACTGATCAGAATCAAAAAAAAATACGCACGCTAACGGGCATCCACTCGCGTTCGCGGTAGAAAAATTTAAAGGTGACTCACCCCGTGTTTTCCAGCGTCGCCAGCTCCCTTGATGTGGAACCTACCTATTTATTACGTGTCTTCAATACCTCCTCGATGCAAATCCATTCCACGAATCTTCCGGTCCAAACCTCTTCCTGCCTCCGCTTCTACGTTGTTGCACCAGTAGAAACTGTTTTTAAATGGACAGAAATATCGTTTAAATTATTTTTAATTTCAACAACTTGAGTTACAACGCGAAGCACGAAAGTATTATTTTAAAGAGGATTGTCACTCAAACTGGGAGGGCAAAGATTCGGTTTAAAATCGCGACACTAAAAAGCAACGCAGTTCACAACACTCCGCGGACGCAACGTGTGCTTTCGAGCAGCAACCGCGATCACCGGCTGAAAATAAAAAATTATCATTAATATTTTTTTTGTTTAAAAATGTTGCAAGTCTGAAAATTTTAATAACTTTAACTGCGGTCCGGTCCTGAAACTCAAAAAAATGATAAATGTCGTAGTTAACAAACTTATTAGTGTGAATATATTATAAATTTATTTATTACTTACTTTTTTTTTTACTAGCTATTCCAGACGTAAGAAGTACGACACACACTACACTACACTGATCAGATTAAAAAAAAAATACGCACGCTAACGGGTATCCACTCGCGTTCGCGGTAGAAAAATTTAAAGGTGACTCACCCCGTGTTTTCCAGCGTCGCCAGCTCCCTTGATGTGGAACATACCTATTTATTGCGTGTCTTCAATACCTCCTCGATGCAAATCCATTCCACGAATCTTATGGTCCAAACCTCTTCCTGCCTCCGCTTCTACGTTGTTGCACCAGTAGAAACTGTTTTTAAATGGACGGAAATATCGTTTAAATTATTTTTAATTTCAACAACTTGAGTTACAACGCGAAGCACGAAAGTATTATTTTAAAGAGGATTGTCACTCAAACTGGGAGGGCAAAGATTGGGTTTAAAATCGCGACACTAAAAATCAACGCATTTCACAACACTGCGCGGACGCAACATGTGCTTTCGAGCAGCAACCGCGATCACCGGCTGAAAATAAAAAAATATGATGATTAATATTTTTTTTGTTTAAAAATGTTGCAAGTCTGAAAATTTTAATACCTTTAACTGCGGTCCGGTCCTGAAACTCAAAAAAATGATAAATGTCGTAGTTAACAAACTTATTAGTGTGAATATATTATAAATTTATTTATTACTTACGTTTTTTTTACTAGCTATTCCAGACGTAAGAAGTACGACACACACTACACTACACTGATCAGAATCAAAAAAAATACGCACGCTAACAGGCATCCACTCGCGTTCGCGGTAGAAAAATTTAAACGTGACTCACCCCGTGTTTTCCAGCGTCGCCAGCTCCCTTGATGTGGAACCTACCTATTTATTACGTGTCTTCAATAGCTCCTCGATGCAAATCCATTCCACGAATCTTCCGGTCCAAACCTCTTCCTGCCTCCGCTTCTACGTTGTTGCACCAGTAGAAACTGTTTTTAAATGGACGGAAGAATCGTTTAAATTATTTTTAATTTCAACAACTTGAGTTACAACGCGAAGCACAAAAGTATTATTTTAAAGAGGATTGTCACTCAAACTAGGAGGGCAAAGATTCGGTTTAAAATCGCGACACTAAAAAGCAACGCAGTTCACAACACTCCGCGGACGCAACGTGTGCTTTCGAGCAGCAACCGCGATCACCGGCTGAAAATAAAAAAATACGATCATTAATATTTTTTTTGTTTAAAAATATTGCAAGTCTGAAAATTTTAATACCTTAAACTGCGGTCCGGTCCTGAAACTCAAAAAAATGATAAATGTCGTAGTTAACAAACTTATTAGTGTGAATATATAATAAATTTATTTATTACTTACTTTTTTTTTACTAGCTATTCCAGACGTAAGAAGTACGACACACACTACACTACACTGATCAGAATAAAAAAAAAATACGCACGCTAACGGGCATCCTATCGCGTTCGCGGTAGAAAAATTTAAAGGTGACTCACCCCGTGTTTTCCAGCGTCGCCAGCTCCCTTGATGTGGAACCTACCTATTTATTACGTGTCTTCAATACCTCCTCGATGCAAATCCATTCCACGAATCTTCCGGTCCAAACCTCTTCCTGCCTCCGCTTCTACGTTGTTGCACCAGTAGTAACTGTTTTTAAATGGACGGAAGAATCGTTTAAATTATTTTTAATTTCAACAACTTGAGTTACAACGCGAAGCACGAAAGTATTATTTTAAAGAGGATTGTCACTCAAACTGGGAGGGCAAAGATTCGGTTTAAAATCGCGACACTAAAAAGCAACGCAGTTCACAACACTGCGCGGACGCAACATGTGCTTTCGAGCAGCAACCGCGATCACCGGCTGAAAATAAAAAAATAGGATCATTAATATTTTTTTTGTTTAAAAATATTGCAAGTCTGAAAATTTTAATACCTTAAACTGCGGTCCGGTCCTGAAACTCAGAAAAATGATAAATGTCGTAGTTAACAAACTTATTAGTGTGAATATATAATAAATTTATTTATTACTTACTTTTTTTTTTACTAGCTATTCCAGACGTAAGAAGTACGACACAAACTACACTACACTGATCAGAATCAAAAAAAAAATACGCACGCTAACGGGCATTCACTCGCGTTCGCGGTAGAAAAATTTAAAGGTGACTCACCCCGTGTTTTCCAGCGTCGCCAGCTCCCTTGATGTGGAACCTACCTATTTATTACGTGTCTTCAATACCTCCTCGATGCAAATCCATTCCACGAATCTTACGGTCTAAACCTCTTCCTGCCTCCGCTTCTACGTTGTTGCACCAGTAGAAACTGTTTTTAAATGGACGGAAGAATCGTTTAAATTATTTTTAATTTTAACAACTTGAGTTACAACGCGAAGCACGAAAGTATTATTTTAAAGAGGATTGTCACTCAAACTGGGAGGGCAAAGATTCGGTTTAAAATCGCGACACTAAAAAGCAACGCAGTTCACAACACTGCGCGGACGCAACGTGTGCTTTCGAGCAGCATCCGCGATCACCGGCTGAAAATAAAAAAATATCATCATTAATATTTTTTTTGTTTAAAAATGTTGCAAGTCTGAAAATTTTAATACCTTTAACTGCGGTCCGGTCCTGAAACTCAAAAAAATGATAAATGTCGTAGTTAACAAACTTATTAGTGTGAATATATTATAAATTTATTTATTACTTACTTTTTTTTTACTAGCTATTCCAGACGTAAGAAGTACGACACACACTACACTACACTGATCAGAATAAAAAAAAAATACGCACGCTAACAGGCATCCACTCGCGTTCGCGGTAGAAAAATTTAAACGTGACTCACCCCGTGTTTTCCAGCGTCGCCAGCTCCCTTGATGTGGAACCTACCTATTTATTACGTGTCTTCAATACCTCCTCGATGCAAATCCATTCCACGAATCTTACGGTCTAAACCTCTTCCTGCCTCCGCTTCTACGTTGTTGCACCAGTAGAAACTGTTTTTAAATGGACGGAAGAATCGTTTAAATTATTTTTAATTTCAACAACTTGAGTTACAACGCGAAGCACGAAAGTATTATTTTAAAGAGGATTGTCACTCAAACTGGGAGGGCAAAGATTCGGTTTAAAATCGCGACACTAAAAAGCAACGCAGTTCACAACACTCCGCGGACGCAACGTGTGCTTTCGAGCAGCAACCGCGATCACCGGCTGAAAATAAAAAAATATGATCATTAATATTTTTTTTGTTTAAAAATGTTGCAAGTCTGAAAATTTTAATACCTTTAACTGCGGTCCGGTCCTGAAACTCAGAAAAATGATAAATGTCGTAGTTAACAAACTTATTAGTGTGAATATATAATAAATTTATTTATTACTTACTTTTTTTTTACTAGCTATTCCAGACGTAAGAAGTACGACACAAACTACACTACACTGATCAGAATCAAAAAAAAAATACGCACGCTAACAGGCATCCACTCGCGTTCGCGGTAGAAAAATTTAAAGGTGACTCACCCCGTGTTTTCCAGCGTCGCCAGCTCCCTTGATGTGGAACCTACCTATTTATTACGTGTCTTCAATACCTCCTCGGTGCAAATCCATTCCACGAATCTTACGGTCCAAACCTCTTCCTGCCTCCGCTTCTACGTTGTTGCACCAGTAGAAACTGTTTTTAAATGGACGGAAGAATCGTTTAAATTATTTTTAATTTCAACAACTTGAGTTACAACGCGAAGCACGAAAGTATTATTTTAAAGAGGATTGTCACTCAAACTGGGAGGGCAAAGATTCGGTTTAAAATCGCGACACTAAAAAGCAACGCAGTTCACAACACTGCGCGGACGCAACGTGTGCTTTCGAGCAGCATCCGCGATCACCGGCTGAAAATAAAAAAATATCATCATTAATATTTTTTTTGTTTAAAAATGTTGCAAGTCTGAAAATTTTAATACCTTTAACTGCGGTCCGGTCCTGAAACTCAGAAAAATGATAAATGTCGTAGTTAACAAACTTATTAGTGTGAATATATAATAAATTTATTTATTACTTACTTTTTTTTTACTAGCTATTCCAGACGTAAGAAGTACGACACAAACTACACTACACTGATCAGAATCAAAAAAAAAATACGCACGCTAACAGGCATCCACTCGCGTTCGCGGTAGAAAAATTTAAAGGTGACTCACCCCGTGTTTTCCAGCGTCGCCAGCTCCCTTGATGTGGAACCTACCTATTTATTACGTGTCTTCAATACCTCCTCGGTGCAAATCCATTCCACGAATCTTACGGTCCAAACCTCTTCCTGCCTCCGCTTCTACGTTGTTGCACCAGTAGAAACTGTTTTTAAATGGACGGAAGAATCGTTTAAATTATTTTTAATTTCAACAACTTGAGTTACAACGCGAAGCACGAAAGTATTATTTTAAAGAGGATTGTCACTCAAACTGGGAGGGCAAAGATTCGGTTTAAAATCGCGACACTAAAAAGCAACGCAGTTCACAACACTGCGCGGACGCAACGTGTGCTTTCGAGCAGCATCCGCGATCACCGGCTGAAAATAAAAAAATATCATCATTAATATTTTTTTTGTTTAAAAATGTTGCAAGTCTGAAAATTTTAATACCTTTAACTGCGGTCCGGTCCTGAAACTCAAAAAAATGATAAATGTCGTAGTTAACAAACTTATTAGTGTGAATATATAATAAATTTATTTATTACTTACTTTTTTTTTTACTAGCTATTCCAGACGTAAGAAGTACGACACAAACTACACTACACTGATCAGAATCAAAAAAAAAATACGCACGCTAACGGGCATTCACTCGCGTTCGCGGTAGAAAAATTTAAAGGTGACTCACCCCGTGTTTTCCAGCGTCGCCAGCTCCCTTGATGTGGAACCTACCTATTTATTACGTGTCTTCAATACCTCCTCGATGCAAATCCATTCCACGAATCTTCCGGTCCAAACCTCTTCCTGCCTCCGCTTCTACGTTGTTGCACCAGTAGTAACTGTTTTTAAATGGACGGAAGAATCGTTTAAATTATTTTTAATTTCAACAACTTGAGTTACAACGCGAAGCACGAAAGTATTATTTTAAAGAGGATTGTCACTCAAACTGGGAGGGCAAAGATTCGGTTTAAAATCGCGACACTAAAAAGCAACGCAGTTCACAACACTGCGCGGACGCAACATGTGCTTTCGAGCAGCAACCGCGATCACCGGCTGAAAATAAAAAAATAGGATCATTAATATTTTTTTTGTTTAAAAATATTGCAAGTCTGAAAATTTTAATACCTTAAACTGCGGTCCGGTCCTGAAACTCAGAAAAATGATAAATGTCGTAGTTAAACTTATTAGTGTGAATATATTATAAATTTATTTATTACTTACTTTTTTTTTACTAGCTATTCCAGACGTAAGAAGTACGACACAAACTACACTACACTGATCAGAATCAAAAAAAAAATACGCACGCTAACGGGCATTCACTCGCGTTCGCGGTAGAAAAATTTAAAGGTGACTCACCCCGTGTTTTCCAGCGTCGCCAGCTCCCTTGATGTGGAACCTACCTATTTATTACGTGTCTTCAATACCTCCTCGATGCAAATCCATTCCACGAATCTTACGGTCTAAACCTCTTCCTGCCTCCGCTTCTACGTTGTTGCACCAGTAGAAACTGTTTTTAAATGGACGGAAGAATCGTTTAAATTATTTTTAATTTTAAGAACTTGAGTTACAACGCGAAGCACGAAAGTATTATTTTAAAGAGGATTGTCACTCAAACTGGGAGGGCAAAGATTCGGTTTAAAATCGCGACACTAAAAAGCAACGCAGTTCACAACACTGCGCGGACGCAACGTGTGCTTTCGAGCAGCATCCGCGATCACCGGCTGAAAATAAAAAAATATCATCATTAATATTTTTTTTGTTTAAAAATGTTGCAAGTCTGAAAATTTTAATACCTTTAACTGCGGTCCGGTCCTGAAACTCAAAAAAATGATAAATGTCGTAGTTAACAAACTTATTAGTGTGAATATATTATAAATTTATTTATTACTTACTTTTTTTTTACTAGCTATTCCAGACGTAAGAAGTACGACACACACTACACTACACTGATCAGAATAAAAAAAAAATACGCACGCTAACAGGCATCCACTCGCGTTCGCGGTAGAAAAATTTAAACGTGACTCACCCCGTGTTTTCCAGCGTCGCCAGCTCCCTTGATGTGGAACCTACCTATTTATTACGTGTCTTCAATACCTCCTCGATGCAAATCCATTCCACGAATCTTACGGTCTAAACCTCTTCCTGCCTCCGCTTCTACGTTGTTGCACCAGTAGAAACTGTTTTTAAATGGACGGAAGAATCGTTTAAATTATTTTTAATTTCAACAACTTGAGTTACAACGCGAAGCACGAAAGTATTATTTTAAAGAGGATTGTCACTCAAACTGGGAGGGCAAAGATTCGGTTTAAAATCGCGACACTAAAAAGCAACGCAGTTCACAACACTGCGCGGACGCAACATGTGCTTTCGAGCAGCAACCGCGATCACCGGCTGAAAATAAAAAAATAGGATCATTAATATTTTTTTTGTTTAAAAATATTGCAAGTCTGAAAATTTTAATACCTTAAACTGCGGTCCGGTCCTGAAACTCAGAAAAATGATAAATGTCGTAGTTAAACTTATTAGTGTGAATATATTATAAATTTATTTATTACTTACTTTTTTTTTACTAGCTATTCCAGACGTAAGAAGTACGACACAAACTACACTACACTGATCAGAATCAAAAAAAAAATACGCACGCTAACGGGCATTCACTCGCGTTCGCGGTAGAAAAATTTAAAGGTGACTCACCCCGTGTTTTCCAGCGTCGCCAGCTCCCTTGATGTGGAACCTACCTATTTATTACGTGTCTTCAATACCTCCTCGATGCAAATCCATTCCACGAATCTTACGGTCTAAACCTCTTCCTGCCTCCGCTTCTACGTTGTTGCACCAGTAGAAACTGTTTTTAAATGGACGGAAGAATCGTTTAAATTATTTTTAATTTTAAGAACTTGAGTTACAACGCGAAGCACGAAAGTATTATTTTAAAGAGGATTGTCACTCAAACTGGGAGGGCAAAGATTCGGTTTAAAATCGCGACACTAAAAAGCAACGCAGTTCACAACACTGCGCGGACGCAACGTGTGCTTTCGAGCAGCATCCGCGATCACCGGCTGAAAATAAAAAAATATCATCATTAATATTTTTTTTGTTTAAAAATGTTGCAAGTCTGAAAATTTTAATACCTTTAACTGCGGTCCGGTCCTGAAACTCAAAAAAATGATAAATGTCGTAGTTAACAAACTTATTAGTGTGAATATATTATAAATTTATTTATTACTTACTTTTTTTTTACTAGCTATTCCAGACGTAAGAAGTACGACACACACTACACTACACTGATCAGAATAAAAAAAAAATACGCACGCTAACAGGCATCCACTCGCGTTCGCGGTAGAAAAATTTAAACGTGACTCACCCCGTGTTTTCCAGCGTCGCCAGCTCCCTTGATGTGGAACCTACCTATTTATTACGTGTCTTCAATACCTCCTCGATGCAAATCCATTCCACGAATCTTACGGTCTAAACCTCTTCCTGCCTCCGCTTCTACGTTGTTGCACCAGTAGAAACTGTTTTTAAATGGACGGAAGAATCGTTTAAATTATTTTTAATTTCAACAACTTGAGTTACAACGCGAAGCACGAAAGTATTATTTTAAAGAGGATTGTCACTCAAACTGGGAGGGCAAAGATTCGGTTTAAAATCGCGACACTAAAAAGCAACGCAGTTCACAACACTCCGCGGACGCAACGTGTGCTTTCGAGCAGCAACCGCGATCACCGGCTGAAAATAAAAAAATATGATCATTAATATTTTTTTTGTTTAAAAATGTTGCAAGTCTGAAAATTTTAATACCTTTAACTGCGGTCCGGTCCTGAAACTCAGAAAAATGATAAATGTCGTAGTTAACAAACTTATTAGTGTGAATATATAATAAATTTATTTATTACTTACTTTTTTTTTACTAGCTATTCCAGACGTAAGAAGTACGACACAAACTACACTACACTGATCAGAATCAAAAAAAAAATACGCACGCTAACAGGCATCCACTCGCGTTCGCGGTAGAAAAATTTAAAGGTGACTCACCCCGTGTTTTCCAGCGTCGCCAGCTCCCTTGATGTGGAACCTACCTATTTATTACGTGTCTTCAATACCTCCTCGGTGCAAATCCATTCCACGAATCTTACGGTCCAAACCTCTTCCTGCCTCCGCTTCTACGTTGTTGCACCAGTAGAAACTGTTTTTAAATGGACGGAAGAATCGTTTAAATTATTTTTAATTTCAACAACTTGAGTTACAACGCGAAGCACGAAAGTATTATTTTAAAGAGGATTGTCACTCAAACTGGGAGGGCAAAGATTCGGTTTAAAATCGCGACACTAAAAAGCAACGCAGTTCACAACACTGCGCGGACGCAACGTGTGCTTTCGAGCAGCATCCGCGATCACCGGCTGAAAATAAAAAAATATCATCATTAATATTTTTTTTGTTTAAAAATGTTGCAAGTCTGAAAATTTTAATACCTTTAACTGCGGTCCGGTCCTGAAACTCAAAAAAATGATAAATGTCGTAGTTAACAAACTTATTAGTGTGAATATATTATAAATTTATTTATTACTTACTTTTTTTTTACTAGCTATTCCAGACGTAAGAAGTACGACACACACTACACTACACTGATCAGAATCAAAAAAAAAATACGCACGCTAACAGGCATCCACTCGCGTTCGCGGTAGAAAAATTTAAACGTGACTCACCCCGTGTTTTCCAGCGTCGCCAGCTCCCTTGATGTGGAACCTACCTATTTATTACGTGTCTTCAATACCTCCTCGATGCAAATCCATTCCACGAATCTTACGGTCTAAACCTCTTCCTGCCTCCGCTTCTACGTTGTTGCACCAGTAGAAACTGTTTTTAAATGGACGGAAGAATCGTTTAAATTATTTTTAATTTCAACAACTTGAGTTACAACGCGAAGCACGAAAGTATTATTTTAAAGAGGATTGTCACTCAAACTGGGAGGGCAAAGATTCGGTTTAAAATCGCGACACTAAAAAGCAACGCAGTTCACAACACTCCGCGGACGCAACGTGTGCTTTCGAGCAGCAACCGCGATCACCGGCTGAAAATAAAAAAATATGATCATTAATATTTTTTTTGTTTAAAAATGTTGCAAGTCTGAAAATTTTAATACCTTTAACTGCGGTCCGGTCCTGAAACTCAGAAAAATGATAAATGTCGTAGTTAACAAACTTATTAGTGTGAATATATAATAAATTTATTTATTACTTACTTTTTTTTTACTAGCTATTCCAGACGTAAGAAGTACGACACAAACTACACTACACTGATCAGAATCAAAAAAAAAATACGCACGCTAACAGGCATCCACTCGCGTTCGCGGTAGAAAAATTTAAAGGTGACTCACCCCGTGTTTTCCAGCGTCGCCAGCTCCCTTGATGTGGAACCTACCTATTTATTACGTGTCTTCAATACCTCCTCGGTGCAAATCCATTCCACGAATCTTACGGTCCAAACCTCTTCCTGCCTCCGCTTCTACGTTGTTGCACCAGTAGAAACTGTTTTTAAATGGACGGAAGAATCGTTTAAATTATTTTTAATTTCAACAACTTGAGTTACAACGCGAAGCACGAAAGTATTATTTTAAAGAGGATTGTCACTCAAACTGGGAGGGCAAAGATTCGGTTTAAAATCGCGACACTAAAAAGCAACGCAGTTCACAACACTGCGCGGACGCAACGTGTGCTTTCGAGCAGCATCCGCGATCACCGGCTGAAAATAAAAAAATATCATCATTAATATTTTTTTTGTTTAAAAATGTTGCAAGTCTGAAAATTTTAATACCTTTAACTGCGGTCCGGTCCTGAAACTCAAAAAAATGATAAATGTCGTAGTTAACAAACTTATTAGTGTGAATATATAATAAATTTATTTATTACTTACTTTTTTTTTACTAGCTATTCCAGACGTAAGAAGTACGACACAAACTACACTACACTGATCAGAATCAAAAAAAAAATACGCACGCTAACGGGCATTCACTCGCGTTCGCGGTAGAAAAATTTAAAGGTGACTCACCCCGTGTTTTCCAGCGTCGCCAGCTCCCTTGATGTGGAACCTACCTATTTATTACGTGTCTTCAATACCTCCTCGGTGCAAATCCATTCCACGAATCTTCCGGTCCAAACCTCTTCCTGCCTCCGCTTCTACGTTGTTGCACCAGTAGTAACTGTTTTTAAATGGACGGAAGAATCGTTTAAATTATTTTTAATTTCAACAACTTGAGTTACAACGCGAAGCACGAAAGTATTATTTTAAAGAGGATTGTCACTCAAACTGGGAGGGCAAAGATTCGGTTTAAAATCGCGACACTAAAAAGCAACGCAGTTCACAACATTGCGCGGACGCAACATGTGCTTTCGAGCAGCAACCGCGATCACCGGCTGAAAATAAAAAAATAGGATCATTAATATTTTTTTTGTTTAAAAATATTGCAAGTCTGAAAATTTTAATACCTTAAACTGCGGTCCGGTCCTGAAACTCAGAAAAATGATAAATGTCGTAGTTAAACTTATTAGTGTGAATATATAATAAATTTATTTATTACTTACTTTTTTTTTTACTAGCTATTCCAGACGTAAGAAGTACGACACAAACTACACTACACTGATCAGAATCAAAAAAAAAATACGCACGCTAACGGGCATTCACTCGCGTTCGCGGTAGAAAAATTTAAAGGTGACTCACCCCGTGTTTTCCAGCGTCGCCAGCTCCCTTGATGTGGAACCTACCTATTTATTACGTGTCTTCAATACCTCCTCGATGCAAATCCATTCCACGAATCTTACGGTCTAAACCTCTTCCTGCCTCCGCTTCTACGTTGTTGCACCAGTAGAAACTGTTTTTAAATGGACGGAAGAATCGTTTAAATTATTTTTAATTTTAACAACTTGAGTTACAACGCGAAGCACGAAAGTATTATTTTAAAGAGGATTGTCACTCAAACTGGGAGGGCAAAGATTCGGTTTAAAATCGCGACACTAAAAAGCAACGCAGTTCACAACACTGCGCGGACGCAACGTGTGCTTTCGAGCAGCATCCGCGATCACCGGCTGAAAATAAAAAAATATCATCATTAATATTTTTTTTGTTTAAAAATGTTGCAAGTCTGAAAATTTTAATACCTTTAACTGCGGTCCGGTCCTGAAACTCAAAAAAATGATAAATGTCGTAGTTAACAAACTTATTAGTGTGAATATATTATAAATTTATTTATTACTTACTTTTTTTTTACTAGCTATTCCAGACGTAAGAAGTACGACACACACTACACTACACTGATCAGAATAAAAAAAAAATACGCACGCTAACAGGCATCCACTCGCGTTCGCGGTAGAAAAATTTAAACGTGACTCACCCCGTGTTTTCCAGCGTCGCCAGCTCCCTTGATGTGGAACCTACCTATTTATTACGTGTCTTCAATACCTCCTCGATGCAAATCCATTCCACGAATCTTACGGTCTAAACCTCTTCCTGCCTCCGCTTCTACGTTGTTGCACCAGTAGAAACTGTTTTTAAATGGACGGAAGAATCGTTTAAATTATTTTTAATTTCAACAACTTGAGTTACAACGCGAAGCACGAAAGTATTATTTTAAAGAGGATTGTCACTCAAACTGGGAGGGCAAAGATTCGGTTTAAAATCGCGACACTAAAAAGCAACGCAGTTCACAACACTCCGCGGACGCAACGTGTGCTTTCGAGCAGCAACCGCGATCACCGGCTGAAAATAAAAAAATATGATCATTAATATTTTTTTTGTTTAAAAATGTTGCAAGTCTGAAAATTTTAATACCTTTAACTGCGGTCCGGTCCTGAAACTCAGAAAAATGATAAATGTCGTAGTTAACAAACTTATTAGTGTGAATATATAATAAATTTATTTATTACTTACTTTTTTTTTACTAGCTATTCCAGACGTAAGAAGTACGACACAAACTACACTACACTGATCAGAATCAAAAAAAAAATACGCACGCTAACAGGCATCCACTCGCGTTCGCGGTAGAAAAATTTAAAGGTGACTCACCCCGTGTTTTCCAGCGTCGCCAGCTCCCTTGATGTGGAACCTACCTATTTATTACGTGTCTTCAATACCTCCTCGGTGCAAATCCATTCCACGAATCTTACGGTCCAAACCTCTTCCTGCCTCCGCTTCTACGTTGTTGCACCAGTAGAAACTGTTTTTAAATGGACGGAAGAATCGTTTAAATTATTTTTAATTTCAACAACTTGAGTTACAACGCGAAGCACGAAAGTATTATTTTAAAGAGGATTGTCACTCAAACTGGGAGGGCAAAGATTCGGTTTAAAATCGCGACACTAAAAAGCAACGCAGTTCACAACACTGCGCGGACGCAACGTGTGCTTTCGAGCAGCATCCGCGATCACCGGCTGAAAATAAAAAAATATCATCATTAATATTTTTTTTGTTTAAAAATGTTGCAAGTCTGAAAATTTTAATACCTTTAACTGCGGTCCGGTCCTGAAACTCAAAAAAATGATAAATGTCGTAGTTAACAAACTTATTAGTGTGAATATATTATAAATTTATTTATTACTTACTTTTTTTTTACTAGCTATTCCAGACGTAAGAAGTACGACACACACTACACTACACTGATCAGAATCAAAAAAAAAATACGCACGCTAACAGGCATCCACTCGCGTTCGCGGTAGAAAAATTTAAACGTGACTCACCCCGTGTTTTCCAGCGTCGCCAGCTCCCTTGATGTGGAACCTACCTATTTATTACGTGTCTTCAATACCTCCTCGATGCAAATCCATTCCACGAATCTTACGGTCTAAACCTCTTCCTGCCTCCGCTTCTACGTTGTTGCACCAGTAGAAACTGTTTTTAAATGGACGGAAGAATCGTTTAAATTATTTTTAATTTCAACAACTTGAGTTACAACGCGAAGCACGAAAGTATTATTTTAAAGAGGATTGTCACTCAAACTGGGAGGGCAAAGATTCGGTTTAAAATCGCGACACTAAAAAGCAACGCAGTTCACAACACTCCGCGGACGCAACGTGTGCTTTCGAGCAGCAACCGCGATCACCGGCTGAAAATAAAAAAATATGATCATTAATATTTTTTTTGTTTAAAAATGTTGCAAGTCTGAAAATTTTAATACCTTTAACTGCGGTCCGGTCCTGAAACTCAGAAAAATGATAAATGTCGTAGTTAACAAACTTATTAGTGTGAATATATAATAAATTTATTTATTACTTACTTTTTTTTTACTAGCTATTCCAGACGTAAGAAGTACGACACAAACTACACTACACTGATCAGAATCAAAAAAAAAATACGCACGCTAACAGGCATCCACTCGCGTTCGCGGTAGAAAAATTTAAAGGTGACTCACCCCGTGTTTTCCAGCGTCGCCAGCTCCCTTGATGTGGAACCTACCTATTTATTACGTGTCTTCAATACCTCCTCGGTGCAAATCCATTCCACGAATCTTACGGTCCAAACCTCTTCCTGCCTCCGCTTCTACGTTGTTGCACCAGTAGAAACTGTTTTTAAATGGACGGAAGAATCGTTTAAATTATTTTTAATTTCAACAACTTGAGTTACAACGCGAAGCACGAAAGTATTATTTTAAAGAGGATTGTCACTCAAACTGGGAGGGCAAAGATTCGGTTTAAAATCGCGACACTAAAAAGCAACGCAGTTCACAACACTGCGCGGACGCAACGTGTGCTTTCGAGCAGCATCCGCGATCACCGGCTGAAAATAAAAAAATATCATCATTAATATTTTTTTTGTTTAAAAATGTTGCAAGTCTGAAAATTTTAATACCTTTAACTGCGGTCCGGTCCTGAAACTCAAAAAAATGATAAATGTCGTAGTTAACAAACTTATTAGTGTGAATATATTATAAATTTATTTATTACTTACTTTTTTTTTACTAGCTATTCCAGACGTAAGAAGTACGACACACACTACACTACACTGATCAGAATCAAAAAAAAAATACGCACGCTAACAGGCATCCACTCGCGTTCGCGGTAGAAAAATTTAAACGTGACTCACCCCGTGTTTTCCAGCGTCGCCAGCTCCCTTGATGTGGAACCTACCTATTTATTACGTGTCTTCAATACCTCCTCGATGCAAATCCATTCCACGAATCTTACGGTCTAAACCTCTTCCTGCCTCCGCTTCTACGTTGTTGCACCAGTAGAAACTGTTTTTAAATGGACGGAAGAATCGTTTAAATTATTTTTAATTTCAACAACTTGAGTTACAACGCGAAGCACGAAAGTATTATTTTAAAGAGGATTGTCACTCAAACTGGGAGGGCAAAGATTCGGTTTAAAATCGCGACACTAAAAAGCAACGCAGTTCACAACACTCCGCGGACGCAACGTGTGCTTTCGAGCAGCAACCGCGATCACCGGCTGAAAATAAAAAAATATGATCATTAATATTTTTTTTGTTTAAAAATGTTGCAAGTCTGAAAATTTTAATACCTTAAACTGCGGTCCGGTCCTGAAACTCAGAAAAATGATAAATGTCGTAGTTAACAAACTTATTAGTGTGAATATATAATAAATTTATTTATTACTTACTTTTTTTTTTACTAGCTATTCCAGACGTAAGAAGTACGACACAAACTACACTACACTGATCAGAATCAAAAAAAAAATACGCACGCTAACGGGCATTCACTCGCGTTCGCGGTAGAAAAATTTAAAGGTGACTCACCCCGTGTTTTCCAGCGTCGCCAGCTCCCTTGATGTGGAACCTACCTATTTATTACGTGTCTTCAATACCTCCTCGATGCAAATCCATTCCACGAATCTTACGGTCTAAACCTCTTCCTGCCTCCGCTTCTACGTTGTTGCACCAGTAGAAACTGTTTTTAAATGGACGGAAATATCGTTTAAATTATTTTTAATTTCAACAACTTGAGTTACAACGCGAAGCACGAAAGTATTATTTTAAAGAGGATTGTCACTCAAACTGGGAGGGCAAAGATTCGGTTTAAAGTCGCGACACTAAAAAGCAACGCAGTTCACAACACTGCGCGGACGCAACGTGTGCTTTCGAGCAGCATCCGCGATCACCGGCTGAAAATAAAAAAATATCATCATTAATATTTTTTTTGTTTAAAAATGTTGCAAGTCTGAAAATTTTAATACCTTTAACTGCGGTCCGGTCCTGAAACTCAAAAAAATGATAAATGTCGTAGTTAACAAACTTATTAGTGTGAATATATTATAAATTTATTTATTACTTACTTTTTTTTTACTAGCTATTCCAGACGTAAGAAGTACGACACAAACTACACTACACTGATCAGAATCAAAAACAAAATACGCACGCTAACAGGCATCCACTCGCGTTCGCGGTAGAAAAATTTAAACGTGACTCACCCCGTGTTTTCCAGCGTCGCCAGCTCCCTTGATGTGGAACCTACCTATTTATTACGTGTCTTCAATACCTCCTCGATGCAAATCCATTCCACGAATCTTACGGTCTAAACCTCTTCCTGCCTCCGCTTCTACGTTGTTGCACCAGTAGAAACTGTTTTTAAATGGACGGAAGAATCGTTTAAATTATTTTTAATTTCAACAACTTGAGTTACAACGCGAAGCACGAAAGTATTATTTTAAAGAGGATTGTCACTCAAACTGGGAGGGCAAAGATTCGGTTTAAAATCGCGACACTAAAAAGCAACGCAGTTCACAACACTCCGCGGACGCAACGTGTGCTTTCGAGCAGCAACCGCGATCACCGGCTGAAAATAAAAAAATATGATCATTAATATTTTTTTTGTTTAAAAATGTTGCAAGTCTGAAAATTTTAATACCTTTAACTGCGGTCCGGTCCTGAAACTCAGAAAAATGATAAATGTCGTAGTTAACAAACTTATTAGTGTGAATATATAATAAATTTATTTATTACTTACTTTTTTTTTACTAGCTATTCCAGACGTAAGAAGTACGACACAAACTACACTACACTGATCAGAATCAAAAAAAAAATACGCACGCTAACAGGCATCCACTCGCGTTCGCGGTAGAAAAATTTAAAGGTGACTCACCCCGTGTTTTCCAGCGTCGCCAGCTCCCTTGATGTGGAACCTACCTATTTATTACGTGTCTTCAATACCTCCTCGGTGCAAATCCATTCCACGAATCTTACGGTCCAAACCTCTTCCTGCCTCCGCTTCTACGTTGTTGCACCAGTAGAAACTGTTTTTAAATGGACGGAAGAATCGTTTAAATTATTTTTAATTTCAACAACTTGAGTTACAACGCGAAGCACGAAAGTATTATTTTAAAGAGGATTGTCACTCAAACTGGGAGGGCAAAGATTCGGTTTAAAATCGCGACACTAAAAAGCAACGCAGTTCACAACACTCCGCGGACGCAACGTGTGCTTTCGAGCAGCAACCGCGATCACCGGCTGAAAATAAAAAATTATCATTAATATTTTTTTTGTTTAAAAATGTTGCAAGTCTGAAAATTTTAATAACTTTAACTGCGGTCCGGTCCTGAAACTCAAAAAAATGATAAATGTCGTAGTTAACAAACTTATTAGTGTGAATATATTATAAATTTATTTATTACTTACTTTTTTTTTACTAGCTATTCCAGACGTAAGAAGTGCGACACACACTACACTACACTGATCAGAATAAAAAAAAAATACGCACGCTAACAGGCATCCACTCGCGTTCGCGGTAGAAAAATTTAAACGTGACTCACCCCGTGTTTTCCAGCGTCGCCAGCTCCCTTGATGTGGAACCTACCTATTTATTACGTGTCTTCAATACCTCCTCGATGCAAATCCATTCCACGAATCTTACGGTCCAAACCTCTTCCTGCCTCCGCTTCTACGTTGTTGCACCAGTAGAAACTGTTTTTAAATGGACGGAAGAATCGTTTAAATTATTTTTAATTTCAACAACTTGAGTTACAACGCGAAGCACAAAAGTATTATTTTAAAGAGGATTGTCACTCAAACTGGGAGGGCAAAGATTCGGTTTAAAATCGCGACACTAAAAAGCAACGCAGTTCACAACACTCCGCGGACGCAACGTGTGCTTTCGAGCAGCAACCGCGATCACCGGCTGAAAATAAAAAAATAGGATCATTAATATTTTTTTTGTTTAAAAATGTTGCAAGTCTGAAAATTTTAATACCTTAAACTGCGGTCCGGTCCTGAAACTCAAAAAAATGATAAATGTCGTAGTTAACAAACTTATTAGTGTGAATATATAATAAATTTATTTATTACTTACTTTTTTTTTTACTAGCTATTCCAGACGTAAGAAGTACGACACACACTACACTACACTGATCAGAATCAAAAAAAAATACGCACGCTAACGGGCATCCACTCGCGTTCGCGGTAGAAAAATTTAAAGGTGACTCACCCCGTGTTTTCCAGCGTCGCCAGCTCCCTTGATGTGGAACCTACCTATTTATTACGTGTCTTCAATACCTCCTCGATGCAAATCCATTCCACGAATCTTCCGGTCCAAACCTCTTCCTGCCTCCGCTTCTACGTTGTTGCACCAATAGAAACTCTTTTTATATGGACGGAAGAATCGTTTAAATTATTTTTAATTTCAACAACTTGAGTTACAACGCGAAGCACGAAAGTATTATTTTAAAGAGGATTGTCACTCAAACTGGGAGGGCAAAGATTCGGTTTAAAATCGCGACACTAAAAATCAACGCATTTCACAACACTCCGCAACGCAACGTGTGCTTTCGAGCAGCAACCGCGAATATATTATAAATTTATTTATTACTTACTTTTTTTTACTAGCTTTTCCAGACGTAAGAAGTACGACACACACTACACTACACTGATCAGAATCAAAAAAAATACGCACGCTAACAGGCATCCACTCGCGTTCGCGGTAGAAAAATTTAAACGTGACTCACCCCGTGTTTTCCAGCGTCGCCAGCTCCCTTGATGTGGAACCTACCTATTTATTACGTGTCTTCAATACCTCCTCGATGCAAATCCATTCCACGAATCTTACGGTCCAAACCTCTTCCTGCCTCCGCTTCTACGTTGTTGCACCAGTAGAAACTGTTTTTAAATGGACGGAAGAATCGTTTAAATTATATTTAATTTCAACAACTTGAGTTACAACGCGAAGCACGAAAGTATTATTTTAAAGAGGATTGTCACTCAAACTGAGAGGCCAAAGATTCGGTTTAAAATCGCGACACTAAAAAGCAACGCAGTTCACAACACTCCGCGGACGCAACGTGTGCTTTCGAGCAGCAACCGCGATCACCGGCTGAAAATAAAAAAATATGATCATTAATATTTTTTTTGTTTAAAAATGTTGCTAGTCTGAAAATTTTAATACCTTTAACTGCGGCCCGATCCTGAAACTCAAAAAAATGATAAATGTCGTAGTTAACAAACTTATTAGTGTGAATATATTATAAATTTATTTATTACTTACTTTTTTTTTACTAGCTATTCCAGACGTAAGAAGTACGACACACACTACACTACACTGATTAGAATCAAAAAAAAAATACGCACGCTAACAGGCATCCACTCGCGTTCGCGGTAGAAAAATTTAAAGGTGACTCACCCCGTGTTTTCCAGCGTCGCCAGCTCCCTTGATGTGGAACCTACCTATTTATTACGTGTCTTCAATACCTCCTCGCGATGCAAATCCATTCCACGAATCTTACGGTCCAAACCTCTTCCTGCCTCCGCTTCTACGTTGTTGCACCAGTAGAAACTGTTTTTAAATGGACGGAAATATCGTTTAAATTATTTTTAATTTCCACCACTTGAGTTACAACGAAGCACGAAAGTATTGTTTTAAAAAAGATTGTCGCTCAAACTGGGAGGGCAAAGATTTGATTTAAAATCGCGACACTAAAAAGCAGTTCACGTTCAATCTTAGCCGTTAGAAAAAGAAATGGGCAAAGCACATGTGTGCCCTTCGTATTTGTAAAAGTATTTTTGTGTCAACGTTATAGCCTGAAAATCGGTTACTATACATATTCGTACCTAACGCTGCAGCGAACTGGGATCACTTCCGGGCGTTCGTATACCGTTGAATTACGATCGTGTTTTTTTAAACGATTTATTGGGTTTTTGGGACAAAAATTCTTTGGCTTAAATAAGCAACCAAAAATGGGGGGACTGGGGGAACACAATAATACTACTCAACGCTACGCAGCGCATGGCTCTCACTTATGAGCGTCCGTACACCGATAGCTCGGAAATTTAAATATATTTTAAATAAAATAATTTATAACTTTAACAGGGACAAAGCTTATCCTTTATTTAAAAAATGGGCCAAGCAAGTTTTTACTCTTCATATTTGTAAAAGTATTTTTGTGTCGTCGTTGTAGCCCGAAATTCGCCTACTATATTCGTACCTAACGTTGCAGCGTGTAGGTACCACTTTCGGGCGTCCGCATACCGTTGTGTTCCGATAGATTTGAAAAGCCTAAAATTAATTTTTAATGAACACGAATCGTGTTTCGTTTTTTTCTGAAAAGAAATATTTCTTGAGATACATTAACTCACTAGGAAAAAAATCGTCAGCCAAAGATTAGGGGAAACTATATTTCCACCCAACGTTGCAGTGCATGGCTATCACGCGCAGGCGTCCGCATACCGTTGAGTTAGTTTTTTTGTAATGAAAAAAAACGGGTTTTTGATTGTAGGGAAAAGATTTCTTTGGTTGGTTGAAGAAAGATTCCGTGGGATGAATTAACACCAGAGTACAAGCAAACTATCAAAAATTGGGAGATGGGAAAATAATGCTACTCTCCAAAATATTGCTACATCAAAAAATTATAATACTACTTATTCTCCTGTCATAGATGAGCAATTATGTATGTAAGTTTAAACTGAAATGGTCTGTCTGACCTCGTTTATTAAATGAATGGGCATGAATTTCCAAACTTCAAAAATTCATAGGAGGCGTCATAGCGAAATTAGCGCATTGAGACACTAATAAAATTGTAGCTCATTATTAAGTCTATGAACCTACACAATTTAAAAAAAAACGTGGCTAGTTTTTTCAGTATTTTTTTAATTTTTCAAAATTTTAATTTTTTTCGTTTTGTAGTTGTCATGCTTTCCAAAATTGCCGTTGATGGTAATATTGTGTCCCTCTAGAGCTGTTATTACACCAAACTCCATTCCAATCTAACAACGCGTGTTTAAGTAATAAGGCGCTAAAACAAAACTTTCAAAAAATTCTATTTATTTTAAAGGTAGAATGTTAGAGGAAAAGCCTTAGAGTTTCTCAAATTCCGTTTAAGTTTACAAAATTCATTATAGCCTCATTCTGAACCTCGTTCAGATCACACAACTGGTTCGGAAGATAGGATAAGAACAAATAAACTCTCCTCACCCCTCTACTGAAAGTATGAGAAAGTATAAAACAAATGATCATCGGTAGCAATTGCATGCAAAGAATTCTTCGATTAAATAAAAACAAATGAATACAAATATCAATTTTTTGTTCTTTCCCTCCTCTCCGAAACCCTTGAATCGACGCCTTTGGAAATCAACTTCATTCATTAAAAATCAACTGTAGCAAACAAATGATGGTTTTAAATATAATTAATACTTGAACAGTTGAATATGTGTTCTTCATTAACAATTACTTAAAATCAATTAGCTTGGTAATATTTTTGAGAAAGAGATAATAAATCTAGAAAATTGTATAATTAGGAATAAATTGTTTATCTGCCATTAAAAGCATTCTATTGTTTTGAAAAGTATTTTAAAACAACTGAAATCATCTCGTTCGACAAATGATTCCAGTAATTAAGAATAAAAAAAAACAAATAAACACGAATTTTTTACAAACAATTGCAAACAGTTTCATGATAATTAAATGAACTTACCTTGAAGTTGAAAAACAGCCATTTCTTTCTGAATGCTTCTTCATCACAGTTTAAAATATACACTTTTATTATGATTGATTTACACAAAATAACCTAACCTAACTACGTACCAAAACCAGGACTTAACAAAAAAAATAGTTAATAATGAATAGGTATTAAATAATAAACAAAGAAAACAAATTTATATACAAATTTTTTTTAATTTATACTCGGTTTTTATAAAAATGCGACAAAAAGATAAAAATAAAAAACAAAGTTACCAAACTGCCTACCAATACCAGAATGGGGTTACCAATAGAAATTGTCTAACCGGCAATTTTTCAATCTAATTTTTTTTTGAAAAATAAGCAATCCTGCGACTCAAAAATGCACTTACAACACGCACTATGCTTTAAAATACCTTGTAAACGTGTTTCTAGCTTAATTTTTAATAGAAATTGCGTAACCGGCAAAAAATTTTCAATCTAAATTTTCATGAAAAATAAGCAATCCTGCGACTCAAAAATGCACTTACAACACGCACTATGCTTTAAAATACCTTTTAAACGTCTTTTTAGTGTTTAGTAGTTAATTTTTAATAGAAAACTTTCAAAAACACACAATCATGACACACACTTGTCCACGCAACTAACTAAAGAGGAAGGGGAAAAGGCGGGCTTTTGTATTTAGGTTAAAATTCGGCGGGAAATGATAAATTTAAAATTTTTAAATTAATTGTAATGATCTTTTTTCATCATTTTTTCATGTAAATAAAAACAGTTTTATTTGTATTTCTTTATTTTTAAATTTATGTAAATAGAATTACTTTCAGTAATGTTTAAATTTTTTATTTAGGCCTCTTTGGAATGGCAATATTGGAAAACGAAAAATTTGAGAGACACATTATGAAAAACATCCCTGGCGGACACAATCTCTTCATCCAGGTAAAACATTTACACCTGTCTTTGTAGTTAATTTAAAATTCAAAATGCAATTTAACGTTTAATTTTTTCCCAGGTTAAAGAAGCGGCATCTCTGATTGAAAATCTGTACAGTAAACTAAAGCTAGTATGAACAGAAAAGCGCACAGCTCTTAGCATATTTACGACGAATTGATGAGCATCTTCGAAAACGTGCAACTCTTTTCCTAACGGGCCACAATTTGTTGCTTCGACTGCGAACTGATACCCCATCTTCAAGATACCCGTGTTGCTGCCAAGTATTTTGTTGATTTCGACATACCTAAAGAGCTTACTTCGCTTTGGTGCTACATGTACAATATGTATCAATTAGATGCATTCGCCCAAAGCTGCCCTGCTGACCAAGACATTATTAACCATTACAAGCCGCAACAGGCCTTAAAAATGAAGAAACACGAAGAATTGGAGATGCCTACTTTTACAACTTCTATTCCTGTCGATGTTAGTCAATAATTTTTTTTTAATTGTCTGTTTTGTTTTGTTTCTTAATGCAGGAGAGTAGCAGGACGTGTGTCAAAAACCCTAAAGTATATTTTAAGCATTTAGGAATGTAATGAAATGGTTTTGTACTTCTCTAAATCTTCTATTAACTAATAATTATTAACGATGGTTGTTTTTTTATAAGGTTGCAGGCTTGTGTGTAGGTACATAAAAAGAAATATTACACCGTGCGGTGTTTAATTTTAAATTTTTGGCGATTTTATTTAAAAAATTGAATCAGGTCTTCGAGTAATAGGTAGTTAAGTTTGATATCGTCCATTTTAGTGTTTTGTGACCGTTTAAAAATAGCCTGCTTGTTGACCACATTTTTATGCATTTGATTAGTTATTATTTTTTGTGTTTTATACCGGGTAGAGCAATAGTGCGTCGGAGTTCGATAGCTCCTACACCATAACAGATAAAAAAAATCTTTCTAATGCAGATGCTCATACATAGAAATTATTTTTAAATATACAGGGTTTTACAAAAAAGTGTGGCACGCTTAAGGTAATTTTTTTTAAATGGAGTGCCCTGAATACCTACTTTTGCATATTAAACACTTCTCTTGGGATGTTTATTCATGTCTAAAATATTAGCGCCATCTAATGTCCGGTTTAGAAGTAATCTATTGCTATGTTTATAGATTTTTAAGATAAAACAATTGTCAAAATCTCAGGGAAATAATTAACATGAATAACTGTCGTGGCCAGAATATTTCACAATACTTGAATTATTATTCCAATTTAAACTTGACATAAAAAAAAAATATTACCGTCAACCGTGGCAACTTTAGGCCTGGAGGGTGACATTAGTCCAATTTGTGAAAAACTATTAAAATGTTAATATTTTGAATTGATTGTGTGGTAGGCACATGGTGGAACATGATTAATAAATATTTAACCACTAAAATTACCAAGCGTTTTATTTTATGAATAAACTATTAATTTTTAGTAGTTAAACATTTCTTTATTAAAATGTTTACCGCGCTCCATGGTGGCAAATTTTCAAAACTGTAGGTGCTTTATGTTTGAAGTCTTGTATGAATATTGTCCAGTTAGTTGAATTGGTTGTTTTATTATTTCACTGTTGGTAGCATTTATTTCTTTAGATGATAGTTTGAGTGAGCATAGAAATCAAGTCGAAAAGAATATGAGTTTTTCACGCACTTAGACACAATCGAAAAATCAGGTAAATTAATACTTTATACCCTATATCTTAGTAATTTAGAAGCAATTGTTATTTCGTAAAAATATTCAACTTTTTTCCGTAAAGACGTGCGAAGTGAATCAAGTCAGTTTTAGGGTTATAATGGGATGTGATTGGTCCTGGACTAATCTCACCCCAGATGTGAAAAAATTATGTTTTCTGAAGTTCTATTAGATCATTGTTGGTTTTTTCTTTTATTTCAGTCCGTTATGCCACGAACTTATAAATGGAAGGTAGGAAGCCACTGATACGCAGGTTATGGTTTGGAGACTTTCGAAAAATTTCTTGATGATATCAGAACAAAGCGACTTAGTCAGCGAAAGGCTGCTCAGCAGTATGGTATACCTCGTGCTACTGTTATAATTAAGTTAAAAGATAAGCGCTCTAAATCTATTGGTGGTCAAACAGCATTTGCGTTGCAAGAAGAACAAAGTTTTATGAATCATTGAATCCAACTTGGTGACTATGGTTTCCCAATAACCGAAGAGGATCTGCGACAATGTGAGAAGAATTATCTAACAAAAACAGGCAGAGAAATTCCAAAATTCAATGAAAAAAAGCCAGGACACGAGTGGGTAAAACTATTTTTACGTCGTCACCCTGAATTGACTCCTCGGTTTTAATCAAACATATGTTTGATAGAAATGTAGCATATATCCGATAAATACAGAACAACTTCTTGCAGCATTTAATAGGTGTAACAAGAAAATTTTCCGACGACTTAATTTTCCAACTTTGACCTAATTTAATATCATAGGGATATTATACAAGCACTATCAAAATTTTATATACATCTTGTGTCACAGTTAAATAAACAAATACGTTAATTTCACAGTTTTTATAACAGAAACGCTTGTTATAGATTCAATACATTAAACTAACATTAAATGTGATCTTGTCACTTGATTTAATTAATATTTAAATATTTATTTCAGGAATAGTATTCAGGAAAGTATGAATGCTGACATTTATAAGCATTAAATGTGTGAAGAAAACAATGCCACAACGCTCATCATATTATTATACCCTTTGATTATGAAAATTAAGGATCCAACATGACCACGAAGAGTACATTCAACTAGGAAAAATCTATATCCTTTCATATAAATCAACAATTAGTTTTAACATTTAGTTTTAAAAAGAAAAATAAATATTTTTGATTAAAATACACAGCAATATTTTTTTTGTTTGAAAAAATTGATTTTTACATTACTCCACTTTACAGTTCACCAGTTCCACGGCTGCAGCTTTGAAGACGAAATTAAGTAAGGACCTTATTGTAGGAGGTTGTAGAATGCTCTTGTTTAAATATCGTAGAGCCACCATGTACAGAGTGTTATAAAGTAATTTTCAAATTTTGAGAACTTCAAAGTTATTCTTCTCAACTTTTTCAAATGGAACACCCTCTATATTTTTTAACGATGTTATGTAGAATTAAATAGCAAACATTTTTTGTATGTACAGTCATGCTCACAAAAATCTAGTACAAACATGTTTGTTTTGTGTAATTTGTGACTACCTCTTAGACAAGGTGTTTAGATTCATACTGATTCAAATCAAATTGACATCTGTCAATACGTTAGGTAGCATTTTGGAATTATTTCAAAAATATACGTAAAATAGTACGGCAAGAAAACTTAATAATTGTTATGGTTGAATATTTTTCTTTGAAACTCTAGGATCAGACGCAAAACAAGAAGACCTTTCAAATGAGGTGTCACTCGACCCCCCTTTCTATTAAAAAAAAAAGTTTCATAGTGGCGCCCAGTCGCCATTTTGAGTGATACAAAATTTAATTTTTGGCAAAATAATAGTATTTCAATCCCATTAAAGCAAACCAAATCTTGTGGTAAAATATCAAGTCGTATAAAAGTTAGTTAGGGGGGCGGGGGTTACTTTATAAACCGACGGTATATCCCGAAAATAATTTCATTTTTCAACACGATTATTCTCGTATTCATACAGCACACATAGTTACCATATGGTTTCAACAAAATAATGTGGTAGTTTTGCAGTGGGTTTCCAAAAGCGCAGACATGAACCCTATAGAAAACGTGTGGGCTGAGATGACGAAGCATATGCATGAGGTTCAGAAATTTAGATGAACTGTGGGGAATAATTGAAGAGACATGGGAAACTTAAATAGAACAGCCAGAGTACTTTCGAAATCTTACATTGTTGATGCCGAGGAGATTAAGGGCTGTAGTTGATGCAAATGATGGAGAAATAAAATATTAGTTGCCTTTATTTCTTATATTTTGTACTTAATGAAAAGCCAGTTGTACAACAAACAATTTTAGATAATTGCGTAACTAGATCTAAATTGCTTGTACTAGATTTATGTGAGCATGACTGTACATTGGTGGTATGTGTATATTGAGAAAATACCTAACACGGAATTGAAAAACATTTTGATACGATTGATTATTTTGGATGCATAACTATAAAAAAAAGGTTGCCTGCGACATATGGTATTTCACATAAGACTTTCATCCACTATAAATTTGCTTAAACATCGACTTACGTGTTGTAAATAAGCCACCTTAAACCGTGATTAAGTACTTTACTTTTTAGAAAATGTTAATGTGATCTTAATGTTTTCCAAAGCTGAGAAACCATCGTTGCTTAGGGAACAAACATTTATAGTGTTAGCGGCTGCAGCAGGAAATGGAAATCGTGTGTTGTTTAGTGGTGTAAAAGGCGGACAGTCTTGCATATTTGCTATCGCTTGTAGTGTCAACTAATTTTTATTTGGTTGTGGTTAAGTGTACTTTTAAAGACGGTCTATGACAGAATCTATGGATTGTGTCAATTTTTAATACTTACGTTTTAATAAATTATTTATTTATTTACAAATCTCACTGAAATTAAGAATACAAACTTTTAAACGTCTCTCGTGCTGTTTGTGACTTATTTGTTTTTGTTCGATTTACACAAATTTCAATTTTAACGTTTGTATCGTCTTAATCGCTGCAAAACGTTAATCGAACGTGCTTAGAAACTTGACTGTTCATTGCTCAAGCATTGTGTAGAGAAAATAAAAATCTTTTACGTTACATGTACGTTTTTATTCAGCTTTTTCCATACTTACTGTGTAATATTTACTTTTAATCTTAAGGGTGAAAACCTATGCTAGGCAAGTAAAACGTTAATTAATATGTTACGGGTCTAGAGTTCCAGGCTGGGAATTACAGAAGTGTTTCTCACAATAGGAACATCCCTCTATTTTTGTAATATTTTGTAGATATTCGCAGATATCTACATTTTCGTATATGAAACCACAACCTCTGGTGAAGGCTTTAGGAGCAAAATCTGTGGAACAAAGATTATCAGTTTTGCATAACAAAGAATTTTAAATAAAGTTAAGCACTCACCAGGTTGCGTAAATTGAACACAGACCGTCTTTATTGGCGGATCTTCGTTGTTTGGATTAATTGTGTGCGGTAAAGAAGGGATTGGCGATATGTTAGTTATTGGGGCTTGACAGTTTTGTATAATGAACGAATTTTTGGCTCCATCAAAACAATCGCTGGTCGTTGAAGCGATGCAGCCGTAACAGTACAGTGCTGCACCTGTAATGAAAATTGTTTAGAAAGTAATGAAGAAAATATGCAATAATTTACCTGAATTTACTACGATCAGAATCAAACCAAGAACGAGCAGCTCTTTAGAAATCATCTTTCTTCAAGTCAAAGAATTTTACTGATTACCTACTTGAATTTATCATCACACATAAGTTTCGTGATAATGGACTGTTATTAATTTTATTTTTAAACCAGATAACACCTAGCCTTTATTGTCAATTTTATAATCTGGTTATTGTTCTTTTTCACCATCGATACTAAATATTGAAAAGTGATTGTTTTTTTGGGCTCTTATAACATCTATTATTTCAAATTGCTTCTCCGCTTTATGGTTCAGTTGTAAATATTTTTTGTGGATATTATAAAATATTGAATGGTGCAGCAGACTTACTTTTTATGAACAGCCTGCCTATTACAAAACAATTATCAATCAATGTATACGTTTTGTAAAGCTCTAACCTATTGTAGTTTGCGTTTGTTGTGATAACTAGTATCAGTTATTATTTTTAAATGATTGCATCTGTTTTTCGCTACTTTTCCAACTAGTACTAACTCTCTGGTTTTGGAGCCACTCGGCCAAAGGCGAGTGCATTTCCCATGGTGATTGTAACTGATTACAATTACCTTAAATATCTTCCATCTCTATGTAGGAATTAAATTTGGCTTATTTTTGGAACACCTTATCAGCCATAATAAGAGGCGCAGTTTTGATATTTGATTTACATTAAAAGTGTTCTTATTTTGATCTTGAAAATATTTTACTATAGGTGCCCCAGCCTCATTGTTACCACATGGAAAAACTAATTAAATGTTACATCACATCACTTATTAAAACAAAGCAGTATTAATGTTGTATTTTATTTATAATATTGAAATGTATACTACATCGCATGTGTAGCTCAGGATGCTTAAATCAGTTAATTTAATATTATATTTTACATATCACAAATTATGTGTTTGTTGTCGATATATTCGTGTCTGTGTTGGTCCTTCCGAAGAGTTTTTATGTCGTGGCGGGACGATCATTACAGAAATTATTCTCGCAGTACGAACACCCTTTCACATCAACTAATTCTTCCAAATATTCACATATGTCCACACTCTCGTATATGTAACCGCAACCTCGTATGAATACCTCGGAAATATCTGTAATTAGAAATACACTTTGGGAGATATTTCCTTTACTGTTACTGAGCCGTTAAAATAATTGAGGACAACGTATAAGATTTGTTTACAGCTATTACCTGAATATGCAAGTCGAACGCATACAGTTTTTATTGCTTCTTCTCTGTTGTCATATGGTGGGCTTTTCGCCGGTAGCGGAAACGAAGACAACAAACTAAAATTTTTAAATGATTGTTCTTGACAATCTTGATTTATGTAGGAAGATATCACTCCATCGTAACAGTCGCTTGTTGTGGAAGCAAGACATTCATAGCAACGCAGCCCTGTGCCTAAATAAAAG
Organism: Ctenicera cuprea; assembly: GCA_958336395.1. Taxonomy (NCBI): domain Eukaryota; kingdom Metazoa; phylum Arthropoda; class Insecta; order Coleoptera; family Elateridae; genus Ctenicera; species Ctenicera cuprea. The sequence goes on from OY284495.1 coordinate 3,061,064, forward strand.
CATTGCATGTATTTTCAATAATCTAATATATCACAGTCTTACCTAAATCTACCACACTATAAATCGTTACAAAAAGTAGGAGTACTTTTGAAGTCATTGTGTTTATTACTGTCGATCTCTTCCAGCGGTTGTTTACACCCACGTGCAATTAACGGCGATAACTTTATCAGTTATTATTTTAAGTCCCAAGTTTAAGATCTCGGTACATCTGATACATCTCTGAAGCATGTAATGGAAAAATATATAATACATTTTGTCTTATACACATTAAGTGGTTTGTGTTTGCTTTAATAAACAAATACTTGAACTATAAAAAACCTTATCTTGAAATAATTATAAAACGATTTCTGATATTAGAAAGGTATTTACTTGGAAAACATGTCTAACTAATACAACCTCTATACAATACTTTACAATACTATTGTTTCTCTATTAACGTTACCTTCTTCTTCTTCCTTTTATTATAGGCCAATGGTCTGTTTAATACTCGCAACTACTGCGGGTTCTGTGAGCCCTATTTGCACGTATGCCGGGCAGGGGGCTGGCCTTACCCAAAACAGAACCTTTCTTTATAGGGAATTTCGTGCTTTTGTCTGAAACATTTTTTCGTAGGTGCAGCCGTTATATCAATTTATTCGCGAAAAACTGTTTTTGTTTTCTGACCTTTGACGCAAAATGGCAGCTTGAACAATCAGCGGGTCAACGGTGATCTCTTTGTGGTTGTTCTTTATGCTAAACTAAAGTCTCCTCAAAAATTTTCCTTTTGGTATGAAAACGGATCTATCACTTGATCTGGTACCTTACTTTCTTGGATAACACTTGATCTAGATGAATGTGATAATGACCTCCTCATCCTCCTTGTACAGAACCATCATGGGCGGATGATCCACCCTAGGTTCCTTGTGAAGTTACAACATGTTTCAGCCTCTCTATGTTTTCTCTTAGTTGTAATCGTGCTTAAATCGACACATCCACTGCCGTAAAAGAATATGCTTCGATCTTGAGGAAGTTCCTTCGGGAATCCAGGTGTCCTTGAGGTTGTAAGTCCGCGCTTCTCTTTTCTCCCTCTGTTCTTCCTCGTTTACCTCCTAGTAATTTATTTGTGGGCCTAGCTGTATCTGACGTATTGTTGACCTACTTAGATTTGACTATACTGATTGAACTATATTCCGCGATTTCAATTTACTTATACATTTTTTAAATTTTTTGAGTTGCGGTTTCTCTATTTTCCTCAAGACTTCGTTTTCCATATTTATTTCGATGTTTATGAAAACGGATTTGGAAATCCAACAGCGTTCAAGTGGTAAGTTACACCGGAATTTGTTGGAAACAAAAGCTTTTAGACGATCGCGTACTATTCTTTTAGGAACTCATAACGTTTTGATCATATCAATCTCTTGGAGAAATTGCGTACCTGGACGTAGTGTTTTACCGCGTGAATTAACAAATTTTGTAAAAGCTTCTATAATACTACACAGGTACCATACAAGGTACGACACGTACGTAACAAATCCCACTTCTGATGTTACCGAACTTTATTGATTTAAATAATAAATTCGTATAAACTGAATTAACATAATATAAAGTGAACAAACTTAAGTAAAATGAACCGTCTCTACATCATTTTTTCATTAAAAAGTGACCGATACATTTCCCACTCGCCAATGTCCCCTTTGTCACTCACTGATTCAGACCTGTTCACCAGTCAGGATAATACCAGAACTCTGGTTTAATTCCCTAACACATAATAAATTATAAGCAAAAAAATGCGGGATTAAATTTCTTATAAGACGATTTCATCTCAAAATTGCATTTTTTTCGTAAAATCCTTAATTTGGGGGTAATAGCACGAGGTCACCTTGGACTACCGTATATATTTATTACTATAATACATCCTCCAACATAAGAAAGAGAATGATAGAAAAAAAGGTTAACCTTGAAGTGCACATGAAATCTTCGGATGGGTACAAATTTTTGTAGGAAAAAAAAATAAAAAGCAAGCAATACACTGTGTCTATAAAGTAACCCCCCCCCCCTTCAAACTTTTGAACGACGTGATGTTATACCACAAAATGGTGTGCTTTAATGGGAAATTAAATACTATTTTTTAGCCCATAATTAAATATTGTATCATTCAAAATGGCGGCTGGGCGCCATTTTGAATTTTTTTTTTAATATGGAAAGGGGGGTTGAGTGACACCTCATTTGAAAGGTCTGTTAGTTCTCCGCCTGATCCTAGAGTTTCAAAGAAAAATATTCAGCCATAACAGAATGACAATGTTTGAAGATAAAGAAGTCTATTTAAAGAAACTAAGAATTCAAGCAAAAAGAAATTAAATTAAGTGTTCGAAATGTTCACCATTCACTTCTTGGCACATAAAAAGTCGGTTATGAAATTCCTGCCTTACATTTTCATACGTTTGTGGAGTGATATTTCTGAAAACTTCTGTAATGCGTTGCTCCAGTTCTTCAATTGTTTCTGGACGGGTTCTGTACACTTTCAATTTCAGATATTTCCATAGAAAAAATCTAAGGAAGTTAAATCTGGGGAGCGGGCCGGCTATTCTACAGTTCCCCGCCTAGCAATCCATCTTCCAAGAAACAGGCCTATAATAATGAGGCTTGTTGGAACATAATGTTTTCAATATTATTTCCAGTCACCTAAGATATTTTTGGGAAAATTTTGTCCTGCAAATGAAAAAGTGGACTTCTGGATAAAAAAATGAAAACAATTTTGAATTGAGCGAGTCCATTTGTTTAAAATTGGCCATTTTGTTATGGCTCAATATTTTTCTTTGAAACTCTAGGATCAGACGCAGAACTAAAAGACCTTTCAAATAAGGTGTCACTTGACCCCCCTATCCATTTTAAAAAATTCAAAATGGCGCCCAGCCGCCATTTTGAATGATACAAAATTTAATTATTGGCTAAAAATAGTATTTAATGTCCCATTAAAGCACACCAAATTTAGTGGTAAAATATCAAGTCGTTCAAAAGTTAGTTGGGGGAGGAGGGGGGTTACTTTATAGACAGACGGTAAGTATATTCTTTCAATTTATTTCAGAGCCGGAAATACCTATTGGAGCAGTAAACTCAAGCGTTGATATTAAACGTCGGTTTCTGAGCTACTAGCCCAGAGCTACTGGTTCCACATATTAAAGGTATGACATAATACTAATTGCCGAATTTAACCTTCAACTTGGTGATTTTAAAACATGTTATTGGTGGGTTATTTTTAGCATATACTCCATGTATTTATTTAAACATTTGATGTTTACCTTAAATCGGTGTTTGTCGAGTCATCTTGTTTTGAAGTATTACATTGCTGTTTTTGAATGATTGTTGCCATGATATCGCAGATTGAGGACTGGGATATAAAGCACTCGTCATTACCTGTACGGTCATACGTTCTGTTCAGTTCTGCTTTTAAGCCATTGGCGGGTGTGTTATCAAGTTTTCCTATAGTGTTTATATTAATTCAGGTGAGATAATTTTATTATATTTGAAATAATTTTTGTCAATGTTAATTTTTCAATAATTATTACTTTGGTTTTAAAAAAATATTGTTTTCGTATATCTGCCCAAAGATGAATTGTTATTACTAAAAAAGTAGTCATGAGCAAAATTAAGTGACCAAAAATAAATTTAATTGTTACAGAAAAATGACTATTGACTTGTATTACGCTCCCGGAAGTGGTCCCTGCCGTGCCGTTGTTCAGACGCTCAAACTTTTAGGACTAGCTGTAAATTTGAAACAATTGGACTTCAAGAAAAAAGAGCATTTAGCACCGGAGTTTCTAAAAGTAAGTTACTCGAGTGAGTTGGTCAGTATTTGTGACCTAGAATGTAATAGATGTTGTTGGTATTCTAAGTCTTCTGTTTTTTTATGTTTACTTGTAGGTACCTATATTGGTCGTTTCCATTATCATTACATAAAAATGAAAATAATCTGAAAGTATTTGAAATAAAATAACATTTACCTAGCTATTATCATTATGATTTATCGTTATCAAGTGCTTGTTTGTATATTTTTTTTTACACTTAGTGCGAGTAATATTGTGATGATGACGATAAACCTTGCAGTATGACTTGCCCATTTTTTTCGTGATAATATCCACGTAATCAAGGATCCGATGTTAGCATGAAAATATAGGTTTTTGTTGTTATGCTGCATTTGCACAAGCAGCACGACGATATACAGAGCGATTTAATGTAATAATCTCGTTGCAAAAAAAGTAGATTCTTATGTCGATAACAATATAAATCCATTTCGTAGTAGCACAACTTTTGTGATCTTATAATAATGAATAGTATACATACAGGGTGGCTCACCAAAAACAAACAGGCGTGTTTTGTGACACTGAACCTCAATTTTTCTAAAAACGCCCGGACGGGTCAAATTAATTTGCAATGACATGCAATATGGCTATTTCCGCTCGCCTATCTCAAACAACTCAATTGGGGCGCTTTCTACGCGAAAATTTTTAAATGGCAAGGGGTATTAAGAGACGTATCATTTGAAAGCCCGATGAATTTGATTTACAGCAGTGTTTTTAGTTTTGGATTTCGAGCATTAGTTCCCGCAAAAATTTAGTCCAAAATTTCATTTCGAAATGAGCATCACCAGCGTCCATACACGTAATAAAGGTTCTGCTCAGAACAGGAGCATTTGTGGAGTGAGTAGACGGCATTCGTTCATTATTCGTTGTCTTAAATCTTGTTGTTATGCGAGAATTTTACTCTTTAAATGACCCCACAAAAAGGAATCGAATGGAGATAAAATCTGGCGATCTTGGGGGCCATTCAATAGCGCTTTTCGCCTGTTTCGTTTTCGGTGGGCCACCCTGTATATGGAAGTAAATTAAATGAGGAGTAAAGGCACCACCAATTGTGACACAAGTATATGCTTTTGTGTGAGTATGACATTATCCGTCCTTATTTAAATTAATACGATTATTGAACTTTACCTACCTGACATTACGCCTAATCTAATGGGAACACACACTGAAGCATTCCTGATACCTTATACCTGTTTGGTTAAGATTAGACTATTCCTGTTATATTTCCGTGATGTAAGATCATGTTTTCATTTGTGAATATAATATTCTGTCTGCTTTGTTGACGAATCCAGTTTTTAAATTGTTCCTTAATTTTTCTAAACCTTTATTGCTGTTGAACTTTTTTATTTCTTTGGGTATTAAAAAGCGTGAGTCCAAACGATTAATAGTTTTCTTCTGCTATACTGTTTCTACTGCTGTATGTTATTACTTATTATACAGACAGGATTAGATGAATGTAAGCCCTGTTTATGCATATTCGTCATTTTAGCCAAATCGGTTCATAGAATATTGCAAAAATTCAAACGTGGAACCAAATTTTTTCAGACCTATTTTCAAAATAGTTCCCAATTGTAAAAAGTGGAGATGCAATTATCAATCAGACAACTGTTCAGTATGGAGTGCCACAAGGTACTATATTAGGTCCCATACTTTTTACAATCGATGAACCATTGAAATTTCATTCTTTTGGAGAAATTAAACCTTTTGTGGATTACACATCAATCTTCTATAAAGATACTTCGTGTCATAACTATACAGTTCATGGTATCCACATTCGATATACGTTTGGTGCCAAGGTTCATTGACAAACGCATCCAAAAAGTAATCGGTGGCCTCCTCTACATTTCTATCTACAAACTCACCTTCAAAGTTGATTGGTTTTAAGTGTTTTTCAGCATTTGTACGTTTAATCTTTGAATAGTTGAACCGTAGCAAGGTTTTGACCTGCTTTTTTATATATCCCCCATCCTCTATTTACTGGCTCTTCTTCCACTCTAACTTCTCTTAGGTCTCTTTTCATCGTCATGCTGGGAAAGCTTTTTCAAATGTCCCACAAAGACAAACACCTTTGATTGGTGTAGTAGAAGGGAAAACTTGCATTAGAACCAATGCATGTAATTAAATAACAACATATTAAGGAACCAAATCTTACAATGAGAAGGAAAACAGAACAAATTTACCGGTGTGTTCAAAGAACTTTTATTTATTGAATCCTCTTCTCTGGGACTTCTAACAACGTGGGCAAAATCTTTGCAGGAAGTTTAAATAAATATTGCTATTTACGTTTCCTCCAAAGACATGAAGTCAAAGAAGATGATCGCCTACAATGCCGCACCAAAGCATTGGCATCTGCAGCCGAACTCTTCAGTTGCCTCTCCGTTTTTTCCTATTTTATCTATGTTTTTCATCTGCTCGAGTTTTTAGCACACCTTCTATGTAGCGTCACTTCTAACACTTAGAACTCTTTTTTGGTATGTTCTTACAACGTGTCCGTACCATTTTCGTTGCTTCTTTGCTATTTTTCTTTATTAATGGTGTTACTTGTAACCGGATCCTTACCACATTGTTTCGTATTATCTCCACTAGCTTTTCCCTCTCTACCTTTTTTTTTGTAGCAATGTAAATGCAAATGATTATGGGTTTATAAGGTAAAACTATTATTAAAACTTTTTTTTTCTCTAAAGCTTAATCCACAACATACAGTACCGACATTAGTGGATAATGGCTTTGTCCTTTGGGAAAGCTACGCAATTATAACCTATTTGGTTCAAAAGTATGGCAAAAACGATTCCTTATACCCGAAAGATCCAAAGAAAAAGGCTATTGTTGATCAGCGACTCTATTTCGATATGGGAACTTTGGGCAAGAGCTTCTCTGATTATTATGTATGTATACAAAAAATTTAACTAATCTTTGTACAAACATATAAATTGTAGTATCCAATACTTTTCAACAACGCCACCCCAGATTCTACAAAATATTCGAAAATTGAAGAAGCGTTAAAATTGTTGGATGGTTTTTTGGAAGGGCAGGAATACGTTGCCGGAAATAGCCTCACCGTAGCAGATGTGTCGGTAGTTGTTACAGTGACGACATTTGATGTGGTAAAGTTTGATTTCACTCCATACAAAAATATATCGAAGTGGTATGCAAAACTAAAAGCAGAGCTTCCCGAATTTGAAGCTATTAATGGCAAGGAGATGCTTACCAAATTGTTTGAAGAGTACCGTAAAAAATAAATAATTTCTTTTATATTTATAATGTTATTATTTATTATATTCTTTTTGCGTTCCAAATAATAATAAACTGTGTGTGTACTAATGTTGTTCACCGTATATCAACAAAATATATTATACCAATTTAAATAACACATAACAAAGCTATTTTTAATTACTATAACATTAAAAGTTACTAAAATGTTATTTCCTGTGATCGTTTGTTTAATATTTTTACGATGGTACTTCTAACAAGTAGCAAGCTAAATATGTGTACCACCACTGTTTTTCTGTTTTGTTTGTCATTTACATGTGATGTATCTGAAGTGTTTACTGCTGTGGAAGATCTAACGGAAGTTTTACAAATAGAAAGTGACTTGGTGTACATTTTACAGAATTACATTGAAGCAGGGCAATTAAAATTAAAGATCGTGCAGAAGTAAGTAATAAAATAATAACAAAAAACAGAATATTAATTGGTTCTGTATTTCTCCAATATCTTAGCTATGCGGAGATACATAAAAGGCAGTATGAAGTAACTTCAAAGAATATGTATGGAATACAATATAATAACAGCATATTGTTAATTATTTTTGAGAATAAAATTTTTCTATTTCTTACAATCAAATAAAAAATAGTGGATGATACACGGACGAAAATGTTTTTCGTACTCGGCTACGCCTCGTCCGGCAATTTCCGGCGTTTGTCCGAAGAACTGCATTTTTCGTCCTTGTGTCATAAATAAAAATAACTATGTCTTGCATTTTAACAGACATAATGATACCTTTATCGCTTATGGGAACTGCCTGCATTACCTGTCTATAGGTAAAATTTATCTAGTCCGTTTATAAACTGTCAGAAGAAAACATCGCGAGCACAAGCACAATTAGACTATTTTCATAGAATAAGAATGAGAAATTTTGCTTCAGACATTCTACGCAGCTTGGGTAGTGCTACAATTAGTGTTTTTCGTATTGCCTTTCTCTGTGACGCCTCCTACGAATTTTTGAAATTTGTTAATTAAAGGATCTTTATTTAATAAATGGGGGAAGATATAAAAATTCGCGGTTAAACTAACTAAATTGTTTATTAGTGACAGTAAAACACGGTTTTAACCACAGGTTTTTTAATACAGTAATAGACTGGGTTGTAAGGAAACATGACCAGTTTCTCCCTTTTTTTTGTAGTAGAATAAATTCTCATTTTTTTGGTACTTATATTAGAATAAATAAATGCAATTAGGAAGGTTTAATGCATTCACAAATTTCTCATTTTAAATGGACAATTCTGAGTATTTTTAATTTTTCATTTCTCTACATTTTTCTACAAGATAGTTACTATTTTTATGGTGGTAGGTACCGAATAAAAAAATACTTTTGAACAATAAAATTTTACAAATGGTTCAACATAACCAGTATTTTTATAAAAAATAGACAATTCTTAATATCCATCTAATAAATAGATTATCAAAGTAATTTTAAATTACGAAGAAACGACATTAAGAAATAATGAATGTTCGCTTCGTCAAGGTTACATGAAAATGACACCTGCGTACAACAATCAGCTGACACAGCGATACAACAGTCTTTTTATACCAGAGAAAGTTGGAGGGTTTTATCTACTGGAAAAGCTGTGTTTGCTTTAGTTGCCGTTATTCACATTTTAGTGCAACACAAATATCGTGATAATTTCAGGTAATAATTTCTTATTACACATACTTACACAGTTATCAAGTGCTGTACTACAATGCTACATATTTAGTCATTCGGTTTGTTTGTAAACAGAAACCTACAAAACTTTCATTTGTTAGCGGGTACTATTTTTGTAAAAACAAGCTCTAATATTTTTATGACTGCTTCATACCCAACGTTATTAATTATAAATTAACACATCGGTTTTTAATATGTAATTTAGTTTTAAGTTCCAACTTTCAATTTATTAAAAAACACGTTTGTGTAACCAGCTGTAAGTATTCTACATAATGTGCAGAAGAATTCATGAAAAACGACATACTGTGATCGGAGCAGTATAATACAACTTGTTTTTTTTTAAGTTACTTTTTATATATTTTTCGACTTTCTGGGAGCTAAGAGCCCTTTTGTGCATCTACATGTTGTAAAAACATTCTAGAAGTCCGTCTCACGATCAGATTTCAGTAACCTACAGAGTTAAGATAGAGCATGGGACTTTCACCACTTATACGTTGCCAATTCTCAGCGGTCGAACGACGCGACGCGACGGTGCCTTAAGTAAAGTATATCCAGAAGTTCTCAACAGTTCCTTTCACAGAAGGGTTATATTGCGACCATAAATGTTGCAACTTTAAAGAGATAAGTTACAAATAACTGCACTGTATTAAATATTATTAACATAGTATCAAATTTAAAAAAAATTGGAAATCGAAATTCAGTAATCGTTCCTTTATATTTATCTGTCTGTTTTTAGTGTTTATACGTTCTCTGTTACAATAAAAGCGTTTATAGACACAGTAAACATATATAATTCAATACTGTATTTTGGGTCACCCTGTATACTTTGATGTGTAAGATTATTTCTGAGGATTGGTTCTAAAAGGGCCATTGTAAAAATTCTTACTTTTCAGCAATTTAAACAAAACAGTTATGTACTGAAATGTTACATTATGTAAATATTAAATTACCATAATTTTTGAAAAAAAAAACTACTTAGCATAAGCTATAAGCATTTATTGTGTAATTTATTACAAATATCACTTTTATGAACCACCCTGTACATATTCTTACGATGTAATTATGTTCACATCGGTTCAAAATGCTTCGAATGTTTTTTTACATTGTTAACCCAAACATTTGTGACTATAAAATTTTGAATGGCACATACGATATTAAATTTTCAGTTTTCAATCTTAAGGAAGCAAAACAAATGACGTCTGATAGTAAGATATTGTCATGTTAGGCTTATGTATAAAATAAACCATAATTCGTAGTTCGTGACTACGTCTAGGATGCACATAAATCTCCAAAAAACAACAATGCTATATTTGTTTCGATTTGCTACATGATTGATTACTTAAATTAAGACACACTTACATGTATCAAGAGATCCAAAAAAAAAACTGATCCTCAGCGGGCTATGGAATGAAAAGTCACGTCTTTACTAGACTAAGGGAATGTTTATAATGCCAATTTCAGGTTAGGCTTTAATTATTATCTGACATTATAAACATTTCCTTAGTCTAACAAAGACGTGGCTTTTCATTCCACAGCTCGCTGAGGATAAGTTTTTTTTGGTCGCTTGATATAACAATGGGTTATACTTGTAACCCACTATGAATATAAACTAGGGTGGCAACTCGTGGTTGTACGAGGGGATTGAATAAGATGGATTTGAAGGTAGTTTATTAGACCTCAAAGTAGGTCAAGCATTTAAGTGTTAATCAATAAAGTGCATTTTATACCTGTAGTATGACACGTATGCATACAGCCCCCTATTATTCTAATTATAGTTCTGAGGTGACTAGATCAATACTTCATACATTGTGAAATATTATGCAATCTTACTAATTTTGAGAATTAGTTATAGCAATAATGAATGTTTTGAGTAAGCCGAACTCGGCTTCGCGACAATATACATACACGTAAATTCACTTTTAGTTTATACTCGCTTTTGCAAACTTGTTAGCTTACTATTTAAATTTTTTCTACTTCACTCACTTTTTTCAGCAAAGGTATAACAATATGGACGAAGTACGAAAGGAGATCCGCGACGCAATAGAACGTGCCACGAATTCGTTACCATTGGTGCAAAATGAAATAAGGAACAAAGATATTGTCATATTCCTAGGCAATACTAGAAGCGGTAAAAGTACCCTAGTCAACTACATCATTGGAACGAAATTGCTAGGATTGAAAGTCCGGCGAAATTTATATAAAATTCGAAAAGCAGATGAATATGGTTATGGACCACACATTCTCCACGGAACACTTTCTGATACAACCATATCTGGTGTTTATCGATCGACAGGTCAGCAAGGTACCATTTTCGTGGATGCGCCTGGTTTTGGTGATAATAGAGGTGAAGCACAGGATATAGTAAATGCTTTGTTCATAACCCAGATAAAACATTCTCGTAGTTGCAAGTTTGTGCTTGTTTCTGACATTTGCGAAATTGTAAGCGATAACATAGGAAGCTTCTTAATTTTTATGACCAGAATGCTTGATCTGGTACCAAACATTGAAAACTTACAACAATCGGTATCTTTAGTATTAACTAAAGATAACAACGAATTTACCCAGAAAGAAATTGCAACCAAATTGCAAAACAGCATCCGTGAAACTGGTTTAAGTATCAGCGAAGAGTGTAGAAATCTCATTCGCTGTTTTGTTGAAAATCCTAATTTAATTGGGTTGTTTAGAATGCCCTCCCATGAAGGAGAAATAACGGACGAAGTTAATATGAGCATTCGTGACGCCATTTCCAACAGTTCATTTTTAAGTATGAATTTTAGGCGAATTGAAATCGAAATGCCTATTTCAAACGAGGCTCGCACAGTTATTTTGGAAATGTGTCAAGAATTCGTTGATCGAATTGAATTCACTCAGGAATTGTGGAAAATCGTCCATGCATATCAGCACTACTTTTTTGTACCTGATTACGTGTTTGCTTCATTGGATGAAGAGTTAGAACAAACGGAAGAATCTTTGATTAAATTGAATTTCAATTTAACATCACAATATCACTTATATTACGAGTTTGAGTGCCATTGAGCAGTCATTGAAACGCTTGGTAACTGTTAATTTGTATGGAGAATTTCATCAAACATTTACATCTCTCGTAATGCTCGATGAAGCCAATTTGATGAAACAGATGTTCAAAGACGTTATAATTCGAAAATATGGGTGTTCTTTACAGGAAATAATTCAAAGCATTGACAAGGTGTTGGCTGAAATTAAGGCTGAACAAAAAGATAGGAAAGAGAAGGATGTTAGATTCACTGTGTGTCTAGCTCGCGCTGCAGGAGCTACCGCGATGGGAACATTTTTATTCCAAGGAATGACTGCCGGTGCTGTCGCTGCTACAAGTCTTCTTGGTGTAGCTACTGGGATTGGAACGATAGTTGCTGTCCTTGGAGCTGGTGCATCGCTTGATGCTTATCTAGCCATGAAACAACAGCTTAAGAATAGAACAGACATCAGAAGAAAACAGGGTCGTCCACTACCAAATTTCGACTCCGAATGATGAACTGCTCGTACGTGCATCGTTCGTCATAAATTTTCTTAAACGTTAGTTATTGCATTTTTATAGTACTCTGTTCTTGCAAGATTATCAATTTTTTTTTCAATGTGGGAAAGTCCTCAGGTAAAGAAATGTTATTTGAAGATAAGATCATAGACCGATAGCTTGCAGTAAAGTTTATTGGCTTAGACATAATAACAAGTTGAAATTAGATTTATTTTACAGTTAGTGTTTTACTTGTATCTGTTAGCTTTTATTTTTAATACGTTTCATATCAATAAATGACTACGTCGTACGTACCTTGCATTGTTTTGACGAATTCAATAAAACTATTGTTTTTTACGTGGCTGTGGAAATTCACCAAACATGCGAACATTTCTTTTTTATGTATGAATTTATTTCTATTTGCAATCTGAATTATACACAACAAGTAAATTTTATGGAACAGTATAATAAAATGACATGATAATGATATGCAGTGACATTCCTATGAATGCAACTCGTTTATTATTTGCTAAACGCATAATGTTGAGTTTATTAACAAAAACAACGATTAGAATCTATGTGGCGAATATACCGGTTTAAACCTGTTTAGTCTTTAAGTTTGTGCACTATTGTCAAGCAGACACTGCTTAAGCATTAGGGTGGTATGATAATTTAAGTTTTTTTCACTGCATTTACTTATTTCACCTCTCACTGTATTCACTTTTACGTCACTTAAAATGTCTGTGTTTCTTACGAAATAAGGAGCGTCGCTTGTTACACGTACTACTTTATTCGGAAACCTTTCCTATCACTTGGATGGTTGAATTTGCCGCTGTTCCACATAACTGTAGACCGTATGTCGATATTGGTTTGAATGCTACTTAATAGGCTAGTATCTTGTTTGAGAGTGAAAGCTTGGATCTACGGCCAAGTAGCCAATAATGCTTGCTGAATTTGAGACCCAGTTGTTTTTTCCATGCCGTATCTTATCTAAATGCATACCCAAGTATTTTACTCCCTCGACCTGTGTTAGCGGAGCATTATTTATAAAAACTGGAGATGATAAGTTTGAAAATAAACCAACTACATGAGGAAGACGTCAGCGGCGGCCAGCCCAAAAAGTGGTCGAGCAATAGGGCGGTTATTCCAATGAAGCTTTCACTATTAACAGATGACCAACAGTCCAAAAGTTTTTGGAATATAATGTCTGTCTGGAAGTTGATGGGAGAAATTTAGGGATTTTACAAATGCCTTAAAAGCTGCAACTTCAACAACGCTGAAAGATTGTATGGCTATGATAAATAGGTTTAATAACTTATTGTCTATAGCTATTTTAGAAGTCGCACTAGTCATTTTGTTAATGAAAGGTGAAACTTTTTTTTTGTTGTATATTAGCGCTTCCTTTTTTATTTATGCGTTTTAGCTTTAGCGAAGTCCTCGGGTGTCAATGGGAAACTGGTGGAAGAGGTAGATGCTGATTCTTCAATTTCTAAGTCTCGCAGCTCTTTAGTGACTATTTTTTTCTAAGAATCATTATTTTCTAGTTTTAAAGTCGGATGGTTAGTTTTCAAAATGCTTTTTTAGATTTGAGTTACTTGACTTATGTGACAGCCTCTTTTTGCAGGTATTAATTATTACTTTGTTTATTTACTTTTATAACCTTGACTACCGACTAATCACAGCTACTATATTTCGATACCATTTACTGCATGGATTTAACGGAACAGCGAAAACACAAAAACGAAAATACCAAAATGAGAATACAAGCAAAATACCAGTTGCCATGACAATCAATACCACATTTTCGTGAAATACGCTTGTAATTGGCGCAAATTTTGAAAATAGGCAATGTTGATTGGTTAGAATAATGGAAATGATATAATCAACAGAACTTCATCTTTATGTGAGGGAGGTAAATTAGATTATTGTAATGTAAGTTTTATTAATGTTTTGACTCGTATTGCACATACCTTTAACTTCAATAGTGTAGAATAATTATGGATTTTTTTTGGAAAATGTAAATACCAAAAATTACCATATACCAATATTGGTATAGCACTGCCGCTTGCTAAATTTGCTGCACAAATGACTGTTCCACACAAGTTTGCCCATGGTATCCACGCTTCTATTATTTATTATTAATTGAAGGATTTTATGAAAATAATGGAACCTAAAGTGAAATTCAAAGGCGGGGGATCTTTTGTTGCTAAAACACCACAATTTTCGGCAGACGGACAGTATGTATTAATAAATTTAGTGAAACTTTCAAAATACATAACCTCATTTTTAGGATTATATTTGTTGCGTGGAGAAATTCCGTTGTAAGTTATAACACAAAGACTGCAAAACGTTTACGTGAATTACGAGGCTTGCAAGATTCAATTGTGAATTTTCAAGTACACAATTTACATAATTTTGAACACGTTACGGCATGTTCGACCTCGGGTGAAATCATTTCGTGGAAAGTGGAGATCGGATTTAGAGTACTGAATATTGTAAGTTCTGCTTTAAATCTTATGTTAACAGGTAGTTATGGCTTGAAATGTTTTTAGTATCTTCCGGGAACTACCGGCATTAAATCATTTAATTTAATAACGCCACCGGAAGATGATGGTGATCAAAACGTTAAGTTTTTGTTGTCATGGGCCAACGACGAAGAGAATAAGGTATCGTTTGGTGTATATAATATAATAAGAGGAAAAAGAGAAGCTATTAATTTGAAAATAAACAAGAATAAATATTGTGTTGCGGTAAATCGTAGTTGGAACCCATTTTTTGCGGTGGTACAGGGCAGGAAGTTGTTTTATGTTAAGTTAAAAGACAACGCGCATGTGTATAAGTAAGTTATTGTTTGGTTTTAAAATGCCCTGTTTTAATAATGTGTTTTTAGACATGGTATAACTGCTGCGAAGCGTTTCACATGTGTGGCTTGTCATCCCCAGGAAGAATGCGTGATTACGGGTGACGACCAAGGTCGAGTCTTAGTTTGGTACAATTTAACTAGTCGGGAACCGTCACAGGCCGTTTTTCACTGGCATACGTTACCTGTCAGGTCTTTAAGCTTTTCAAGTTCTGGAAGTAATTTTTACAGTGGTGCAGGTGAATGTGTGTTGGTCAAGTGGCACTTTGATGATCCACATTATAAGCAGTTTTTACCACGATTACCTTCAACAATCGAGCACATTACTGTGGCTAATGAAAATCAATTTATTGCCGTTGCAACTGCCGATAATGCTATTCGAGTGTTGGACCCGAGATTTGAAACGGTCAGCATTATCCAACACTTGGTTTTGGGCATGCATTTTCCTGCCGGGGTGGTGTTTGATCAACGGTCGAAATCGATGGTTTTGAATGGGTTAACCGGACATGTGCAGTTTTATTCGCCGCACGATATGGCTCTACTTTATAATGTAAGTTTCTCTCAAATGCATTTCCAGATGATATTTTGATTTATATTAAGCATTATTTTTCATCTTTTGGTAGCAGCAGAAGTTACCTAAAAAATCGACAGCGCATTAAAATTTTAAAATAATAATTAACCATGGGAATGCATTTTAAATTTGAATTTATAAAGTGAATTTTAACATAGTTTAATGTAAAAAATTCACAATTGTCAATTATCTTTGATGTACAGGGTGTTTGTTTTGTGTTATTCTACAGAAATTAATGAAGTGGTAATCTGTTTTTTTTTTATATGGAACACCCTATATGTGATTGTATTTTTGAATGCAGTGTTAATTTTTGTATGAGATTGTATAGGGTTTTCCGATGCTGAATGTCCGTTTTTATGTAGTAATCGAGATTTTATTAAAAAAGACAAGTGCGTTCCAATTTTGAATAACAACTTAGCAGCAAAATGTTGTTTGTAAATGGGAACTTCTAAGGAGTGAATGGGCATGGGTCAATATAACAAATCAACTAAAAAAAATTTTTTCTATTGTAGTGGGTGTTTGTTTTGAGTGGTACCCTCCTTTTTATTTATGGGACACCTTGTATTTTAGGACATTATCTTATGTGGAAATTTAATTTTCTTTTTCTATTTTCACTAATGCAGGTGCTATTAAGGACTGTGCCGTTCTGTGTGTTGTAGGCACAGCTTATATTTTATTAAATAATTGAAATTGATGTATAATTCGTATTGTTGATTTTGAAACCTTTTCTTGTATTTTTAGTTGGATGTTGTTGGTCAGAATAAGTTGACTCAGGAACGTGATTGCCACATTGAAAACACAAATGTAACAAAGATAGCAATAGATAGTTGTGGATTATGGTTGGCGGCAGTGGAAGAACGAGTCGACGTCAGTTTTAGTTTTGAATTGAGGCTGAAGTTTTTCATATTTAACACAGTTAAACAACTGTAAGTATTTTTAAACATTAAGCGAAACAATGTGCAAATGTTTCTTTCTTATTGGTTCAACCATTTTGTTGTTGTTATGACACCCCTCCTATCAATAATATTGAACAGTCGTTTTTTATAATACTCCTTGTGGCTTTTGGAACCACCAAATGCTAATTGTAATAAGGCTCCTTATTTAAGATGTCTTAAAAGAAAATGACATGTGTAGGAATTGCATCCACCAGCCACTATAGTGCTTCTACAGAATAAATATCAATATACAGGGTGTCCCAATATCGTGTAATTTTTCCACTGCTCTGTTAATATTAAAGACGGAGGAAAACTTTCAATATAAAAGTTGTTGGTAATTAACATCCGCAGAACTTACCATTTTTATCAGTTATACTGTGTGTTTAGGCCAATAAGAATATCCAAATATACAGGGTGTTCAATTTTTAAAAAACGTAAATTTGGTATGCTTCTCTAATGTGGAACACCTTGTATAAACTAAAATAGTTTTAGAATGTGCACAAATTGTCAAGTAGCCCACGTATTAAATATCATTTTGATAACTTAATAAACAAAGGGTATCAACACATTACGCATCGTTAGGACACCCTATATATATGCCATTATCAAATTTTGCTTTTCCAGATTCCAATTAAATACATCCATAGAACTACCCCATGAAAAAAGTGTAACCCAATTACTTTTCCAACCTTCTTATGACGATGAACTGAGATGTGTTACAGTGGGTAATGATAGAAAATTCAAAATTTGGCAATTGATGAATGCCGATACAGTATATCGTAAGTTTCTTCTTATTTTTTATTCTACAAGTGCACACGGTGCCAATTTTAATAAATTTCTAGATAAAAGCAATGCATGGAGTTGTTCACGGGTGGGATTCTATCGTGATTTACCGTGCAATGCACTTTCATTTTCATCGGATGGATCACTACTTGCTGTAGGCTTTGGACCTACAGTAACCACTTGGTTGCCAGAAACATGCGAACTGAAATGCTCTTTGCTGCATCCAACAAATAGGGAACGATTAACGGCACTTCAATTTGGCAATGCTGATCAGTGCCATCTATTAGTTGCTGCTACATCCGAGCAGCTTAGTGTATGGAACTTGCTTACCCTTTCCATGGTTTGGACTGTACCGTTACATGTCTCCCTACTGGTTGCTAATTCCGTCTTCTCACACATGGCTGCTTTTACAACTGATAGAAAATGTGAGTGTTTTTGTTCCGGGATAATTGATTTTTTACAGCTTATTTTTGTAGTGTTCGTTTTTTATCCTGGATCATCTAATCCCCTATTTACTCACATGCTGGATCAAGAAATTGAAAATGTTGTAGCAGCCACGTTCATACCAAGTACTTCTAATAGTGATTCTAATTTACATTGGTATCAGGGCTCACAATTGTTTTTTATTAGTTCAAAACAGGCAAGTATTTCCAATGCTTTGAAAGTTATTTTTAATAAATTTTTGAAAGTTTTTTTTATTACCAGGAACTGTATTGTTTGGATGCTGATGAAGATCACAGTGAGTCTGTAGACATATTAAGCGAGACTCTCAGTAGTAGTTTGTTTAATTCTTTTTTGCCTAAAAATAAATCCGGTTCTGGTCAAAAATCCAAGCCAGTACAACACTTAACCAATATTTCTTGTAACAATAAACAGCTGAAACAGGTAAACACTAATTTTTTAATTTGTTTTTTTTTTAATTGAACGTGCTGTTACAGTTGCTAGATGCTCCAGTTCATACCATGGTACCTATCCGTTTGACGTGTGGATCAATTTTAAAGTCGATTATATTAGAGCATAAGTTACCAGCACAACAGGACAGTGTTACCTGAGGAACAATGGAGAAATATATCTTTTATTCATTTTGTTAAATAAATAAATTTTTTAAATTGTGTTTATTTTATCTAATCAAGAAAGTCTTTTCATTTACGGTTTATTGATTGCTCATTGTCTAATTTCCACAATGAGTTCTTTGTACCTTTAGGTTTATTGCAAAATGTGATATTTTTATGCTGTCTGCTACCCCGTATCTAAACGGCTAGTGTTCGTCCCATGCGTGTGCCCGCAGCTTTAGGCCTATATCTATTTGTCCTTACACACACTTATTAAAATTTAAATATTATCAACGTTTTCATTGGATTACATACCTGAGACTGCGGGTAATAAAAGGACGACACGCTCTGAACCCTCGCTTTATTTTTGTATTCCCCATTTCTTTTGCTTTATGGAAACCTGTTGCATACGCTCATTCTTTCACGTTACAGTACAGTTTTTACTTTCCTATACTTTCAGTATAGGGAAGTATTGATTTCATGCAAAATTTCAAAGTTGAGATTTTAATGGAAACAGTCGGGGGGGGGGGGTCCATGGACTTCAAAAAAGTAATTTAAAAAAAATGTCTGTCTGTGGGTGGGTCCGTTACGCTCCATATCTCCGGACGGTTGGACCGATTTTGATGTGCTTTGGAATGAGGGGGTATTTCAAAAATTCACCGACAAAATAAGCTTTTAAAAGAAACTGGAAGCGGAAGTTAGACATGTTTTTTTGGTAGCATTTTTTTCAGAAACTGGATTTTAGAAATTTTAATAGTGGAGATTAAAGAAGGCCTTAGGACAAATCAAACGATTTTTTACCGAACTCTCTAGCTTTAAAATGGCGGCCGCTACGAATTTTTGAACATTTCGACTTTAACGCTCATTTACTCAAAAACCAGTTATCTGATTGGAATCAACTACATCTTGTTTGGTAGCCCTTCAAGGGTACTATACTATGAAATATAATTAATTTTGAAAATATAAAAACTATCGCAATGACATCACTCCAAAATTTTGGAATGTTTCAAAAACATATTTCTCAAAAACTGCCCACACGTTTTTGTTTAAACTTTTTAATCTGATAGAGCTGGGAATCTTCTTAACGGGAGGCAATAAAATATTTCTGTTAATGTGAAATAGCTCACCATTGATAGCAAAATCCGAATGTAATAATATTTTTTCGTTAATTTCATATTTAGGGGGGCTACTGTTCCCCCTCCCCCCAAATTTTTTTGATAAAAAATTAAAAATTTGGTTTTTTGTTTTGTTTGCTCTAGGAGAATCTTTTTACAAAAAATAGAATTTTTTGCCCCTAAATAATCTCATTGTCTTGTACTAGTCGTTTAATGTTCAGTGTAGGCTAACTTTTTTATTTTAATAGATAGACTCGCAAACCCAAGAGCAAAGTTGTAGGGCAAATTCTTCTCGATTGTATTTAGGAAAAAAACTTGAGTTTCCAATTTTAATATGGCGGCCACGGTAAAAAATAACTTTTTTTAAATGGAAACGTGGCATTTCGGCTTTAAAATCAGAAAGGTTTTGAAATTCTAAATACAAATTAATGAGAGTAATTTCTTGCTAAAAATAATACTTCTCGAGTTATTAATATATTTTCAAATATCAATTTCCGTGCTTCCGTTGATTCAGTCCGAATATTTTACCCAACCTTATGCTTGCAGCGCAGCGGTTGGTCTTTCTTCAACCGCTTCAAGATGTTACAACTTATAAGAACTATTTACTTTAACTAGTCGTGTCTAGACAGGTGTATATCGAAAGTGTTGGAAAATATAAAACAATGCAAAATCATTTTCATTATGCTATTTTTCTACAACCGACCTTTAAATCAAATACTTTTATTTTAACATGCAACTGTTAAAGTGACCCCAGTGGTGAATCGCGAATATTCGCAAACTAACGTTTAGAAACTGTCGGAAATATTCGCTACCTTGAGAACGAACATTCGCTTTTCAATGCATATTAAGTGCGATCGTAGCACACGCAGGACGCGGGCGGTGTGAATGCACGCATTCTTAACAGGGGAAGTACACGAGTACCCAACGCAAAAGGTCAAAAACAGGTTGATGCACGAACACAGTGTTGTTTTATAGTGGCAGTTCGCTTTTTTATTTTTACTTGCCTAAAAAAAACTTTGAAAAAACAACTAGATCCTGACTAGGCATCGCAAACTATAGAAATCTGAGCTTAAAAACAATACAATCAAAATTTTCTAAAGTTCCCTAAAATTTTGCGAATATTCGGAACAAAGAATAAATTTCATGAAATTTTACATCACTAAACTTGACGATTTTTTTCCGCCGGTCACAAAACGCAAATTTGATTCAAGACGAATGAATCCTACACAATTTATGATTCAAAGGGGATAACGTACCGCTTTCAAACTGACGCAATGTAGATTTGGATTCGAAGCGAAAGAACAACGACGGATTCGATACTACGTCTTGGATCTAATCCATTGTCGCGAAAAAACAAGTTATTCTCCATGTTATGTTACTTCACATCGTAATCCAATTATATCAGTAGCAATCGCTCAACCACATCTATTCCAGCTTCCTTTGTAACAAGTCAACTCTCCGCTGAACTTAAGGTTCAGGAGAAGCTGAACTACCCTGGATAACTCAGAAACCAGAATTCGTCGGAAATAGCACTGTGAATAAGAATTATATGTATAACATTTTTATTACACCTATTTATGCAATTCTAAAATATTTATGTGTACTTTATGTCATTAAATTGTATTATATTGTTTACAATAATTATATAATAATTAAGCAGCGTCCCCTCTGGAACGGTACGCCATTGGCTGAATTCTAGATGGGTCGGAGGGTTTCTATACCAGGTGAAATTTGGGGGGAGGTTGGATGGAAGGCGACTTTCTCCGAAGAACGGCGCTTCGGTGCGATCACTTGTCGTCTTGATCTCCACTTAGAACGCCACTAGCGCATTTTCGGGAAACTTAGACAACAAAACAAATCTTGGTGATTTTTCATTTACGAAAGCGTGTATATTCCAGCAAGGGATTTACATAGTCAACTAAATGTCTTTGTGTTAGGAGCTAATCCAACTCGAAAACGTTGCCTTTATAAGGTAGCAGAATTAGCGTCTCCTTTTGTCCGCATTCTCCTTTACTAAGTCCGTTTTTGTTTCTTTTTGATAAGCGTGTAATTAGTATAATGGTGTTAATATTACTGATAAACTAGAAAAGGTAACGCACCAAACAAATCCAAGGCAATAATTTATATTTATAATATTCTTGGGTAGGCAAACTACTTTCAGGCGTGAAATTAGTGATGCTTTTATTGTGCAGTTGAATTAATTCCTCGTCCTAAACATTTTCAAGTAGACTTAATATGAATAAGTGAAACCATAAATTCAATTATTCAGTTTTCTCGAATAGAACTGGCGCATGACAGCAGCATAGGTGTAACTGGATCGCAGTATCTGCAACATATAAGAAATGAGGATTGGTTTTGGTAGATAACGTCAGAATACATACCGTTACCATGGTTTGTGTTGACATATAGTAAAAAGACCCTACAGATAATCTGAGGGGTTTTTGAGCTCTCATCATAATACGTAGTAGCGTTTTTCTGGAACTTTTATTGCACTCATACCATGGGCATTCCCAAACTGCATCAGCCACACGAACGCTCTAAAAATATTTTGTGCTAAACATTCATTGTTGAATCGATTTTGCCGACCATAGTATAATATTATACGTACCTCTATTAAGACTTCATTGCCGTGCCAGTAAAATAAAAATAGTTGAGTGATCATGGATCCCATGTAGATAGTGTTCTTGAATAGTTGAAATGAAAGTTCTGCCTATTAATATTATTCGTAATAAATAAATAAATACTTTTTACTTTAATCACAGTCTATTTATACAGTGAGTTTTTCTTTTTTGTATACATACCAGCTATGTATACTTTTATAAAAAACTTGTCAGTGCATTGTTTTACTGCAATCTGTAGGCAACCAACTATACACTAAATTTCAAAGCTTCAATTTTGAAAAGAATAGTCTGCTGTGGAAACAGTAATCAAATTGTTTAATGTCAAATTAATAGCAATTAGTTTTGATTTTTTGAATTTAGCATAATATTTGCGTATTGTTGATATTTTATGTTTTTAAAATAATAGTTTTATTAAAAAAAATTTGATATTCAAATAATTTTGCGTTTATTCATAAACATGTTCATTGAACATAACCTCACACTATGAGGAATAACCTTTGTCTCTATTATTTTCTGTACAGTTGTTTGCCTATAGATTGCAGTAAAACAATGCATTGACATGTTTTTTATATAAAAGTATACATAGCTGGTACGTATACAAAAAAGAAAAGCTCACTGTATGTATTAGCAGCATCCCAGCAATTAGGTCATCCATGAACGAGGGCCACATACAATTTTTTTACCAACACAAGAAAACTTACCACTGCTATTTCAAATCCAATCATAGCAATTTGTAAAGCACAGGCGGCAAAATCTAGAAGCAAGAAGAATCTCATGGAACGGTCCAGTTCTTCTACAAATCTAAAAGGAAAAAATTAAATAATATTTTTCGTTGTGTTTGATTGGCTTTGGCTTACTTTATGATAGCATTATGGTAGGTACAAATTTTTCTCAAATTATCAGCTACGATTGCATCTAAGGATTGATCGATGGTTTGGGAGGTTGTCGGAGTTTTAAGATTTAAGATATAATATCGTAAAATATTTATTTGTCCTGCTGCAAATATCATTAACGCAAAACACATGTTATTACATCCTACTATGTAGGTTGTGTTAAAAAGTCCAGCAACTGCATGCCATGCATAGGAAATAGCATAGTACTTGTATCTATCGAAAGGAAACCACGAAACCAAAGGTAATGGTCGTGGTAAATACACTATGGTGTCGTTATTAACTAATTCGTAATGGGCGGTTGATGATTCGGCAAGCTCAACAAAAACTGGAGTCAGCATGAACACGAAGAAGCAATTAACCCCTAACAGTATCATTAATCGATTAACCTTGTATGTTTGTGCAACGTGTTGCATAAAAATGCGTTTTAATTCACGATCGTAACTTTTAAAAATATTTTGTTCCGTAATTTGAATTTGTTTCACCAATTTCTTTACAACAGGTCCTCTAATAACCCATATCTTAACGAGCCCAAGGGCGTAGAGGAAGTTTATTGCCATGAGACCAGTAAATTCTTCAAGACCTTTTCCCATAACTTTATATAGCTCTACGAATTGGCTGAATACAAACAGAGCAAAAATTGATATTGTTATTAGATAATAAATTGCGTAGAAGATAGCCAAAACTTTACACTTTAATTTTATAGGCCAAAAGCCTACAGCTGCCAAGCATTGTGTAGTTACTTTTAAGTGTATGTTGTCATCCATGGTAAACACGCTATTAAAACTGTCGGAACTAGACGTTTTAGTCTTTTAAATGGGCAATTATAAAATTCATCAAAAATTATCCTCGTATGGGTTTAATTCCTTTGTCAGATTTAAGTAAACCTTTGATAATGGTATACATTTCCCTAATTATACGTTACGTTTCTTGTTAAATGGGGGGAGATATGTAATTACCTAAGCGGTAGTTAACCAAGCGTCGATAATGATAGGGTAGTTCGCCCTATTCATTCCCATTGTACTTACATGAGTACACGTGTTTACAGGTCGTCTATTTTAACCGCGACACTATAGGGATCTCGGAAACTATAATGATACAAAGTCGGTTAAAAATGAGATAAAAGTTCCCTTATTAGGAGACATTGTAATGGTCATTTAAAAATAGCCATAGCTTGTTTACAACGACATTTTTCGAATGTGGCATAAAGTAGCTCATTAAGCAACAAATCGCTTGAATTTAAAAAAAATTGATATTCTTAATAGTTTTTTCACGCTACCGACAATGTAAGTAGGCCTTACATCCATAGCTACAGGGATCGTAAATGGCTGATAACATTTGTGTACTAGTTACCCTTGACGACGGAACTTAATAGTGTCACTTACATTTAGAGGAAAATAATGTTGATTTTAACTGTTCGTTGATATGGTAACAAACACAGACAACTTAGAATAATGGAGCTTTTAAAAAATAATTCCGATGACAGCTGTCAAAACGAACTTTTAAAAATATGATTAAATTTCTACCTGTAGGCCTACTTAAATTGCCGGTAGCGTGAAAATTTTAATAAGTAACACGGAATGTATCGACTAATAACATCCTCGGCAGGCGACAAGCTTTGGCTCCGCCTCAGCTCGTATTCGCCTACCTCGGATGTTATTACGTCCTTACATTCCTTGATACTTAAATAACTATAAAATAGGATAGGAGGTGACACTTTCTAAACATAAGAAAATATGTTTTGTTTCTGTTTTCACAGCATATCGTTTCATTTGAAATTTATAAAAAAAAACAAACACCATAGAAATTTGAACATTTGGTATACAAAACCTTATATCAAATTGAAAGAGAATTTAATATCACATTTGATGGTGTTAAAAAAGACTGTGTTTTCCATTTGAATAACAAAAGTTATTGACATTAGAAGTTTTGATAAATGGGCGTGAAATTACAACACCCTATGTAATAATCTGCTGTTATTAACATACCGGTAAATACTTTATAATGTGTTAATAGTCTGTGCAAATTAGCGATGGGTGAACGTTTTTGGTATCTAAAATATTAATTAATTAATATTATTTCACAAACGAGGCGGCCGTGGACTGGCGTTGGAGTGGGGGTCTGGGTTCAAAATCCTAGTACCAGAACATCGGATTTTTAACGGCCGTTCTCCCTTGCAGGGCAATGGCAAACCAGCGAGATATTCTGTCATTCAGAAAACATTCTCTGAAGATAAAATGTTTGCACTTCCTGCGGTTCGGAGCCCACGTTAAATAGTAGGTCCCCTATGTCTGTGTAATTCATTAGGCACGCTCACCACAGGCATAGGAGAAAAAGTCACCACGCTCTATCAAGAGCAAAGGACTCCGAAGAAGATTCCACAAACGTCTAAAAGCTACCTTGTAAACTAGTAGTTTATTGCGGGGCGACCATTTGGATTTTCTACCAAGTAGCTAGTAGTGTTTACTGAATTTTGTGCTAAGTTGTTATTTATTTTTATTTCTTCATATATGCTTGCTCCACGTCAGACCCTTGTCCAGGTGCATACCGAGGTATTAATGTCTGTCACTTGTGGAAATGGTACATTATTGATGAAAACTTGCCGTGTGTTTCTTCTGCACTTCGTAAAAGTGATGTGAAAAGATTTAGTCTTGTTCATTTTTATCCTCCACCTTTTGGCCCATTTTTCTATGTCACTTAGATTCTTCTGTAGCTCACTAGTAGATATTATAATTGGATCTTTATGTTTTACCAAGATGGCTTTATCATCTGCGAAAGTGGCTGTGAGTGATTGCTCGTTGGTGAGCATATCATCCGTAAATAGAAGAGGCCCGAGTACGTTACCCTGAGGTACGCCCGACCTGATTGGCTGCAGTTTAGTTTGCAATTGATCATATATCACTTGGAAATATTTTTTCCATCTATGATCTAAGGATGATGTAGTATGAGTGAGGTAGTGAACTTTTTAATTTATAAAAGAGACCAAACTGTATCAAAAGCCTGGCTTTCATCAAGGAAGGCTGCCGTGCAATAAAGTTTCTTCTTGAAGGATGGGTTTATGTAATCGGCTAAGTATGGACCTGCTGTATGGTCGAATGCTTCTTTCTAAAACCGAATTGATGTGCTGTTCAAGTCTTCTCTATGATTGGCATAAGTCTTTTGGCAAGCGGTTTTTCTAATGGTTGCTTAGTATGGGTAATAGACTGACTGGTCTGTACGAGGCTGCCTCATTTGGTGGTTTTCCGGGATTTACTATCATGATCACATGGGCAACTTTCCAGTGCGCCGGGAAATAGCCCATTCTCAATACTGCTTTATAAAGAATTGTTAGCATAACTATGACTTTCCGAGGAGTTCTTAATTAGCTGCCCTGTTATTTAAGCAAAGCCAGGAGTCGTTTTTTGGTGAAGGTTATTTAATAACATATCTTTGACTTCCTTGGCGGTAAACATTTCTGGTAGCGGAGACATTTGGTATGGGGCGTCTATTAGATAGTTATTTATTTCGAATGTTTGTTTTTGTGATTTAAAGTAAATTATCCACATACATAACAAAAACAGTCACACATTTGCGAGACATTACTTACTGCGTAAAGGCGCAAAAAATATTACTTTCAACGTGAATTAAACTGCATCTGAATTGTTTCAGCAATATTCCAAATTGCAACTGCGGAGATTAATAATCAAGATATGAAAAATATGTAAAATGCAACCATATAAATGAAACCGCTGAGATATCGATAAGCGTCAAGGTTGCACCGCGACTTTTATTAATCTATGTCTTTTTGTCTGTTAGCAACAGTAGTAAAAAAGAAAAAAAAAAGACGTGAACTTAGTGGATGCTTTCATTGTGTATTTGAATTAATTCCTCGTGCTAAAAGTATTTTCAACTATAAATTAGTGACTCTGTGACTTGTTAGAAACACAAAGAAGTGCAAGAACAGATTCAATTATTCAGTTTTCTCGAATAGAACTGGCGCATTACAGCAGCGTAGGTGTAACTGGATCGCAGTATCTGCAAAATATAAGAAATGAAGATTGGTTTTGGTAGAGCGTTAGAACACATACCGTCACCATGGTTTGTGTTGACATGTAGTAAAAAGACCCTACAGATAATCTGAGGGGTTTTTGAGCTCTCAACATAATCTGTAGTAGTGTTTTTCTGGAACTTTCATTGAACTCGTACCATGGGCATTCCCAAACTGCATCAGCCACACGAACGCTCTAAAAATATTTTGTGCTGAACATTCATTGTTGAATCTATTTTGCCGACATAGTATAATATTATAAGTACCTCTATTAAGACTTCATTGCCGTGCCAGTAAAATAAAAATAGTTGAGTGATCATGGATCCCATATAGATTGTGTTCTTGAATAGTTGAAATGAAAGTTCTGCCTGTTAATATTATTCGTAATAAATAAATACTTTTTACTTTAATAACAGTCTATTTATACAGAGCGTTTTTCTTTTTTGTATACATACCAGCTATGTATACTTTTATAAAAAAACTTGTCAGTGCATTGTTTTACTGCAATCTGTAGGCAACCAACTATACACTAAATTTCAAAGCTTCAATTTTTGAAAAGAATAGTCTGCTGTGGAAACAGTAATCAAATTGTTTAATGTCAAATTAATAGCAATTAGTTTTGATTTTTTGAATTTAGCATAAAATTTGCGTATTGTTGATTTTTATGTTTTTAAAATAATAGTTTTATTAAAAAAATTTTGATATTCAAATAATTTTGCGCTTATTCATAACCATACTCATTGAACATAACCTCACACTATGAGGAATAACCTTTCTTTCTATTATTTTCTGTACAGTTGCTTGCCTATAGATTGCAGTAAAACAATGCATTGACATGTTTCTTTTATAAAAATATACATAGCTGATACGTATACAAATAAGAAAAACTCACTGTATGTATTAGCAGCATCCCAGCAATTAGGTCATCCATGAACGAGGGCCACATACAATTTTTTTACCAACACAAGAAAACTTACCACTGCTATTTCAAATCCAATCATAGCAATTTGTAAAGCACAGGCGGCAAAATCTAGAAGCAAGAAGAATCTCATGGAACGGTCCAGTTCTTCTACAAATCTAAAAGAAAACAATTAAATAAATTTGTTTCGTTGTGTTTGATTGGCTTTGGCTTACTTTATGATAGCATTATGGTAGGTAAAAATTTTTCTCAAATTATCAGCTACGATTGCATCTAATGATTGATCGATGGTTTGGGAGGTTGTCGGAGTTTTAAGATTTAAGATATAATATCGTAAAATATTTATTTGTCCTGCTGCAAATATCATTAACGCAAAACACATGTTATTACATCCTACTATGTAGGTTGTGTTAAAAATTGCAGCAACTAGATGCCACGCATAGGAAATAGCATAGTATTTGTATCTATCGAAAGGAAACCACGAAACCAAAGGTAATGGTCGTGGTAAATATATTATGGTGTCGTTATTAACTAATTCGTAATGGGCGATTGATGATTCGGTAAGCTCAACAAAAACTGGAGTCAGTATGAACACGAAGAAGCAATTAATCCCTAATAGCATCATTAATCTATTAACCCTGTATGTTTGTGCAACGTGTTGCATAAAAATACATTTTATTTCCCTATCGTCACTTTTAACAATATTTTGTTCGGTAATTTGACTTTTCTTCACCAATTTCTTTACAACAGGTCCTCCAATAACCCATATCTTAACGAGCCCAAGGGTATAGAGGAAGTTTATTGCCATGAGACCAGAAAATTCTTCAAGACTTGTTCCCATAACTTTATACAGCTCTACGAATTGGCTGAGTACAAATACAGCAAAAGTTGATATTGTTATCAAATAATAAATTGCGTAGAAGATAGCCAAAACCTTACACTTTACTTTTATAGGCCAAAAACCCACAGCTGCCAAGCATTGCGTAGTTACTTTTAAATGTATGTTTTCATCCATGGCAGAGACGCTACTAAAACTGTCTGAACTAACAAGACGTTTTAGTTTTTTAAGTGGGCGATTAAAAAGTTCACCAAAAATTGTCTTCGTAGAAGTTAAATTACTTTGTCAGATGTAAGTAGACCTTTGAAAATGTTATATTTCGCTAATGATACAGCTTACATTTCTTTTTAAATGGGAGAGATATGTAATTACTTAAGCGGTGTAGTTAACTAGGCGTCGATAATGATAGGGTAGTTTGCCTTATTTAAGGTGTAATCTATTGACAAATTTGTTTGAGAAAATCTTAAGAAATGTATTCATTCATAATCTTAACCAATTGAAGACGCATCTCTGTATATATGTAGCATATTCGGCCACCGTCGAAGGCTTTCTTCTTGGACCTCGTAAGCTAAAAGTATTTGGCGACATTCCGCTTTAATTACTTAGTGCTCGGCGAAGTCGTAGGTAAGTTGAAGATTGTTAAAGAAAGCCCTGTGTACAGGTACACGTCTGTTGACGCTCTAAATATTGGGTCTGACCCCGTTTGCTTTCCATTTTGACCGTTTCATCAGCTATGATAATTTTCTAAATTATGTAGCTGGTTGCCTCACACCTATTGCCGTCGGTAGATTGGCGATCAATCACCTACTTACCGACGTATAATAAAAAAAAATATTACTTACACTATTGCTGGAGAATGGCGAATATTCGAAAAACCGTTAGAAACAAAACTACTATCGTGTAGCTGGTCGCCCCGATTCGATTACCGTAAACAATTTCTTCTATGCTTCCGTAAGTAAGTCCGAACGATTCCTCCGCTGTGTCGGTCTCGGGACTGACAGCTGATCTGGGAAAGAGAATCCCGTGGAGATAAACCGAAAGAAAGTCCGAATAAAAACTGGGAAAGCCCCATAAAAAAATTTAAGAAAATCAACCCCCGTAAAATCATCAGGAAAAACAAAAGAAGTTCTTTCATAGCCCCAGAACAAATTCCTTTAAAAATAGGCGGAAAGATGTTAGTTAAACTTACCACCTTTCCTTATTTCCAGGAGAGAGCCTTAAGGAAGATTTTCTAAATGTGTTTGGGATTAATTAATACGCCCAAAAAATCTTGTTAGAAATTTGCATAGCATTCCAAAATGAAATTCGTCCTTATTCATATAAATCGATTATCAAGGAAAAACACGTATCTTTTTCAGGGAAAGCTCTTTCTTTACTACTATACCGTATGCACCAGCAAGAAAATTCACGTGTTTTTGTTTAGGGGATGTTTTATTGGTGATGATTTTCTCCAGGAAATGATTTTATCGTATAAGTATGTAATGGAAGTTGTTTTTACCGAAGCCTTTTTTCAGACAGCGTTTTCTTCATCAATAGTTTTCCCAGAGTTTTTATTGTGAGCTTTTGTTAGGGAAGTTTTATCGTAAACCGTAAATGACCCCCAAAATCAGAAGCATTTTTTTATCGCATGTTGTTATTGGTGTAATGTTTTTGCTATTTCGTGCCGCTACCGCGGCGAAGAGGCTGGCGTCTCGACTGACAGTGCAGACGTATAGAGCGCATTTATAGCGTTCTTCTGTGTTACGCAATATTGTGTAGTAAATTAAATCTGTGCTAATAAGGTTGATGCTTTTATATAACGTTTTTTTAGAAATTCTCGCCATTGAATTGAATTGAAGTTCGCAGCATTTCGGTTGGAATGTTATGTCTCCGGATAAGTGAAGTGTGGTTATTTGTAAACATGTTCCCAAATATGTTTGTTATTTTAAGCTTGCCTACAGGGGTCCGTTACTAAAACGGTGTAGATCAATTAGACAAACAAAGCGTTACGAAAAAAGGGATCTTCATCTTCTTATTTGTATGGAAAAATTAACTGACGGAATGTGTATACGATTGTAGCACTTACATGCCGCGGCCAAAGATCCATTTTATAGTCCAAAGTTTGACTGCCACTCTCTCTTTTAATTAATAGAAGCTAGATAGATGAACAGAATGTTACCTGGAGCTCCCTCTACTAAATTTTCTAAATAATGGAAAAATTTAATTAAATGAAGTTTCTAATTACTATTCCACTGCAGTTTTATTATGTTGTCACTGATATAACATTGGTTGAACTTAAATCAAGCATGAAAATAAATTTCGCTATAATGAAGTTCTTTGGAAATGTCTTAAACAATGATCTGTTTTGACAGAATATCAGGAATTAAAGTTTGACTTGGCAATACCGTTTGTAATTTCTGTAAACCAAAATAATTTTAATGGGATCTTCTCCATTCTTCAAATTATGGTTATCAGGATCCCCCTTCTCTACCAGGAACAATTTCTTAGAATATTTGTCGACGGAAAGAAACAAGCCGCAAATGTATTGCTATGCATGCAACCTTGCAAACTTACACCATCTCACACAGTGAAACTTTGTGGAACTAACCAAGCCGAACGGATTCGGTATTCAGAACCAGTCAGTTCTTTGCTTGTCGTGTGATTGGTTTGGGGTCGTGTGTAATAAGTAATAACAGATTTTTTAAACATTGATACTAAAGTTACTTATCAGAGATGTAAGTAAATATTTCGGTTGAGTTTTCTTCCACCTTTAAGTGTTTTCTTGTCTTTTGTTTTAAATTTGGCTGCATAATTGTCGATATTACAATGTTATTTATTTCCTCTAATTTAATTTGCAGGACAATGAAACTCCTGTTCCGTTTGATTACTATTGCTGCGATGTTGTTCTACGTTAACGCAGCATGTGAAGACAACCCCCAACCATGTAAGTGTGGCGATGGTCTGGAACCTACTTGGGTGGGAGGGCCGAATTACTGCAAATTTTATTGTAAAGATACTTATTTGTTTTTATTAAGTTGTAAGGAGATTCAAGAGACACGGTAATAAACGTTCAGTTACTCAAAGTATTGCGTATTTATTCTTATTTTTTCTAAGAGCTCTCTTTTTCTTTTATTTATCAATTCCAGCGTGTCTTAACCTCTACAGTTATGGAAAATACGCATTTCTAAGAAGCTAACGACGTCAAAAAATGTTAATGGTTTTTAAGGCCTGCGGCGACCTTATTTACTTATTATTCAATTGCAATAACTTTACAGTAAATTAAAGACGCAGCAGGGAATTCCATTCGCGATCTCGAGTATCATCTGCAGATAACCGGTTGACCTTTGTTTACGTTGCTTGTATCATTGAAGTGTTTTTGGTACTAGTTTATTTATTACTTATTAGCAGTAAACTGTGATTTTGATGAAAAGAGGCAAAAACTGCAATTAAATCATGTTAATTGTTATTTTTATTAGTCTTAGTGGTGTTTTGTTTGTTACTGGAACTACTCGTAAGTACATGTAGAATTATAGATACAATGACCTAGTCAGTTGCACGTCCACGTCGAATTTTGCATGTTTTAACATTGTTGTGGGCGTGTGCAAATTCTGCTTACAATATGCATCATGTAGGTGTACGGTTTTAACGTGTGCCGAACATACAGCGCGAGTACAGTCTAAAATTAATTCGATGATCAAATTAGGTGTTCAAATTGCCACCCATTCACTTCTTAACAACATCCAAGCCAAATTCTGAAATCCGGGAGAACATTGCGGTAAGGGTGTCTGGTAGAATTGCTTTAATTTCGTTGCGGATGCTCTGCCTTAATTCATCAATCGTATTTGGCTGGTTGAAATCAACTCTGCACTTGAGATAGCCCCACGAGAAGAAATCTAGTGAGGTAAGATCGGGGGATCGTGCAGGCCACTCAATAGCTCCTCTTCTACCAATCCATCTGTTGGAGAAAATTTGGTCTATATAGTTCCGGACAATTACTGAGATGTGTGCAGGTACGCCATCCTGTTGATACCATAAAGTATTGTTCGAATCTTCATGATTAGGTTAGAGAACCGCAAGGGCGGGATTAAAATCGTCCCAAAAAAGAGCTAAGTACTTTTGAGCCGTTAATGACCTTTCAATAAAAAATGGCCCCAAAATTCGATCGCCAATAATTTCCGCCCGAATATTGACTTGCAGGTAACTGAGTGTAAGCTTCCATCGTCCAATGTGGATTTTCGGTATCCCAGAATCTGCCGATTGACTGTACCATTAAGGAAAGACGTAGCTTTGTTGGAGAATGTTAATCCGATTTACGAATTCGGGATCGGAATCACATCGCAGCGATCAGGGTCATTCGTACTGAGTTTCTGTACTAAAATCATTTTGTAGGGATGCCATTTGTACTTTTTTTAGGCACTTCAGTGCCGATCTTTGGGAGATGTCATGGTTGGCAGTCAGTTCTTGTGTGGTTGTATGGGTAATTTCTTGCTAAGCCAATAAGATAATTTACTTGTGGACGATTCTGAACATAATCGAACTCTTAGAATTTTTTTTAGATTTTGGAAACTGTCAAAATTTTAATGGGCTGTATACTCTTAATTGAAAAGCTCGTAAGCCTCGACTTGTTTTATACTTTGGTCGCCACATTTAACCTTCACCAAAATTTCAATTACTTATTTTTCGCTCTAATCCCGAGCCAAAAGGTTAATAATGCTGGGAACAACCTTCTGTATTCAAATTACTTGTTCTAATCCATCCTTACCATCCTTTCTCGACTGAAGAGGGGCTTAGAACTCCGGTCCGAGAGACCCCTATAAGCGCCTCCCCCCCCCTCACGGGGAATGAACCCACACCAATTTTGCGTTTTCCTATCAAAAGCTTTCTTGTAGTAACTAACTGATTACAAGTAACCTTTTTTACAATGCAAGTTTTTTTTTCTGCGCGTTTTGGTTTTTGGTGTTATCTTTCATTACTTTCCACATATGCGTGATGAGTTGATTTCCATTTGTTGGCTTATATCTAAATCTTTGATTTATCTCAATTCTTATCAGCTAACCAAACTATTAGTGGGGATGTTTATTTGTTGCTTCTAAGGAGAAAGTATCAGAAAAGGTACGCATCTAAATTAGTAGGTAGCGAACATTATGTTCCAAAGCTACGCGAATATTTCTGATGAATCTTCAAAACGTACATAATATGCTGTTTTCTTTTCACACCCAACCTGCTTGAAATTTAAAAGTATAAAGAAGTGGCACTAATTAATAAATTTGTGTGGCCAATCATTTAGTTGCTTAACAAAAAATGTATCTTATAAAATTTCGTTGTATGTACTACATATAAAAATTTAAGGTAAGATGTTATTTTTCAGGTTTGCCTTGTACAACTCCAAATAACGAAAGCGCCTACTGTATATCTCTGTTCTCTTGTCCCGTTTTGATAAAATCAACAGGAAGTTCTGATCCTTCTACCATAGATTTTGTGAAAAAATCATTATGTGGCGATGGTAAAGAA
This sequence comes from Ctenicera cuprea, assembly GCA_958336395.1. Lineage (NCBI taxonomy): Eukaryota > Metazoa > Arthropoda > Insecta > Coleoptera > Elateridae > Ctenicera > Ctenicera cuprea. The sequence continues at coordinate 3,095,418 of OY284495.1, forward strand.
AAGGATATCAAAGTTTGTTGCGGTACGTCGGGAAATTTTATTGGGCCAACTAACACTACCTCCACTGCTGGTGCTACATCTCCGCAGGTCACTGTAGAGTCGCAAAGAGATTTTGTTATTCGTAAGCTTCTACCAACTCGAAAATACTGTGGATTCCAACATACCGATGACAGATTTTATAATAAAAGCGAAACGGCTCTAGACGAATTTCCATGGTTAGTCCATGTTAAATGGCGGAATGTAGAGGATGACAGTGACTTGGACGAGAGGTGTAACGGAGTCCTCATTAGCAACCAATATGTTTTGACAGATTATTATTGTGGTTTTGACGCGTAAGTGGTTTTCTGCGGGTCTTGCATTTTTAACCGACTTCAAAAAAAGGAGGAGGTTCTCAATTCGTCTGTATATATGTTTTTTATTTTTTTTTTTATTTTTTTTTTTTTTTAATGTATGTTCGGGCATAACTTCTTTGTTTATGAACCGATTTTAATGATTTTTTGGTGTTAGGTTCAGTATAGTTCCAAGGTGGTCCCATTATAATTTCATTGGTATTGGAGCTTGAACTTCGAAGATACTCCTCAAAATCTAGTTTTTTAACGGACTTTTTTAGTGTTTCCGTATTTCATCTTCCGTTTCAACTAGCAATCGTTTCCTCATTCGAGAAGCACCCTTACTAAGTCTGCCCATCACTTAAAATTGTAAAATAAATAACTTTTAAAAAAAAAAGAAAACCGACTTCAAATAAAAACACAAAAGTGACATAAGTTAACTAAAAAGCAAAAAATAAATGTTTTTTATACAACAGTTTAATACTTATTTGTTGTTCTGTTTAATGTAATTAAGAAATTGTTGTTTATTATATAATTATTAATTGTTTTATAATTTTTAAGTCGGTGCCCAGTAAAACATAAAAATTATATACCTTGCTACAATAACAAATTAGATTCGAATTTTTATGTTTTACTTGGCACCGACTTAAAAATTATAAAACAATTAATAATTATATAATAAACAACAATTTCTTAATTACATTAAACGGAACAACAAATAAGTATTAAACTGTTGTATAAAAAACATTTATTTTTTGCTTTTTAGTTAACTTATGTCACTTTTGTGTTTTTATTTGAAGTCGGTTTTCTTTTTTTTTTAAAAGTTATTTATATTAATGCGTATTAATTGTAGTCGAAAAGTAAAATTGGGTCAACACGCTACGAGCCAGAACGTTAGTTGCATTGAAGATCCATATTATCCTGAATGTACTGAACCCACACTTGTAGTGGATGTTGTAGAAAAATACCGTTGGATTGTACCTTCTAGAAGTGGCGCGTTTAATCTTGCTCTAATGCGATTGGCTAAAAGAATATCTTATACAGGTATACAATTAGAATAGTGGTGTCCATTTCACACAACACACATCAAATATAAATATATTTTAGATTATATCAGACCAATTTGCCTACCTGTGGATGACTCAGTACGCACTCAGAAGCAAGATGTTTTAACCTTTTCCGGTTGGGGAGCATCTGGTATGTAAATTAAAATTAAAAGTTACTTTTTTATCTCACTTTTCTATATTTGCAGATTCAAACAAAATAACTAAAAAAAGACTAATTTATGATGTAACAGATGTTGATGAATGTTACAAAGTCGATGAATATTTGGAAGGCAATATCAAATCTGCCAAAGTAGATCTAGTTTGTTTGGCCGTGAAAAACAATTACACAAATCAAGCCTGCAATGGAGACCATGGTGGTCCTTTAATGTTTTCGCACGGTGTCCTACGTCAGTGGTTTGCGTACGGAATTGTGATACAAGTATTTCCAGATCAACCATCTGAGGCTTGTTCAAATAACCATCCCGTAAAAGGCATTGCAATAACATCAGAAATAATAGAATGGATATTGAGTAAAATGCACGATTAGGTGCCGTAGAGAATTTGATTTATCAGATTATATCTAAATCTTTTTGGCTAGTATTTTACTACTTAGGTGAAATATGTTCTAACTTGTTTTTTATGATTAATAAATAATAAAATGTTTTATGTTTGTTTATTAACACCGGAAACCTAGTAACTGCAGAGCACAAAGATACAACTAATTTTCAGGTACTTCAGAAAGCAGCAGCTAAACAGGATTGCACCAGCGAAACATCAACTCAACTCATCCGTTTTCAAACGTATTGGCACAAATTGCGCTTAATGCCAGCCAGCCAGGAGAGCTTGCTAAAAGCCTAAATCTCTCCAAATCCATTTTGCAACCCTCACTACTCTACGTGTTACAGCACATCGAATAATAACTAATAAATGTCTTTATAGTTATTGACAACATAACACAACGAGTTCTTCATACAAATACGTTCATTTTAAAACGTAATAACTCTTCCCTTTCCTGCGAAAACATTTATTTATTTTATCAAATTCTAATTTATCAGTGTTGGCCGGGGTCCGTCTGGAGGTCCCGAAGATGGCAGTGTCGTAACGAATGTCCACTCTCAAAATATTTGAGTTCGTAAACGTTTGGAGGAACTTTGATACGGAATTTACATTTAATAAACTTCGGATTTAACTTTGCGGCAATATAACAGGCACCTTTGGACAACGTATAGTTTCGCTTCCAAACCATTTCACCGATGTTTAATACCAAGGGAAGTCGTCTAGGTTATATCTATTGGCACTTGTATCAGAAGCTCCATCCAAATGCTGTTTTACTAATCGGTATGTCTTGGACATTGATTCCATATGTTCAAACAGTCGAGTTCTTGAGGCAATATCAATAGGAGACTGCTTGGCCCCATCTACATCTCTAAAGACTTTTCCGGAAAGATAAACTTCCCTCCAAAAATTAAAGTACGCAGGGCTAAACTTCGTTACTTTATGCACTGCAGTCCTTAGTGCGAACCCAATCTGAGGTATTAGCTTGTCCCAAGTTCGATGGTTGTCGTTGACATACGATCTGGTCATCGTCTTAAGTACTCTATTAAATCTTTCGCAAGGGTTTACCTGTAACTGGCAAAAATAGAGTAAACTTAGTAAATCAGTCGGTAACCACTAAAACGAATCTATTTCTACTCAAAGATAGAGGGAGAGGCCCGATCAAATCAGTAGCTATCACCTCCCACAGCCGAGAAATAATACGTTTTATCTTTGATTATATATAAAAACAGGCAGAAAGATGTTAGTTAAACTTACCATCTTTTCCTTATTTCCAGGAGAGAGCCTTAACGGAGATTTTCTAAATGTGTTTGGGATTAATAAATCAGCCCAAAAAATTTTGTTAGAAATTTGCATATCATTCCAAAATGAAATTCGTCCTTATTCATATAATCGATTAGCAAGGAAAAACACGTATCTTTTTCAGGGAAGGCTTTTTCTTTACTACTATACCGTATGCACCAGCAAGAAAATTTACGTGTTTTTGTTTAGGGGAGGTTTTATTGCCGATGATTTTCTCCAGGAAATGATTTTATCGTATAAGTATGTAATGGAAGTTTTTAACGAAGCCCTTTTTCAGACAGCGGTTTCTTCATCAATAGTTTTCCCAGAGGTTTTGTTGTGAGCTTTTTTTCAGGGACGTTTTTACCGTAAACCGTAAATGACCCCCAAAATCAGAAGCAATTTTTTTATCGCATGTTGTTATTGATGTACGGTAAAAGGGGCAAACATTGACACATCTTCATTTTACAATTTATTTTGGCGCGTGTGTGATATCTACAACGGTGCGGTTTTGACATTAGACAGTAGGGGGGTAAGAGGAATTAATGATGCTATTAATTTCAATTACATTTCGAATTCCAATAAATAATAAATTTTTTATAAAACCCTTGCAAGTGTCAATGTTACACCGTGTTAGTATAACATTGACACCCCTATCTAAAACCGGCTGTGTGTCAATTTGAGGAATGATTGACATCAATAACAAAACTAGTTTTCATTTTTTTATTGAGAACGGATACAAAATTACATAAAATGAAAATATGAACGTAAATAGTTTAATATATTATTAGAGTACTTGGAAATGCCTTTATATCAAAGTAATGTTTTCCTCTTTGGATTAATGGCTCTTGCAAAATTTTTATAACAGTTTCTGGTGAGATTTCTTGTGTATAAGGCTAACTTGTCAAGGTGTCCAGACGTGTTTTAACAGTGCTCGCAAAATTCTAACAAAAGTATTACAAAAATTGTTCCCATTCATTGTTATCGACTATACAATAATAATGAGTAAAAAACTTAGTGATTTAAAAGTACCTGAACTTATAAAAAAGTTATCAGACTGCGGCCTTGAAATAAAAGGTCTAAAAAGTGCGAACTAGTGGTTCTACTAACAAAAGTAATTAATAATAATATTATCATTAAAAACTACGCTACATCGCCGCCAAAGTTTCATAAAAATGTATCCGTTAACATCGTACAAGATACGGAACCTTCTACCAACTCTACTGCGAACGATTCGCCAGATGATCTTATAAAATTGGATTATCTAGACCTCGAAAAACAATTGTGCAAACGGAACGATGAAATTAATAAACTGCATAAATTAAATAACGATTTTTCAAAGAATATAGAAAAATTAATCGCCATAAACGCAAATTTAAAGAACGAAATAAATACCGTTCAAAATGAAAACAAACATATGTTGCCCGAATGCAAGATATCTACAGGAACACAAATCCACTCTTACAAAAGCACTAACCAAAACCAAAAAGTTAAAGATAAAGTACTGTTGCTTGCTGATAGCCACGGCAGAGATATAATAAGCGGATTGCGAAATTCTTGTCTTTACGATAAATACAATATGACCAGTGTAATTAAAACGAATGCTAATTTTACGCAAATTACAGAGAATATTGACAGTATTGCTAGTAGCTATACGTTTCAAGATTATATAATAATTATCGCAGGCACAAATGACATTGACAAAGGGGCAATAAACCCCTCAACCAAATCCATTGTGAAAGTGTTGAAAGCTTCTGTAAAAACAAATATTATTTTGTGCACGGTACCATACAGGTATGATAAAGAAAAATCGTACAATAACATCATCTTCAAAATTAACAATAAAATATTCTATTTGACTAACGCGTATAAAAAATCTCCATATAACTCGGTTCAGCTGTTAGATATAAACAAACACAGTTCTCGCAACTCATACACCTCCCACGGACTGCATTACAATAAACGAGGTAAAAAAGAGCTAGTAACTGCGCTGATTAATAAAATCAAAACTTTTAAAAACTACAGTGAAAATAGTGCAAATTTAATTACCATAGAAACAACTAAAATAGACAACAATCAAGAGTCCTTGCCAATGAGTCCCTTAAACACTTCAATGCATAACTCCACACCATCAAAGACGACAATAAATTTTTCCCAGTTTGTGCAAGATACCAATACTCAAAGTCAAAATGTAAACGACGAATCATCGGATGAAAATAATTCAGGTTTGAATGTCAGTAATATTGATAGTAGTAGTAGTAACACTTGTTCAGATGGAAATACTGTTATTGCAAACTTGACCGATAATGAAGATTGTTTTTTATAGAGAATAATTTTCGTAAAACCAGTAGTAACACCACATGCAAAAAGCATTTATTAAATTTGTTTTCACTAAATGTTCAGTCACTACGAAATAAAATTAACGAATTGGAAGTAAATTTAGCAAGCTTAAGATATAGTTTCGATTTTTTGTGTTTAACTGAGCACTGGTGTGAACCACATGAAAACCTGAATTTGCTAACCGATTACATATTAGAAGATTTTTACAGTAGAAAATATTTTAAACACGGCCGGCGGTTCTGCAATATTCGTTAAACCTAAATATACAGTAAATAAAATATCCTATAGCAGAAAATTATCAGAAGATCATCATTTTGAAAGTTCAGCAGTTACAATAAAAGAATTAAATTTAGTCATAATATGTATTGCTGTGTGTTCTAATTCAAAAATTTATTTTTAAAATTAAAATTAAAAATTATTAATAATTTTTTTTATTACTAAGAAAAGTATGAGATTTTGTTGAGGTATGAGGATTCTTCGCGGTCTTGTAATTCATTGAAGTTTAATTATATCGACGGTAATGCAGTGGTAATCTTGATTTCTTGTATTTCTTATTGGTTAAATGCATTTTAAGTGGCATTGAGATTTTTCCAGGATACTATTCCTAGAATAGAATTGTTTATATTAGTAAAACTTGACTATAAAAAATTATAGCCTATATAAAAATGCTAAGGCAATTTAATATTGACGCAAACTATGCATAATTTTAACTTAAATTAATTTGTTTGTCAATAAAAATCGTTTATGTAAGAAAAATATGAGTCGAATTGTGTATAATCGTAAAGGGTAATCCTTATATGAGATGTTATTTGTTGAAAAGTGTGTCATTTAAATGAATAAGTGAATTAGAAAAAATTTAGAAAATTATTTTGACGCACCTTGTATAATTTTAATTTAGAATTAATTTAATTAATGTGTTTGTTGGGTTAATTTAATTTAGTTTGATTAAATAACATAATTGTTTATTTAGATTTAAAACAAACCGTATACATTACTTTTGAGTATGTCGGTATATAAAATATCGTAATGTAAATAGTTTACTGCATTTTAGGTCAAGGTTGTAAGAAATTGCCAGACGGTTTTTGTATAAAATATAGTCACAGATAAAAGTGATAAGAAGTCATTGACCTCACAAAATTTACTTGTAAACCTAGGGTTCATGTTAATTAGTGAATGTAACTATGGTTTTAAAATAATGAATAATTAATTGATAATTATTAATGCTAATAAGCTGGTATTGATTAATTTATGTGCCTTTGTAAATATGAAAAAAATAATTTAATTTTAAAATTTTAAGGAAAATTTTCTTCATTGAATGTACCTGTCATACGTTGATTTATGTTTGAATCGCGTATTTAAAATTGATGTAATCCAGTGGATCTGGAATAATGACATTTATGTAATAAGGTGAATAAGGGTGAAATTTAGATTATAGTTGAAGGGTTTCGTAGCTAAATTGTAAAACAATGGAAATTTTAATTGTTTCCGGTTTTATCGTTATGTAGAGTATACTTAAGGGTGATAATTGTATAATTTGTAATTTTGTCTGAGGTAACGAGGCTATCAGCCAGATTTGTAAAAAGAAGGAGCTTCCGGTAAGATTTTGTTGGCGTGGGTTGCGTTTTTAGTTAGCGCCCACAAATTTTAGAAAATTAATTAGAAATTTAATTGTAAAATGCAATAAAAAGTGGTCATTAGTGAAGTAAACATGTGTTTCATTTATTAAAGAAAGATAAGAAAAATCAAGCGAGATATAAAAAAGTTATCGGTAAATTAAAGAAGTGGAATTTGGAAGCGTCTTTTTGTAAAAGAATAAAATAGTGCAATTATATAAAAATCAATAGAAAATAAAAATTACAATTTAAAATAATAAACAGTGAGAAAAGTAATTAAAGAACAATTTTGAAAGATTCTACGACAAAGAAATTAAATAAAATATAAAGTGATAAAAATGGCATACCTGAGCACCATTTTATGATAAAGAGGTAGTTCTGCGAATTTCCGGTTTTTGAAGTGTAGTAATACATCTTGTTGTCAGTGGTGCAGATTTGTATTTGACTGATAATATTGAATTATTTTTCTTCGTGTGATATAATAATAAATCTGTAATAATAAAAGTTGATCAGTTATAATAAAAGAATTTAAAATGCTAACAATAAATTAAGATATAATAATTATCTTTTAAAAAAATAAATGCATAATAAAATAATTACATACCTGAAAATTATTGTGAAAGAACTTTCTGGGAGAGCACATGGTGAATAAGTTTGGAAAATCATCGTTGATGCAGCACACGTATAGTACTGTGCACTGGCACGTAACAGACAAGAAAGAAAAATTGGTTTCATGAGTGATCTAACATCTGGATACTGACAAGCGCACGCGTAAGAGAAAAATTGGTTAAAGGGGAAAGAAATCCTTGGTCATCAAGAATTTTACATGGAGGATTAATCAACATCAGATAAGTCAGAATTTAATTTAAGATTTTAATAAAGAAGTTGTTTTATTTATTATCGTATGTGCATTGTATGTATTTGTATGTAAATTTAATTCATGGTATTTTGGAAAAATCTATTGCGCATAATGAAATAACTCAGTCGAATTTAGGGAATGTCACGTACTATTTCATTAAAAAAATATTCAATTTTAAAAACCCTGAGATGTATGAAATCAAGAGTTTCATTTCAACTAAATTATTATAAAAATAAAATAATTAAAGTCTCATGCTCTAGAAGAATTTATCATGCTAATGAAAATTTTATCCTATTTATTAAAACCAGTTTAGAATGTAAAAATGTTTATTTATTTAAAAATACAATAATTGGCTTTATTATAAAGTTAGAATCAAAATTAAAACACACAACATTAAATTTTATTACTGAGCTAGCTAATGTCGGGTCATTTATTTAATCTTACTCAAAATTATTTATATTCAAAACTTTAAATTAATTATGAATTTTTATAAATTCATATTTCACAGCATCTTTTTGACGATCCCAACGTGGGGCGTTTTATAATTATTTATATTCAAAACTTTAAATTAATTATGAATTTTTATAAATTCATATTTCACAGCAGTATATATAGATCACAAAAAGGTGACATCAGTAAATTTATAAATAAATTAGACGACTTATTAAGTAATATTAACTCCAATAAAAATATTATACTCTGTGGTGACTTTAACATTAATTATGTAAAAGACACTCGGGCCGTAAAAAGTCTGAAACACATACTACCTACTCAGTTACAACTTGTCTATGTGTGTAAATGGTTTTACAAGAACTACAAATAAAAGTTCTACAGTAATTGACTATATGTGTACAAATATGGAAAATATAGCTTGTAAAATAGTAAACTTAGCCATATCTGATCACAATGCGATTACCTTGAGTTACAAGTTAAAAAAAAACAAAAAATATATCACACAAATATGTAAAACGACGTACTTACCCCTCACAAAATTTTATTATTTTTAAAAATACTTTACTCGCTACTGACTGGTCTTTTATGCACGAGATGAATGTTGATCATTATGATATTAAATTTAATACATTCTATAGCATAGCGTGCGACACCCACAACTTAAGTTTTCCAGAAAAAAAGATTAAATTTAGGGAGGGAAAAGGTTGGATAACCAAAGGCATTAAAATATCGTCTAAAAATAAAAGAACTTTAAATTACATACGGAATTTTACCATAAACCCCCTTATTCACGACTATTATAAAAAATATTCAAAGACATTTAAGCAGACGGTAGCTTTGGCCAAAAGGAAATTTCTGAAAGAGAAAATACTAAATTCCAATAATAAAATCAAAGCAACTTGGGATGTTATAAAAACTAGTACAGGTAGACAAAATAGTAAAAAAATAGATAGTATTAATTTAAATGCTGATGGTAAAATTATAAACGATGCCGTCCAAGTAGCCGATACACTAAATAGACATTTTGTAAGCGTTGCATCCAAATTAACTGTAAATATTAATCAAACTTTAAATCCCGTTACAGAACTTAAAAAATATTTTACCGATAATACAAGTACTTTTTTCTGCTATCCCACAGATGAAAATGAAATAGCAGCTATAATTAAAAATTTACCCAATAAATCCTCGACAGGCTATGATGAAATTCCCATCAAAGTCTTTAAAAGATGGCCAGATTTTATGAATAAAATTCTTTCGAACCTTATAAATGAATCTTTTACTAAAAGCATCTTTCCGGACGCATTAAAACTATCAGTTGTTGTACCAATTTACAAAACCGGTGAAAAAACCGACGTGAACAACTACAGGCCTATATCATTGTCCCCCGTACTTGCAAAAATCTTTGAAACTGTTTTTAAGCTGAGGTTAGAGTCATTTTTACAAAAATATCAAATTATAAGTAAAAATCAATATGGTTTCTGCAAAGAGAAATCAACCCAAGACGCGATTTTAAATTTTCTAATTCCGGTTTATGAATCCCTGAACCAGAAAAACAACGCAATTGGAATTTTTTGTGATATTTCCAAAGCATTTGACTGCGTAAATCACAATGTTCTTTTACAGAAATTGGAGTGTTATGGAATAAGAGGCGCAGGGAATAATTGGATTAAATCCTACTTACAAGGCCGTCATCAGTTTGTTTCATTACGTAGTGAAAATGAGCCAACTTTGCATTCTAGTAGTTTACCCGTTAATAGTGGAGTTCCGCAAGGGTCAATATTAGGACCCACACTATTCTTGCTCTATATCATTGATATAAAATTTTGCACTAATTACGGAAAAATTACCTTATTTGCCGATGATACAAATATTCTTTTTACTCATCCTAATATGCAAACAATAATCAATCATATTGAGACCGACTTGAAGAAATTAAAGCTTTGGTTTGATTCAAATTTACTATCCTTAAACGTTAAAAAAACAAATTTTATAGTTTTTCACCCCCGACAAAATCATATTTTAGTACCTACCATTAATATGGCCAAAAGCTCAATTTGTAATGTTCAAAGTTCAAAATTTCTAGGTATTTTAATTGATAACAATTTAACGTGGGCGCCTTTTATAAATAATCTTGCAGCCAAACTTACATCGGCTTGTTACGCATTAAAAATTGTTGCAAAATCTGTAGACTATAAAACTGCGCGTACGGTTTATTTTGCGTATTTTGAAGCCTTAATTAGGTACGGAATTGCATTTTGGGGTAATACAAAAAATGAAAATTTTGATATAATATTTAGAATTCAGAAAAAAGCCATCAGAATAATTGCAAACTTAAATAAATATGATCATTGTAGAGAAACTTTCAAAAAACTTGATATACTTACCCTTCCATCAATATACATATTTGAAACTTGTTGAATGATTCACAAACATAAAAACAATTTTAGAACTAATAATCAAATCCACAATTATCAAACAAGACAAGTTAACGAACTTTACCTTCCTAACAATGTAAACAATTTATTATTTCAAAATTCACCGGTATGTCTAGGAAAAACTTTGTATAATAAGCTACCGGATAACATTAAATTTTTAACACAACCAAAAGTATTTAAAAGAAAACTTAGAAAGTGGTTAGTACAATATTCCTTCTACAGCATTAATGAGTACAAATCAAGCTGATCCCTGTCTCGTACATCTAAGACGGTCAAAGTTCTATTTTTATGATTTTCTTTTTTGCATGTGTTATGTTAAGTGTTTAACCGACGTAGATTTGTATTTAAATCGCATATGTGCTGTGTTATGTCTATTTCTATGTTTATTTTTAATTTATTATATATGTTATTTCTATTTTGTAACAACACACAGAGTGTTTTTTTAACAATAAAGAACTACTACTACTATCTTCTACATCGGGATATGCAAAATGCATATTACGTCTTCTTAACACTTTGAACGCTTTATGCATACATATTATGCGCGTTAGGTGGGTCTGTGGCGCCATATGTATAGATATTATGCATAATCAGTGCTTAGCTTTTACGCCGCGTGTATATAAACTATGCATACTTACCGTGTGTTTGTTGGGTTGCCCGGCTAGCTGCGGCGCAGGATTACATCGTATTAAAATGTCCCGTGAAAATTTTGTTTTTTGATTGATTTACGTCAATTTCTTTAATTGTTAGCTTTAAATTGTAATACGTAAGCTTTTGAAAATGCTGTGAGTTGTTTTGACGTATTATTTAATTTAGAATATCGGAAATAAACGTAGGAAAATTGGTTAGAACCTTTATCAACGAACATTTTATTAAAACTATAATATAAATATCGAAAAATTTATTATAGAAAAGTAAAGTAATTAATTATATATAAACATAATATAATTATCGGAAGCAGTATTATAGATACATGAAAAAATAGGCAATAAATAGGCAAACGCGCACACGCTACTCTTAGACCAGTTGAAACAAGTTGGTACATGCATTTTGTAGAGACGTGGCGTGATAATATGTATGCACACGGCGCAGAACCAAATATGTCTAATTAGGCGCCGCGTGCGTATATACTATTCACACCAATAATGAGCTAATTAAACACACAAATTTATTAATCTATTAGTAATAAATAATGTCACTGAAGCACTCTAGCAGCAAGAATTTTCAATAAAACTACTCCGGCGCCATAGACCAAACCGCCAAATTTGGCTCGGTGTTTAAAGTGTTAAAAAGGTAACTTCCAAGTTACGATTGTTATCATTTGCATTTACCACTTTTCCAATGTAACAAACATTATTATATTGAACTAGAAGCCACGAACCATTAGCAATTTCAACGGAATTTTCAAAATTCAGTTTTTCTAGGGGTTGACTTCTTTCAAAGCTCTCATCACCGTCATCCTCACTTCCTAGTTCCATATTTATTACATCGCTTTCTGAGCTGGATGTTTCTTGAATAACAACACGTTTCTTTTTCTTTTGCTTTTGCTTAACAGTATTACACTTGGTTGCTTTCTTTGCCTCTTTTTTAGCTTTTGCCGCCTCTTGCTTTCCTTTTTTTTCTTCTTCTTGCAAACGCATTCTTTCACGAACTTGTGAATCGGTTAAGCTCTTTGATGGAGGATAAATTCCGGCTCCGTCGAATCCGCCAATGGCATTTGCTCGAGAGAAACAATCAGCTTGGGCTAATTTCTTCATGAGCGACGGAAAGACCAACTTATCTACATTTTTGTAGCCACTATTCTGATAAAACTCCCGTAAAATTTTTCTCCACGATTGTTTTACCGCTTTGTACACCCCCACATCAAGCGGTTGCAGTAGATGGGAGGTGTGTGCAGGTAAGCAAAACAACTCAATTTTATTCTCGGCTGCTTTATCTATTAGAGCTAGGGAGAGATGAGAGTTGTGGCCGTCTAAAATTAACAACTTTGTGCCCTCCAAATGGGAAGTTTCAGGTATGAAACTATTTTCGAACCAATCATGGAATTGGGCACCCTCCATCCACCCTGGTGGTGAACAATTATAGCGGGTAGCTTCTGGTCCCCCATTGCACCAGGTGGTGTAGAGATGCAACCCTTTGTAGTTTACAAACATCGGTAAATAATCTCCTATGGCATTGCAGCACATTAAAACTGTGTAAGAAGTTTTTGTTGTACTACCCACTAGTTTATTTGGATTGCGACTACCTCGTTTGCAAAGCACTTTTTGGATTCCATCGGTCTGAAACCCCGTTTCGCCACAGTTGAAAATGTTTTGCGGTTTATTACGCAAATCATACTTGTTTAAGAGATTATCTAGCTTATTATAAAAATCTTCCATAACCTCCTGAGAACCGGCCATAGCTCTGTTTTTTGGCAGATTTTGAGCCACACGACGGCTGATTACTGCTCTCCATCTGTTTTCAAACATAGTGCACCAATCAACACCTGGCAAACCATTTTTAAAGGGATTTGGTCTGTCGATACGCTGTACAAAATCCTGTACACAAAGTTGTAACTGTATTCTATCAAAGCCATAACCCCATTCGCCCAACCGTATAAGAGAATGTACCAGCAGCTCCTCTTCTTGTCTTGTTAAAACTGTTGGTCTTCCTACACTCTTACTTTTGTAATTCAACATGATTCATAAGAGTGGTTCGATTGATTGCGTACCGTTGTGCAATCATTTTTAAACTCCCTACTCCATTATTTACATCATCTATTGCTCGTTGCATTGACTCTTCATTATAACTCTTATATTTCCGAGCGTTAGGCCGCCGAGGCATCTTGCTTCGAGGCATCTAGAAATACAAAAAAGTTACAGATAAAGTCAATAGTTTTGCATTACCCCATAGATCAATGTCAAATCACCATATAGGCTAACATTGACACCCTGTCAATCTTTACCGAAGGCTAACATTGACACCCTGGCAATGTTTACCTTTAACGGAAAATAAGAAAATTTTTTTTTTCCAAATTATTCCACTGTATTATATTGTCAATATTTACATTAAAGCAGTAGTACATGCGTTCTTACCTTATTAAATAAAGAAACTTGCTTAAATACCACACACCAACAAAGTTTTTTATTTATTTTATAAATTTCATTCACACTCATCAGCTGTTTGGTCAGCAGCCATTACTGATTCCAAAACTGTGATGTAGGACATTCAGCTTTTAACACCAGATGGAGACACAAGTAAGGTAATTTATAGTAAACGCAGTTTTTGTCTAAACTTAAAATCACACATTTTAGACAGCTTTTTTCAAAAATGTGTCAATGTTACCCCGGTGTCAATGTTGGACCGTCTTACCTTAATGTTTTTGCTATTTCGTCTAACATCTCGGCTAACAGTGCAGACGTATAGAGAGCATTTATAGCGTTCTTCTGGATTACGCAATATTGTGTAGTAAATCTGTGCTAATAAGGTTGATGCTTTTATACAACGTCTTTTATAAATTCTCGCCATTGAATTGAACTGAAGTTCGCAACCTTTTGGTTGGAATGTTATGTCTCCGGATAAGTGAAGTGTGGTTATTTGTAAACATGTTCCCAAATATGTTTGTTATTTTAAACTTGCCTAAAGGGGTCCGTTACTAAAACGGTGTCGATCAATTAGACAAACAAAGCGTTAGCAAAAAAGGGATCTTCATCTTTTTATTTGTATGGAAAAATTAACTGACGGAATGTTTAATACGATTGTAGCACTTACATTCCCTCTACTAAATTTTCTAAATGATGGAAAAGTTTAATTAAATGAAGTTCCTAATTAGTATTCCACTGCTGTTTTATTATGTCGTCACTGATATAACATTGGTTGAACTCGAATCAAGCATGAAAATAAATTTCGCTATAATGAAGTTCTTTGGAAATGTTTTAAAAAATGATCTGTTTTGACATAATATTAGGAATTAAAGTTTGACTTGGCAATACCGTTTGTAATCTCCGAAAACCAAAATAATTTTAATGGGATCTTCTCCATTCTCCAAATTATGGTTATCAAGGTTCCCCTTTTCCACCAGGAACAATTTCTTAGAACATTTGGCCAGTGGCGTTACTTCAGATTTTGGGCCCGGGGGCAAGATACCTGAAGGGCCCATCCTCAAAAACCTTCAATAATAAAGTAATTGATAATAAGAACAATTTCTTCAATAGGAAAAAAATTATTTGCAGCCTAGTAAATAAAAATAAATGTATTAAAGCTGTGTCTAATTAAGATCGGGAAATCTTAAATTTTCTGAAGTTAATGTGTCTGGGTCGGTACCAAAAAGCGTTGGTGTTGTGTGATTACTAAATATAATCTCACTTCAGTATTTTTCATTGTATAAGTACATACTTACTTACATGGAATATTAAATGTTTTTTGTTGAATATAAAAACAAAAACTGTCGAAAATCAAAATTTTTTATTGAAAAAACTTTGTGGCAGGGCCTCCTAAGGCCTCGGGCCCGGGAGCCGTTGCCCCATGGTAGTTTCGCCACTGTATATGTCTACGGAAAGAAACAAGCCACAAATATATTGCTATGCATGCAACCTTGCAAACTTACACCATCTGACACAGTGAAACTTTGTGGAACTAACCAAGCCAAATGGTTTCGGTACTCAGAAGCAGTCGGTTCTTTGCTCGTCGTGTGTAATAAGTAATAACACATTTTTTAAACATTGATACTAAAGTTACTTACCAGAGACGTAAGTAAATATTCGAGTTGATTTTCTTCCACATTTAAGTGTTTTCTTGTCTTTTTTTTGAATTTGGCTGCATTTTTGTCGGTATTATGTGGGTCGATATTACAATGTTATTTATTTCCTCCAATTTAATTTGCAGGACAATGAAACTCCTGTTCCGTTTGATTACTATTGCTGCGATGTTGTTCTACGTTAACGCAGCATATGAAGACAACCCCCAACCAGGTAAGTGTGGCGATGGTCTGGAACCTACTTGGGTGGGAGGGCCGAATTACTGCAAATTTTATTGTAAAGATACTTCTTTGTTTTTATTAAGTTGTAAGGAGATTCAAGAGACACGGTAATAAACGTTTAGTTACTCAAAGTATTGCGTATTTATTCTTATCTTTTTCTAAGAGCTCTCTTTTTCTTTTATTTATCAATTCCAGCGTGTCTTAACCTCTACAGTTATGGAAAATGCGCATTTCTAATAAGCTAACGACGTCAAAAATGTTAATGGTTTTTAAGGCCTGCGGCGATCTTATTTACTTATTATTCAATTGCAATAACTTTACAGTAAATAAAACGCGGCAGGGAATTCCATTCGCGATCTCGAGTATCATCTGCAGATAACCGGTTGACCTTCGTTTACGTTGCTTGTATCATTGAAGTGTTTTTGGTACTAGTTTATGTTTACTTATTAGCAGTAAACTGTGATTTTGATGAAAAGAGGCAAAAACTTCAATTAAATCATGTTAATTTTTATTTTTATTAGTCTTAGTGGTGTTTTGTTTGTTACTGAAACTACTCGTAAGGGCATGTAGAATTATAGATACAATGACCTAGTCAGTTGCACGTCCACGTCGAATTTTGCATATTTTAACATTGTTGTAGGCGTGTGCAAATTCTGCTTACAATATGCATCATGTAGGTGTACGGTTTTAACGTGTGCCGAACATACAGCGCGAGTACAGTGTAAAATTACTTCGATGATCAAATTAGGTGTTCAAATTGCCACCCATTCACTTCTTAATAACATCCAAGCCAAATTCTGAAATCCGGGAGAACATTGCGGTAAGGGTGTCTGGTAGAATTGCTTTAATTTCGTTGCGGATGCTCTGCCTTAATTCATCAATTGTATTTGGCTCGTTGAAATCAACTTTGCACTTGAGATAGCCCCACGAGAAGAAATCTAGTGAGGTAAGATCGGGGGATCGTGCAGGCCACTCAATAGCTCCTCTTCCAATCCATCTGTTGGAGAAAATTTGGTCTGTATAGTTTCGGACAATTACTGAGATGTGTGCAGGTACGCCATCCTGTTGATACCATAAAGTATTGTTCGAATCTTCATGATTAGGTTAGAGAACCGCAAGGGCGGGATTTAAATCATCCCTTAAAAAAGCTAAGTACCTTTGAGCCGTTAATAACCTTTCAATAAAAAATGGCCTCAAAATTCGATCGCCAATAATTTCCGCTCGAATATTGACTTGAAGGTAACTGAGTGTAAGCTTCCGTCGTCCAATGTGGATTTTCGGTATCCCAGAATCTGCCGATTGACTGTACCATTAAGGAAGACGCAGCTTTGTCAGAGAATGTTAATCCGATTTACGAATTCAGGATCGGAATCACATCGCAGTGATCGGAGTCATTCGTACTGAGCTTTTGTACTAAAATCATTTTGTAGGGATGCCATTTGTACTTTTTTTAAGCACTTTACTACCGATCTTTGGGAGATATCATGGTTGGCAGTCAGCTCTTGTGTGGTTGTATGGGTAATTTCTTGCACAGCCAATAAGAGATTTAACTGGACATCTTCCTTTACTTGTGGGCGATTCCGAACATGATCGAACTCTTAGAATTTTTTTTCGATTTTGGAAACTGTCAATAATTTAATGGGCTGTATACTCTTAATTGAAAAGCTCGTAAGCCTCTACTTGTTTTATACTTTGGTCGCCACATTTAACCTTCACCAAAATTTCAATTACTTATTTTTCGCTTTAATCCCGAGCCAAAAGGTTAATAATGCTGGGAACAACCTCCTGTATTAAAATTACTTGTTGTAATCCATCCTTACCATCCTTTCTCGACTGAAGAGGGGCTTAGAATTCCGGTCCGAGAGACCCCTATAAGCGCCCCCCCCCCTCACGGTGAATGAACCAACACCAATTTTACGTTTTCCTATCAAAAGCTTTCTTGTAGTAACTAACTGATTACAAGTAACCTTTTTTACAATGCAAGTTTTTTTTCTGCGCGTTTTGGTTTTTGGTGTTATCTTTCATTACTTTCCACATGTGCGTGATGAGTTGATTTCCACTTGTCGGCTTATATCTAAATCTTTGATTTAGCTGAATTCCTATCAGCTAACCAAACAATTAGTGGGGATGTTTATTTGTTGCTTCTAAGGAGAAAGTATCAGAAAAGGTACGCTTCTAAATTAGTAGGTAGCGAACATTATGTTCCAAAGCTACGCGAATATTTCTGATGAATCTTCAAAACGTACATAATATGCAGTTTTCTTTTCACACCCAACCTGCTTGAAATTTAAAAGTATAAAAAAGTGGCACTAATTAATAAATTTGTGTGGCCAATCATTTAGTTGCTCAACAAAAAATGTATCTTATAAAATTTCGTTGTATGTACTACATATAAAAATTTAAGGTAAGATTTCATTTTTCAGGTTTGCCTTGTACAACTCCAAATAACGAAAGCGCCTACTGTATATCTCTGTTCTCTTGTCCCGTTTTGATAAAATCAACAGGAAGTTCTGATCCTTCTACCATAGATTTTGTGAAAAAATCATCATGTGGCGATGGTAAAGAAAAGGATATCAAAGTTTGTTGCGGTACGTCGGGAAATTTTCTTGGGCCAACTAACACTACCTCCACTGCTGGTACTACACCTCCGCAGGTCACTGTAGAGTCGCAAAGAGATTTTGTTATTCGTAAGCTTCTAACTCCATACTGTGGATTCCAACATACCGACGACATATTTTATAATAAAAGCGAAACAGCTCTAGACGAATTTCCATGGTTAGTCCATGTTAAAAATCGGAATGTAGAGGATGACAGTGACGTGGACGAGAGGTGTAACGGAGTCCTCATTAGCAAGCAATATGTTTTGACAGATTATTATTGTGGTTTTGACGCGTAAGTGGTTTTCTGCATGTCTTGCATTTTATTAATGCGTATTAATTGTAGTCGAAAAGTAAAATTGGGTCAATACGCTACGAGCGAGAACTTTAGTTGCATTGAAGATCTATATTATCCTGGATGTACCGAACCCACACTTGTAGTGGATGTTGTGGAAAAATACCGTTGGAAGGTACCTCCTAGAAGTGGCGACTATAATCTTGTTCTAATGCGATTGGCTAAAAAAATATCTTATACAGGTATACAATTAGAATAGTGGTCCATTTCAACACACAACAAATATACATAAATTTTAGATTATATCAGACCAATTTGCCTACCTGTGGATGACTCCGTACGCACTCAGAAGCAAGATGTTTTAACCTTTTCCGGTTGGGGAGCATCGGGTATGTAAATAAAAATAAAAAGTTACGTTTTTATCTCACTTTTCTATATTTGCAGATTCAAAAAAAATAACTAAAAAAAGACTAATTTATGATGTAACAGATGTTGATAAATGTTACAAAGTCGATGAATATTTGGAAGGCAATATCAAATCTGCCAAAGTAGATCTAGTTTGTTTGGCCGTGAAAAACAATTACACAAATCAAGCCTGCAATGAAGACCATGGTGGTCCTTTAATGTTTTCGCACGGTGTCGTACCTCAGTGGTTTGCGTACGGAATTGTGATACAAGTATTTCCAGATCAACCTTCTGAGGCTTGTTCAAATAACCATCCCGTAAAAGGCATTGCAATAACATCAGAAATAATAGAATGGATATTGAGTAAAATGCACGATTAGGTGCCGTAGAGAATTTGATTTATCAGATTATATCTAAATCTTTTTGGCTAGTATTTTACTGCTTAGGTGAAATATGTTCTAACTTGTTTTTCATAATTAATAAATAATAAAATGTTTTATGTTGGTTTATTAACACCGGAAACCTAGTAACTGCAGAGCACAACGATACAACTAATTTTCAGGTACTTCAGAAAGCAGTAGCTAAACAGTAGGATTGCACCAGCGGAACATCAATTCAACTCATCCGTTTTCAAACGTATTGGCACAAATTACGCTACAACCATAGCAAATCTGCACTCACAGCGAACCCATCCAAATCTTCCTGTTCTTTAATGCCAGCTAGGAGCACTTGCTAAAATAGCCTAAATCTCTCCAAATCCATTTTGCAACCATCACTACTCTACGTGTTACAGCACTTCGAATAATAACTAATAAATGTCTTTATAATTATTGACAACATAGCACAACAAGTTCTTCATACAAATGCGTTCATTTTAAAACGTAATAGCTCTTCCCTCTTCCCCGAAAAAAATTTGAAATTTGTATTTTAAAAATTGAGATCGGGTTGAAATTGGTTGTTCCATGTTCTCGTGGTCACATGGTATAAGAAAATAAAGTAGGAGCCGACTATTCTACAGGCCCCCGCCTACCAATCCATCTTCCAGGAAAATGTCTGAATGTTTGAATGATACAAAATTTAATTATTGGCTAAAAAATAGTATTTAATTTCGCATTAAAGCACACTAAATGTTGTGGTAAAATATCACGTCGTTCAAAAGTTAGTTGGGGGGGGGGGGGGGTATAGAAAGACCGGACATAAATACGTATTCGCGAGTGCAAACAGGCGCGTTCAAATGGATACGTGCAACCGTCCTTAACTGCGACTTTATTTTGCTGGAACTACTCGTCTCCATGGGGGTCCCAATTCTGCAAATATTTTTTAGCGCATTATAATCAGCTGAATATATTTAACAGAATCCACTGTTGTGGAGTAATTTCATATTCAAAAAAGAATTCTGTTTCCATAATAATTCCAAGATAACACCTTGATTCGTGTCAGTATTTATGTAAGAGGCAAAATTATAAAATTACGTCAAACATGTAACAAAGTTAATCAGAATTTTTATAAAGAGTAAAGTTAAAGTTTAATAAGGAGCTCGAGCTGGGGCTTCTGAAGGTTGCGGTTCGCGTTGAAATTGCGTTTGGGACTTTTGCTCGTCTTGCTGGTTCTATTGGTCTGATAATAGGTACTGTCGAGCTCTGCGAAGGAGCTCGGTGTTTTCACTGGAATCTGTGGCAACTGTTGCTTCGCTGTAAAAAGGGTTAACGGCGCAAGGAACTTCGATGGGAACTGGAGTAGCCTCTTTAAAGGGGTATGGGTGCACGTGGGCTTCGTTGAGATCTAAGGTAGCTTCTGCTTCGCTCATGTTGCTTGATCTTGAAAGCCGACTTCTAAACCGTTTATTTGATTTTGACCATGATATAGTATAAGGGATGGTAAGTTACAACGCGCAGTTTAAAAGCCACTGTGTGACGTCGTAAAGTGTAAAAACAAAGGCAAATTTAAAAATTAATTAGCGGCGAGTCTGCAGCCGCGGCATTTTAATGGTTTTTTCAACTTATAAATATAATAATTTAGTTACGATGATAAAATCTAAATAAGAATCCTCTGGGAACGTAAAATATTTCACTTTATTTCACCAATGCTCATAATAATATAATGTTCAATAAACAAAAAATTAATTTAGGTGGATCTATAATGTAATACTTTTTGTTTTATTATTATAGTTGGGTCAATTTTTTACATAGCACTTTATAATAAAGCATATAAAGTAAATGATACTTACTTTAAACACCAATTTGTTGACAAATTAGAAGCACCTAACCTCTTTATCATTCCACTTGACATTAGAAACTGACAGAAGTACACGTACTGCGCCTGCGCACTGATAAAAACAGGATTTCTCAGCAATTTTTTACACTTGCGCAAAAGTTGAAGAAAATTGGACCTAGTAACAGCATTCCATGTTAATATCAATTAATATTTTAATATTTCTCAAAAGAAATTGTTCATAGTCGATCGATCCATTCACAAGTATTATGTTTCATGCCACGCCGCGTGCGTATAAATGCGTTTGAATATAAAACAAAGCGATTGTGACGTTCAGAACTAGTAAGGTGCTTTGCGCTTCGAGTTCAAGTACAAACTCGTTAATGACTTAAGTAACTAAAAGTGTCTTCCGTGAATAATGTAAGTTTTTGCTCCTATTTTGTATAAGTTATAAATTATTTTATAAACTGTGAGATTGATTTTAAAATGTAGTGGCAACGTGTTTTGTTGATCAATCAACATCAAATACCGGAGTGAGATTGTAGCTTTGCTACAATTCGTTCGCGTCATTATCTCTATGTATGCAGTGGCATATTTATTTGTTTAATTTACTTACAGGGCAACGAAGGTGTGTTTGATTGCTATCGCCACGGTTTTGATTTATCCAACATGTGGAGGCAAATCTCGACCAAGTGAGTGAGTTGATTTTAGGAAACTTATGTGGTAATGTGGCGGTATCGTGTACTGTAACCAGTTTAACAACAGGCATCGTTGACAAAATAGAAAATACCCTGGCGTTGCAAAAAAAAACTACTTTGCATTCGTCACTATAACATTTAAGTTTTTCAAGAAATTAATTTTTTAAGTATCAAATCCAGCACGTACAGCGAAGAAAGCGAGCAAGAGCTTTGTCTAGTAAACAGGTTTGAACATTCAGGCTGAATGAACCTTGCTATGCTTATGCATGTGTAGTACGAGTACGGGGAGACGATTCGAGGAATCAATTTAAATTTTTACCGGCGTTCCGATAGGTAATGGTTCACAATACGCTTGCGCCTGGGGCCTTTAAATGTCGTAATTCGTCACTGCATAACATGCCACAACAACATAAAAAAATATGCTGGTTTGGGAAAAAAAGCCTATGACACTTGCCTAATCGAATTCCACAAGCTCTCGGTACATAATCGGTTGTTTAACCTCTTTCGTTTTTCGTGTTTATTTACATGCATATTTAAGGCCAAAGACAAAAAAAAATACTTAACAATATTCTAATTGTTCTTAGTAACGTTTTAATTATTGCAGGCACAAAGTCAGAGTAGTACAGAATTACACTAGCGTCTAGCCCCTTCGTCTGCATGCAGCTAGAATGTGTGTAAACCACATGTTCGTAGTGGCACAAATAGATTTGCGGGTGTGTGCGAGTGTACTACTTTTTTACTGCACAAGTAGTTGTGGGGTCCAATCTCGGTTATACCAACATTTTTTTTTATTTTATAGTTTTTTTAAAACACTGTTGTTGCGTTTTGCTGTTTACGCGAGGTTATTTGTTAAGAGCAGTTATATTTTTATAGAAAAAATACGAAGACAAATTTGCAATCACTCACTGATTGACGGCATACTAACACGCAAGTCTGCTAATAAATTAAAAAAAAAAGATTTGTTGTTTTCTATCGAACGCAATTTTTTAGCAATGAAAAAATCGGCTTTAACAATGCAAATCTCGATGTAAATATCGCACTCGCACATTCGAGCCAATATTAGATGATATTGCGCCATTCAGGATCGGCTGTAATCGCACGGGGCTAGACGCTAGTCAGAATTACACCCAATAAGTGAAATAGGTTTAGATAACTAAATTTTTTTTCCTAACGTCAATTTTAATCTCATTTCCCTGTGAATGTCAGTATTGTAGTAAGAAGAAATTGCAATTACGTTTACGATGATTGCAATATTTGGATAATTTTACGTAAATCCTTTATTCACTATACGAGCTGTGGCTATTTAAAAACCGGACTGGTGCGAAAAAAGTGGTTTATTGGAAAAGTTTCACAACTTAGTTTTTATATTTTATCAGTGCTGCAACTGATCATCTGACAGCCGCTTCAGCAAGTCTGCCGTTTTTGGTTCCACCTGCTCCACGGGACTTACAATAGGTTCCCTTCAACGCGCTTTTTATTTTTGGGAACAAAAAAGTCACACGGTGTCAAGTCGGGAGAATGTGGCGGGTGCTCGAGAACCGTGATGCGTTTAACGGCCAAAAACTGCTTGACGGAAACGGCGTTATGAGTTGGCGCGTTGTCTTGGTGCAGAATCCACGAGTCGGTTTTCCACAAATCCCGCCGTTTCCTCCCCATTCGTTCGCTCAGCTTGAACTTTGATATAGTATTGATGATTAACTGTCTGGCCCCGAGGCACCCACTCGACCATAATCAAGCCCCTGATATCGAAGAAAACGTTCAACATCGCCATTCTCCGCGAAGTAGGAGTCTTCCAGTGCAATGATTGTCTCTTTGTTTCTGAACCATACTGGAAAACCCACGTTTAGTGACATGTGATGAAATTTTCCAACAAATCTGGTTGCTATTTGATGCGTTCCAGGATGTCAGAGTAAATGTCTTTGTGGTTATCCTTTTGTTCCTGCGTGAGGTTTTTCGGGACCATCTTCGCTCAGATCTTTCTCATCTTCAAACGGCTACGCAAGATTTGCCGTACCGTTTCTTTGTCAATGTTTGACCATCTCTGCTATCATTCCGATGCTCAGACGTCGATCCTTCCGTACGATTAGATTGATTTTCTCGACGATTACGACGTGCTTGTCCGTCCTTGATTTCGTCATCTTCCGCTCTTAACGAGAAATTTCATGTTAACGCGCTGCTCCATTTTTAAACTGGACATGATTCCAGATTCCGGCAACGTGACGTGGTAGTGTTCCCTTCAAACGACGGCTGAAGGCAAACTAACCAACCTATCAGATTGAGTCTGCTCTTGTTTAAGAGGGAGGGTTCGATGAAAATAATCTTATCCCCCTGCTTTCCGATACGGCACCTACCGTGCCTACATTGAGCGCCGTCCGGTTTTGAAACAGCCACACCTCGCGTGAGCGCACCATATGCATAAATTTGTTCAAGTTAACAAAAAAATTCAAAAATGTCGGATCTGGTAGTATACGCCAAGCGTTGGTTTTATAATCCATATCTTCAGTTATAGTCTACAGCAGTGGCTGTTAAATTTAGATTTACCACTGCTTTACAGTATATCGAAACTATATCGTATTCTATAACGGTTAAGCGTCACACTTTATCCGTGCCTATAATAAATTTTGATTCGCCTTGAAAATACAAAGTTTCATTAAAAAAAGATTGTTTCTTTCAGATATTCCTTGTACTACTCCAAACAACGAAACAGCTTCATGCATTTCTCTTTTTTCTTGCCCGGTTCTAATAAAATCTGTAGGAAGTTCAGATCCTTCCACCATTGACTTTGTGAAGAAATCTTTGTGTGGCAATTGTAGTGGTAAAGATATAAAAGTTTGTTGTGGTACACGCGGAAGCTTTTCTGGACCATCAAACGTTTCATCCAATGCCGGTACCGATTCCCCTAAACCTGCATCACCACCCAAAAGCAATGTTACTCAAGAATCGCACAGAGATTTTGTTATTCGTAAGCTTCTACCGACTCGCACTTACTGTGGATTACAACATACCGATGACAGATTTTATAATGAAAGCGAAACGGCTCTAGATGAATTTCCATGGTTGGTCCACGTTAAATGGTACAATCTAGGAGATGAACGTGACTTCAATGAGAGATGTAACGGAGTTCTCATCAGCAACCGATATGTTTTGACTGATTATCTATGTGGTTTCCACGCGTAAGTGTTTTTTATGGGTATTGCGTAGATGGGTTTATATAAACTTGGTAATTTTAGTACAAAGGTCAAATTGGGTCAACACGCTACGAGTCAAATCATTAGCTGCATTGAAGATCCGGATATTCCCGAATGTACCGATCCCACACTTGAAATCGATGTTGAAGAAAAATTTCGTTGGGCTGTACCGTCTAGAAGTGGCTCGTATAATTTTGTGTTGATGCGATTAGCTAAAAAGATTTCATACACAGGTATACTGGAGCTATCATAGTAGTGAATTAATATTTTATTTACAAACATTTCAAATATAATTTTTAGACTACATCCGACCCATTTGCTTACCAGTGGATGATTTAATACGTTCTCAAAAACAGGAATCTCTAACATTTTCCGGGTGGGGAGCATCAGGTATGTCTATTCTATGGACAGTAATAAGAAACGCTTTAAAATCAATTTTTTTTATTGCTGTAGGGCCGAAAGGAATAAATAAAAAAAGATTGGCTTATCGAGTAAAAGGCGTTAACACCTGCTACAAAGCTAATGAAATTTTAGAAGGTAACATCAGATCTGCTAAAGTGAATCTTATTTGTTTGATAGCAGAAAAAAATAATACTCAAGTGGCCTGCAATGGTGACCATGGTGGTCCTTTGATGTTTTCTTATATGCATCAGTGGTTTGCACAAGGAATTTTAATATCGGTATTTGACGGTTATCAATCTGATTACTGTTCTAATAAACATCCTGTTAGTGGTATCGCTATAACATCAGAAATAATAGAATGGATTTTGAGTAACATGCGTGCTTAGATGCGAAAAATAAACGATATTACTATTAGAAGTATTATTAACGAAAAATGTACCACTCTTTGTTTATGACAAAAAATAATTACAGAAGATAGGATAAGCACATTATGTAAAAATTACCATGCATTTCCTATGACAACTGTATGTAAATGTGTTACACAAAAAATATAATAACTTCTTAAAATATGTTTTACTTGTTTAGTTGTTTAATGTGGTTATTATGCTGTTTATTATATTATAATTTTATATTTTAATCTTTGTTATCTCAGAGAACAGAAAATAGTTAGTTTAAGCAAAATATGAACATAAAGATAATATACCATATAGTCATTTGGCCTACATCAGCTTGACCTCGAACGAAAAAATGGCGGGACCCGGCTAAGCCGGTATCAAACCGCCAGGTGGCCTCAGTACAAAAATACAAGCAGTATCGTAATAAATCCAAAGAAATAAGTAAAGAGACCCTAACATTTATAAATAGGAACAACCTATGACGCTGTATGCTTAGTAATATGACATTTAACAACACAGCACATAAATTTAATTTAACACTATGACACAGAGTAAGAAACCTGTAATACCAACATTTTTGTAGTAATGACATGCACAGTTGAAATAATCTTACAACATGTAACATCGATAGTTGTTCTGTGTTTGACGCAAGAAAGAGGCAATTCCGGACTCGTTGCCTTTTTGCCGCAAACCTACTTATGAGATGTCCTAGCATTTAAGTTAGGCAACATATGTTACGAGTATTTCTCCCGTTGTTGCACGTAACGATAGAGAACCAAAAATTTTAATAGAAACTGGTTTTTATTTTTTTTTCTTCTATTTGAATTATCATCCTCAATTTAATTTTTGGGTACGTGTTTTATAGAAATGTTTACTAGGCAAATTAGGCAACACACGTTATAAATGTTTGTCCCGTTGTTGCACCCTTCTTCTTCTTCTTTAGCCATCCCCTTTTTGGCCTTAAGGCGTTGGGTGCCGAAGTCTTTCACTGCGGCTAGGTTCTTTGCTTGTCTCATAGGAGGTAGCGGGGCTTTTAGACCTTTAAACCACTACGCTCTTGAAGCTTGTGCCATCCTTCATGCACAATCATTTAATGCCATTCACACTTGTGTTTATTTGTATGTAAATGTTTTGTGTGGGGATTTGTTACTTGTCTTGTTCAGCCAGTAATCAACGCAAGCGCCACTAATTGTAACCGCACGTCGAATGGTTACCGATCTGGATACCAACACAGAATTACAGAAAATTTTTTCTGCTTCTTCCGGGTTTCAAAACCGAGGACTCACGCATTGTGAGCTCTTACCACTAGACCACTTTTACTCTCCGTTTTCGCACCCAACGATGGGAAATTAAAAATTTTATTATATCTTTTAATTGATTTATCATCCCCAATTTAATTTTCGGGTACGTTCTCTATAGGAACTTTTACTAGGCAAGTTAGGCAACACACGTTACGAGTATTTGTTCCGTTGTTGCACGCAACGATAGAGAATTAAAAATTATATTGTAAACTGGTCTTTACCTTTTTTTCTGTTTTAATTGACCTCTCATATCCAATTTAATTTTTTTATAGACATTTCTACTAGGCCTAGCGGATACTACAATTCCGCAAATCGAAATAATACCGATTTTTAATTGATAATTTAAACGCCATTTTGATATGGCCCATATTTTTATAAAAATGTAAATTTAAACCACTCTTTGAATGTATTTTGTCCTGTTTGAATAAGTTTTATATAAACATACAACTACATACAGTATTGCTGAATAGCACTGTGAAGCATTGCCCCAGCAATACCATACATTCTCGGTCATTTAGTGGACAGACCTTGTAAAGTTTGTGCACAAAACCTTCCCAAACGTTTTTGGTAACTGAAATTCCCAATTGTGTAAATCTAAGCGATTCCTTCATTGTCACTTTGCAGGTTTTGTAAGAAATATGCTACTAAATAACAGTCTCCCTTATAATGAGCATGGTTTTGTAACGTTGCAGTATTTCCGATAACCGTCATGAATTGCTGAACACAGTCCAAGCATTAGCAAAGCGAAATCTGAACATGCTCATAGTCATGTAGTGGGGAGACCTTGTAAAGCACGTGCACAAAATGTTCCCAACCCTTCTTGATAACTAAAACTCCCAATTCGTAGTGTAAGAGGGCATTTTGAGTTACATTGCAGGTTTTGTACAGGAAATTCACGTCCACTTGAAGCAAAATGGCTCTAGGAGCAAACGTAACCGAAACTGAGGATAATTCTGTTAAGAAAAACGTGCTGGATAATACCGATAAATTTAATACAAATGCAAATGAAAATGTTATCAGCACAGGTAAGTTTTTTTAACGCCGTATCCTGTATAATTACGTACTTTGGTGGTTTAATTTATATTACGAGCATTATTGGTTACGTAATGGTTTAGTTCGCGGGCATCATTATTGAAGTCAATAAATTTAGTTTTGTTACGTTTATCGGCAGGTTCCAATCATCAAAATGATGTTGAAAGATACATGACATTGAAAACTGATAGGTTGTAGCAACAAAGCAATTGTGCATGATTTTGTTTTAGGCAAATTATTATCGGCGAACTTGAACCTATAGTGCGTTACATCATTCAAATAAAGCGGCGTTGACATCCTATATCAAAATTGTACCAAGTTAGATGCACTTTACATAGCAAAGCGGGGGTCTCGGTCTAGATAAGAATTTTTGTACCTATCCCGTCATGACTCAAAATCGGTTACAGATCAAAGGTAGCTTGCGCTTCCTTCCGTTTCTATTATAAAGTACAACTTAACCATACCTCGCCGTTAGTTAACATAATTTTAAGCAAATCATTAATTCGAAATACAGGGTGATCTACCTCTGCTAACTTTTATTTTTTAACTGATTCAAATGATTTTTTTAAACTGATTTAATTGTTTTTTTAATACAGCATAAAATTCAATTTGAACTGTTTGTCTCTAAATTTCTATGGAATCAATGGAAGTGATCCTAGCCATTGTATTTCAAGTAGAACAACTGTATTTATTATACAGGGTGTCCTAGTAGTGTAAAATTGCTCTGTTAGTATTAAAAACATTCAATGTAAAAGTTATTGGTAATTAACTGTTGCATAACCTAAAATTAATAGAAATTATACCGTGTTTTTAGTTACGCCGGTACAGCACCCTACTTTGTTTTAAATTTTACGTTTGGTTCTAGTTATAAAAGTGTTGAGGTACAATGGTCAAAAAATTGATGGTTGTCGAGTTATTTGCATTGCAAAAATTTTGGTGTGTTGACTAATATTAAAAAATTACTATTTAAGATACTATAAATGTTCACGCTTTGATATTTTGCACACTATTAACACATGATAAAGAATACGGCTGTATGTTTAACACCGCGGATTCTTTTATTAAATAACTGTATTTATTGTACAGGGCGTTTAGTAGTGTGAAATTCTTCTATAGCTTTGTTAATATTAAAGATACAGGAAAACATTAAATACTGAAGCTGTCGGTAATTAACTGTTGCATAACCTAAAATTATTAGAACTTATACTGGGTGTTTAGTTATGCCTGTACAGCACCTTTCTTTATTATTTTAAATAGAATACCCTGTATATTATTGAATTTTTAAATTCTACGTTTAATTCTAGTTATACAAGTGTTAGGGTGCAATGGTCGTAAAATTGATGGTTTTCGAGTTATTTGCATATTGCAAAAATTTTAGTGTTGACTAATATTAAAAAAATAATATTTAAGATACTATAAGTATTAACACATCTAATGTTAATAACTTTATTAAATGGAACAAGCAAGCGTTTTTTAACACCATCTAATCACAGATAAGGTTAACACTACAGATATACGACCCTTTATACAAAATGTCCGCTCATATTTGGAGACGAAATTAGCGTTAGTTTGGCTACAACGCACCAGACCAATTTTAGGGCGCTGCTATCGCTATTTGTTTATTACTGTTGAAATGTGTTGGAAACTGTTTTATCGGAGATTTGAGTGCATCTATCACATCATGAATATAATTTAAGTACAATTGACTTCAATATTAGTTATTTACGAAAAATTGCGATTTGACAACTAAACATGGCAGACAGCTGTCTAACTTTTGGTTTGAATATGTGCTAAGTAATCTGCTCAATTACAGTCATCTGTGACTTAATTATAAATTGTCATTGAAGCGCCATCTTTTTGCAGATTATTAATCATATAAAACAAGCTGCCGATAGCTCACATATTTACCGTATATCTGTAGTGTTAACCTTATCTGTGATCTAATCTAGGGTTAAATTGCATGGCTTCCACTCCTTCACTTATTTCACTTTTTCGAGGTGCGTTCACCATCTTTTACTTTCAGAATGAAAAAATCGCTATTAAAAAAATCGTTTTTTTTCTACATTGGAAATTGATGTTTTAATTATAAATCCATTAGTTGATGATCATTAACAAAAAATTAAGTTTTAGGTAATAAGCTTCTCGTTTTTCATCGCTAATTACGAAAAATTATTTAAAAATTTTTGTTCGAACGTTGATGTTTTTTGCCAACCCTGTTTAAATCCATGGCTCGTAGGATATCTACAGTGTATAAATGTTTGTATGTTTATAAAGTAAACAGTTTGAATATCTTGATTAAATCATCATATGTATGTTTTTAAAAATCACTTGATTTAAATCGCTTTTTTTTATTACGCCTAGGGTAGAAAAAATAATGACTTTTAAGATTAAAAAAAGTTTTTAGGTGATTTACCTCAGAAATTTTAGGATATTTTGAATTAAATTGTTTTTTTAATAAATAGTAAGTGCAATTAAAACTTTATTATAAATGCATAATGAGTAGTAATAAACAATACCTATCTAAAACTAAAGTTTGTATGGGTTTACAAACAGCCAGCAGGCTTAAGCCGATTAAGTATTATTGTCCTGGCAAACAAAATACATTAATTTATTTATCAATTCCAGCTTTACTTCGTTAAAGTCCATATTTAATGAGTATCTGTATACAAAATACTTAATCACTTTAACAATTTCTATTTATTTAAACCTTATACGTATTTCAGCATGTTAACATGCCATTGTCAAAGGTTATATGAAGGTAAACAGTTAGCGTTGTTATAGCAATAGAACTTTTTTACTTATCTTGGTAATCGTCTGCAGATGACTTGATTTCTTATTCCAAAATGTCCAGTAGAGGAGAATTTAACAGATCAATTTGCTCATTCATTAACGGTACAGTTTTTAAATGTTTGTGAATTTCAAAAGCTTCTAGTATATCTAATTTACGTTTATCATCACAAAAGTGTAAACATTTTATGGTGTTATTAGATGTCATTGAATGATTTTGTTCTAGTAAGTGTTTAGCGTAGTTGGATTTATGTGGGTGTTTGTATTTGTAACAACGTACGTGTTCTTTATACCTAATATCAAAATTTCTAATAGTCTGGCCTATATAAACCGAATTACAATGCGAGCAATTTAATTTGTAAATGCCTGATTTTAACAAATCGTCTGTTTTTGATTTTGCGTTAAACAAAGTATTTAAGATGTTCCTAGTTGTTTTAAAGCTTACTTTATATTTATTTGTTTTGTTTACAATTTTAGCAATTTGTTCTGATTTCTCACCAAAATATGGGATCGAAGCATATTTAATTGTATCGAACGAAGTTAGGATATTCGGATAAATTTTTTGAATGGCTAATTTATAATCTTTTTCTTTAATTAATGTATCAATAAGTTTAGTATTATAACCATTACTGATGAAATTAATTATAATAGAGAAATTTCAATTATTAAACAAATTGCATACAGTAATGGTTATAATACTAAACTTATTGATACATTAATTAAAGAAAAAGATTATAAATTAGCCATTCAAAAAATTTATCCGAATATCCTAACTTCGTTCGATACAATTAAATATGCTTCGATCCCATATTTTGGTGAGAAATCAGAACAAATTGCTAAAATTATAAACAAAACAAATAAATATAAAGTAAGCTTTAAAACAACTAGGAACATCTTAAATACTTTGTTTAACGCAAAATCAAAAACAGACGATTTGTTAAAATCAGGCATTTACAAATTAAATTGCTCGCATTGTAATTCGGTTTATATAGGCCAGACTATTAGAAATTTTGATATTAGGTATAAAGAACACGTACGTTGTTACAAATACAAACACCCACATAAATCCAACTACGCTAAACACTTACTAGAACAAAATCATTCAATGACATCTAATAACACCATAAAATGTTTACACTTTTGTGATGATAAACGTAAATTAGATATACTAGAAGCTTTTGAAATTCACAAACATTTAAAAACTGTACCGTTAATGAATGAGCAAATTGATCTGTTAAATTCTCCTCTACTGGACATTTTGGAATAAGAAATCAAGTCATCTGCAGACGATTACCAAGATAAGTAAAAAAGTTCTATTGCTATAACAACGTTAACTGTTTACCTTCATATAACCTTTGACAATGGCATGTTAACATGCTGAAATACGTATAAGGTTTAAATAAATAGAAATTGTTAAAGTGATTAAGTATTTTATATACAGATACTCATTAAAATACATTAAGATCAAATCCTTGTCCGCCCTAAGGTTTAAATAATCTAAGCAGGCACGGCCCACGAACAACTATGGCTCAAACTCTTAGAGCAAATGATTGAAGAGGCAGGCAAGCTACAGGTCGGTCCTTACCTGATTATGCTGGTTGTAATCCCCAAATGATGACGCGGTCTAAGCCGAAAGTAAATTGTAGTATTGACACCCTGTATATTGCTACATTTTTGGATTGCTTGTGGTAAATGCACAAAATGAGACCCAATCTCTGGAATTAATTAATGTATGTGTTGCGAATTTCTTGCCTAATCTGCATTTCAAGGTCTTCGCATTTTGTGGTCTATTAAAGTAATCTTTACTTTTCAAATGCCTCTATAAGAAAAAGTCCAATGGCGTCAGGTCCGGGGACCGAGGTGGCGATTCCACGGCACCTCTTTTTCCTATCCATCTCTTATGTAAAATTGGTTCAGGTATAGTTCCGACCGTTCCTTCCACAATGTGGCTGTTATATAATTCCGGGATTTATTACTGAATACTTTAAGGAGATAATGTGTTGCGCATTTCTTGCTTAATCCGCATTTCAAGGTTTTCGATATTTTGTGGTTTATTGAAGTAATTTATACAGTTTAAATGCCGCCATACGAAAAAATCCAGTGGTGTCGGGTCTTGATTGACTAAATAAAATATAGTTCCGAAAAGCTGTGGTTACTGCTAGAAGTGTTTTCATGTCTCCTAACTTCGCACGCAATTAAAGATAGTACAGCTTTATTATGAAATAA
The DNA here is from genome assembly GCA_958336395.1 of Ctenicera cuprea. Classification (NCBI taxonomy): domain Eukaryota; kingdom Metazoa; phylum Arthropoda; class Insecta; order Coleoptera; family Elateridae; genus Ctenicera; species Ctenicera cuprea. The sequence continues at coordinate 3,128,823 of OY284495.1, forward strand.
GAAATAAAAGCAAGTTACATACAAGGTCCCGGGTTAGCGCAGCTAAGATGCCCATTCACGTACGATCGCGAAAGTGCAGCAAACTTCTCCGCGGTCAGTAGATGGATGGGTGACCTAAGGCTGTGCCAACAAGGCACCTCGTGCTATCGGACGGGCACGTAAATAGTCGGTCCCGGCTGCCATACTAACACCATGGCAGTCGTTAGAGGGGTTGGTAGTCCCCTTCAGTGTAAATGGAATGAATGAATGAAATATAAATTTGCAGACTTTTATGTACACTCGTAACAGCTACTTTTATGGCGACTTTAATTGGAAATAATTTACAAAGCAAACAATTCTGCATAAAAAAAGGTTGTATTAGTAGAAGAACTAAATCGGCGGTTATGTATCAATATGGCGGCGGAAATGCGAAACGGGGCGGTCACTTGAAGTGTGTAGTAAATTTTTGATAGTTTAGTGCTTTTATTTTTAATATTAAAATACAGTCGCTTTACGTTGCGGCCAGAACCTGCATTTGATATTTAAATAATGTCATGAGGACGTACACAAAACCTTAACGTTTTTGGTCACTTTGTCTATCATCTGCGAAATATTTATGCAAGCCGCTACAACTAAACAGAGATACACTTAGAATCTTAGGTATAGTGAATTCTGAGAATATCCGTACTCTTATGTTTCTCCAATGTTTATTTTTTTTTTCTTTATATTTTTGTGGGATATTACAGAAGAGTCGTACTACGACAGTATAGAAATCATTACTTCGTCAAATGAATCCTTGTGTTAAAGGCGAATAGTTGTTTTGTTTAATATCTAATACCAAGTTTACAGCTATTGATTGTAATGTCATTACAGAAGAAACGCGTGTAAATATTAATATTTATACTTTAAATTCGATTTGAATAAATTGAAGGATTTGAATTGGGTAAAAGTCAGTTAAATGTAGAAGTAAACGTTTAATTTTTGTTTTCTTCTTTGGAGTTGTACATTGTGGACTAATAGCTACTATTGTTGACAGATGAGGTGAAGTCCAACAAGGAAGACAGTCAGAATAATGAGATCGAAGTCATCACAGGTATAATATACCGTCTGTCTATAAAGTAATCCCCCCCCCCCCCCCAACTAACTTTTGAACGACTTGATATTTTACTACCAAACTTGGTGTGGTTTAATGGGAAATGAAATACTATTTTTTAGCCAATTATTAAATTTTGTATCATTCAAAACGGCGGCTGGGTGCCATTTTAATTTTCTTTTTAAATAAAAAGAGGTCGAATGACACCTCATTTGAAAGGTCTTTTAGTTCTACGTCTGATCCTAGAGTTTCAAAGAAAAATATTCAGCCATAACAAAATGGCGGATGTTAAACAAATGGACTCACTCAATTCAAAATTGTTTCTTTTTTTTATCCAGTAGTCCAGTTTTTTATTTGCCAGACTAAATTTTCCCAGAAATATCTCAGGTGGCTGGAAATAATATTGAAAACGTTATGTTCCAACAAGACGGTGCGCCGCCTTATTATTATAGGCCTGTTTCTGACTTTCTCAACGGACGTTTTCCTGGAAGACGGATTGGTAGGCGGGGGCCTGTAGAATAGCCGACTCGCTCCCCAGATTTAACCCCCTTAGATTTTTTTCTATGGGAATATCTGAAATCGAAAATGTACAGGACCCATCCAGAAACAATTGAAGAAATTACAGAAGTTTGCAGAAAATTACTCCAGAAACTTATGAAAATGTAAGGCAAGAATTTCATAACCCACTTTTTATGTGCCAAGAAGTGAATGGTGAACATTGCGAACACGTAATTTAATTTCTTTTTGCTTTAATTCTTAGTTTTTTTAAATAGATTTCTTTATCTTCAAACATTGGCATTTTGTTATGGCTGAATATTTTTCTTTGAACCTCTAGGATCAGGCGCAGAACTAAAAGACTTTTCAAATGAGGCGTCACTCGACCCCCCTTTCTGTTTAAAAAAAATTCAAAAGGGCGCCCAGTCGCCATTTTAAATGATTCGAAATTTAATTATGAGCTAAAAGATAGTATTTAATTTCCCATTAGAGCACACCAAATTTTGTGGTAAAATATCAAGTCGTTCAAAAGTTAGTTGGGGGGGTATTGCTTCTGTCTAAGGTTTGGATTTGCTTTCCGTTTTACTAACATTTACGCATATAAATATCAATAAGTGTAAACGCCAACTGGTTATTGAGAAAAGTTGTATTTTCTAGAAAAACCAAAAAATGACTCCGAAAAAACAGAAACTTCCGAAAACGACAATAAAAAGGATGAAGTGGTTTTCATTCAGGAATTGGGATTTTCCGTCAAAATCGTTAGCCCAGGTTCAGAGCCCTTCGACATACAGGTTTGTTTTTGCCCCTATTATGCAAACATAATTCCATCAGTGAGTGTTGTAGGTTTCAAGTGTTGAATTGGTCCAAGAAATTCATCAACTTCTTATGGATCGCGAAGATACGTGTCATCGTACTTGTTTTTCTCTCCAGCTTGATGGAAATACCTTGGATAACTTTGCCGAATTGAAAAACATTGAAGGATTGAAAGAGGGTTCAGTTATAAAGGTGGTTGAGGAACCTTACACCATGAGAGAGGCGAGAATTCACGTTAGACATGTGAGGGATTTGTTGAAATCGTTAGACCCTGCAGATGCTTACAATGGTATTGAGTGCAGTTCATTAACGTTTCTTAATACGGTAACTCAAGGGGATATCCTAGGTAAATGTTGGTTAATTAATAATTGTGCGTAAATTGAATTATTTGTACGTGCAGAGAAAAAGAAAATGAGGCCGGAAAGTGTCGATTGCACCCCACCAGATTATATAATGCCGGATGGTAAAGAACGCCCTTTGTCTGCTTTACAACCACAGTTGAAAGAACAAAAAGTTCCTCAATGTGTCAAAGTAAGGTTTTGTTAAACAATTTCTGATTTAGAATGATTATATTTTATTAAAGGTTATTACTACATCTGCATGGAATCCACCACCAGGGCATCGTAAAATCCATGGAGACCTTATGTACCTTTATGTTGTTACGTTAGAAGACAAACATTATCACATATCTGCCTGCTCTCGAGGCTTTTATATAAATCAGTAATGAAATGGTTTGTTTTTGCTTTCATTCTAGAATTTATTAAATCTGTTTCTAGATCAACAGATCAAGAATTTAATCCTAAAGCTGCCACTCCTAGTCATTTGTGCCATTCACTCATTGAATTATTAAACCAAATATCACCTTTGTTTAAAAGGAATTTTGCAGTACTCCAGAAAAAGAGAAACCAGCGTCATCCGTTTGAGAGAGTTGCGACTCCATATCAAGTATACGTCTGGACAGCTCCCATGATGGATCATACCATCGATGCTATCCGAGCAGAAGACAGTGAGTGTTTTGTCAATATAAACGAGTCTTGCGTTTCATCTGCCAATTTTTAGCATTTTCCTCGAAATTGGGATATGAAGAACACATTCCTGGTCAAACAAGGGATTGGAATGAAGAACTGCAAACAACCAGGGAGCTGCCTAGAAAAACTTTGCCTGAACGCCTTTTACGCGAAAGAGCCATATTTAAAGTTCATAGTGATTTTGTGGCAGCAGCCACTCGTGGTGCTATGGCTGTTATTGACGGAAATGTCATGGCCATTAATCCTGGAGAGGAAGCCAAAATGCAAATGTTTATTTGGAACAATATTTTCTTTTCATTGGGCTTTGATGTCCGTGATCATTATAAGGAGTTGGGAGGTGATGCTGCAGCGTTTGTTGCTCCAGTAAGTTGTTGCTTAGTGCAATTATTGATGTTTTGTGATTTTCCTTCATTGAGATTTACCTCTTTTGCTAACATTGTTCATCTTGATCTTATAGTTCAATGTCTCCTTGATCTTATGTTTAGCTTATAAGACGCTATGCTTGGTAATATCTTAGTCTTATGATTAACTAACTCCTTGATCCTGTGGTTAACTTGTACGTGTTTTGGTTGACAAGAAATTTCTTTTAGCGCAATGATCTTCAAGGAGTCCGTGTCTACAGTGCTGTTGATTTGCCTGGGTTGTACACATTGGGAACCGTCGTGATTGATTATCGTGGGTACAGGGTAACCGCACAGTCTATCATTCCTGGCATTTTGGAGCGAGAGCAGGAGCAGTCGGTTGTATATGGATCAATAGATTTTGGAAAAACTGTACTGACTCATGCAAAATATCTTGATCTGGTAAGGTTTGATGTGCCTTGTAAAATACATAGATCTATGGTTACGATGTGTATAAAATGGACTAATTGTGTATTTCGAGCCCTTGAATATTAACATTTGTCAATTCATTTCAGTTGAACAAAGCGGGACAACAACTTAAAATCTTACCTCACCATGTATTAAATGACAAAGAAGAAGCAGTTGAACTGTGTTCTAGTGTTGAATGCAAGGGCATAATAGGCAATGATGGTCGCCACTACATATTAGATCTTCTTCGAACGTTCCCACCAGACGTCAACTTCCTAAAATGTATGCCCAAAAACATTCTACTTTTGATCTTTATACCTAAACCAATTGTATTTCAGTGGATGAAGAGCTTAGTAAAGAGGTTAAAATGTTGGGCTTCCCAATTGAACACAAACATAAGCTTTGCTGTTTGCGCCAAGAACTCATAGACAGTTTTGTTGATTCTCGTTATATGATGTTTATAAAATACGCGGCATATCATTTACAACAATTAAATTTGCGTAAAAGTGAAGAAATATTAAACAACAATAAAGAGAAAGCTAAAATTGAGGACTCCAATGAAGAAAAAAAGAAAAATAATCAACTGGAACCAGAAGAGGCCAAAAAAATTGTAGAAAGCATTACTGATGGGAATAAACTCGAACGTTAGTGAATTTATTTGATATTATTTTGTACAAGTATTGATGGTTCCATTTCAGTTGAAGAAAGCACGAAGAATATTGTAAAAACAGCCGCAATGGCCGTGGGTTCTCTTAAAGAAACTGAATTTGATATTCGTTTTAATCCTGACGTTTATTCACCTGGTATTCGTCACTGTGACAATTTAGATCCTTCAATTGCAAAACAAAGACAGCTAGTTAAAGATGCAGCAGATTTTCTTCTAACCGTACAAATTCCAACATTTGTATGTTTTTTATGTTTTAAAAATTTACTTATACTCAACAGCTTTACAATTTTAGATTCGGGATTGCTTAGACCATTCTTCAGCCCCAATGGACGGTTTTACTTTATCAGAAGCCATGCACAATCGTGGTATTAACATAAGATATCTGGGTAAAGTCTGCAATCTTCTATACAGAGTAAAACAACTGGAGTACTTGCACAGTATTGCAGTTGGAGAAATCATTTTGCGCGCACTTAAGCATATTTTTACCATATACTTACAAGGGACCGAGTTGATGAATTTGTCAGTTGCTGTTGCGCATTTTCTTAATTGTTTCCTTTATTCTGGACCCATTCTTAATCCACTTCAAGGTGTTGATGAGGTATGTTATTAAACCTACTAAAAAGAAGTCTTAGTTATTATTTTTGATCGTTTCAGAGTAAAAATAACAGAAAACGAAACAGGCGTCGAGGTAGAAACAATCCGCTTGTTTGTGTCGACAGTAACGAATGGGCAAATGTAACACCAAAATCATTATGGGCACAAATAAAAACCGAACTAAAAACGTACTTTGATTATGATTTACTAACAAACGACATAGAATCCACCATTGAGACGTATTCTTTACAAAAGGTATCGCTTCTTCGATCATTTTGCATCAAGACTGGTCTTCAAATTCTGTTGAAGGATTATAATTTCGAAACCAAAACTAAACTTATATTTTTCGAAGAAGATATCCTTAATATATTCCCTGTTGTTAAACACATTAATCCTAGAGCTACAGATGCATACAACTTCTACACAACGGGGCAAAATAAAATTCAACAAGGTTTTTTGAAAGATGGTTATGAACTTATAAGCGAAGCTTTAAATTTGTTGAATAATGTTTATGGCGCCATGCATCCAGAAATAGCTCAATGTTTAAGAATGATAGCTCGTTTGAATTATATTATGGGTGAACATACAGAAGCCATGGCCTATCAACAAAAGGCAGTTTTGATGTCGGAAAGGGTTAATGGTGTTGATCATCCATATACCATCACGGAATATGTAAGTTTGGAAAATTTGTGTTTTGGTTATTGCTCTAATCTTGAGTTCTAATAAACCTGGTTTTAGGCTCATCTTGCATTATACTGCTTTGCAAATAGTCAAGTTAGTACAGCTCTAAAATTACTATACAGGGCACGATATTTAGCCCTGCTGGTTTGTGGTGAAAATCATCCAGAAGTGGCCTTACTTGATGTGAGTAACAAAAAAAAATCAGTTTCTTCAAGTTCTAAAATTGTTTTCTGTTTTTAGAGCAACATAAGTTTAATTTTGCATGCCGTGGGTGAATACGAACTTTCACTTCGGTTCCTCGAAAAAGCATTAGCACTTAATATCAAGTATTATGGCTCAAAATCTCTCAAAGTAGCTGTGAGTTATCATTTAGTAGCTAGAACACAAAGTTGTATGGGAAATTTCAGAGCAGCTCTTAATAACGAAAAAGAGGCTTACGCCATCTATAAGCAACAGGTAGTTAAAAAGCTTTGTACCATTACATTTAAGGGTAGAGTTTGATTTCGTTGTTTTCAGCTGGGCGACAATCATGAGAAAACTAAGGAATCTTCCGAGTGTTTGAGGCACTTGACTCAGCAAGCTGTGGTATTACAAAAAAAGATGAATGAAATTTACACGGGGAAGAATGGAGCTTCACTTCCGCCGATACAAATTCAACCACCTTCAATGGGCTCTGTATTAGACATGCTCAATGTTATTAATGGTATTCTTTTCGTCCAAATAAGGTAACACTTTTAATGCTGTTTTCCATGTTTTGTCAAGAACTCCACACAAAGTTCGGTAATTTGCTTCAAAAGATATTGTTGAGAATCTTTTTTTTTTTTTTTTTTAATATACATTTATTGCCAGATCAACAATCATTTGTTATACATAGCATAGGTAAAAGATTTTGTGACATATTATAACTTAGAATATACATATATTGTAACATAGTGCGACAAAAATAATTAGCGCGGTGAATTCACTTTTGGTTAATTTTGTCTATGATTTGCTGTAACTAGGTCCTGTGGTAGTTTGCGTTTAAGCCTGGTGTGAATATTGATTTCAAAGAGTTGATAGAATTCCGCACCACTGCATTCACTCGAGTTTGAGAGAAATTTTTCCGCACAGTTCTTGATGTGTTGATCAATGGGTAAAATGCCGAGTTCTTCATGGAGTTGGGTATTTCTAACGTACCACGGTGCGTTAACTATTATTCTTAGAATTTTATTGGAGGCGTTGTATTTTCTGAATGTTGGTGTTTGAGGTGTTGCACCAGACCGGTGATCCATATAAGACGAGAGGTCTAATTAGGGTTTTGTAGAGTAGTGTTGCACATTCAATTTTTAACGAGGATTTGCGGTTGATAAGTGGATATAATTGTTGTAATCTAGCTTAGCTTTGGGTAAGCTTTTGATTTATGTGATACCCCCAGCTTAATCGAGTGTCAAGATATAATCCCAAGTATTTAACAGCACTGTTGTTGGGGTTCCAAGGTATTTCATTGTTCTCTACTTGTATGCAAAGAGGATTATTGAGCCTTCTTAGTGTAAAAATTTTGGTTTGGCATTTGTCAGGATTTATTCTGATGTTCCAGGTTCTAAACCAAGTTTGTCAGTTTCGGACTGTAATTTGGAGATTGCTTCGTTGAGGTTATCGGATTGCGTGAACATAGAGGTGTTGTCTGCGAAGGTAGCTATTGTAGCACCAGGCTCTGGTAAATCAGACGTATATATGTTGAAGAGAGTCGGTCCCAGGATGCTGCCCTGGGGAACTCCAGCACGGATCCTGGTGATTTCAGACAGGGTTGTGTTGATTTTGACAGCAAATGTTCTGTTGTCCAGAAAGGAGAATATGATTGCTTTGAGATAGGCGGGCATTGTAATATGAAGGATTTTCCTCTTGAGGCCTTCAATCCATACCCTGTCGAACGCCTGCGCGACATCGAGGAAGATTGCTGCCGTGTATTGTTTGTTGTTGTAGCCCCGTTCGATGAGCTCGCTTATTCTTTGAAGCTGATAACTCGTAGCATGGCCTTTCCTGAAGCCAAATTGATATTTAGGTATTATGTTTTGATTTTCGATATGATTAACTAGTTGACTGTGGATTACTTTTTCGAAGAGCTTTGAAAGTGATGTCAGTAGACTAATGGGTCTATAGCTGTTTAATTTCTTTTTGTTTTTACCCGGTTTTGGGATCATTACGATCTGTGCATGCTTCCAGGTTTGTGGGAAGTAGCCCAGTCTCATGCAGGCGTTGAGTGTTGAGCTTAGATGGGCTAACGTCTTCTTTGTGAAATGTTTGAGGATATTGTTGGTGATTAGGTCGTGTCCAGGAGATTTTTTATCTGGGAGGTTCTGTATGATGCTAAGGACTTCACCGGGTGAAGTTGGTTGGATACAATCAGGTATAGGTACTCTTCTTTCTATATCATTGATGACTTGGTATTGGTGGGTGGGCGTGCAAGTGATTACAGGAGTGAAATTACTTTCAAGATTACTGGCGAAAGCAGCTGCTTTTTCGAGGTCTGTGGTATAGGTTATGTTATTATTTTCGGAGGATAATAGGGGAAGTTCTGTTTTTTGGTTTAGTATTTTCCTTGTGGTTTTCCATAAGAATCTGTAAAGGAATGTTCTAGAACTACTACATTAAAAATAAAAGTTTGGTTCCATTATTGTACACTTTGGGACATTTTGATAAAATTAATTTATTTTACCAATTTACAGAAATAACTTATTTAAAATAATTACATATATACAATATACACGCTGTTACGTTTTGGCGGAATTATTACTATAAAATTAAATCATTTACGAGTAATATAAATACCAATAGCATCCGTTTCTAATTTAGGATTGTTTGTATATTCCATGTAAACATCGGAAGTTTCAAACGCATATTGCGCGCTGATTGATAGAACTGCATATGTATTTCCTTTCCGCAGCACTCGAATATCGGCAATGAGTATCACATCTGCATCTTTAAAATAAGCAACACTGTCAAAGACGTATATCGGAGATTGCACAACATTGAGTACTGTATTTGCCAATTGAAGTTGAATTTCAATGGATTTACGTACAAATTTTGAAGCCACATTCGACCCCATTCCACTTGCCATTTCTTGTATGATGTAGGTTTCCACGTTTTGATTGTTGCAGGGCGCTCTTTGTTTTGGTAATTCAATTGGTGTTGTTTAACAGGTTATTGTGGTGTTATCTGTTATTCTATTTTGATCGCTCAGCTGACGATTAGATTGGTTTGGGGGGTTTACAAACTTAATTTGAATTTATGATTCATTTGTCCTTTATTTTAGATTTATTGCATATCTCTAGTGAACAGCTGCGTGACCTATTATGTTTGCGTATATCGTACTAGAAAGGCTTGTCTGCTGCGCTAGAAGGGTTTAGTCATTGTTTTTGTTTAGACGGCAATACTGCCTTTAGGTGCGGTTTCCTTTGATATCAGATACGCCAAAAACAAAAAGGTATGATAGTTTTTGCACAGTTAGTCACCACGCAATTTGACCTAATGTAAGAGTTATTTTTGTGACTTAACACTTTAAACTTTCCTTTACCTCGATTTCGGTTATTTTCCGATATCTGCTTCTTAAAGTTAAAAAAAAAAAACATTTAATTGCATTATACGTTTACTACAAATTTTGACGTTATTACTATCACCAATTAAACATTTTTTCATTTGTTGTGGTGGCTAAAATAAATATGATGGAAATTGGCGCGTGCATTTATGTTTACACGCGTGTATACACACACGCATGACGGGGATTCCCTTAATTATTAAAAATTATGGAAATATTTCAAAATATGGAGTATTAAATCAGATTTAGGGTTTATTTTCTCTTATACAAAAAGAAATTATATTTGATACAACATACAGGGTGTTTCATGAAAATAATGTATTGATAAGCGCATAGGAAGCAAATATTACACCGGCTAAGAAAATTCAGTAACAATAGTTAACTAAAATAATTAATATTTATTATAAAAGGAAATTATACCTTATTCAGAAAAATCTTGTTGATCTTGTAGGTGTATGCAATCTGTGCATATAATCTACTTCCGTAAAGATCTTGAAACTGAAACTTTGACATATTTCTTGAACTTTTGTAGGAGCTTCCGAATCGTGGCATCGACATATGTCATTCACAAACGCGGTCCCGCAATTACAGTTTAAACTATAATAATTTTAATATGTGCGCTACACGTTGTTTTATTTATGTACTTTCCGTATCTACGAGAGATTTTCCTAATTTAAATTTTTAACTGTTATGGTAGCGTCGTTTTGTGACATTATCAATTACATGTTCTCCAGGAATTTTTAATTTTATTCTGTCTATCTTGCAACTTTTCAAAAAACAAGAATCGGCAAGATTTTGTTTTGGATGAAGCCTGCAGCCACCAGTAATTGTCGACCTAATCGAGTAGGGGTTAGAAAATTTTTAATCGAATCCTTCATTTCACGCTATTTAAAGCATGGTTTTAACAGGGAAGTCTACGTTTTCCGTGCGTTACGCTTTAACCGACTGGCAACAAGTTTAATTATTAGTACCTCGGTCAAAACTAGAGTCTAGCCCCTTGGCTCTTCAGCCGATCCTGAATTGCGCAATATCATGTAATATTGGCTCGCATATGTGCAAGTGTAATATTTACATCGAGATTTGCATTGTTAAAGCCGATTTTTTCATTGCTAATAAATTGCATTCAATAGAAAACAACAAATCCTTTTTTTTTAAATTTATTACCAGACTTGCGTGTTAGTATGCCGTCAATCAGTGAGTGAATGCAAATTTTGTATTCGTATTTTTTCTTTAAAAATATAACTGCTCTTAACAAATAACCTCGCGTAAACAGTAAAACGCAACAACAGTGTTTTAAAAAAACTATAAAATAAAAAAATTTGGTCCTAACCGAGATTCGACCGCGCAACTACTTATGCAGTAAAAAGTAGCACGACCGAACACACCCGCATATCCATCTGTGGCACTACGATGTTGTGGTTTACACACTTTTTAGCTGCATGCAGAGTCATGTGAGGTAGGATCGGCAGGAAGGACAAGGGGCTAGACGCTAATTCGGTCGAACACCGGAATTAGTGTTTCGTCGAGTGTCACCGTAAGTATTTCCTTTGTTGCGAGTTGCCTCTCTAGCCTGCGGGTTTTGATTTGGCCGCGTCTCCTGCGGAGCTTGTTCTACACGTTGTGGAAGATATTACTGCTTGAGGAAGAGGAGCAACTGGTTGACGTAGCGAGTTACGCTTTAACTTGGGGCTACTTTTCCTCATTGCTTATCTAAGTACGCAGGTGTCGTTAAGTCTCCTAAACTTTCATAATTGCATGCCAAAGCTGGTTTGCTTTACAGCATTATCTAATATTCTATGTTATTATATTTATGAGCTATTTTTTTAACATGATCCGCTGGCATTTTTGTATTGGACCAATTTACTTGTGTAATAGCTTAAAAGTGATTTAGTCCGGTTAGCATGGAACAGAACTGCGTCTCTAACAAAATTCCCATTGCACCTTTTTCTACAATCAAAAGTCTTGAAGTTTGTCTTTGACTTCGGACCATTCTGATCTAATAAACCTACCTTCACAGTTAATGTATTCTTTTTATTGCTACAGAATCCTAACAATTCCTGAATTATGCACAGTCCGCGTCGTTATCATCTTGCTCTATACATTTGTTGGAAATGGAAACTGCAATTTTTTTACCATCTATCTTAAATTCCCTGTCCGAAATGTTAAAACTTAAAACAGTCTATTTATATAATGGGAAAATAACATTTACTTGAATGCAAGGCTATATTCGCATATCAAAATCCATCCAAGCTGATCTAGATTGTCTTCTACAGTCTTTTAGAGTATAATTACGTCATCTAAGTACGCCATATTCATACGATAATGTAGTGCACTAACACTATATTAGTTAATATTTCAAAAACTCATGGCCCATTACACAAACCAAAAGGCATTTTTATGAACTTACACACACAGTCCATATGTCGTAAACGAAGTTGTATCGCCCGAATATCTATGTTAAAATTTTTCTATAAAGAACGTGATTATGATGCACGTAGCAGTCAACATTGTGGACCATTGTTAGCCAGGCTTTTTGGATACATGATTACAGGAACTACTTCATTGTCTTACTGTGTGAAACCATATGCCAAAGTTGGACGAAACGTTTTTGTTAAACACCCTATATACTGAGTATTGTGTAAAATAATAAGTACTCCTTTCATGGAAACCTGATATTTTATTCTTTCTTTTCTTTCAAGAACACCAAAATTGTATGACGGCAAAGTTTGTTATTTTATCGTTATCGCTATTGTAAAATGAGAGTAGGGATGTTTGGGTTTTTTCATCGTAATTACTGAAAAGTATTCGGATGACGATGTTTATTTGGCGAATAACTCTAAAGATAATAAATACCAACGCGGAATATGATTAAAATATCGAAGTTTAGGTGGCCTTGGTAATTTACCTTTTGGTTATAAAGTTACATCTTTACATATTTTTATTTATTTATTAAAATTACCTTTAAAACTATTGTAAGGTTTCAAGCGCAAATCCCCGGAAAAATACGTTATAATTTTTTAAGCTAGCGTTTTACGAACATGTGCCAAGTAGTTACCCACCTCTCATAAATTATTGTTTTAGCAACCACAAAAGTAGATGTAGTAGATTGATTATTCCAACCTGCCAATTGATCTATAAATGAATGTCAGTAAGTATCATGTCGTTATCATTTATATAAATTTTATTCAATTTCCCCTACCGTCAAAGGCAGTTATTTGGAAGAATGATTAGCTTTTACCTTAAATTGAGGTATTCTAAACTGTTAAGGCTGTCAAATACTTCGCAGTCGAGGTTTATGAGAAATATAGTTATTGTAAAACCAAATTTAACTAACCATTTCCGCATAGATATATTTAACCCAGAAGGACAATATGGCACAAAGAAGGCTTTACGTACTTCGGCTGGCACCATTTTTGTTGGACAAGACACCAAATGATCCATTTCTGATTAATGCTTTTGATTATAACAAAGCTAAAGTATTTAGATTTACGGGACGCAACTAAATACACCCGTTCGTAGAAAGCACACACAATCAAAGACATTATCGCCAATTCACGCCGTCGCGGTCGCCCCACGTTGGGCGCCAAAAAAATTAGTTAAAGTTAACAATGGAAGTAAAACAATTTTGTCTTATGTCGCACTAATCACTAACTCGCAATTCAAATTATGTCTGTTCTAAACGAATTTTATGCGAGAAATATCAGGTTATTCAAGTTCATTGTTTCCTGATGTTTCTGCACGTGGACGTTTGTACGGCGTCAGAGGCTTTTTTTGTAGCCACCCGGTATATTCTGTAAATTGGTTTAATAAAACGCGGTTGCGAGAATATATTTTGCCGTCGATATAGTGCCTTATCTTTAAATGAAAAACACAGTTTTGCAGATAAATCGTTACATAGTAGCAAAGTTTTTTTTTCATATATTTATACAGAGCCTTTATTAATTGCTGATACCCACGTGACCACAAAATATAGGCAACCCAACTTACACTGTTGGTAAGCCTTTTATCAAAAAATTCCCAAGCCGTTTGTTAAATTATCAAGGCTTGCTTGTTTACATATATAATCTCACTTTGAGTGTTGACAGTGACACTTACAGGGAATTTTTAGTTACCACAAGTACCAATCCTGAACTGACTTCAACATCGAAATCTAAAACATGCTAAGTCACTGCGGACCAAAGGTCACGTGGGTATCAGTAATTAACGAAGGCTCTGTATTTTGTTAATACACATTCTGGTATTTACTTTTACTGTTATATATGTTGTTTTACCATAAGAAAGAAGGTCTTGGCGTAATCTTCCGATGCACTTGTCAATGTTCGATGTAGAAGTAAAGCAAATTTATTTGTGTTATTGTTTTATTTGTTAATTGTTATGCTGAAAGTAAAATATTTTTAGAACTTTGTGTAGAGTTTTATTTTTCATCGAAGCAGGCAGGAAATGTTAGCGAATTAACAAAAATAAAATACTTTTAACAGTACCTTAAATATCCTTACCAAATCTCTATCAATATATTATTTTCTGAAAAGTGTTTGTAATTTTTTATGTGTTTTTATGAACATCAATAAAATAAACGCTATTATTATTACTATTATTTAATTCATTTATTAATAAATCTACATTTGTTTTACAGCCAAGAAGATATAGAAAATTTCAAAGCAGAAATAGAAAAACAAAATTTGAAAGAAGATACCGAATCGCAAGAACAAAAACATAAAGTTTGTGAAATCGAGGGTCAGTAAAATCTGCAAGGAGTACATTTTTTGCACACTGAATGCCAAAGCTGGTTCATGTAATAGCTATAAAATGTTTGGTTAGTGTAATTGGTAGCAATTTAGCAAGTTATAATCTCTTACAGACAGTGTTACTCCTTACAGCTAGCTATATTAGCAACCTGCAGATTTTTGTATTGTAAATTCAGAATTAAAAATTAACAGTGATTTTTCATTGTAACAATTTTTCATAAAAAAAATAAAATTTAAATGTTGCAGTAAGCTGAATGGTTGTTGAATGGTTATAGTGTTAGATTTTTCTAGATAGAAACAGTTTGTATTTGATTGTTTTGTTTTTGTAGAAATGATAACGATATTAGTATAATAATTACCATATTGGTAATAGTGAAATAGTTTAGGCATCGTTTGTTAAAATGCATTAAAAGTACTAATCTTCCAATAGAAAAATTGTACAGATCGCGCCTTTTTTTAAGAACAATTTTGTGTGCAGATGTTTTCTATAATCCGTTTTTGTTTTTAGTATATTAGAGTTATAGGTCAGTTTACTAATTACAATTAACACTTGTTAGTAATTTTGGTGAAAAGTACATAAGAGAAGATAAGAGTCATTGTGAAAATATTTTCTATTAGTAGATCCCAGAAAATAAATTTCAGGTATAGACTGACTTGTTAGAGTTTAATATTGTGTTATGTGGGGTAGACTTTACGCCTTGCTTTTGCTGTTTATTTGTTGTGCAACTTGCTAACTATAGTCAAAGGAGTATTGCATAGTGTTTGTTGATTCGTGTTATTAAGTACCTACGTTGGGTGTGGTGCTAAAGTTTTTTAAGTTGATTTTTTTGTAATATTCGTCGATTGCATCAAATACAACATTTGAATTATGGATTTTATTTATTTCCTGTAAATCAGAAGTGGAAACCTTAAAATTATTTTGTACTAATAATGAAAAGAAATATGGTAAGTACTTAAGGATTTGTCATGCCAACACTATTTTACAGCAAATGAATATGAACTATACTAAGTGATTTACTTACTTGGTTCACAATCCAAAATTGTATTCGAAATTTGAATTTTATTTTGCATGGAGGCCACAATATATCCTTCAGGCACAGTTGAGAATTTCCACCCTGAAGCACTGCTCAGTGTAGGCTTCTGCATTTGGCTATTCAAGATATTAGCTTGTAAACTGCGTTTTGCTACGATTTTATTTAAGCCAACAACTTGTTTGATGCATTTCTCGTTAAAATACTTAACAAATAAACGCCGTAGAAGCGTGACTTGGACGCAGCCATGCATACTTCTGATAAAGCTTGATATAATGCCATTTTGTCTCCTCTACATGCCCCAGAAATACCCTCAATTAAAACATTTTTTTTTACATAATATAGCAATCAGAATACATATGATATTCTATAAGCTAATTTGATATACAGTGGAACTTCCCTAACTCGAACTATTCTCCAAGTCGAATTTATGTCATGAACACTGATGTTTCGGTTGTCTTTTTAATGTATTTTTAACTCCATAAGTCGAACTGATATTTCACTCCTAACTCGAATTTTTTCCGGTAAGTCTCTAGTTACAAGTATTCACTAAACATATAATTCGAATATTTAGGGGAAGTCCCTCGTCACGCACAGTGACGAGTATTTCTGTGGAATTTCTTAGACATGTTCAATGGCAACCAGAGTTTTCTCGCGTGCGGTCAATTTGTCGAAGATTACGGGAAAGATTAAGTATCAATGGTAAAATTTGCTAGTGCATTGTGAAAGTGAATTCATATCTAACTGACAAGGCGAAATTTAAAGTGCTTATCGCTTGAGCAAAAATGTTTGTTAATTGCCGAGGTAGAAAAGGGCGGAAAAAAAAAGATATTGCTGCACAATTTGGTATTCCCCCTAACACTTTATCGACCATTTTAAAAAACAATGATAAACTTTTGGAAAAAATCAAAGACTATGGTGTTAGCAGTAAACGCAAGAGACTTACAACCTGTGTCTATGATGATATTGACGAAGCTATGATCAAATGGACAACCATGGCACGTAATAAGAATCTACCCCTGTCTGGAACCATAATTAGAGAAAAAGCTAAAGAATTCGTAGATGCTTTGGGACATGAAGATTGTTTAGGTAGTGTAGGATGGTTAGATAAATTTAAAAAACCGCATAAAATTGTCCTGTAGGCGATATGTGGTGAAGGTGCTGCAGCAGATTTGCAAACTCGTGACCATTGGCTTCAAAATGTTTTGCCCAATTTAATAGGTCAGTACGATAAACGCATGACATTTTTAATGCCGATGAGAGTTTTTTTTTTAATGTTTACCAAATAAAACACTTGCATTTAAAAATGGAAAATGTTATGGTGGAAAAAGTAGCAAAGAGAGAACAACTGTTATGCTTGGAAGCAATATGACTGGGTCCGAAAAGCTAAAATTGCTCGTTATTTCTACCTAAATCAAAAAATCCACGCTATTTCAAGGGTATCAAATCACTTAATGTGGATTACGAAAATAACAAAAAGGCATGGATGACAAGTGAAATTTGTGAGAAGCGGCTTTTAAAGCTAGATAAAAAGTTTCGTTCTCAGAAATGGAACATTTTACTGTTTGTTGATAACTGTCCTGCACACCCAACGGATGTAGGGGATAAACTAAAAAACATCAAACTTGCATACTTTCCTCCCAATATCACCTCCTTATTACAGCCAATGGACCAGGGCAGCATAATCAAAAATCTAAAACAACATTATAGAAAATGGATTGTAAAGAAAGTTTTGGTCAATATGGAGGAGGGGATGCCCCTACAACTGTGACGTTACTTGACGCAATTAGGGACGTCAGTAAAACATGAGATGTGAATGAAAAACAACAAACAATTGCCAATTGTTTCCGCAAAGCAGGGTTCGTTAAAGATGAATTGCTGCAAGATATTGATTATTGGGATGGAGAAGATTTTCTTCCACTGTCCGAATTAAATGTTCTATGGGTTTCATATAGAACCGCAGCAAGTATGGATGATGTAACAGTTGAAGATTACGTAAGTGTTGATGATGGTACATGTACAATGCATTATCCCACTGATGAAGATATTTTAGCAAGCATCTTATTGGATTATTAGGAAGACAATCGCGGATGACATTAGACAGTAAACTGCTCCTATATAATAAAACTATGTTGAAACCAATATGGACATACGGGATAGAGCTATGGGGCACAGCCAGTAACTCCCAACTTAGAAATCCTCCAAAGTTTCCAAAATAAAATACTTCGTGTAATAGTTAACGCACATGAAAAAGTTGAAATGCAAAAGTAAACGATGAATAATTAGACAGCCAATGGAAGGTTACATTGGTACAAATACAGATTATAATTTGTCATATATTTACGTTGACAAAGATAATGATTAAATGTAATAATAATAAGTAATAAAGTGTAAGTAAATAATATATTAATAAATGCAATAACCTATAATATCTACATTTACGCGAATGTAACACCTGTAATGCATTGAACATACAACTGAAAACAAGCAGGTTGAATTGCAGTATGGATAATAAATATATCGCTGAATAAAAACCAAGATCATATATCAGATTTATTTGAAAAATTCTACAGTGTTAATACTAGTATAAAAATTCACATATTTGCAACATAAATTCCTGGTAGACAAAAAAAAACATAACGTGCAGATTAATAAAGCTACGATTTTTCACACATTAACATGATATAAAGAAAAAAGTAAATAGTTCATGTGTTATGAGGCTCAACTCATTACACAAAGAAATTTACAGCAGAATGCAGTTTTTGGCTCATTTAGTATTTATTCAAAAAGAACAGCAAATATTTTCCAATCTGCCGAAATATATGCAGAGTAAGGTTCCAAGTTTATTAAATCCCGGTACTTCAAACTTAAAATTATTTGTTTCTTTCACCCCATATGAGTGAAAATGAACAATAAATTAAACTGTGCATGGTATTCTTTTAATGTGAAATACACACCAGTACTTTCGTGGACTAAAAATACTAGAAATCTTACCAAATATAAGCAAAAATCGGAAAAATTTATAACAACCATATAATTCAATAATTCAACTAAAAACAATTTTTTTTAACGAACCATGGACGTAATTATACGCAATTAAAATTAAAAATATAACGTTACTAAAAACGAAACTATTAAATACATTTAGTAATTAATTTTTGGCCAGTCATAATTACAAAATCATTTAAACTGCTTTTCTTTTTTTTCGGAAGCTTGTTTTTGTGGTTCCTCAACTACCTAGTTTTTTCATTCTTCTGCTTCTTTTTTTTGTGTTTTTAAACTCTTAGACTCTAGCAATGCCTTTGCACCACATCGGCGTGGTTGGTTTTTAATGATAATAATTTTTTTAGCATATACTAGTAAACTTCTTGTTACAGTATGGTCTACCTTTTTTCCTTTTATGTAATTCATTTAATCGGTTTTTAATTTCTAATACTTCTTGTTTCTGTGCTTCACTATTTTTTATGTTTTCGTTTCTTTCTTCGGTTTGTTCTTATAGTCTTTTTGCGTTATATCTCCGACATTGTATACACGTTGCACAGTGGTCGGAAAAGCGAAAAAGCTGGCCAAAACTAGGATAAGTTTCCGAAATTGGCAAAATCTTGGATACTCAAGTTTTTGAGGTCGCTAAATACGAATTTGAAACCAGAATTTCAAAATTCAAAATGGACGACGCATTTTGAAAAAAATGTTTGATTTGAGCGAAACTTTGTACACTTTAGTTTTTGAGGTCGCTGAATACGAATTTGAAACCAGAATTTCAAAATTCAAAATGGCGGACCCAAACTGGCCGACGCATTTTGAAAAAAAAAAATTTTGATTTGAGCGAAACTTTGTACACTTTGGTTTTTGAGGTCGCTGAATACGAATTTGAAACAAGAATTCCAAAATTCAAAATTATTTATTAGGCAAATGTATGTGAACGTGTTACATTAAATGTATCAGTATATAAAATAATGTAATAAAGAGTATAAATAGTTATTTATTATTGTCATTCGAATCATCATCATCACAAGTGTGCCACAAGTGTAGCCAAACTTGGTAAAATTGGTAGATTTCTTTGTAAATTCTCGAAGTATGCACTATTAGCTGTACACTCAATTGTAAAACTTGGCTGGATCTCCTGGGATCACAACTTTTTCGATGATAAATGATGCATGTGTTTTTAGATTCATAGTGTTATTTTAGACAATTGTTTAACACAACTTTAAATATATTCAAACAAAATTCAGAATTAAACTATATTGCATAAAAATATTCTACATACTTCCAGAAACACTCTCCATTGCACGAAATTGAAAGCACACACTCCAGTAACATATTATTACAATATGAATACCGCGCAATATTATATTTGCAGAGAAACACAGCCCAGGCTACTCTGACAGCAGCCGTACGTTGGGCTGCTGCAAAGAAGCAGGTACAAAAGGTAGCTATCCGTCCTTTTGTCAAACTATTCACTAGCTCCCTCTGTTGATAAATTCTTATTACTACGACCATCTGGCGACTTTGATTTTTTGACTTTTGGCCAGCTTTTTCGCTTTTCCGACCACTGTGCGTTGGAAGGAGGGAAGGCTACAGCCATCTCGGCCACTTCTTAAACCCACGCCTACTTTAAGAATACAAGTATGATATGTAATGTGCCATAAAATAAAACCAATAATAATTTTCCGACTTTCTTTGGAAAAAATAACGCCATGAACTAGCAAATAAAATCTGTTAGCCAAAACAGGTAAGCACTATAAGTACTAACCTTCCCCACTCCCCCCTAAAAATTATTATAGGCAAAAACATGTTTACAATGTTCAATTCTACTGTTACAGATGAGGAATTGTACTCAAACATGAATTTTAGTCACTTAACCCCCTGTAACCATTAATTTCTAAGTTTCAAAAATTCGTAGAGGACTTCAAGAGCCTTGGCGATACCCTTGAATTTTTAATTTTCTAAAATAATTTTTGGATATCGTTGTCTGAAATTCACAACTTCTACCTCATTTTCTGCTACTTTTCAGTAGAAACAAAAATGTAATTTTGACTAACATGATACTTGCCATTTATTATTTGCCTAATTTTATCTGGAGACATTTTTTGGGTAAGATTGTTTCCGGTGGCATTTTACGCGTGACATTTCTTCCGGTGCAGTGACATTATTCCGCGTAGCGGTTTGAATAGATATTTCTTATATTAAGAATAATATTTTTCGCTTATTTTATTTTTTAATTTTAAAATTAAAAACCGATTAAATGAATTATACATAAAAGAAAAAAAGGTAGACATACTGTAACAAGAAGTTTACTAGTAGATGCTAATAAAAAAATATTATCATGTAAAACCAACCATACCGATGTGGCTGTTGCAAAGGCATTGCTAGAGTCTAAGAGTTTAAAAACACAAAAAAAGGAGCAGAAGAATAATAAAACTAGGTAGTTGAGGAACTACAAAAAACAAGCTTCCGAAAAAAAAGAAAAGCAGTTTAGATGATTTTGTAATTATGACTTCCAAATTAAAACTGACCAAAAATTAATTACTAAATGAATTTAATACTTTGGTTTTTAGTAACGTTATATGTTTTATTTTAATTGCGTATAATTACGTCCATGGTTCCTAAAAAATTTGTTTTTAGTTGAATTATTGATCAGTTTTTTTTAATAAAAGATATATTTTAATCTAGTAAATCTTATAATATCCAGTATTACTTGTGTTCTTTCGTGTGAATATTGTATTTTTATATTTTTATACGAATGTTGTTTATTTCTTGTTCGCATTTTTACATTTTTTTTATAATACATTTTATATAAAATTTTCTTTGCAAATTAAATAAAATCTTTGTAAATAAACGTTTCTCATGCAATTTATTTTCTTAAAAAGATGTACCGATTTATACTTTTTTGTTTATTACTTCGATTATAACGCTGAACATTATGCAGTACAATTAATTTGTAGGCCTAAGCAAGGTCACTAAAAGGTCACTTTTTTTGCCAAGCGAAATATCGTCCAAGTCGCTATTTTTTTTGTTAAAATTAGTTATAAGTTTCTGTACTCCACCAAAATATAACGACAGGCAAAAAGGTGCAAAAACTCGAGTGGTTGGCTAATAACACGATCGTAAAGTTAAACGTTTCTTTGTACCTGCATTTGGCGATAAAAAGACCGATACCGACCCCTTTGCGGTTGCAGTTTTTATACACTTAACTTGAAATTTTACAATCATTAGGGTCAAAATAACACTTAACACCTAATAAATTTCGTTGGCTTTCAGGTAGAAACTTTGCACGTGTTCTAGAGGGTTTTATATAAATGCAGACGTTAAGGTTAAGATCAATAAGGGACAAATTTGCAAACTGTGGTTTTAGGGGTTATATTTCTAAATAGTTTTTCAGCTTCTGAATTTTTAAATAGACGGTTAGTGTCAAAACAACACATCACCTTATTAAGTGTTCGGGTTAAATGAAGGGAAGAATAATATTATATAGGGCAAGTTTAAAAAAAAATAATAAACTTAGTTTTTAAAAATGAACCGTCGAAAGATGGAAAAAATTTGCTAATTTTATTTAAAAAAAATTAATTTTGTTATTCAGAAATTAATGCCGTCTCGTACATAAAAATTTATTAATTCTACATTTTCCATAAACATATTAGGTAAAATACGTGAAATTCGACTTATACAATGACAAGACAAAAATGTGTTTTTTTTTGTTAGGTAAATTCTCGAAAACAACACAGTTTTAGCTTTAAGGGTTATCCTGCTCAGCTAACTGTTAACACACGTTGGAATTCTGTTTCTCGTGATTCTATTTTCTAATTCATTTTTGTTTTTGTGGTTCCCTGCAAGTATTTTTAAGAGCCATAAATTACACAAATACATAAGCGTCACCCACGACACATGCAAATTAATTTGACCGGACGTTTTTAGAAAAATTGAGGTTCACGCCTGTTTCGTTGTCGCTGGGCCACCCTGTATAACTTTGAATTGTAGCAATTCCTTCTGTGTTACCTGGGATTAATGGATATGGAAGAGTTGCACTTACCGAAGTTCTTAATTATTCAATTTTGTTATATTTAATTTTGAATGTGGAAACTAACAATATTTATAAAACACAGTGTCCAAAAATAGCTTAGAGTTAACAATAATTTACAGAACATACAGTTTGAAAAAAACACCTTATTTAAAGTATAAAAAAACAACTTTTTTTTTGTTGTTTAAAGTTATCAATCAGAGGTGTATCATCAGGACAGCAGAAAATTGTTTGTAAAGGTGTTGAGTATCCCGAGGGGAGTTACAGATTGAAAACGAAATCGAATATAAACTGCCAAGTTTTCCAATATGGATGCAAATATAAACGAAAAGTCATAGAAGTTTCTTTTAATGTTCAATCTACCCACTTGTATAGACGCCGATAGATAAGTCACCCAATTGTTGTTCGCAAATGAGCTTCCGTTTCAATCCTTCCAATGGAGCCGGTAGAATGAAAGAAAGCTGAAATGGATTCCTTGATTTTTTGCGTAACTTCGAAAACTAGTAACACGCAAGCTATTTTGGCAACTCGCGGTACAAAACACGTATCGTCAGCATTGTATTGATCTGATGCAGGTAAAGTCAAAAATTATCATCTTAAACGATTTGGGATTTAGGTACAATAAGGATTGCTCAAGGGAAGATGTTAAATTACGTGCAGCTTTTGTTCTAGGTAGAAATGTTCGCCTAAAAGCTATTTTTGATTTCGTTGTTTTTTTGTTAATTGAACTGCTCGAGAATCATGTCGCTCATGTTGCTGGAGGACTTTGTTTTAATGTGCAATTGGATAATGCAGAATATATTTTAAAGTCGTTTTCTGTTTACTTCTAAGATTACTGCTTGAAAACTTAAACTAGGAAATTCAATAGGTTTAATGTTATCTAATTTCGCTTTCTTGTTAAAATGTCTCTGATTTAAGTCATCCTATACAGAGTGTTGAAATTGAATTACGTGCAGATATTTTGAGTGTTGGTTGCGATGATCCTGATATGGATTAGGATATTCATCTGACCAAATGTGGGCGTTGTGGACATTGAAAACCCCCCATCATGAAAATCCCGCTTCGTCGATAAAAAGCAAACAAAAAAATTTGATTGCTTCTCAACTTTGTTCAAAATTCATCTACAAAAAACTTCACGACGTAGAGGATCTCCGTGCTGTAGTGCCTGCACCAGTTGTACATTATAAGGTACGCCAAAATGTAAACGCTGATACTGGAATGAGAAATGCAAGTCTTGGGACACTAACAGTGGGATCTGCTTCTACTGCTTCTGAAATTTGCGGTTTGGCATCCAAAATTCGGCCTTCCTCGGTGTTGCACTTGGGGTTTAAAAGAACCATGATCTCGTAAATGTTGAACCGCATTTGTAAAGGTTCTGGCATTAGGTACTCGGCGATTGGGTAAAGTGCCCCAGCTAGCACGGTCGTATAGAACGAACTAAATCACCACTAACCTACCTCAAGTGTCAAGTCGCAGTATCAAATACATAACCATTTATCAGTATGTACCTACTTTTGCTCGTTTGGGCTATTTGGCATAGGGCATCGTAACTACCTACAATATTAGCTATTCATGGCATAAGCTATTTTTTTATTGGCCTGTTGTAGGTGCCAAAGAAATTATCGAAAAGACGTATCGCCATAAGAAATGAGAAATGTGATGACATGAAACCAAAGACTTGTGGCTTCTGTTCAGAAACTAGTAAACCACAAGTCTAGGTGACGTGAACCCTGCCAATGAATGACCACGAAACTATTAGATAATTTCCTTTAAATAGAGCGAGCCCTGCTTTTTTGGCAATACCATAAGTGAAACGGATCTACGTCTTAAGAGGTAGACGTAATAGAGGTGGCAACAGTATTTAACAGTTTCGCAACAAAGCCGACACGACATTATTCTCTAAAATGAGGCGCACCCAGCTTTGAGAGAGTCTACTATTTAGTAGCCTTTTCCATGCAGAGGAGCCGAAAACAAGGAAAATTGGTGTAGGTTCATTCCCCGTGAAGGGGCGGGCCGCTATAGGGGTCTTTCGAACTTTGCACCGGAGTCCTAAGCTGTAAGAGACCGTAAAAGATCAATGAGTGCAGCAGCACCGTGGAGTGTGCTGCGATAAACTTCTCCTGTTAGCATTTGTTTTTTTTTCACGTAAACAGTATGAACACCTTATATGGTGCTTTTGTTATTATTTACTGTTACGCGATTTTTACGATATTTTTAATTCTTACTTTCCCATACCTTCGGTATAGGTATAAGTACTGGACCGACTTTGATGAAATTTTAAATCAACAGGTATATCGAAAATTGGAGTTCTGGTGAAGCTTTTCAAAAAAATCCAAAACCGGAAACGAAAGTTAGACATATTTTTTTTCTAGCATTTCTTTTCGAAAACAAAATTTTGAAAACTTGAGCACGGAATCTGAGAGAAGAACTTAAGGCGAATCAAAAACTTTATTTCCAAACTCTCTAGCTTTAAAATGGCGGCCGCTACAGTTTTTTGAAAATCTCGACTTTAACGCCCATTTACTGAAAAAGTAGTTGTCTGATCAGGATCAGCTACAACTTGTTTGAGAGCCCTTCGTAGGTAGTATACGATAAAATACAATTAATTTCGATAATCCAAAAACGGTCACAATGCTTCATGATTAAAAATTTTCAAAAAAAAATTTTCAAAAACTCTACGCGATTTTTTTTCAACTTTCTGAGCCGATAGAGCTTGCATTGAACTACAAATTCTATTTTTACTTATCTCCCAAATTTTACACTGACTTTTTGAAAAATTTTAAATTGATTAATTATTTATTCAAAAACACAAACGCTGATCTTTATAAACTTTCAGTTTTTCAGTTCGAGAGACTATTTAAAGTACTTTATTAGGATTCGCTAGAATTTTTATTATTTTAAAAATTAAGAAAAAAACGATACTTTTAATATCAACAACGCGTTTGCCGAAAGTTGCGTGATTTTAATTACGTTTATCAGTTAGCTCAAGTTAAAAATTATATTTTTTATTCTTTGCATATTGTTGACAACTTCTCAAATAAAGCTATTATAGCCATTTTTGTCCCACATCCGAAACGGAATTTGTCATTCGCTGAAGCGCGGCTGGCGCTTATCTCGCTTTCGTGGAGTTTAGTCGCTGCTACTATGCGTACAGTTACGGTACGGAAACTGATTGAACAGGCTATCGCAAATTCAAATTCCCGCTGCTTGTTTTCTTAGAAATCTAATAGTCGGTGAACTGTACAACGTTATAATTATTAAAAGTTACACTTTTGCAAATACGCAAGTATTATACAGGGTCGCTATTAAAGATGGAACCAAAGCTCTCCTGCTAAAACGGTTTGAGATATAGATATGAAAATTGGAAGGCTTTCATTTGAAATTATTTCGCATATTTTGAGGTTAAAAAAAAAATTTTTTGACACATGATTTTTGAGCGCGGCCGCCATCTTGAATTTTTTTAAATGGTAACATGGGCTTTGTGATACATCATTAGAAAGCTTATTTTTTTCTCTTTCTTACTACCTTAATCATATATGGTGTTAAAGTAGAAAATAATGCAGAAAAATGGCTGGCTAATGTATTGCACTTTAAATCTAGATACCTTTGCAATAACGAAAAGTCAAAAATAAACAAAAAACAATCAGCAGGGGTTTAATAAGTGACAAAAAACACAGTACATATGGTTTGTTTCCTTACAACTATTGTATTACGTGACAAATAAACCTCAATTTCGTGAAATATGGACCATTTGACAGAAACAGAACGCATTATTTTCTACTTTAACAGCATACATGATTAAGGTAGTAAGAAAGAGAAAAAAATAAGCTTTCTAATGATGTATCACGCAGCCTAGGTTGCCATTTAAAAAAATTCAAGATGGCGGCCTTGCTCAAAAATCGTGTCAAAAAAAATTTTTTTAACCTCAAAATATGCGAAATAATTTCAAATGGAAGCCTTCCAATTTTCATATCTATATCTTAAACCGTTTTAGCAGGAAACCTTTGGTTCCATCTTTAATAGCGACCCTGTATATATCTAGTATGGGAAAGTCCACTCGAAGTCCACACTTCAGCTTTTTTTTTTCTGAATATCAAGACAAGAGTGCTGTTGAAAAATGTTTGTCACATAGTTATCTGTTGTCTTACTACAATATTTAGCCCCTCGCCTACTATACATTGTAATGATGTATTTCAGAATTCAAGATTTTAGTAATCGTAGATATTGTTTAGATTATTTTACCGCATAACAACAAAATATGTTTTTCGTTTTTCTAGTATATTAAAAGTTTCTGAAATTCTGACCCCATAATTAAATTTTTATTAATACAATTTACGTTTTCTACTAACTAAAACATATGACAATTGAAAAAAAAAATGAAAAACGCCAAATTGTGGCAAAAAACTTGACAGGAAACTTTTGTTAGAAACTTTTTTTCGTAAAGTTATTATTTAAGGCTGTGGCATCGATGTTCCTTACTTTTTATTCACCCTGTATATAATTATATATTTATGTAATGTCTCTTAACTAATTCTAATTCATAAACTATATAATGCAGTATTATGTTTGTAAATGTAATCCTGGCGGTTTGCAGCAACTACGAAACTAAATAGAATCGGGCGATGGTTGAACACTGGAACGTGCTATCAGCACTCGTGCTACCTTTGTTGTGTTTATCCTTATTATTCTTTATCTGACAAATAGCGACGCTTTTCAGCAGTTGAGCTTTGCAGTTAGCACCTTTTTACTGTACTGTATTGATTTCATGAAAATTTTCTAAATCTCGATTTTAACGGAAATATGCGTTTTTGGGCTCAAGGAACCCAAAAAAGGGGTTTTTAAGAAATGTCTGTCTGTGGATGTCTGTGTGAGTGTCTGTGTGGGTGACGCCTCTACAGGCGCAAGTACTAGACCGATTTTGATGAAATTTTAAATCAAGAGGTATATCAAAAATTGTAGTTCTAATTAAGCTTCTCAAAAAAATCCAAAACCGGAAACGGGAGTTAGACATGTTTTTTCTGTAGCGTTTTTTCCAAAAAACATTTTGAAAATTTGAGTGTGGAATCTGAGAGAAGAACTTAAGGCGAATCGAAAACTTTTTTACTCAACTCTCTAGCTTCAAAATGGCGGCCGCTACAGCTTTTTGACTTTAACCCCCATTTACTCAAAAAGTAGTTGTCGAATTGGGATCAGCTACAACTTGCTTGAGAGCCCTTCCTAGGTAGTATACACTGCAATAAAATTAGTTTCGAAAATCCGAAAAATATCGCAATGCTTCAAAATTTTGAAAATAATCAAACAAAATCTCTCAAAAACTGTCTACATGTTTTTTTAACTTTCTGAGCCAATAGAGCTTGGTAGGACGTATTGATCATTACACTACACTTTTACAATTTATTGCATTTAGCGCAGGAAGCAATTGATCTTCTACCCATTGCCAAAATTCTCACCATTCTTGTTTTTACGGGAATCCCTGCGTTTACAGTTTTGTTATCCAGAAATAAATTGCATCCTCCTAAACTAAACTAAACTAAACTGCTATAAGCTTTGAAACAATAAAAAAATCCGACAAAGTGTTGATTAACTTGAATATTTTCTGGCAAGACCAGTTTGGTCTGCAATGAGGTGGGCCAGGGCCACCGATCATCGCTTCCGGAACCCAGCCGTTGCGTACTCTTTATCAAGCACGGAGTGGTGTGATAACCATTTCTGATGTTAAATTCAGCAGTTTAATTAATTTTGGTTAATTAATTGATTACTGCAACCAGACTGCTCAAACTATCGAACATCAAAACTACACAACACGAACCAAGCATATTTGACAACATTACATAACTGTTTAGGCTCCTCACATTCTTTTGTTTTCATGAGCTGCTAGATAACAATTACGAAACATTATTTTTGAATATCTCTAGAATTATTGAAAATAAAGGCATAAAACCTTATATCACTGAACTCGCAAAAATAACTTCTATCGATATATCAAAAAATATACAAGGTGTTCTATTTGAAATAAAAAGTTGATATTATTTCCGGCTAAACCGGAAGTATTTTTAAGCTGCCAATACCTTCGTTGTATCCGCAGTATATCGGAACCTTCATGTAAAAAATTTTGTCGAAATCGGGGTTGCTGTATTAAAAATATTTGCATTGTCCGTACTTTTGCCCAACCCTGTATAATGTTTTTAATTTTTATCGGATAGGTGGATTTGATAAAATAAAGAAGCAGTATTAAACATTGGATTATTTGTGTTTAGTACTGTAATTGAGTTTTGTTTAACAAACTGAAAATTTACTGAAGTCTGTCAGAGAATTTTTATGAAATAATTATTAAAAACATTCGCTATTACTAAAAGATTATTGTAACTAATGCCACAAAATATAATTTTCAATTATCTGTTTGGAGGACTTTTTTTATAATGTCCAATACGGTGTTTTGTTGTTTGCGTTTACGGTGTTGTGAAATATTCCTACGTTTATTTCACGCTCATTAGTAGTTTGTACTGCCTAATATTTTTTCTAGCGGAGTTCTATGTAACATAAAGTGAGAACAATTTGTACTTGAAAACCTTATGTAATAGATCACGTTCTGTCAAATCTAATTGCGAAATTCTAAACAGATTGATTGTCTTGTATCAAAAAGGTTAAATCGTTTTGTTAAGCACAGCATTGACTAAACTCCCACATTACTTAAATTTAAATTAACATTACCGGCAACGGCGTTTTTTTTTATCTTTGTTGAAAAATTCTGTTTTTTGTACGTTTTAATAAGATTTGTCCGCGCCAAGAACAGTAAATGAATTATAAAGTCAGTTAGTTAAGTTGGACAAATGCAACACACACGCCCTCTATGGGATTTTTGCAGGCACACTACGTAACCCGCTGACGGCTTTCTAGGCCGTGTGTCCAGCGGGCGTCGGGCAGGCGTTGCGGCTTCTGGGGCTGGGAAAGAGCTAGAAGTGCTGCAGGGTTTAGAGTACGAGCGAGGTTATTTATTTCGGAGCTATGGGGGCCGGGGGCAGCAGAACATAAGTCTGTGTAGGACCGTTAGCTTGCGCTTGATCCAGCAGCAGTTAATAGTTTTTCGGCGGTTTTGGAGGTTATGATTGTGAAAACCAAGTAAACCATTAGTTTGCGTTCGTTCTGGCAGCAGTTAATAGTTTTAGCTTTTGAGTTCTTTGGTGGTTATGCTCCTTTGGATTCTGAGTTCGACCTGAGCTCTTTCTCCAGATGACAGCGCTTTTATGTATTTTTTTGACCGCCGTTGGCTACCAAAATAAACAAACATTTACAGACGTGAGGACTAAAGCAGGGGAGACGTCGTCTGTTGTTTGGTTACGCATTTCAATACAAACACACTTTTTCAATGAGTGTTACTTTAATATTTTCAAAACGGAAGTCGTCGTTGATTAGTGACGTACAAGGCAGACAGACCTGCATATTTGCTGTCACTTTTGTATTAAACCATTTTTTTATTTTGACGTGGTAGGATGCGACTCAAAATTGGTCAAAGTCGGAATTGATAGATAATGTCATCTACGACCTCAACTACTTGCGAGCCTCGTTGGAAATGCCACCTCAGACTGAATTTGTGTAACTGAAAGCCTGCTTGGGTAATTGGCTAGGAGTTGCCGCAAACCGAAGCTGGTGCTTTACGGTATTAGTTTGTACTGTTCTAAGAGCAGCTTACGAGGATGCCCTTGTGTCCGGAAGCTAGAGATTGATCCGAGGGTGGTGCTGGTGACCGGAGGACAAAGCTCGATTTCGTGACCGTAGTGACCGACTGAATTTTTATGCCGTGAGAGAGTAAGGCAGACAGTGGTAGTGACGCCAATTGAAGAAGAGATAGAAAGCGGTTTACACTCTCTTCGCGACGTTGAATTCTGTGCTGTGTCGGGCCACGCCCTCCGGGGCGCAAAGAACAAAGTAGCTGCTTTCATTAGTTAACTTTTTTAACAATTTTTCAATTTGTAGCGAGGACATTCAACGCTGTATGCTGTGACGGTTTTAAGCGCGTCGCGTACGCAACATTTAACAAAAGTCATTGCACATACAGAACTCCAACGAAACACAAACTAATAATATCTCGCAACTAAATTTTAACTAGTTGTTTGTTCCCGATTAAGGGTCTTGGATAACGACGGTGGGTTTAAATTTCGGGTACTAAAGTGGAGGCCGTCGGCGCACGCAATAATGGCTTTGCGGGACTCCCTGCCTTTAATATAACAATTTTAAGAAATCCCCTCTATGGGGTAACTGTGAAAAAGACAAAACCTTGAAAAAATTTAAGTAGGAAAAAACTTAAAAGGTCTTCTTCAAAATCTTCAATTTTACTAAATGTTTTTAGTGGCAGTGGCTTGTACGGCAACATTTCCCTCTGCCTTTTTCTTGACGATTTCTTGTACTGCATTGCGCAGATTGCTTATTTCTTCTAAAATAACCTCTTGCTTTCCTTCGATAGCTTGCAGCCGTTCAGGAAGGCAGTCACAGCTTGCAAAACTGCAAAAGAAACAATTATCTTATTATGAATCTCACAAAACTAGTATTGTACTGTTTTGCTGTGCACATAATATTTCTACTTATACACGTTTTGTCACTACTTCAAAGAAATCTGGTATTTTGATATTTTTATCATACATTTACAGGAACCTAAATACAGAACTTTTTACGAAGCCGATATTACGTAGGTAACGCTTTTTTTTTAAAGAATCATGAGGCCATGCTTGACCATGATTCCATGGTTCCCATCCAACCCTCTTACCCGGGCTCAGCACACTTCAGCGCTATTCACCGGTCTAACATGCCCCACCCCTGAAAGACATGCAACCCAACATACACACCTACAGACACCATCCATGGACCCGCCGGATTTAACTTATTCAGAAAAATTTCCGACGGGCAGAGGACTCGAACCTACTGCCGTTGGGAGTCTAGTTTCAAAGCCTGGGACTTTAACCACTAGACCACCCGCTGGCCCTAGGTAACGCTTTAACGACTTACTTTCTTTCAAGCGTTTATTTTCTATTTCTGAGCCGGAGGTGGATAAGAAAAACTTGCCTAAGCGGGCTCATTTTGACAATTCTTGATTGTTTTTTACATCATCGCGTTAGCTATGTATTGAATCATTATCACAAACCACAGCTCATTAAATTTCTAATAAAATAATTTATATGGGCAACCCTACAATGTCGCATACCATATAAGAATAGGAACAACGGAACCGCCTGCCCTACAGCTGATTAGATGCGCTTCGGATTTCGGACTAAAAATCGATGATAAGTGATTTTTTTAGAGTTATCAAAAATATGCAAAGAATAAAATAGTTATTTGTGTACCAAGGCCAAAAAACACTTTTTAGCAGTGGTGCACACAAATGTTTTTAGGCGACCTTCATTATAAAATTTACAAATTTGTTAGATTTTTATTTATGATTTATTGATATAATTATTTATAACAACTGAACAATTGTACATATTTGTGACTCCTTCAGAAACGTTTATATTTTTCTACAAATTTGTTAGATTTTTACTTAAAATAATCAAGATAAAATTACTGCTGCAGCAACATCAAAAAGCACACAAATTGTTCATACGAATAATGAAGCTATACATGCCGAAATTACTTCGAGTGTAAATGAAGAAAATATAAACGTTTCTGAAGGAGTCACAAATATGTACAATTGTTCAGTTGTTATAAATAATTATATCAATAAATCATAAATAAAAATCTAACAAATTTGTAAATTTTATAATGAAGGTCGCCTAAAAACATTTGTGTGCACCACTGCTAAAAAGTGTTTTTTCGTCCTCGGCCAAAAAACGGTTACTTTTTGGCCGCTTTTGAGTACTAAAAATTCAATTTTTTGTTAAGGTCGCCTAAAAATATATTTTTTAAATAGAGCTAATTGATAGGCGCAGATAACTCACGTAACTCTCGGAAAACCCGTTGTTGATATTAAAAAGTATTGTTTTTTTCCTTAATTTTTAAAATAGTTGAAATAATAATAAAAATTAATCAATTTCAAATTTTTCAGAAATTCCTGGAAGGCGTCAGAGTAAAATTTGGGAGATTAATAAAAAATAAATTTGTAGTTCATTGCAAGCTCTATCGGCTCAGAAAGTTTTAAAAAAATGCGTGGGCAGTTTTAGAAAACTATTTTTTTGAAAATTTACAAAATTTGAGTCAGCCCCATTGATCAGATTTTTGAAAGTAATTTTACTTCAT
Source organism: Ctenicera cuprea (assembly GCA_958336395.1). Lineage (NCBI taxonomy): Eukaryota > Metazoa > Arthropoda > Insecta > Coleoptera > Elateridae > Ctenicera > Ctenicera cuprea. The sequence goes on from OY284495.1 coordinate 3,161,574, forward strand.
CGTATACTGCCTATAAAGGGCTCTCAAACAAGTTGTAGCTCATCTCGATCAGAGAACTACTTTTTGAGTAAATGGGCGTTAAAGTCGTGATTTTCAAAAAGTTGTAGCTGCTAGAGAATTTGGTAAAAAAGTTTTCGATTTGCCTTGAGTTCTTCTCTCGGACGCCCCTCTCAAATTTCCAAAATTTAGTTTTGGGTGTCACTCATCCACCCAGAGACAGACATTTTTTAAACCACTTTTTTAGGTTCCTTGAGCCCCAAAACGTGTATTTCCGGCAAAATCTCGATTTCGAAAATTTTCATGAAATCAATACTTCCCTATATCGAAGGTATGGGAAAGTAAAAACGTTATTTTCACTTGTAGCTTATGGACTACTTACAAAATGCAGTCACTTTTACGAACTTTAATAAAATACCGTAGGGAAAGATTTCTTTGGCTTCCTGATTAAAATGTATGGAGCGTAGCACATCTTTTTCGGGAATATAAATTTTTTAGCAAATGGAGAACGTTTGTGTATCTTATTATTGCATTAAACAAGTTTGAGTCCGCTGGAACACGTAAAAGCTTTATTTTGTTTAAAAAATTCAATTAACTTTAATCTAAATCTGCCAAATCCAATACTCAGATAATAAATTTTGTTTCCTATGCCAAGGGTAATAGTTTTTCACTTTTTGGTTGTACCACAGCACTTATTTTACATGTGCAATTCGTTCGAGGAAACAACTTTTTAAATTGGATTGATGTAATTCTTTAGAGCTTTTGTTATATCTTACCACGCATCTCTAAACCTTTTTAATTTTGCACTCGTTTGAATTCCAAGGGTATCTATGATATAAAATGTACGTATAGAGAAGTGACCTTCCTTTGATTTTATGCACACTCAACTTGACCAATGCAATATTACTTAACCCCGTTTTCTTAACAATATTCCAGTTACTTTTCTTGATTATTTGCAAAAGTTTAAAAGCGCATGCACGCCCGACCACGCGCCACTCGCAGTGCGCTATAAACAACCCTTTTTGCAACAGTTTCAAATCTGCAACGAACCGAAAACGATTTGGGTACCTAAGGGTAAGTTTACTGAATGTTGCACGATTTTTACATCAACATTCATGTTTTCTGATTTATATAAAGTGAATACTGCAGGATTTCCAGATTTTCCAACGAATTAAGAATTTTTGACTTTTTTAAAATTTTGTTAGTAAAATAAAAGGTTTAAAAAACACTTTTTTGTAACTTTTACAACTAAGACCGGTTACCGGTTGGAAATGTTGCCAAGACAAAAATATTTGACGGATTTTTTTTACCTTTTCGTAACCGTTTTGGATATTTAATACTTATTTATAACTACTGAAGGAAATACATGAATTTATTTGTTTAATTAGTATATCATTGGTGTAGATTAATTTTTGTAAGTGGAACCTCCTTTCGTTTAAAATCAGTTTCATTTTCACATAATTAAGGCCGGATATTTGCAGTTTGAAGCGCAAACTTTGTAATTTTGCACGACTTAAAGAAAAAGCGAAGTTCAAACTGTTGAAAGTAAACTCAAATAGGCGGGTTTCTCCCTCTAGCGTTTTCAGCGTTGAGTGTTTTATGCTTAAACTTCCCATTTTGCTTATGGGGACACAATGTAAAAAAATCCTAATAAATTTTTGTATTACTGAATTTTGGTAGTAACTTGTAATTTTAAAGCTAGTCCTTTTAATATCGTTTATTAATTATAAATTATAAATAGCGTGAAATGTAGCATTAAAGGTTACAGCGCTTCAAATTCAATTTGTACGTATGCTGATATATTAATTTCCGGTTATATGACGTCGCTTTTCCTGAATTACATTTTTACTATCCTATTCTTTTAGTACTATTGATTTTACATAAGTTTTCGAATTCAGATTTCGACGGAAATAAAAGTTTTGGATGGAAATGCGCGTGGAGTTCCTCATAACTCCTCAACGGGTGGTTTGATTTCGCTGATCTTTGGAATGGGGGTGTATCAAAAATTCACCGACAAAATGAGCTTTTTTAAAAATCCGAGAACGGTTGTGAAAGCAGGACCTGTTTTTTGGTAAAAATTTTGCCGGAAAACGTATTACATAAATCAGATAATGGAATTTGGGAAAATTCAACCCTTTTTACTTTCCTATACTTCTAGTAAGGAAAGTTATGATTTTATGCACATTTTCGAATTTCAGATTTTAACGAAAGGACGCGTTTTGGGGATCAGGGAACCCAAAAAAAGGGTTTTAAAAAAATGTCTGTCTGTGGGTGGGTGGGTGCGTTCGTTTCCCTTGATCTCCAGAACCCCTTGACCGATTTTAATAAGATTTGGTGTGTGGAAGTTTTTTAGTTGCAGGTAGTTTTTTGTAAGGTCGTTAACGGAACCGATAATTAGACCAGCTTTTTTGGTATAGATTTTTTTCTAAACACGTTTTAGAAATTTTGAATACGCTGTAGCGCTGTAGTTCATATAAAGACAAACCAAATGTTTTTTTTTCAATTGCTGTATCTTTAAAATGAAGGCCGTTACGAATTTTTGACAATTTTAACTTTAATGCTCGATTACTCAAAAACAAAATATCAAATCAATACAAATTATCATATTATTTGATAGCTATTAATAAGTATAATCAACTAGCGGTTCAAAGTTTTGGACGTTTTCAAAAATAGTTTCCCCAAAAACTGCCCACACCATTTTTTTATACTTTCTGGGCCGATAGAGCTGGCAATGAACTATAAAATTTATTTTTTACTAATTTCCCAAATTTCACTCTGACCCCCTCAAAGAATATTTGAAAATTTTAATATTGATTAATTTTTTATTCCTAAACGCAAACGCCAATCTTTATAAACTTTTATCAGTTAGATAGACATAGTAGTAGTGAACTACTTTACTAGGACCAGCAAGACATTCAACTATTTTGAAAATTAAGGAAAAAAAGCTACTTTTTAATATCAACAACGTGTTTTCCGGCAGTTACGCGATTTTAACTAAAGCTATCAATTAGCTCGAGTAAAAATAATTATTTTTCATTTATTGCATATTTTTGATAATTCTATAAATAAGGTTGTTATAACCATTTTCGTGAGCGCATTAGCTATCTTAGCACCTTTTACGTAGTAGAAGTGCGCGCCGTTCGTACCTACGTAACCAACGCCTTGAGTCTGCAGCGGGCTTGTAGATGTAAATTTCCATCACTTTTTGGAGCGAAAATATTTAAAACGTAAAAAGTATGGGAAAGTACAAGCGGCCTGTTTAGCTCATTTTTTCTGATCTTTCTAGCTTACGACTGGCGCCATTACAAATTTTCTCCTTATTACTAAAAGGCCATGTTACTATCTACGAGAATTTTTAAAATCATGAAAAAGTAAAAATTATTTCAGAATGTTTATAATTTTCAAAAAATATTATTTTTTAAGTAGACTTACGGTTGTTTGTAATTATTTTGCTTTATACAGTGTGTCCAAAAAGTATGGAAATGCTGTATAGGGTGTCTCACAACAAGTGTTCCAAAATTCTCCAGCTGAAACATTCTAAAATAAGCAGAAAGTTTCAGATAAACATGAGCCGACAAACGCTTTGTTTTCGAGATAAAGGGTTTTAAAATTTCGGGGAAACAATTTTTTTCTTTAAAATATTTCCAGAAAAGCGTTTTCAGAAACCTTCAAATTTGGCAAAACGTTTGAGCTAGTAGGCCTTCATTATTGGAAATTAACGTATTCAAAATATCTCAACTATTGGCATATAGATGTAGAGGTATCCTAATCTCAAAAAATCTCGTCGCCACTGGATTCTCAGCCGATATGATATCACTGTCTAGTTTACTGTTTTATTCCGGAAAACAAAGTACTGTTTCATTTTTCTCGTAAAACGCACCGTTTTCATGAGAAAACTAGTTCAATTCACGTTATTCGAAAATAATTTAACAATTAACAATAAATCACTACAGCCGTGATCATTGTGTTAAAGAACGTTGTGTCAAATTGGAATTTTTGAAGAAAAAACAAAATTTTTTTCCGAATCTTTAACAACCTGTATTTCGAAAACAGCGCTTTTGTCGGCCTATGTTTATACGTATGAAATTTTCTGCTTATTTGTGGATGTTGTATCAGCAAGTGAATTTTGGAACACTTATTGTGGGACACCCTGTGCATTTCAGTAAATATCTATTTTAAGGAAACATATTTCAAATTCAAGTTGTTTAATATTTAGTTTTACATCACAGGGCAATACTTAATTATTTTTGTTTTTTTACAAAAGCGCGCCAAAAAACCCCTGTTTTTTAATGACAAGGTACACATATATGCTACTCAATTTTGATTTGTTTTCTCTTTTTAATATTGTAAAACTTTATTACACTTACATAACAAAATTTACAAAAAAAAACGCGAAAAACTTCTCCATATTAGCAGGCCTTGAATTTAAACAAAAGCCTATCACAATCGCATTTTCTACTTTCAATTGTTTTTGATTAGTACACTACTGCGATTGTAATAGGCCTTTGATTAAATTCAAGCCCTGCTAATATGAAGAAGTTTTTCGAGATTTCTGGAAAATTTTATGTGAGTATCTTAAAGTTTTACCTCATTGAAAAGAGAAAAAATTTTTTTATCTATGAGCAGAATATTGAGGTGCCTTGTCATTAAAAAAACTGAAGTGTTATTCGTTGCGCTCGTTTTTCAAAAAAATAATGATTAAGTATTGCCCTGTTGTGTAAAACTAAACACTAAACAACTTTAACTTGAAATTTTTTTTCCACAAAATAGATATTTACTGAGATATATAGCATACTCCATACTTTTCGGACACACTGTATAGCTGGAGATTAGCTACAAATTGGGTTCTAGTCACAGCTCGCTAAATTCTCTGTAACTCTCGCCTTCTATGTTTTAAAAATTTTGGTATTAACGCCTTTTTATTCAGAAATGAGTTATCAGAAATTTTGTATTCTAAATGCCTCAAAAAACACAATGCAACGAACAGCTAAAATTGTGGGAAATACTAAAACTGTGAAGTGGAAACATTTTGAAAGTTTTGGCATTTTCCAAAAAGCGTTGCTCTAAAACTGGCCGAACAATTTTTTTAAGTCTAAACCCTTATAAAGCTAGAGATGAGCTACAAATTTCGTGTTCCAATCCGCTAATTTCTCTGTGACGCCTTGTATGAATTTTTTTAATAGACGGGGGCACGATGTAAAATTTCTAAGTTAAATTGCTCATGAGTGATTAGAGAATAAAGTTCTTTCTTTCTTCTTAATCCTATGCCTTTCTACCGTTAGGTGTAAGGCAGAGAATAAAGTTGTTTTTGTTTAACCTCGAGGAATTTTTTTCCAAAAAATCAAAAACCTGTTTCTTTTCTATGCCATAAGACATGCCCGCAGTCAAAGTGTATAAGATTAAGTGAGTCAACGCTGTATGCTTGGCGTGTTAGCAGTGGAAGCACATTTTGGTCCGCTCAGTAAATGCGGAGTGGCGTTTCTTGGAGGATGGAATGAGGAATTGAAAAATGTCAAAAAAAATAAAGTTATGTGCACTTCCGATTAAACCGGAAACGGATTTCTTTTCTGAAAGTGTAACAGAATAGAGAATATGACCCTAAACAAAAAATTACTTAATTTCTTTTTTCTAAATCGTAAGATAAAAAAGTTATTAAGTGTTCCCTCTTTCGTTGAAGACACTGTATAGCAGGAAATATTTTTTTTAAATTAAAAAAAAATTCTCAAAAATTTGATTTTATAAATTCAGTCACATAATGGGGATTAGACCAACGCCGTATGGGGATGGGCAACTGTGTGGTAATTATTGTGACCGCTTAGAAGCTGTTGCGCGTTTGCCTAGGTGCTACGGGATTTTGCGTTTTAAGTAGTAGAAAACTTTGTACCTTATTCCACATTATTGGCATTGTATTTTCTGCAACCGATATGCTATATTGTATTATTTTGTTTTTTTTTAATTGTTTGTTTACTATAAAATAATTCTTCATAAAATTTTTGTATAAACTTTTGATAAAAACGTTTTTTTTGGAGCCCCTAAAATTGAGGATCCTATAGACTTGCTGTTGGGGCTACAAAGTTCTGCTTAAATACTTTTGAAAATATTAGTAAAGTACAGGAAGGTTCGGGCAAAGTGCTTCGCTAATTTTTTATGGTGCTCCTTTTCTCTCTTATTATGTATTGAATTTTTGGATGATGGTTGTTTTATGATCATGTCATGCTGGCACAAAACCGAAAAATAAAGACTAGATTTTAGCCGTCGTAGTAGAAAAAAAATGTTTGATTATTGCAACTGTTGTAAGTTAAAATTCTTTTCTTCGGTCAAGATAGATGCTTTGTTATTCGGAGAAGATTAAAAGTGTTGGATGTTGGCGTTTTTATGATCTTGTGAAATATCCATACATATATAAAAGCTCAAAGGGTTTTCTTCTCCGGTTCCTCCAGCGGCTACCGCTTCACCATTTTGGACCATTTTTGACTTTTTTTTTTTCTATGAAAGGTTTCTATCCTCAGATGGAACATGAAACATTTTTATATTTATATTCTACGTTGATTTTTTAATAATAATTATTTTAATTTATAATGTATATGAAAGTCTGCTAGACCCGCTTCACTTGAGGCGACATCTACACTAACGCCGCGTTTCATTATTGGAACTAATGCATCACGTGACTTAGCATTTCGCCGGTTTTGTCAACGCTCAGTCTGTCAGTGTATTGTGCGCTGGGGTAACACTAGTTAAACAATAATATCCAAACGAAAACGTATACTCAAAGACAACATTTTAACTTTCGTAATAGAAGAAAACATTTTAAATAATGAGGCTTTGTTTAATATTGTCATTTTTTTTTGTTCAATTCGCTGGTTTTTCCAGAAATTGTTCTTTTTGACAATTTATTTCCTTTGTTTAGCGTTAATAAATGAGTACAATGTAAACCAAATGGCCATTTCGATTTCTCGATCTGCAACCAGTTTGCTCCCCAGACCTAAACCCTATGTAGTTCTTTACACACAACGCAATACATATCTTGAAACAGATTTATTTATAAGCAAACCACGTTGAAGTATTTCTAATATATTTACTAGTAGTACTACAATATTTTTTACGCTGTACGAGATAATTTTGAAAAAAACTGAAATAGTGGAGGATGAATTTGAACAATTGACTTCATTTTAATTCCAAACTGATAAAAGCACAATTTCTCGTATGTAGTTCTTTGCATAATGTTTAAAACCTCCTGCGAGATGTTGTTTACTTGAGCAAGCTCGCTTTGAATATTTTATGTCAATTTTTCATTTATTTGGTTTATTTTATCATTCGCTTGGAATATTTCTGTTTCAGTGCTACATCTGTTTTCGTTATTTGCAGTTTTTAAAGGTCGCCTATTATGTATAAAAACATTACGTCTGCATGAAGGTAAAAATACGTGTTTAAATAATTAAGATCGGGATAACATTCGCGAAAGGACTAGTAAAAATTTCAGTATGTAAATTATGGTAATGTCGTTTATAAATATTATTTAAAGAATAGGGGTATAGTAAATACCCCTATTCTTTAAATAATATTTATAAACGACATTACCATAATTTACGTTTTTCTAGGCAATAAGGTTGCATTCGTCTTCTCTTTGCAAATATGAAAAATATTTGTAAAAATCTATTTGAAACAACAATAAAATACTATCAAGGATGAACTTTGAACAATTGCTTTTAATTACTTCATATGATACGATAAATCAATTTGTCCGTCTTGATCCCCAGACCTTACCCCATATACTTCTTTGTATATGACGCTTGAAAACCCCATACAAAAATTACAACAAACGTGTTTTTAAGATTTTGTTTATTTAAAAGGGTTAACCGCTTTAAATAATTTATGTTAATTTAAATTTTTTTGATTTTTATTTACCTATTTGTTTAAAATGTTCTTATTTTTGTTTCAGTTTTACGTCCTTTTTTATTTAAAGGTTTTGAATAATTTGTGTATTTGCTCAAGCTCTGTAAATTTAACCTGTATTTTTTGCTGTAGTTAGAAATATATGCTGTCGGTCGACATTTATGAAAAAAAAAACACCATGCATTTAAAATAACTAGGGCTTGCTTTGTTGTTAAAAACCGGGGAAAATTAAAAATGTACAAAGATAACTTGCTCCAATTTCAAATGTAAATTACACACGTTTTTATGTTGTATTCTCTTCATGAGTTGGTATTGTACGATGATATTTGCACAATAATTTTGTATTGCAAAACAATGATATTTAATATAGGGCAAAATTTGAAAATTTAAACCTTTCACTCTTTTCCCGTTGTTATGAAATATTATACAAGTTAGCAAGCATTGTTTTGTTGGATGAAACCTTCTGTTTTAAGTCGCAGTTTATCTTCCATGTATCTGCAACAAAAAAAAATCTTGGTGTAACCGAGCAAGCATGTCCTTTGTTAATGATGTTTTGCAGCACTTACGCCACAGCGTAACTTTGTGTTCTAATGACAATTTTCATTATCTTCAATTGCAATCATGAAAAGTGATGAAGTGCACTAAAACTACAATTATAACATGATTTTAAAATACTAATTGGAACTCGACGCAGCCAAAACACTACATAATATTGTCCAATAAAATCCTATGAGACTGCATCATAACAAGCAAACAAATAATTCTAATTGTATAAAACATTTTGACCTTTTGTAGAACGTCTTTTCTTTAAGAATCATGAAGCCGTGCGTGAGCACGACTCCATGATTCCCATCCCACCCCCCTGCCCGGGCTCAGCACACTAAGTGCTATTCACCGGTCTAACATGCCCCACCCCTGAAAGACATGCAACCCAACATACACACCACACACACCATCCATGGATACGCCGAATTTAACTTATTCAGAAAAATTTCCGACGGGCAGTGGACTCGAACCTACTGCCATTGGAAGTCTAGTTTCAAAGCCTGGGACTTTTACCACTAGACCACCCGCTGGCCCGTAGACGTCTGTAGGTTACTGTTTTAACTACTTTTTGAACGAGTAAAAAAATCTACGTAGCCATGATATGAACACTTGTTTCGTTTATTGGAAAAGGCGCACTAAAGAAATTGCTGATTTTTTTCACACCATGGCGATACAGTTTATTTCGCTTTCTCATTCGTGGAAAATCGATTTCTCTTTTTTTCCAAATTGTGTAGAATGAATTTATAAGGGAGGCGATCCATACATTTAGGCCTAGAGTTATTTATTTAAGAAAATTACATTTCAACAACATTAAACACGATCAAGGAGTGGCGGTAGCTTAGAGGTTGAGCGCTTAACATCTAACGCTAAAGGTCTGGGGTTCGATTGCCCGCGGAAGCAAAAATGCAGCGATGAAAATTAATGCCGCAACCCGCCACTCACATTTCCTAACCCTTCTCTGGTATTTAGTCGTTCGGATTCGACGTTAAACTGTAGGTCCCCCGTACTCCACCTTAGCGCTAAGGAGAGTACGTGGCAGAGAAGAGAGCCAGAGCCCAACAGTGGGACGTAAAGGCTGATTACTACACACATGATCAAACAAAGTAATACAAACATAATTAAGAAAACGTTAACCTAATTTTAAACAAAACACGCTTTCCTACGGGAACGGTAAGGCTCTAAGAGCAAGTCCCCCAGAGGCCTCCTGGGTTGGACGCAGTAACTGCTCCGTGGATCTAGCGGATGCAGGGGTCCAGAGTACGCCACTCTGACGGGCGGAGTTTTCCAAACGATCCACTGGGACGCGAAAGCCTGGAACTTGCATGGGATGACTTGGGATAAAGTCGGATAAAGGTCTGGTTCTGCCTAAAGATCAGACAGGGGACTAGCAGGTCTTAATAGTGGTTTCTTCTCTTCTTCGGCTGCGTGAGGCGTCGTTTGAGGATCTGCACTGATAATGCTGGGCACCGGTGATCGATAAGGCTAATGGAAAAGTAGTGTAGGCTCGGATTCCCGTAGATAGAGTTTTGACCCACGATCTAGTCTTCGGGTGGTATACGCAGGAGCAGGCTTGTCTCTTGGGTATACGTCTTGTCTATGCTAAGGGGCTTGGTTGTTGCCTAGTCCCAAGGGAAAGAAACAAGGAAAATTGGTGTTGGTTCATTCCCCGTGAAGGGGCGGGCCGCTATAGGGGCTTTCGGACTCCGCACCGGAATCTTTAGCCGTGAAAGGATGGTAAGGATATACACTGTGTCCATAAAGTAACACCCCTCCCTAACTAACTTTTGAACGACTGAATATTTTACCACAAAATTTGGTGTGCTTTAATGGGAAATTAAATACTATTTTTTAACCCATATTTAAATTTTGTATCATTCACAATGGCGACTGGGCGGCATTTTGAATTTTCTTTTTAAATGAAAAGGGGGGTCGGTGACACCTCATTGGAAAGGTCTTTTAGTTCTGCGTCTGATCCTAAAGTTTCAAAGAAAAATATTCAGCCATAACAAAATGACAATGTTTGAAGGTAAAGAAGTCTATTTAAAATAACTAAGAATTAAAGCTTAAATTAATTAAATTAAGTGTTCGAAATGTTTACCATTCACTTCTTGGCACATAAAAAGTCGGTTATGAAATTCCTGCCTTACATTTTCATAAGTTTCTGGAGTGATAATTCTGCAAACTTCTGTAATGCGTTGCTCCAGTTCTTCATTTGTTTCTGGACGGGTTCAGTACACTTGCGATTTCAGATATCCTCATAGAAAAAAATCTAAGAAAGTTAAATCTGGGGAGCGAGCCGGCTATTGTACAGGCCCCCGCTTACCAATCCATCTTCCAAGAAAATGTCCGTTGAGAAAGTCAGAAACAGGCCTATAATAATGAGGCGGCGCACCGTGTTGTTGGAACATAACGTTTTCAATATTATTTCCAGCCACCTGAGATATTTCTGGGAAAATTTTGTCCTGCCAATGAAAAAGTGGACTACTGGATAAAAAAAATCAAAACAATTTTGAATTGAGCGAGTCCATTTGTTTAAAATCTGCCATTTTGTTAGGGTTGATTATTTTTCTTTGGAACGCTAGGATCAGACGCAGAAGTAAAAGACCTTTCAAATGAGGTGTCACTCGACCCTGGATAAAAAAAATCAAAACAATTTTGAATTGAGTGAATCCATTCGTTTAAAATCCGCCATTTTGTTATGGCTAAATATTTTTCTTTGAAACTCTAGGATCAGACGCAAAATTAAAAGACCTTGCAAATGAGGTGTCACTCGACCCCCCTTTCTATTTAAAAAAAATTCAAAATGGCGCCCAGTCACCATTGTGAATGGACTCGCTCAATTCAAAATTGTTTTGATTTTTTTTATCCAGTAGTCCACTTTTTCATTTGCAGTACAAAATTTTCCCAGAATTAACTCAGGTGGCTGGAAATAATATTGAAAACGAGTTCACCATTCACTTCTTGGCACATAAAAGGGCGGTTATGAAATTCCGGCCTTACATTTTCATAAGTTTCTGGAGTGATAATTCTGCAAACTTCTGTAATGCGTTGCTCCAGTTCTTCAATTGTTTCTGGACGGGTTCTGTACACTTTCGATTTCAGATATTCCCATAGAAAAAAATCTAAGGAAGTTAAATCTGGAGAGCGAGTCGGCGAGTCGTATAGCGCAAGTCCGCTGAGCCTGGGTAAGGGGGTGGGATGGGAATCATGGAGACGTGCTCACGCACGGCCTCATAATTCTTTAAAAAAAATGGAGTGATTATTATCTTACAGAACGTAAATAGCTCGTAATTTATTTTCCGATGCATTATTTCAACACCTGATGTGTGAAGTAATTATGCATTTTAACTATTCTATCGTCATTATCTCTAGTTACCATCGTGCATATGCGATGAGCTGCTCCATTATTGCAACTGTTGACTTAAAAATAATATATAGCAATTTGTCACGGGTTAAACAACTTGTATTACATTTAGGAATTTATAAATGAATAAAAATAAAAATAATTAAATTACTATTACTGGGTGTGCGTTACAGTTGGTAGCTGAAAGATTGATGTTTCATGGAGAAAATAAAATTATGAATTTACATACTTTTTCTATTGCTTTATTCTTTAATTAACAGATAAGAGGACATTGAGTTGGCTACATCATGTTTAAATGCATATTAAATTTTTCTTGATGAATACGTTTAGTAACGCTGGGCATAACTCCCCTACTGACTCAGTGATTTCTTCTGATTTCTACTTTAAGTAACCTTATGTAATTTATATTCTATTTTAAAGATTTTGTTTAAATCCTCTACACGCTTCATAAGTTTTTGCAGAAAAAAACATATGTTTCTTCGCACGCAAAGTGCTTGTCATTGTGGTTGTTGATAAATCCGGTGTCAAACTGTTAAACGTGCTTTCATCAGGTGTTTTTGTAAATATTTCGTTCCTTTGACAAATAATGATAAGAAACAGTATGCAGTTAACTTCAAGTCATTAAACGCCCGGATTGTATTTATGTGTGGAACGTAGAACGTGATTTCTCATATCTACAGCCCAAAATACCGATATCATTCTATTCGCGACATTTTGGTGGAGACGCATAGCCATGCATATAAAGTTACCATAGTTGTCTACAAAATAAACCTTAACAATATTTATCATTTACTCCACCCATATTAATGTAGTTTGAATTATTAACATTAAATTTTAAATGATACAATACCGGGTGTAAACAAAACAGAATTAACCACCCTTTGTTCTTTATTTATCAAGATAAACAAATGAAATTTGTTATGGGTAATGTATCCATAAAATCCAATGATTTGATGGTATTAGCAATGTTTTAACATTTCCGATTTTGCCTGAAATGACCATAACTTTGTTATTTAAAATGCAACACTTTGTATATTTTAACATATTTGGAATCGGGACCAAATTCTTCATACGGTTGTGTACTTGAATTGTTTTTTGACAACTTTAAAATGTTTACTTATTTTGTTGGTTTTGCGTCTAGAGTGCCATGACGGGTATAAAACTGTTCCTATGCACCCAATTTAGTAAGTGTTTTGAGAAAAGGTCAGAAATTTCTAATGGAACAGTCAATATTGATTTATATGGTTTTTCGGAAAGAGCACTTCCTAACGGCTGTAACGATACCCATAACTCGATACTTTATTACATTTCTAACCAATAAAATTAGGTTTTAATTAGTTGTTAAATAAGGACTTAATGACGGTCAACTACAGTCGTAATACTTTCAAGCAAAAGAACATTACGACTTCAAAATAAAAGAGGAAAGCAGTTTAATAACAAAAACAAATACAAATCAAGTAGACTGTAAATAAACGGCAACTAAGAACGTTTTATTTATAATAACATAGTTTTTAATTTTAAATTTTACGCGCGAATCAGTTTAAAGCATATAAACGAACAATAAATAACCACACCATTAGAGATCCACCACCAAAACTTGGCCTGCTTACCATCGCATATGCTGCATAGCGTTCTTCCGCTCTTCGCCAGTCTTTAAGGGATCTATCAGGTGAGTTAATCGTGAGATCGATGACTCCTAAGCATCATCGATCTCACGATCACGCTCCACCGGATCCGTTTTTGCCCAACGGTGACAGCCAACCAGAACTCCGCCGTTCTGCCCGATTGGCTCAAAGAGGTTTAAATACCTCCGCTTCCCGGATTTGAATTCAGTGTTCTATTCACTCTAAAGACGCAACCTGCAATGTCTTGCGAAACTTAGTTTGTATGGGTTCACAAACAGCTAACAGGCATAAGCCGATTAAGTATTATTGACCTGGCAAACAAAATACATTAAGATCAAATCCTTGTCCGCCCCAAGGTATAAATAATCTAAGCGCACGGCCCCGTTTAGGCAGGCAGGGCCAACGGACAACTATGGCTCAAACTTTTAGAGCAAATGCTTGTAAAAGCAGACAAGCTACAGGTCGGTCCTTACCTGATTATGCTGGGTGTAATTCCCAAATGACGACGCGGTCTAAGCCGAAAGTAAATTGTAATATTTTGATATCGTAGTTAAGAAGATATTAAACGTCTCCAGCGGAGAGACGGCGTACAAGTTGCAATCACAAAAGGAATCGTTTTCGCCCCGCTCATGAACCTTTGTTTTTTTTCCGCGTATCAATTTTTGATATGGTCAACGATTTTGACATTAAAAATATTAAGGCAAAACTGTTTTAGAATAACTTTGCAATTTCTTGATGCAGCTTTTTGGGGAGTTAGCAACTTGGTTTGGTTTATAGCCAAATGGAAAAAAAGAAATAAAAACTTCATTTTTCCATTTTTGTTTTGGTTAACACATGGTAGGTACCTCATTTTTTTGTATGTGAGGAATTTTATGCATTTTTCTCACCTTCTTCTAAGAAAGAGTTGATTTATTTTTTTTTATTTTTAAAAATTAAGTTGGTTTAACATCAATTTTAAACAAAAAAGCTTCCCAATTTAGGAATTCAAAATTAAAAAGCTCTTTTGTCAGGTCACATGTGGATGTGGTTTTGTAACTTTGTGTCCCACTGTTTTGTTAAGTAAATACGATCCCAAAAGCGCCTCAAGTAAAAGTCCACATTTTCGCTATGCGAATACGTATTGTGCTTCGAAACGCTTTTAATTCACAAAGCTGCATTGTAAAATAGAACGAAACAAATAATGGAAATCCATTACAATTAAATTTGGACAAGTTTTTGCGGTTGTTGACAGTAGTCTAACTTTTTTTTATTGGTTTTCTACGGTTTGTTTGATTTGGAAAGAGATGTGAAAATAAGTATCAGAAAATAATTGAAATAAATTTATAACTTCGTCAATTTTTCAATTTGTTACCGTGGCTTTTAATTTAAGCAAGAGATTATCCGAGATTACTTTTCACATGCTTTTGTTTTTCTTATTAGAAATCATTATTTGCGCCAAAGTTCAAATGTTGTCAAAACAATTTGATGAGATTTTGCCTTATTCTATATCGCAACTTATCCAGCGAGTTGAGAAAGGTTAAAACTGATTGAGGGGGTGAATATAGAAAACGCCCCTGTTATAGTGATACCACTAACTGCTGAAAGATAATTTAACGGCGTACCTAACAAACAATCTATCCATACATATATAAAAGCTCAAAGGGTTTCTTCTCCGGTTCCTCCAGCGGCTACCGCTTCACCAATTTGTACCATTTTTTTTTCAATCAATGAAAGGTCTCTATCCTCAGATGGAACATGAAACATTTTTATATTTTTATTCCACGTCGATTTTTCAATAATAATTATTTTAATTTATAATATATATGAAGGTCGGCTAGACGCGCGTCACTTGGGGCGCCATCTACAATAACGTCGCGTGTCATTATTGGAACTAATGCATCACGTGACGCATTTAGACGCGTCGGCCAACGCGAGTCTGTCAGTGCATTGTGCGCTGGGGTGGGTTTTATTTTTAACCCTAATTTTGCGAAAATTGTAATATAGAGTGCATTGTAAATCTTATAATTTATAAATAACACCTACTGCTTGTATTTGTGCAGTTCTGAAAACTTTAGATTTTACACCACGGAAAAGTTGTTAAGTACGCTAAATAGTTGATTGATATCTTAAAAGGATTTTTATTTGTAAACGCTAGGGTTTATTAAAACTGTATAATAAAAGTAAGAGGTAATTACACACCCCGTTTTATATATCACATTCTTAGAATATTAAGTTTCAACAGAATTGTTCTTAATTTCCCTTCAGTTGTAAGCAACAGGATGTGTCTGTACACATACATCCTTTCCTCGTAACAAAATTACCTTCTTTATCCTTTTGTAACCACTAATATGCCTATGTACATTATTGACGATGACTTAGCACTTTGTTACTAATACAGTAAATCTTTTATGTGTGCATATAGCTCGTTATCCATTGTTAAACTAAGTGATGCCGAAATCTGTATTTTTTTTAAATAACAGAATTATCGCTTCAACCAACATTTATAGATTGGTACTATTTATTTTGTGTTCTAGTACTTCTTCTTCATTGTACGCATAAAAATAGAATAAAACTCACTGCCCACTCTGATGACCAATATAGCGGTGTATCTGCAACCAACCGTGCATCGGAGGGCACGTTAAGCCGTCGCTCCCAGTTGTCATACTAACATTTTTGGCAATCGTAAATCATTTAGTGGAACTTCTTCCCCTTTTGATGGGCACGGTTAGCCTCCTGTCCGGCATACGTGTAAAGAGGGCTTACAGAACCCGCACTAGTTGCGGGTATTAAACAGGCCATTGGCCTATAACAAGAGGAAGAAAATTTTGATTTTGTTATGGGCATTACATCTGGTCCCGAAATGCCCGCCACATATGTTTGTGGTCATTGAACCCCTATTCACCAACTGCTCCATACACGCGTTCAGAACATTTTCTCCCCAAAACATGTTCGACTGCGCGCTGTCCAGCCCATGGATTGAATTCCAACATCATGAAGATACTGGAGCACCACCAGCGCATGAGACCTGGCATTATTGCGCACTAGAAAAACGTCATCCCCAATAAATGGAACAAAAAGTTGATATATCTATTTGCTGGATTTGAGTCCCTATCCACCACCACTAATCGCCATACAAGCGTTTAGAGTAATTCCCCTTCAACCATATTTGACTGCGAGCTAGCCATCCCAATGAAGATACTGGAGCCCCACCAAAGCCACGTGCTCCTGCCACTATCATACTTTACTACGAACTCGTCCCCAATAAATGTGGCATAAAAGGCATTAATTACATATGGTTTTAAAATGTCCGCCACATATCTGTTTGCTGTCATCGAACTTCTCTCCACCACTAATAACATCATACGGGCGTTTACAGAAATTGCCCCAAATCCATAATTGAACTACCTCCAAAAATTATATTATAAAAACAACAGGTCCTAGAACTGTGCCCTGTGACACTCCCATTTTTTTAATTAACAAATCGACTGTCACTGTTCCACTACGATATCTTTGAGATTTTGCTACGTATGAACGTCTATCAATGCTCCCAATACTGTAGTTCTCTAATTTAGCCAAAAGCTTTGTGGAAATGTCATAGTCAAAATCCATATTGATAGCTTGCTATAATTCGTTTGTTTATGTGACTTTAAAAAAAATAATCTTTACTATCTTTAGTTTTCTTGTTGCGGTTTGGAATTATTTTGCCTGTTATAGGCGTCTTGCTGAATTTTCATACCATTTGATAGAGAGAAAAACATTTTTACAGTTGATCGTTTTATCTTTCTGCATTTATATTTTTTTAATTGTAATAAGTACTAGTGGAGAAGCTGATCCAGCTCGATCCTGATGGAGATGAGGAACTGTTTAATTCTTTTTTAAATCTACATGGTAAGTCCGGATCTCTTGCACCCACATATTTACGCGACCATTACATAAGGACCACTTTCCTTTGTACAGCAAGCCGCTATCGTAATAGGAATAGGCAAGCAAATTTAGAAGTCTACTATTTGTTAGCATAATTGGAATGAATATAAGTAACCTGCTGCCTGCGAGAGCAGCATTATATCAACCAACTCCGGGAACATCGCCTCCAAATTTCTGGGAGATAAACTGGGTGTTCGCGCGAAAAATTCGGGTGCGATTACCATGGAGGGACGTAAGTCACTATAGTTATCATGTCAGTACGGTATGTCAAAGTTATTGATATTAATATTTAAGTTATTATATACATTTATTCAAAATACGAGAAACGTCGACGGTAGCCGATGATATCGATGTCAACCAACATGAATCGCGAATGTTCAAATCATGACCAACCCAAATTTTAGTGTACACCTTAAATAAAAAACAGAAATATATATTTACATTAAGATTGTATCTTGTTTGACAGGTTATATAAACTAAAATCAATGAAAAAAATAGTGTGCATATAACCTTAAAAATTTTATGAAATACCACTTAACGATTTTTCTCCGAATCGATCCATTTTCAAAACAGCACTTCACAGCAACAGTAAAGAAAAACGACAAAATAAAAATATAATTTGCAAAAGGGCACCGCTACCAAATATTTGAAAACAAGCAAACAATACCATGTTAAGAGCGCCGATTCCCGAAAACACCCGAGCGTTTCCGACTAATTCAGTGTTACAAAAAATGCGCCAAATCTAATGTGAGTGATATAGTCAAGACGAATACGTGATATGATGTTTTCTATTGTTGTATTATTTATGAACATTTTTAGCAGGACGATAAATATTAATTAATTTCTATTTTAGTTAAGAAACAATCAAAAACAAATTGTTTACATTCTTAACCATCAGAGCGCTTGTGTTGTTTTTATGAGTAAATATACATAAAATAAAAAATTGTAATAACAGCTTACTTTTTCTTTTGCTGTTGTAGTTGCTTTATACATAAATTACATCAACATAACTTTCACTTTTTAAGTTTCACATCGATTTCGTGTCTGTTGATACGGGTGCAGAAGTTTGAATAATTATGCCGTTGCTTCTCTCTTGCATTGGAATTTAAATCAAACTGAGTTTTACTTATTTTCCCTTACACGTGTATTCATTTCCAGACTGCATCCGCGAGATAAAATAAAATCGTTTTAGTTGATTCTGAAATTGTTGCAAGTTCAAAAGTTGCAAAGGATATGAAGAAGCACATCTTTCGCTGATAAAAAACAAACTTGTTACTTTTTTAGGCGCCAAATTGAAAATTGAGTAATATTCAGCTATAAACGAAGTTAATCGAACATTCCAAGTTGGGCAAAATTATTCGGTAGCGCAATATCCTGTGCGATTTAATTGGAAAATGATAGGTTGTAGTGCGTCAAAATTTCATTGTTACGTTAATGATTGCCATGGAAGACCTATTTATTCGCTAGAGTTAAATTCCAACATAATTCATATATTAATTACACGCCTCGTTGGTTTAAATACAAAATTCAAGCTTCAAAATTATTATAATAATGCATTCTTTATTTCTGAAATTAGATTTGCTGCTAGTATTGTGATTATTATTTTTTTTCGGAGCCAATTCGATTTTATCATGCACCTCGCCACGTGCATTCCGGGAAATTTATTAAAACTTTAGCTCTGCGTTATAGCTATATTTATCATGTGTGTGTGTGTGTGTGTGTGTGTGTGTGTGTGTGTGTACCGAATGTAATATCGCACAATATCCAAAGAAAATAGAAGTTTAATGTTTTAAGGTGTTCCTTTACATAATCGTGCTATTACTGGAGCATAATGTAGAAAATTTCCGGTTCAACTACAGCAATTCTGTTAACTTGCCGTTATGAAACCCATTCAACGCATTTTCGAGGTTTAACATACAAATATAGTTAAATTTGTTCACACAATGCTTTATATTACGTCTTTTAAACTCAATCTTTTGTATTTTTATTCAGATTACAATTTTTATTGTATGTGTAATATTGAAAACTATAATTACCGTTTTTTTTTCACGTTTTGTGTAAAAAACGATTATGAATTTACATTTTATAGCGATTTTTTAAGTTAATTGTTTAATAGTATATCCATATAGCGTTCCGTAAATGCATTTAGACCAGTATAAACTTAATTCGTCTAGCAGTAGCGGCTCATGGTGTGGTGCACTGGGAGGCATTTTAAAGTATTTTTTTGGAAAAAATTTGTTCTTACCCAAGTTTTAGGTAGCCTTATATTTCAAAACCATCCTTTACCGTGTCAAAATGATGTATTTTAACCAACATTTTCATTGAAGTCTTTAATAGACTTTCGATAAGCACTCTCTAATAAAATTTTTGTAATTTGATACCCACATTGCCAGTGTGTCAAAATGCACAACATTTTTCATGTGGTTTACCGATAAAAAATGCGTCGAATTTTAGTTTTTAAATGTTTGCAGGTCAATATCACACAATGAATTACCACAAAATATCAGACAGTAGAAACAAGTGAAAGCATTTTCTCACATGGCATTCACAATCCATAATTATTTTGCAAGGACATCCTACAACACCACTAAATTATGATTACACAACTAACAACTGTTTTCACACTATTGCGTCGTGTACGTGCGAATTCCGCAAATTAGGCGGTTATTGGCATGCGCTTATCACGGACAGCTGACAGCATAATTCTCGGAAGTTTTGGGTTCGTGACCCCGAAGTTTTTAATACGCAGATACCTCTATCCTCTTTTAGCTTGTGTAATATGAATTTTACCGCAATGAGCTTTCTATTTCACTCTTATTCATTTGAAAGCCTTTTAAGCCGGCGGCTTTATTCGGTGGCGTATAGCTGAATTGGGGACTGACAGCCAAATGACCCTCGCATAGATTCGTTTAATGCGCGCGAAATACTCAAACGTTTAAACGGTTAGATCCAGCGGCAGCTCTTTAATAAACGCTCTCGCATAGAAATCTCATACAAAAGTTAACTGTAAAGTATTTTTTTAATTTTATGGTTAATAATATGTTTTGTACTCAAACAAAAAGTAATTATTTATTTTTTCTTATTTCATTGGGAGGTCAATGACCATTTGACCCAATGGAGAAACCGCCACTGTCGTCTATTAGGAAATACAGAATAATTACAAAAATTGTCCTTTCTAATAGTGATAACTAAAATGGTGGGAAAATGCCGGGGGATGATGTGAACATGAAGCCTTGAGATATTTGTACGGAAAGCTAGCAACCTGTTGATTGTCGAAACTTATCGAACGACTCTAGAAAATAAGCCATGTAAATGCTCAAAGAGTTAACCCCGTAGTATATGTTTACATAGAATTGAGCTTATTATGATGAGGGGACGTCCATATTCGAATTTAAATACTGCAATGCTCACGTAAATAAAAATTTGCTTTTTTGCTCTCATTTCTGGCTGACATATTTGCAACAATAATTAGAGTAGGATGAGTAAAAACTTTCGTTTCAATACATACAGGGTGGCCCACCGAAAACGAAACAGGCCTGTTTTGTAATACTGAACCTCAATTTTTCTAAAAACGCCCGGACTGGTCAAATTAATTTCCAAGGGGGGCATGCAATATGGCTATTTCCGTTCGCTTATCTTCAACCCCATGATTGGGTCCATTTACACCCTAAAAATGTTACATGGCAAGGGGTATCAAAACCCCGATGAATTTGCTTTACGGCAATGTTTTTAGTTTTGGATTCCCAGAATTACTTTCCGCGAAATTGCGGTCCAAAGTTTCAGGGTAGTAAGTGTTTGAAATGAGCACCACCAGCGTCCTTCATTTATACAATTTCTGCCCAAAAGTCGTCGCACATTCAGGAGCATTTGTGGAGTGATTAGGCGGCATTTGTTGATTATACGTTGTCGTAAATCTGTCGTAAAGAATCGGGTTGCGTAAATTTTACTCGATATATCACCCCACAAAAATTAATCGAGCGGAGATAAATCTGGCGACCTTGGAGGCCATTCAATAGCTCCTTTTCTTTCAATCTATTGACCCGAAAACTTTCGATCCAAATACTGTCGAACAAGCAGTGAATGAACCGGAGGAGCTTCGTCCTGTTGGAGTACCAAATGATCTTTGAGGTACTGATCATAGTTCTCTATAATATCAGTTAACATTTGATCAATGTGGTTTTGTAACAAAAAACCAGGTTTAGTGTCACAAAACACGCTTGTTTCGTTTTCCGTGGGCCACTCTGTATATTAATATTCACTCACTTAGGTTTTTTTACCAGACCGGCCGATGCAACCAGGTCGCATTCTCTAGTTACGTACTTCTTGAAATAATTATTTTGTTCCCAGACAAATCAAACATTCAGCATCCAGAATATCACTAGTATTACTGCATTAGCGAAATTGTTACTTACGGGAAAGGTATTTCCCCCATGTAAATCCCATGTAACCTCTAGTAGTAAATCATTTGAGTGTATTACGATATTATCTGCAGTGCACTTACTCCGCTGGATACCGGTTAGCCCATTGTTAAACCGATCAATGAAGTTTTAATCCATATCAATGTGCTCACCATTCGAGGTCCTGCTATCCGAAAATCACGTGACATATAAGGAAAATAATGGAAATTTTGGCCACCTCAAGATACTCCTTCTGGAATCACTGGTTAATAACTCATTTAATTAACCAGATCGAGGTACCTCTATAACTAAGCCTAGTTACTTTATCCCAAGAACACAAGCACTTGTTTCTGCGAGCTTAATCAACAAATAAACAACAGCAACAAACAGCAGTTTGATGAGGTCTTGTTTTTTAATTTTCTTTTGAAGCAGTCACGGACCTCGCATAACGGAATTTTGCTAAATTCGCCTCCCTCGACTTGTTTCTGACCAGAAACGTGTCATTTTAAGGCATCTTGCTGTGGAGGAAACACACGAAGGTAAGGATCAGAAATCGGTCTTGGTTTCGGGTGGTTTTTCATAATACTACCCTGTCCGGTCTTGAGTTTTTACTAGTTTCCCTAAACAGATATGAACAACGGAAGGGCTGACTTGAAGGTACATGGCAACATAGCAAATGAATTCGTCATTCAGAAAAAGGGTAACGTAACGTCCGACTTGTACTTAAATAGGCACTGAGTTTCGAAAAAGTATTGCCTTAATTTTTTTGAGCAGCTACAATCAATTTATGAGAGTTGCATCTGATAATTGGGATGGCCAAATTTTACTTTCTAAATGATTGAATAATTTTAAAATATTTGATTTTTTTCCTTCAAATTGGCTATTTTTAATATTTTTCAAAGTATAGATCAATAAGTTATTACAAGCATGCTTGCTATAGTGGAAAACATTCCACCTACTCAATTTTCTAAAATATCGCACGGTAATAGTTTTGTTAGTTAGCAAACTCCTAGTCTTTCCAAAATTGTCTGTCTCTTGCCTTGGAACGTGTGGTCGCTGGTTCACCTTTGAAATATTCTGCGATGTTTCGCTGGTGTGGTATATTTGTTGTTGTCTCACTATGTAATTCTTGTTAAAATATAAATCCGGACCTTGGATTTGCTAATAAAATATTGCCATTTTGATTTTGTATTATTTCCGTGTTCGAGAAATAATTCTGAACTTACTTGATTTCAGCTTCTAAACCGTGAGTGTGGGTCTATTTTTTGAATATTAAAGATTTTGAAAAAGAAAGTGAGTCCTACTGAATGAAACTAGTGTTTTCTGGTAAGATAAAATGTGTAGCAAAACGGATAGAAGTAATTTGAATCATATTGAAAGTATTCAAAAGCGAGATAGTGTAAAAGCAACCCAATACGTGTTTGAGGCTACAGTGGAGGAAGCTGCGAAATTACATTAACGATTTTGAATAAAATAAATGGTAATAGGTTTGTTATTTGGAGCCGAGCGGTGTGTATTTCGGAAATAATCTAATCAGAGAACAAGAAGTATATCATACAACGGTTATCAAGTCAAGGACCACAACAGTATTTATGAAGAAACTAAGATAAGGGTCTGTTTTAAGAAAAGTAGAATTTTGGTTGTGTGTTACTGTTTTTTTTATTGTACCAGTGATGTAAGGAAGAGTATGGTGTTGCAACTCCTACCATTTGTTTATATTGAAAATTCATCCTAAAAGTTTGACAATTTCGATACTCTTTATAAGATTTGCGCATAGATGGCGCTCTTAAAACTTCAAATTTAAGGTATATTTCAAATTGGGCGCGGTTTGATAATTATTTCTATCACTACTTGGCCAATTTTGACACCTATCCTGTATACAATACTTACTTACTAAGGTTAGGTTAATTAGTTACTTTCGTTTTTACTTTTATTAATGAAATGTGCAAGTAAGTGAAACATTTATGGTGCATTTTTACGTAATGTTTATAGTTTATTGTAGTTATTTTTGTAGTGGTTTTTAGTTGGAAAACAGCTATAATGATACTAAAATCCAAATAATACCAACAACCAACAATAATAGAACTCGTTACTTACTACTACGACATGTAAGAGTTCTTCCAGTCACTTAACTTGGTACAAAGCATAATTGTAATAAAAACCATTTATTTACTGATTATATAATTAGTAATTATATGTAAGCAAAATAGGTAAATTCACCTTCGGAACAGCAAATGATGATAATTTTTTTTCGCCTTCTGATAAGCCGCGCAAACAACAGTATTTTGGCATTTTTGTCTAGAATATTACCTTGGTAATAAATAAATAAAAACACTTCTTACTTTTTAAATTTATTTTAAGATAAAATTGACATTTACAGTTGCGCCATCTGTTGATAAAATTTACAAGGAGCCCTGAGATTGTCAAAGTTTGGAGATGCAAACAATTGAACAAAGTGCAAACACCAGTCTTCATTACATCACTATTGTACCCTATTTTTTAAGTTTAATAACAATCTCGAGATTTAAAAAAATTCATTAAAGATAATTGGTAATAGCCCTATACCAGCATTCAAAAATTGTCTTAAGGTACGTGCGTTGGGGCTCACATCATGTATAGATAAAAACAATTGCATGCCTATTTTAGAGTGGATCACATTTCTTATTGACTAAAACTTTTTGAAAGGTTCGTAAATTGAAACTAGCATCTTCCTATTGGGTTTTGTTTGCTAGTGCAGCTTAAAATACTCAAGTTCTGAATTCCCAACTCCTACAACGCTCATTAAAAACGCTTCTCTATTTGCGTGGTTGTTTGGAATCGTTTACAGGAGTTTTGTTGAATTTAAAACTTAATACTAGATATCATCGCAAGTCTAATGATCCGTAAATCCTTCTATACTAAGATTCGTCACAACCACTGGAGGGACTTTCTATTTGACTTTACTACAATCGTGACAATAAAGGCTTTAATTACAGTTTCATCTGGCAACTACTTGTTTAACTTCTTCTTTGTGAAGAAGATCCTGTACATCTTTAATATTTAATTAAAAGGTTGGGATTTGCAAACCCCTGCAGCAAATAATAGGTATTAAAATTAACCTCTTCGTCGGCCTTTTTTGCGTACATCCGATAGCTGTGGAAACGTTAAACTTTAACCGCTGCTTTTTTTTAGGGTGCATACACCTTGTAATCCTTTTATTTTCCAATACTAACAAAAGGGGAAAATAATCCCTATTTTTTTCCTACGATGGATCCCAAAATAAACAAATATGTTGTTTTTAAATTATCATCGCAAACAAAGCGCTTTCAAATTTTAATTGTAAAGTCTGATAAACATAATTGCTCTTATGGAAGTTACTTGTACACCCTTTCCATTTAATTAACTTGAAAAATTGTAGTAACAAGTTAAAACTTAGAAATCTATGTCGTTGGCGGTTCGATTGTTCCTTTCTAGTATTAAATTTAACGCAATTAAAGATGCTGGAATTAATAACTAATCAGCACTTATGATGTAATTAATTTTCCAACAGCGAGGCGGTTCAACGATCAAGGTTTCGCAAAACAAACAGTTAAAACAGCCTTCTTATGTCAATATTTCGAAATTAGATTAATAAAAACGTTTAAGTGTTAAAATATCAATGTTGATCTTAATAAAGCAAACTCATTTTGTGATATTAACGAAATTTCTGAAGCTTGAATGGATTTTAGTTGTAGCAGTACAAAACACTTAGTATTGTTGTTTTTTTCTGAAAAAAAAACAACAACAGTCTATTTGCATTTTTGCAATTTAAATTTGAAAATTCGGTTTTTTTTACTCCACGATTAGACGCTTTAAATTTCTTTTATCTACGTCTGCTAGCATAAGAACCTATTATATCATTCATTTGAGTTGCATAATGATGTTTATTATCCAACTCAATGAGATAAGGATCACTTATCCCACTCAGTGGGATATGACAATTTTTGACCAAAAGTTTTATTTTTCCTTTATTAATAGAAATTGAACATTAACAACAAAATTTTTGCATTTTGAGAAGCTTATTCCAGACGAAGACGAAGTTGTGCAGACTTATATTTATATCGTTCGTACAAATTCTGGAAATAGACTAACAGCACCTTCTCGCTAGCTACATTTTTGATTTTCTTCTGATCGCACCATTCGCAAAAACGTCCATAAGCTTGTTCATACTTCATTTTTGATTTTTCTGGTAACAATGAAGAAATTACCATCGTTGCAACTTCTTCTATGTCCGACGGAATACTGTCACAATCACTCATAATTATATTTACCGGTTTTCTCACAATTTTCAACACAAATCAAGGAAAAATTAAAAACAACTCAATTATTGACAAAAAATGTTTGGTTGCTATGACGATAATAAATTATGTAGATACAATGCTACACTGTTTTTAAATAAAGTACCATGCTACTCTGATGTTAAATAAAAAAGATGGCCTGTCAAAATTATGTCAATTTTGAAAATTATGTAATTTTTTCAATTTTGAGCAGACGTAGATAAAAAATTGTATTATATAGATACATGTTATAAAGGCCATTAATACACTGTGTCCATAAGGTAACCCCCCCTCCCCAACTAACTTTTAAACGACTTGATATTTTTTTACAAAATTTAGTGTGCTGTAATGAGAAATTAAATACTATTTTTCAGACCAGATTAAAATTTTGTATCATCCAAAATGGCGGCTGGGCGCCATATTGAATTTTTTTTTTAAATAAAAAGGGGGGTCGAGTGATACTTCATTTGAAAGGTCTTTTAATTCTGCGTCTGATTCTAGAGTTTTAAAGAAAAATATTTAGCCATAACAAAATGGCGGATTTTAAACAAATGGACTCACTCAATTCAAAATTGTTTTGATTTTTTTATCCAGGGTCGAGTGATACCTCATTTGAAAGGTCTTTTAGTTCTGCGTTTGATCCTAGAATTTCAAAGAAAAATATTGAACCATAACAAAATGGCGGATTGTAAACCAATGGACTCACTCAGTTCAAAATTGTTTTGATTTTCTTATCCAGTAGTCCACTTTTTTATTTGCAGGACTAAATTTTCCCAGAAATATCTCAGGTGGCTTGGAATAATATTGAAAACGTTATGTTCCAACAAGACGGTGCGCCGCCTCATTATTATAGGCCTTTTTCTGACTTTCTCAACGGACATTTTTTGGCAGATCGATTGTTAGGCGGGGGCCTGTAGAATAACCGGCTCACTCCCCAGATTTAACTTTCATAGATTTTTTGTATGGGAATATCTGAAATCGAAAGTGTACAGAACCCGTCCAGAAACAATTGAAGAACTGGAGCAACGCATTACAGAAGTTTGCAGAATTATCACTCCAGAAACTTATGAAAATATAAGGCAGGAATTTTATAACCGACTTTTTATGTGTCAAGAAGTGAATAGTAAACATTTCGAACACTTAATTTAATTAATTTAAGCATTAATTCTTAGTTTTTTTTAATAGACTTCTTTATCTTCAAACATTGTCAATTTGTTATGGCTGAATATTTTTCTTTGAAACTTTAGGATCAGACGCAGAATTAAAAGATCTTTCCAATGAGGTGTCACTCGACCCCCATTTCTATTTTAAAAAAAATTCAAAATGGCACCCAGCCGCCATTTTGGATGATATAAAATTTTAATATGGTCTAAAAAATAGTATTTAATTTCCCATTACACCACACCAAATTTTGTAAAAAAATATAAAATCGTTCAAAAGTTAGTTGGGGGGGGGGGGGTTACTTTATGGACACAGTGTATAATCATGCTTTTACTCCCATTCTCATACTCACATTCGTATGTTAATAATGCCTTTATCCCTCTGATATAATAAATAACTATTATCTCACTGTCGTGCAAACTCTTATACACCCGCGATTATAATCGTAACTTGTTGAATCGTCTAAATAACCTATTTTAGCACAAAACCCTTTTTTTTGGAATCGTATATCTATAGAATTGAATCATGTTAACAGATATCATACATAGTTGAATTTTTTACAAAACTATAAAACGTCTTTTTTGTTCTGCTCTCATTTTTACGATCTTGTTACATATTGATTCTTACGATTATCTCTGTTTTCTCCAACATATTTGGTACTTGTCGGTGGCACTTGCTAGAAATTTTTTTCGGGACATCATTTCTTGTACATTCCATGTACTGATCTTGTTAAAGACCCTTTTTGTTCGATTGTATCTTCTATTGTTCCACAGCATCAACTTAAAGGCAACGTTATGGATGCCATGTTTGTTTACTACTTCTTGTTGCTGCCTTTTCGATTATACAGCTTGACATCGATGCCATGGTGGTAATCCAAGGGTCGATGTCAATTTGTGGAATGTTAAGTCCACTGTCTTAGAAGTATGGCAAAAAGCTTGTCTTTTGTTTCAAATTTCAAAATTTTCACGATGCCGTAGAATCCTACCCTTTAGCATACCCCACAAATGTCCAGAGGTGAGCAGGTTATAGTAGTACAAAAAATCCATACCTATCTAAAGCTTAACAACCGGCATCATTGTGCGTGTGTAATCTAGAAATTTCGTCTGATGTCACCAGTACAAGTACATCGCGCGGTACCTCGTCTACCGTTCACGAAACCATTTACCATAACAAAGTTAGTTTGACCATTATTGTTATTTCCTATCATATCACCGTCATGGAATGTTTCAATCAGTTGAACATATTGCCCCCCACATTCACGTAAGTCTATTTTCTGGTCAACCCTAAATACCACAGTGACTAAGACCTGGGATAAGTCCAGTCTGTTTTCGCCGATTTGATGATTGATTGACCGTTGCGCACGGGTTTCCTGATTTTCTGGACGTATCGTCCGACAGAGTGCACAGGTTGGACGTCTGTACAGTTGGTTTCTAATGATTTGAGTGGTGATAACCATGTTCATTAGTTGGATAAGTTTATAATTTATGGTTCCCGCGAAAAAATGTTTTAATTTAAATAAATTTTTTTTGCGTTGAGCAGAGTAAACTGGGGTTTTCAAAAATTAAGCAAAACTGTACCTTTTGACTTGTCTTATATTTAAGTAGGTACTGTGGATGGAGGAGATGATCGCTTATATAGATTTCAACGTGATGTTCCTACAACCACTTGCAATCATCGCGATGGTTCTATTCGACAGCATCTCCTACGTTCTGTAACATAAACGGCGTTGTTAATAAATAGGTACACTTTGTTTATTAGTTGTTATTGTTTCCACGTTCAATAAACCATGTGGAATTTAGAACCCACATGTTGTTTCCAGATGAATCAGCATTTGTTTCCATTGACATTTTTGAATTAATTGCATCGATATTCGAGTATGTACCGTGCAGTGTGTTCTACGGTATATTGTAACTACATCGATAAGATAGTGCCTTTACGCCGACCAAGCGCCACCACAGCAGCGACACCACCGCCAGCGCCCTGACATCCTCGACCTCGTCCTGCATTACCACGTCCCACGCTGGTATCAGAGTTAGGAGTACCGGTGCGGCGCCACGACGTTGCCGACCTCTTACCCCATTTCCAACAAGTTCCACGCGGTGCTGGTATTGGGTTTAGGAGTATCGGGGCCACCATGTTCCCGAACTCTTCGTGTTACACATATATACATATACAGTGAGTTTTTCTTTTTTGTATACATACTAGCTATGTATACTTTGATAAAAAAACATGTCAATGCAATGTTTTACTGCAATCTGTAGGCAACCAACTATACACTACATTTCAAAGCTTCAATTTTTGAAAAGAATAGTCTGCTGTGGAAACAGTAATCAAATTGTTTAATTGTTAAATTAATAGCAATTAGTTTTTTTTTCTGAATTTAGCATAAAATTTGTGTATTGTTGATATTTTATGTTTTTAAAATAATAGTTTTATAAAAAAAAAATTTAATATTCAAATAATTTTGTGTTTATTCACAAACATACTCATTGAACATAACCTCACACTATGAGGAATAACCTTTCTCTCTCTATTATTTTCTGTACAGTTGGTTGCCTACAGATTGCAGTAAAACAATGCATTGACATGTTTTTTATAAAAGTATACATAGCTGATATGTATACAAAAAAGAAACACTCACCGTATATCTGTAATACTATTGATACTACTCGTTAATTATGAGCCACCAAAATATTTATAAAACGTTAATTAAACAGATTCAACAAGGAAACTGAATAAAGATTTAATAACACAGTTGCTGCAATTTCCTTTGTAATATTATCTTCCAACATTAAATTCCTTTGAATTAAGATTTCCTGGTATTTAATAGGACAGTAATTTTGCCTATAATTAAATTTATGATATATGATATCCTAATTTTATTCGTTGGGACAGTTTGCAGATACTTCTGATATGGCAATTGCTTCCTTGGTCTTAATGTGAAAAGTTTTGTGCAATTTTAGTGAAATTATTCAAATTAAATTGACTGTAAATGACAGACGACGAAACAATTTTAATTTCACTTTCTAAAGTTTGCTAACGCCTACCGCGCGAAGAAGACGACATTCAAAACTAATCAATATCGTTGTGTATCATATACGAATTTGAATAATATTAAAATTATCTATTACTGGAATCAGCAGCATCTTTTACTAACCCAGAGAAAGGTTTATTTTTAGAATTATAGAAAAATATTTTATCAGTTGGTTTTTGGCTAGGTCTATTTAGGGTTAGTACCTTTTATTTACAGACTTACATCCCTAGCGTTTAATACGTACAATTTCAAATTTCTCAAACTTTTCATAGACTACTGTTATTGTTAGGTATTGATTTTTATTGATTATCTGTATACATATAAAATACTTAATTACTTTAACAATATTTATTTATTTTAACCTTATACGTATTTCGGCATGTTTACATGCCATTTTTGAAGGTTATATTAAAAAGTAAACAGTTAGTGTTGTTATAGCAATAGAACTTGGTGACTTGATCTCGGTAATCGTCTGCAGATGACTTGATTTCTTATTCCAAAATGTCCAATAGAGGAGAATTTAAGAGATGAATTTGCTCATTCATTAACGGTACAGTCTTTAAATGTTTGTGAATTTCAAAAGCTTCTAATATATCTAATTTACGTTTATCATCACAAAAGTGTAAACATTTTATGGTGTTATTGGATGTCATTGAATGATTGTGTTCTAGTAAGTGTTTAGCGTAATTGGATTTATGTGGGTGTTTGTATTTGTAACAACGTACGTGTTTTTTATACCTAATATACAAATTTCTAATTGTCTGGCCTATATAAACCGAGTTACAATGCGAACAATTTAATTTGTAAATGCCTGATTTTAGCAAATCGTCTGTTTTTGATTTTGCATTAAACAAAGTGTTTAAGATGTTCCTAGTTGTTTTAAAGCTTACTTTATATTTATTTGTTTTGTTTATAATTTTAACAATTTTTTTCTGATTTGTCACCAAAATATGGGATCGAGGCATATTTAATTGTATCGAATGAAGTTAGGCTATTCGGATTTTGGACATTTTGGAATCAAGTCATCTGCAGACGATTACCGAGATCAAGTCACCAAGTTCTATTGCTATAACAACATTAACTGTTTAGTTTCTAATACAACCTCTGACAATGGCATGTAAACAAACCGAAATACCTATAAGGTTAAAATAAATATATATTATTAAAGTACTTAAGTATTTTATATACAAATAACCATTAAATATGGGCTTTGACGAAGTAAAACTAGAATTTATAAATAAATTAATTCTTATTACTTTTACAAATAGCTTTTCGAAACCGCATCTTTACTGAAATGAACTAGAGGAGCTGCACAATAAATCCCGACTAAACAGTTAATCACCAGCTGTGAAAGTATACCACGGCATAGTTAATAGCTTTAGGCAATTAAAATTATTCGTGACATTTACAACACTTTCCAGATAAACTTTTCAGCGTTGCTAATTACTTCAGCTTCAATCCACTTATGCTTATAAATTTGCATAAAACCGCTAGTGTGGAACGGAACATTTTCAGTCTTGTTTAACCCATATTCGCAAATCTGCAGTATTCACTTCTCAGATAGATGTTAATATTTTTTTTTAATGTAAGATGCGTACTTTTATTTCTAGGATGGCAGCAAGCAATGTCTTTATACTCAGCATTCTTCTGGTTGTGCTGTTATTCTTGACCACGGTGCATACGAAAAGGCCCAACAGGCAACTACTGCGCCCAACTAGAGGATTTCAGGAAATGGAGCTAGCTGTTACTCGTGGTTTTGGAAAGCGCGCCGTTGACATGCACATTCTTAACAAGTAAATTTATTGGAAACTTAAATATTACTTATATTAGAAAATCTCTTATTAATTGAAAACTTCGAAACTCTGATTTCTAATTAAGAGGGATGTTGTTGTTGCCTAAAAAGTTTCGAAAATGCTCAGGCCTCCTCCTTTTTTTTGTCTATAAGACCATCTTTGCGCCCGTGAATTTCGAATGTTGATTTAAATTTTTATAGGCCAAAATCACCACCCGACATTGAATGGGTAGGAAGGCAGCAGCGAGGATTTCAGGAAATGGACATTCCCGTTGCTCGAGGTTTTGGAAAACGTGCAGTTGACATGCATGTTATCAAAAAGTAAGTAGTAGATGATAATAATGGGAAATGTTTTGAAAGCTCCTGTGAGTGTCCCTTCAAGAATTTCGAGTGGTAATCAACACTCAAGTTCCGTTTTGCAATAAATTGTTTATTACCCAGATTAAACTGTTAATTTTTCAATAGGTATACATCATTACAATAGCTCTTTGAACGAAATTTGGAAAAACTGTAGTCGGCCGTTTCTTCACTTAATCTCGATTGATACCTATCTTACGGGAAAACTTGATGTTAGCGACACCGTAACAAAAGGGGGTGCACTCGGCCAGCTCAAAGTCGAAGGAGGGTGTGGTTCGTTCTGTAAAACGGGAGGGTTCTTCGCAGATAACTTGGGGGCAGTAAAATTGGGGGTGATTAAAGAGGGCTCCACCTGTTTTTGATTGTCTTAATAGGGGTTGTTGAAGCAGGAGGGGCTGGCCGACGTTCAAGGGGGAGAGAAACAGAAACCTCCCTTGGTTGACAGCTTGATGAAACGGGGATGCTTCGAGAAAGTTCATGAGCCTCTGACGAGATATTTGATACAAGGGGGCAGCTTACAGTTGACGGTAAGAGGTAATTCGAGAGATCCAGGGGTGGCTTCGATGTTGACCTCGTAGCGACGTTAAAATCCGCACTTGTCGACTTTATTTCGTGCACAGAACGGCAAACAAAATTCAGATAAGGGCCCTTTATTCCACAAATGAACACACACCAATATTGCTTTTAATCAGACTATGTCGAGCGAGATATTAACGGTAGATGGCGGAAATTTGTCGTGTCACAGGGATGGGCACGTCACTAACAAGGCCTTCAACTAGGCTTTCCCAGAAGGGGGTGGTTACTTTATATTTGGAAGCTCGTAAGCTCAAGCGGCGAAATAGAACTATATGCTCGAAGGGTTCGAGGTCAACTAACTTAGGCTCGCTACTCGAGCGCGAAGTCGGTGCGCCCAGTAGCGACGTCGCGCGCCAAAGGTTCAAGGGGGGCTCGAAGGGGAATTCACATAATACCTTGTTCGCATGTTTTGGCGGAACCGTTACCAATGTAATCTGTTTGCATTTTCTGCAACAAAAATATTAGTTTCCTGCAGTAATTTTTTGTACAAAAAATAAGAATTACAAGTTAAAATCGTTTTATGTGGAACAAGTTATCTGAAACACTTAAATTTTTGACATCGTTCGTTCCGTTTCGGACCATGGATCTTTTTTTTCCGTATAGCCTTCACTAGTCTTTTGCTGTTTTGCCCACTGGTACAGTAACTAACTGTTTATCTTTGGGATAAACCACAATTATGATAGTGCTCGATCTGATGAACAAGAGCATTTCAGTATCTTTATTTGGGCTTTGGAAGGATGCGCATTGTCCTGATGAAGAACGAACATGCTGCTACATTCGTTCTCGCAAATGTAGGCGGTCAAGGTCACTTAAATATCTTCGTTCTGGCAAATTCTACCAATGAAATTTATTCCCAAATTGAAGTTGCCTTTTGGTAATTGCAGAAATGAAGTTGTTTACAAGTAATTTTAAGATTACTGCCCTGCTCTTCCGATATCGGATGCTTCTATGTGATAGCTTCCCTCGGTCTCTGTGAGGACGAGCATTGTACTGATGAAGATGAAGAGTGAACATGCCGCTAAATTCGTTTTTGCGTAGATTTTATCTTTGGAAACAAGTAGAAGTCGGAGGGTACCAAATCTAGTGATTGTAGGGGGTCCAGGAGTCACTAAAATCGCTTTTCTTTCTAAGATGTTCAGAACCCTCTTGACGAAAAACATTTTGTTTCCAAATTAAATCAAGCCGGTAACAATATGACATCCATGGCTTCTTGCATGCTATGGGAAGTACAAAAATATGTTTACTCGGGTTGTAAAAAAATGAATATAGCCCGAATAAATAGCAACATTGTTGCTCTTTTTCTTTGTAATTTAACTAGAACATTATAATTTCGCGTGTGGAAAAATAAAGAAACCTATTGTTGTGTTACGCTCCATATCTCCGGAACGGCTGGACCGATTTTGATGTGCTTTGGAATGAGGGGGTATATCAAAAATTCACCGACAAAATAAGCTTTTCAAAAAAACCGAAACCGGAAGCGGAAGTTAGACATGTTTTTTTGGTAGCATTTTATTCAGAAACTGAATTTTGGAAATTTTAATAGTGGAGATTAAAGAAGGCCTTAGGACAAATCAAACAATTTTTTACCGAACTCTCTAGCTTTAAAATGGCGGCCGCTACGAATTTTTGAACATTTCGACTTTAACGCCCATTTACTCAAAAACCAGTTATCTGATTGGAATCAACTACATCTTGTTTGGTAGCCCTTCAAGGGTACTATACCATGAAATATAATTAATTTTGAAAATATATAAACGATCGCAATGACATCACTCCAAAATTTTGGAATTTTTCAAAAAAAAATTTCTCAAAAACTGCCCACACGTTTTTGTTTAAACTTTTTAAGCTGATAGAGCTGAGAATCTTCTACAATTTATTCTTTTGCGCATTGCTATAATTTCACTGTGACGCCCTCTGTGATTTTTTGAAAATTGAAAATTGGTACCCTTTTATTTATTTAACGGGGGGCAATAAAATATTTCTGTTAAGGTGAAAGAGCTCACCATTGATAGCAAAATCCGAATATAATAATATTTTTCGATAATTTTGTATTTAGGGGGGCTACTGTTTCCCCTCCCCCCAATTTGTTTCGATAAGAAATTAAAAATTTGGTTTTTTGTTTTGTTTGCTCTAGGAGAATCTTTTTACAAAAAATCAAAAAATCGAATTTTTTGCCCCTTAATAATCTTTTTGTCCTTAGAAGAATTTCACATACTTTCTACAGCAGTTGTATTCTTGTACTAGTCGTTTAATGTTCAGTGTAGGCTAACTTTTTTATTTTAATAGATAGACTTGCAAACCCAAGAGCAAAGTTGTAAGGCAAATTCTTCTCGATTGTATTTAAGAAAAAAACTTGAGTTTCCAATTTTAATATGGCGGCCACGGTAAAAAATAACTTTTTTTTAAATGGAAACGTGGCATTTTGGCTTTAAAATCAGAAAGGTTTTGAAATTCTAAATACAAATTAATAAGAGTAATTTCGTGCTAAAAATAATACTTCTCGAGTTATTAATATATTTTCAAATATCAATTTCCGCGTTTCCGTTGATTCAGTCCGAATATTTTACCCAATCTTATGCTTGCAGCGCAGCGGTCGGTCTTTCTTCAACCGCTTCAAGATGTTACAACT
The DNA here is from genome assembly GCA_958336395.1 of Ctenicera cuprea. Taxonomy (NCBI): domain Eukaryota; kingdom Metazoa; phylum Arthropoda; class Insecta; order Coleoptera; family Elateridae; genus Ctenicera; species Ctenicera cuprea. Next base: position 3,197,143 of record OY284495.1, read on the forward strand.
TATAAGAACTATTTACTTTAACTAGTCGTGTCTAGACAGGTGTATATCGAAAGTGTTGGAAAATATAAAACAATGTTATTTTATAAGTATAGGAAAGTCCAGGCGAAGTGTTTCGCTCATTTTTACCATAGCTATGTCGATCAATGGATTGCCCATCAAACCCGAAATTTATTATGGTTTCTTAAGCTTGCTTTTTCACTTTTCTTGGCATGCTTGGCAATTACTAAGCGTTTGAGAAAACTGTTCTCCATACTATTTCCATTTCTGTAGTTCTGTTCCTTTAACGTTGCTGATAATGGCAATTGATGTCCATCCAAGGCTACATTATCATAAACTAATATCTGTGTTTGTTTCAGTTTCTTGTTAGAGTGGTTCGCCCTCGAAACGAAAATGAGGAGTCTCAGGAATGCCCAGTTGCTGAACAGCCTTCCACCAGCGATGAATGAATAATAGTGAATAATACCTCTCAGCTATGTTGTTTACTTAACCGTCTCATCTCTAAAAAAATACGCTATGTAAATGAATGCAGCCATTGCTCCATTTAAATTCTTTAATTTTGTGATGTAAATTAATATTTTGAATGTTGTACCCAACTTGTTTGCAAAATACAGCAGAAAATAAAATTATTATCGATCTTTGTATGTTCATAATCCAGAATTGATGGGCCAGCTGAAAGGTAATGGTGTCTCCTTGTATGCACTCGGTTCCCCTTTTCATTAGTCTTTGTGGTGACAGCCCTGTCACAGAAAATTTATTTAAAGTTTTTTTCCCTGCTACATTTGCAGGGGCGTTTTCCATTATTTTTTTTTAATTAATATTTTCTTTTGCATCTTAACGCGTAGGTATGCCAATATAAATTTGCTGGCGGCTAGACTACTCTTGGAAAATATATTTAAAGCAAAGTCATAGCTAATATGTTTTACTTTGTTGCTTCTTTGTACATTCGTATACTTATTTTTAGTCTGATAAGACCGTAACTTGTAAATGTAGCTGTTAATATTTAAAGTTGTGGTAAAAAAATTGAACTGATTTTGTTTGTAATTAGCTAATACCAAGCGTGCGTTGCTACGCCTCAATACCAGACAATAAACACACATTTTCGTAAATACCGCCAGTGCCACCTAGTGGATCCGTTTTTTGTAAAAAAAATAACCTTCTAAAACCTTCCTCTCCTCAAAGTCCTCTCCTCTCGTCAAAGTTTGAGCTCAATCGGCAGATTAGTTTTGGATTGGTCATTCGGACGGGTGACCAATATAGGGGTATATCTGCAACCGGCCGTGCTTCGGAGGGCACGTTAAGCCGTCGCTCCCGGTTGTCATCTTTGGCAATAGTAAATCATTTAATGGAACTTCTTCCCCTCTTGACGGATAAGGCTAGCCTCCTGCCCGCCATACGTGCGAAGAGGACTCACAGAACCCGCAGTAGTTGTGGGTATTAAAACAGGCCATCGGCCTATAATTAGAGGAAGAAGAAGAACAAATTTTGTCCAGGCGTCGATTACTAAGATCATCAGCTGATCTAAATTCATCCCAAGGGATATTTACGAACAACACCCAGGAGCGATTAAGTAGAAACTTGGACCGATGAGTCGCCCTTTCTTTTACTGTTCTATTTAATAGCAGCGGTCTATTTGCGAATGAATGCATAAAAATAGGTATGGTGCTATTTAAAGCAAATGACGGACGCGTCACAGCGCTTACAGCATTGGTAAAAAAATTGAGAAATATGCAGAAAGGCAGAGAAAAAAGTAATAAATTTTTTTTATCTAAAGTATTGTTTTTTGTAAAATTATTATTTGCATTACTAGAAGCATTATTGTTATTTGTTATATTCAACTATAAAGTTATTAAATATTATTATTATTGTTATTATTATATGTATATTAAATAAAACGATTACCATTGATAAATACCGTCAATGCCACTTGGAATAAGAAAGAGTGCCGCATATAACAAGTACATAAAAAAATAAAATACCGACTCAATACAAAGAAATGTAATAAACGATTCTACCTCACATAACATATATCGATTCCTAAATAGAGATTTATTACGATGAACAACGTGGACACGGAAAACCGTTTAGAAAGAAATATGCCTTTTTGAGACGTTGTACAGTTTACTGTTTGTGGGACGAAGTCTGCTCATATTTTAAACTTCCAGATGTTTAATTTATTGTAAATAATACAATTATTAACTTCAACGTGTTTTTAATTTTAGCTTTATACGTATTTTGACCTGTTGACACGTCATTTTCAGAGGAAAGATTAAAAGTAAACAATTGGTGTTGCTATGGGAACAATAAATCTTCATAACTTGATCTTGGTTTTCTGTATCTTGGTCCAGATGACTTGATTTCTCAATCCAAAACGTCCATTACTGGTAAATTTAAGAGACCAATTTGTTCATTCATTAAAGTGAATTCAGCAGGTATTCTTTGTTTTAGTCCTTATACTTATTTCAACGTATTTCCACATCCATTATCAAATACAGTTTAAGTTAAACTGTTGGTGTTGTTATAAGCACAATACAATTTGATGACTTGCTCTTGGTTATCTATGTCTGCAGATGACGTGATTACTATTCCAAAACTTGTAATATTGGCGTATTTAAGAGATCGGATTGCTCATGTATTAAAGGTACAGTTTTTAATTGTTTTTGAATTTCAAATGCTTCAAGTATATTTATTCGAATGTTTTTTCAACACGTAAAACTCAGACACCACTACAGGCGTGTTTTCGTGAGGATAATATAATAAAACTTTTCAATTACAACGAAGTATATTACTAACTGAGTAAACAATATTGCGGGAAATCCATTTGTAAGGTAACACGATCTTAAGTGGGATAGTTACGTAAAATTGTATAACGAGCGGGCAAGAGGGAATTTCAAATGTGAAAAACCGCCAATATTCGCTAGTTGCTGTCTAGTTAACGCGATTGTAGATTACTATTTTGCAGCTTACCCTAAATTTAAAATTATTTAACATGTTTGTATTTTACACTAACTGCATTAATAGCAATTTTTTACTGCAAATACTAGCCCATTCGTTTTATTCATTACGTTGCAGATTCATTAGTGCAAAAAAAGTATCTACCGGAAATCGGGTATATGTTGTTGGTTAGGTTAGATTAGGATTTTCAATCTCCCCCCCCCCCTAGAAAAAGTACTTCCTACGCCACTGACTTTAATCGATGGATATGAATTTAATAATCAAATATTCATTCGGATAAAATCATTCGGACGTACCTATGCTGTCAAAAGTAGTAAAAATTGCTTTTTGAATGCTCTGTTGAAATGTAGAATGAAATATATTCTTTGAGGCTTTCGCGGTTTCTCGAACTGTCAATATTACAATTTACGTTCGGCTTACACAACGTCGTTATTTGGGAAGGAACTAGACCCAGCATAATCAGGTGAGGACCGACCTGTAGCTTGTCCGTCTTTACAAGCATTTGCTCTAAAAGTTTGAGCCATAGTTGTTCGTGAGCCCTGCTTGCCTAAACAGGGCCGTGTGCTTAGATTATTTAAACCTTGGGGTGGACAAGGATTTGTTTTCAATGTATTTTGTTTGCCAGGACAAGAACACTTAATCGGCTTATGCCTGTTAGCTGTTTGTGAACCCATACAAACTAACGTTTCGCAACACATTGCAGCTTGCATCTTCAGAGTGAATAAAACACTCACTGTACTGTAAGCTAATGAAATCGCGCTACATTGCGTTTTTAATTTGATATTTTGACCTCGTACAAAATGTCCGTCCGGCTGCACTTATTGAATTGTTCAAAAACTGGAGTTGTATATCTAATGAAACTATATGGAAATCTGGAAAGGGGCTTTTTCTTCATAGTTAATTGTTACCGTTTAAAATGAGACGCACGTGCAATCTCGAAGTAGAAGATGCTTTTCGATGTAATCTGAAAATCGATGTAACAATATTCGACGTTGCATTTGGCACCTGTCAAGTCTAACTAGATTGAATGCAAGTTTACAGGAGTGTTGAGTAAAATGTTTTTATAATTAAATGCTGAAACTTCACACAAACAGATAAAAATTAAAATGGGCACAAAAATGGAAGTGGAATTAAAAAATTTCTTTATATTTAATATGTCTTATGATTCAAAGGAAGGAGAGGTTAGTAAACTTTTACAAATAATAAACACTTCTTGTTTTTAGGTGTGTTGTTGGATATAAAACTAGTATTGGAGCAAGTAATTGGTGATTGGTATATTGTGGCTTTATACATTATGGTCTAATTTGACTTGAGCAATTAGAGTAGAAGTAATTTTGAGGTGATCAATAGTCAAGTTGTCTAAAATTCAATGATCGGTTTTACCCTTTTGTTAAGTGCTATGGGGGTTTGCGTTCGTTCATATTTGAACCTTGAGATCTGTCCAGTGTAATTAAACTTGTCTGTTTTTATTCAGAGTTCATATGTTATTGTAATAAATGAATTTATTTATAAATCTTTGATCAACATCGCAAATTTAAATTTGCATTGAAAAAAGGTATTGGTTTGTCTGTTTAAAACCTAATCGAGGCATATGACTAACTAACTTATACATGATATACTTTATTAATTAATAATTACTTATACTGAAAAAATTATTGTCTTGTAAATTTTCCATTCAATTTTTATTGAAAATTATGTTCTATGTACCTACTTTGAAGTTCCGTTTCATTTTAGGAATATAAGAAAGTGTTGTATTACTATCCACCAACGGACGAAATTAACACTCAAGTAAACAATGTGGGACTAGTGGAAGCTATAGTTAAATTTACTGGGTAAGTCGCAAGTAAAAGTGTTGATCGATCATTGATTTATTTCTCGGTTCTAATTTACATCTTTAAATTTAAATGTTGAGTCTTCAACTGAACCAATGTATCTTAGGCTTATTGTTTCTGACTGAGTTTATGATGAAATCAAGAAATTATGCTATCTTAAATGAATTATAATATTGGTGATGCTGTTCACCGCATGATGCAGTCTTGCCTAGATAGCATTTTTATTATTTAAAATTTAAGAAGTTATATAGAAAAGTTATTCTGTGGATTATGTTCTATATCACTGTGAATTATTTACTTTACTTTTCAAATGACAGTAAGCAACTTTGTTATTTTAAATTAAATGGTCTACATAATATTATATTTTTTAATGCAGTAACAAGATTGCGTAAGGTGTTTTTATGTCTAAAGTGTAGGGTTTCTTAGATAATCGCGATTTTTTTAAATTTACAGTTGCAGTTACATCTATAGGGGAGTTTAAGGAGTTTTATTTTTATTTGACACAAAATTAGTTACTAAATTATAACATCAAACAAATTTGTATTTGTATTAACCCTCCATCCCGCTGACGCACAAAGGCCTTTTGCTTTTGCCTGTTTTTATTCTTACGTCGTCTTTCCATCTCTTTGGTGGACGGCCCCTTGATCTGCCAGTTATTAGTGTTCAATTCGTTGCTTTGCTGTACCATATACTTATGTTAGACCTAGCTAGGTGACCTGAGTAGTTCCATTTTAGTCTTCTTGATCGTTCGATCACATCTTCAGTTTTTGTTCTTGCTCTGATGTCTTCTAGACTAATTCTATCGTGTAGCTTTATATTTAGCAAGCTTCTTTCTATACGAGATTGGATCACACGTAGTTTGTTACTCGTATTTTTTGTGAGAGCCCAGGTTTGGGCTCCATATGTTAGAGTTGGAAAAATACCCGAATTGAAAATCTTTCGTCTAAGTATGTAGTGGTTTTTTTACTTTTAAGAATATATTTTAGGGACTAAAATTTACTCCAACCATCTTTGATCATCCTGTCTACTTTCTCTCCGTTGTTCTTAAAGGAAACTAATTGGCCTCTAAATTGAACTACAGATGCAGGCGCTTGGAGTGCAAGGCCTATAATAGATTTATTTCAATGTAGCGGCTAATTTTTGACCAATATATCCGGCAAACGGAGCTACGAGGATTTTTATTATGTACCACTAAAGCAACACCATCCCAAAAAATTAGCTTGTTATAAATTAGTGCACATTTTACCCCATATTTGAACTAAATGTACTGGGCTAACATTTTCGAATGTATTTTTAAAAAGTGTCTTAATAATGTACCTGCAAAAGTTCTGAAAATGTAAATAAAAAAATTAAGCTGTTTTTGAGGAAAAACGAAAATTCAACATATTGGTTTTCCCAAAGTATCTAAAAAACTGAAAAGATAACCTGAATCTGAAAATCCAGTTGGCGCTGTTTGTACTGAAAGATCTAGAAAGCAGTCAACCAAGCAAGTTATAAACAACACTCTTAAATAAAAATATGCTGGTCGATTGGATTCTGTTAAAAGGTCTGTCTGGTCAACATGAAAATTAAAGATGTTTACTACCTACTTAAGGCTAAGGTTAAGGCCTAAGGGATGAATTCTTTTAGAGGTGTTTTTACCTATAAAGTTTTTGCCGAGATATTCCACAGATTTTCATTATGAATTTACAATTTTGGCACCAGTTTTTTTAATTGAAAGAATTCTTACCTGGATGCTGGAAACTAGAAAAAAATTTGATAAATTTAATAAAACCTTTGATTAATAAAACACAGAAGAGGTTTAATACATTTATTAAAAAATCATTTCCTCAAAACAATTGCAGCTGCAGCTGACTTACAATTATCTACCCTCAGTATTCACCTGTACAGACTAGGGAAACTGCAGAAAACCTAGCCAGGGTAGCTGATGCTCTAAATTTATTCAAAACAAGGGAAACTGTCGTTAGACGTAAACTTATAATACTGAAAGTTGATAATCACCCTGCAAGAGGCAATAAGCATAGGTAAGACAGAGGCGTCCTAATATCTCTATTTGGGAAGTTATCAAAAATACGCAAAGAATGAAAAATATGTTTTTTAACTAAAGCTAATTGATAGGCGGAGTTAAAATCACGTAAATGCCGGAAAAGTTTTCGATTTGCCTTAAGTTCTCCTATCAGATTCCGTGCTCAAATTTTCAAAACTTAGTTTTGAAAAAAAACCTTACCAAAAAAAGCAGGTCTAACTTCCGTTTCCGGTTTCGGATTTTTTTGAAAAGCTTAACTGGAGCGTCACCCACAGACATACATAAAAAAACACTTTTTTGGGTGACGAGTACACCTTGCACGTACAAAAATAGTTTAAAATATTATACAATATTACATACAAATAAGAAAATTCCTTCAGCTATGTGCGGGTAGAAATGATTATAAAATAAAACAGTAATGAACAATTGAATTACAAACGCAAACGGCTTTCATACTTGAAAATACGCAGCTCTCACAAACTAAAGAAAGCAATAAGGAAATAAACCTGACATCAAGAAAATATGACGTGTAGCGATAGGCATACGTAAAAATTTACAATCTACATCACATGTACCCAAAGTATATTGCATCGTGAAGCAATTCGAAACTCGTAAAACCAGCATGAGATATAATATATTGTATAGGGAAATTCACATGCATGTTTCCTTAAAAGCTGTCATAAATAAAAACCCTGTCATCGCCAATTATTCAATAAAGGGCGGGCAGTATTTAATAAACAACCCTCTTGAAGTTTATTGCTTGTTTTTATCTGCAAAAAGCTTTTACGTAAAAATTCCGCTCTTTTATGCAGGTGTTCAAAACGCAATAAAAATTGTCAACACCAAATATTTAACCATCGTAAGAAAAGAGGGCTGCAGCTGCAAATTATTTGTTGCGTGCGTGCAACCTTCCTTTTAATGCATTACTAAGAATCACGGTTACCTCTTCAGGGACATACCAGTAATTACACAATACCTTGTTAATTTTTTTTTATTTATTAGCTTAAACTTCGAGTACTCGATCGACCGAATTGATTCGAATTTTGAAATTATCGATGGTAATGGTAATTGCATCAATTGCGTGGCCTCCATAAAATTTGTTACGTAGGTATTGATGGCTGTTTGCCACTGAAAGTGTAATTATGAAATTATATAAATAATTACTATCGTATTAATGCTTCTAAAGATGCAATCAAATTACGCAACTGAATACCTACTTTTGATGGTTAAGGCGCAAAATCGATTGGGTTTATTGAACAAAATTCTTGTCCGTAATTAATTTATTTTAGAAATTATCACGCGGATATATTTACGGACACATACTGTATAATTAAGCTTTTTTATTATCATTATTATTAAATACACTGGAGAATATTATATAAATAGATGTATTAATTTAACTAAATCTTTCATTAAATTGCTTTGCAAATCTCCAAAATCTTGAGACATGTTATTATGATTTGCTACAGATCAGCGAGGCTGTGGGTATAAATAACCATTTACTCAGTGCCTTACAATTTTAAGTATTCTCTCACTTTTTGACGTTATACCGTCTGTCTATAAAGTAACTCTCCCCCCCCCCCCAAACTAACTTTAGAACGACTTGATATTTTACCACAATATTTGGTGTGCTTTAATGTGAAATTAAATACTATTTTTTAGCCAAAAATTAAATTTTGTATCATTCAAAATGGCGACTGGGCGTCATTTTAAATTTTTTTTTTTAAATAGAAAGGGGGGTCGACTGACAGCTCATTGGAAAGGTCTTTTAATTCTGCGTCTGATCCTAGCGTTTCAAAGAAAAATGTTCAGCCATAACAAAATGGCGGATTTTAAACAAATGGACTCACTCAATTCAAAATTGTTTTGTCCGTAATTAATTTATTTTAGAAATTATCCCGCGGATATATTTACGGACACATACTGTATAATTAAGCTTTTTTATTATTATTATTATTAAATACACTGAAGTATATTTGCATAAATAGATGTATTAATTTAACTTAATCTTTCATTAAATTCCTTTGCAAATCTCCAAAATCTTGAGACATGTTACTATGATTTGCTACAGATCGGCGAGGCTGTGGGTATAAATAACCATTTACTCAGTACCTTACAATTTTAAGTATTCTCTCACTTTTTGACGTTATACAATGAGCAATTATGCCTAGTTAATAATGATGCTAGGAAATAACAACTAGAATCAACGTTAATGTTCCAAATTATTAGTTCAACAACAAATACGTAACTCTGAAATCATCTACTAGAAGGTAACTGTCAAATACTTACCTTAATGAAGCTTCTGTGAAATTTATTTTTTCCTTTTGCTAGAAGTAAGCGTTTCTTTATGGTTTTACTTGCTAATAACGGGCGAAGCACTTCACCCGGACTTTTCTATACTTCAACAATATTTAATCTTTCATATTTTGGAAACTATTTTAATCAGCGATGTATTAATAAAATACTTAATTACTTCAACAATATTTATTGATTATAACCTTATACGTATTTCGACATATAGAAATACGTATAAGGTTTAAATATTGTTGAAGTATTCATCTTCTTTTTCTTCTTCTTACGGCGCGGCGCGGCGGTGCGGAACGTCGTACCACGCAGGCCTATTGGCCCATTGTACATTTACCGTTAGTTTAGGTATTCTCCTCATACAAACCTGTACTTAAGCCAAAGGCTAGTACCCCGCTAATGGAGATATCCTGTAATTCCTTCGGCTTCGGAAATAGGATACCGAGGTGTCGGTGCCTCAGTACCATTAGTCTGGGGCAATGAGTGAGAAGATGGAGGAAAGATTTCTGTTTTTCTCCACAGAACCTGCACATGGGTCGTTTAACAGTCCCATGGTGTTAAGGTGCCATGGACAACCAGAAGACCTACCATGATCCTGATGTGTTTTCTACTTAAGCGTAGAAGTTGTTTGGAGCGTCAAAGCGAAGGTTCTCGAATAAGAAGCTTTGACTGGCGCAGCCCTAGATTCAATATCGAGTAGATTTTGAACTAGGAGCGAGCCCAGTTTTCAATCTCCTGCCTTGCGATATTCCTGGGGAGTCCAAGGGCCGGCTCCGGGCCTGAAATTGAATCTTCAGGGTCATCTGCATAGCCTTGCATATACAAACCGGCATTCTCAAGTTCCGCTAGTAGACCGTCAAGGACGAGGCACCACGGTAGAGGCGAGTAAACTCCTCCCTGTGGACATTTTCTCCTGACTGACGCACTAACTGCGATTTCATCGAGCGCGGCTACTACATTGTGGTTGTGCTTCCTTTGTCACTATAATAGATCCAGGGAAGTAAACTTCCCTAAGGTGCTTTAGACGTTCCTCGGTGGTGGTTGTGAGTCTACCAGATGAAAGCTTTAGGGTCTCCAATGTGGTGTGACTGGCTTTGCGCAGTCTTGCAGCTTCCGACAGGTCTTCGATACTTTTGCAGAAGTCCTTCCAGGCAGCCTTCTTATGGCTGCAAATGCAGCTCTTATAGAGACGCTGGGACCGTTTATGGCTGTCCCAGTCTGTTTAAAGGTGAGTGCGCATTGCCCTGTTAAAGAGCCTGCGCGTTTCTGTTTGCAATGTTTGGAGGTTTTAATTCCACCATGGAACTTTCCTCCTTCCGATCCTCTTCCTTAGGAGACAACTGCTGTCACAAGAAGCCATAATCACCCCTTGCAAGAGTTTCGTTTGAGATTCCACCTCTTAGATGTTACGAGATCTAGGTACATTTATTAATCTACCTTTGAAGGCATGTCTAGGCCACCCAGTCGGTAGTTTTATGGTCCCTGTGGTAGCTCTCATCCTTGATCCAAGGTGAACCTGATCTGACGGTGATTCGAAAGGGATGGTTCCGTCGCAACATGCCAATCCTTGGCCCATGGGGCCACCGATACCGAACCCAGCGTGATGTCAATGACTTCTTGCCTCCTTTGTGGATGTATACATATATACTGTGTTTATTTTCAAAGTTTGAAATTTAATGTCTTGTTTATTGGGAAAACAACAATATTCCTTACAATATTATAAGTAAGATCACTTTATTTAATTTTAACAACAGCAAACATCGCCTTTTTGATGCATTACTTTATTTGAAAAAAGCGATTTGTCACTATCTGATTCACAATTTGCCTGGTCAGATATAATTATATATAAATGTGTCGCAAATTTATCCGAAATGTACGTACCGTAGGATTTTTATTGTACCCACCCCTTCTTCTTATTATGGAAAACATATTTTCAAGGATGTCTTGATCTAATCTTGACGTAAGCAAAAACGAGATACCTTCCTTTTTTAGGTCTGCGTAAAGGCTTAAAATAGCCGTAATTGAGAGCAAAAGCCCCTCAAAACAAAGGTGATTTTTCCGTTTCTCAACTGTTGCCCATTGACGAATCCAACTAAGAGTGGCTGTTAAGTTATCCTCAATATGTTTATTTTTTTCGCTTAACGCACACATTTTTATTTTTGTCAAACAGTGATTTACTGTTTAAATTGTCAAATACATCGTGTAATGTTTCACAAAATTTTGCCGTATTTAATATGGTTTTCGATTTTATTTGCCTACCCGAATGTGCGACTGTTAATGCAGCGGCGACGCTTTTACTAAAAATGTGAAGCGCGTGCTTGCATCGCATTTTCTGAAAAGCGTTGGGATTTATGTGAATTTTAGTTACGCGGGGTAAAGCTCTAGCTATTGGACGTTCATTATCGAGGTCGTATATGTTTCTTATATCTACCTATTAGGCGATCCTTGATCGCATACTATACCGCTTTTACTTCTAACCCGCATTTTTGTAGTTTATTGACACACTGCAGTATTAATTTTTTAAGATTTTCACCGGTTACTGAACCATTTGCCGTGAAAAATCTCGCTGGTAATTTCCATTTTTTGCAAAGTCCGCGAATGGCAAAAACTAAAACATGAGTTGCAAATTTATCTGTACTCCCCAATGAACCTAAATCTTGAAAACCCTCAATAATATCTTTACTTTTATTGTACTCTAGACCCTTTTTTATTGACATTTCATCAAGTAAAAGCACACAATTTTTTGACAGGGAAGGCATACCGATCGTTTTTTGTTTTAAAATATTAAAAATAATATCTGTAAAACCCGGATATCAATTGTTTTCAGCCAATGTTGAATAGTTCGTACACTCGGTAAAATTACATTTTGGCGTTTCAAATTTTTATACGCTGCAGGTGAAGTATAGTACAAAGCTATTGCAGCCTCTTTTGTATCTTTGCTCCACTTCTGGGTTTTTTGCCCTGCCCCGATTTTAAGTGTTAACACATGTGTTTCTATGCTTTGTTGACTGTAGGTCGAGTTTAAAGTACCTACCCAAAGAATGCTAAATGCCGTACGTTTCCAACAGTAGCAGGTATGCGACGTAGAACTTAGTTATAAACTAGACGCATGGCGCACAGCGCTCCTTAGTGTAGTCGTCTTCAACTTAAGCGTAAACGAATTACATTGGTTGCGTATCTATAAAGGTATATAATCAAAGGTACTACATAACATGCAGAACTTTCCCCATTTTCGATATTCTAATGTTGATATTCGCATTTATGACACACTGTGGGAGTAAAAAAGGATGTTGTTCAATTTCTTACAATAAAATAAAGAAATGCACGGGCGTGCGTCGTTTCGTAACTAACCAATCTAGAACCATTACAAAGATTTGGCAAGATTTTTTTATTCGAAATAACCTCTTCGACAATTTGTAAAAACATTGTATGATGTTTTTTGTTGATTTCAGAAATTTTAAGCCAAACGTTCCCGTGAATTCCCTCCACACTCAAAAAAAGAGGCAGCTATATTTCCAACCTGAGGAGAATTATTGGATGGTTATGGTATGTGCACTTACAAAATTAAGCAAGATTATGCTTTTAGTCATTTTGTTTTGAGTTTGTATTTCTGCTTGACATTTTTTCGGAAATGTTACAATCATTGTGTTTGCTTGCTTTATATATCATCATCATCAAAACGTCCTCAAACCTACTAAAAATCGTCGTAAAAAACTAGTTTTGTTACACATCACATTGACTACTAACATACATACGATTATATGTATAGTTTTGGTAAAATCTTTTCAGACATTGAATCTTCCATATATCATCAAATCCAGAAATGGAACAACCTATAATGAGTACCTTGAAGAAGATGTCCATGACAATGTTTACGAAGCTGTTCTTAAACAAGCTTACCTAATGTATCGGTTGTTTGTCGGAACATATGCAAGTACTGAAGAAAAAAGTGATATGGCGACATTAAAAAATAAATTAGATCACTTTTATTCAGCTGTACGTAATGTTGGTAGTTAAACATTCTCATTACTTACTTTTGTTTTTTATTGCAGTATTTGAAAACATTAAAGTTAATACACTGTGATATACTTAACGTGTTTGCCGGCATACACTTCCTTCCATTAGATAAACAAAATTTCCTTAATGTGCAGTGTTTCATAAATTCATTGGAGTGTAATTATCCCATGATCCGATATGTGTCGTTTTTGTTTAACGACAGTCTTATTTGGTAAGAGTTTGTAACAGTTTGCTTATATAATTCTGATTTCGTATTTTTCGTATAGGAGCGGTATCGAACCAAATGATATGCAAATTATTTACCAGTACCTGATAGGTACTTTATTACCTGCACACATGGAGACAGAATTGCAAGGTGGTTCCATACCAAGAAATCCAGCCTCACCGTTTGCCTCGTTACATTATGGGCGGTTCGTTACCGGACCATCAAATCTAAAGGCTGCAAGCACTGTAGGAAAAGTACCAAAGATTTTTCTGAATAATGAAGAAAATCCTGCCGTTTATTATTTTATAGTATATAGGGCATTGAGTTCGACTGTTTGTTTATTTATTGATGGTAAGTTTGTTGTATGGAACGCAGTTTTACTTTTTAACCTGAATTATAGAAAACAGAAATATATTTTCCTCAAGTCTTTAAATTATGTCCGATTTCACAAATTGTAATTAATCGAATTTTTGACGTCAGAAATTTGTTTATTCGCGTCAAGCATCCATCCATACATATATAAAAGCTCAAAGGGTTTTTTTCTCCGATTCCTCCAGCGGCTACCGCTTCACCAATTTGGACCATTTTTTTTTAAATGAAAGGTCTATCCACAGGTGGAACATGAAACATTTTTATATTTTTATACTACGTCGATTTTTTAATAATAATTTTTTTAATTTATAATATATATGAAGGTCGGCTGGACGCGCGTCACTTGGGGCGCCATCTACATTAACGTCGCGTGTCATTATTGGAACTAATGCATCACGTGACGCATTTAGACGGGTCGGCCAACGCGAGTCTGTCAGTGCATTGTGCGCTGGGGTCTCACTAGTTAATTTTATTACTCAGAAAATCGTGTCTTGTCGCCTGAAAACTGTTAGGGAATTTAAAATAAAAATAGCTGAATCCATGGCTCACGCAAACTTTTGAAATCGAGTTCTGCGTCGCCCTACGTAACTGTTAAATAAACATTTGATCAAATACTGCTAACATAATAATCAATAAGTTGTGTTGGTATATGTATGAGCATAGCCCGTCGCCACCAAAAGTTGAGACAGGTGGAAGGGATTCGTATTTAGTATATTTATAATAAAAGAACAAAAAATTAATCGTTTACTAGAAAAAAATTAATCAAAACATACTTGCTTTTGATAATGACGTGTAAACACGTTGAAATACATTATACGTATAAAGTTAACATAAAAAACCTGTTGAAGTTAAGAATTGTTTTATTTACAATAAAACAATAAATAATTTTTTGTTGTCAATAATAAATTTTTGAAGTCAAAAATGAATTATTGACTTTAAAATAAAATGTTGGCGTCAAAATTAATTGTTAACATCAAAATGGTTTATTGACGTATAAACAAATATTTGGCGTCGGATAAGGCTGCCACCTAACGGGGAACAGAAAGAAATCACTTTTATATTTAATAATAAATAAGTAGTTTTTTCTTGAATTACCACAATACAAAATTCTATTCTGGACGTCACAAAATCAAATTTTGAGTCAAAAATTTGGTTACGATTTTTCACGTCAGTAAATCAATTATTCACGTCAGAATATCATTTATTGACTAAAAAAAATGCTTGACAAATTTTTTTGACATCAAAACACCATATTGATGCCAAAAAATATTTTATGCCGTCAGGCACTTTTTTGGCGTAAAAAATATATTTTCAAATCATGAAATTTTTATTAAAAAGTAAAACGGCGGTTCATGTTGTTCGATTGTTGGAAATCAATTTCTGGTGTCATAAAATCAAATTTTGACATCTAAAAACTAATTTTGCGCGTCTGAAACGATTTTATTACGTCCGAAAATCAATTATTGGACGTCAGAACATTAATTCTTGACGTCAAAAAATACTTGACATTGATGTACGATTTTTTGACGTTAAAACGCCATGTTATGGCATCAAGAAATAGTATATGACGTCAAAAAAATTTTGTGGCGTCAAAAATGGTGTTTTACATTAAAAAATATTTGCTAGATTTATTAAATGTATACTTAAAAGCAAAATGGCGTTCCACACTATTGTTGGATTGTTTAAATCAATTTCTGACGTGACAAAATAAATTACAGCGAATGAAACGAATTGTTTTTGCCTTAAAATATCAATTATTACGTTAAAAAATTAATTATTTGATTATTATCAACAATAATACGTCAAAATACATTTGAGGTCAACAAATGAATTTTTGACGTCAGAATACCATATTATGACGCCAAAAAGATATTTTGTGACGTCAAGAATGTTTTTTGAAGTTAAAAAATATTTTTGAATCCAATGTTCAATAAAAATTAAAACGGCGTTTCATATTTATTGTTGGATAAAATAATTTTGTAAGAAAAAAGCATCCTGTCGATTTTATTAACTCCTGATACTTTCTAGGGGATGCAGATCTATCAATAAACTTATTCAAAGACCTAGATGAATTTATGGGTCCAAAATTGTCTTCAATAGCATCCGATATAGCTGAATATTGTTCAAGGCACATTACACCAACAAATACATCAGATGGAACACCACGGTTCATCTACTTCAACAAACTAAATTTGGCATACAAAAGCACAGTTCACTTGGACAACCGGCAGTCGGGAAACTTAGCTTGCAATAAAGAATCCTTAAAGATCATGGCTGATATGAATAGCAAAAAACCTCTACTGGGCCATGCCGGTGAAACTATTGTCAAGACCATGAATGATTATTGGGTTGTTGGAAAGGTTTCCAATTTAAGGGAATTTTATGTTGCTTTGCAACAGAAGAACGCCAGTTTGATTGATATCAGTGGTAAGTTGCAATTTTGGTTAGTTTGCGTGCCCTTGTGGGTTTATGCTTTAAAGAACATTGTGTTAACTAATATTGAATTATAACTATTTTTGCGTAACTAACACAGAACCAACCTGTTTCTGACATATATGCTTCATGTAACTACTGTACGGTTGTTAGATGCATTATTTAATTATAAATGTGTTTGTTGAATTTGCAGCCAAACTATTTGTTTTCTTGTGCAAGCTTTAGGTGCATGTCCATAGTTTTCACAACTACAGCATTGAAATTTTCTTGGCAAGTATCATTTTATAATTTATGTTTAACGGTTGAAAATTTTAGCCAGCAAGAGATGGCTGCAGAGTTTTCTTGACAGACATAATATTTCTTTTGGTAATAATGAAATTGATGACTTGGAATGGGTCTCGGATGTAATAGAAAACTTTCAGCCAGAAGATTGTATCAATGTAGCACAAACAGGTTTGTTGTTTGCACAGATCTGAACAGTGTTTTTTGTTATAACGTAGTGATTTTGCATTAACAAACTGTTTGTACATTTAGTTTTGGTACACGCTTACCGATAAAGCCTAAATACAAGAATATCTGGTCGTTCGAAAATTAACAGCAGGTTGGTTCTAGCTTTAAAAAAACTTGGATTTGTTTGTTGTCTAACGTTATTTTTTAGAAATGGCAAAACCCAAATACTTTTAAAAAGTAGTGTTTGCCATATGAAAAACAGATTTTTTCAATATTGCTTTATGACAAGGCTGCTGCCTTCGTCAACAAGTTTGCTCTATACAGAGTTGTCCTGCACTTTTTATACGCCTATCTTATTCTGAAACGGGTCAAGATGGAGAGAAATAATGTTAATAATATTATATTAAACAAAGACTTGCTTTTACGTGGATTGTAGAACTTGCTACTTCATACCTCGCCTTACATTATATAGATGTCTCTAGGGACATCTATCACCGTTAATAAAAGTTTCTTGGTAAATTGCTGCGTAGTTCAAAAAACCGTTGCTGCAACCGCTGTGTGCGATTGTAAATTTTTTTAATTGCGCCTTGGCCAGTTTTTGCGCTCATTCAATAAGAAATTTCTTTCTTTATTTAATAATATAAAACTTGTCTAATCCTTACATAACAAAATTTTTGAGAAAAACGCAGAAACTTCTTCATATTAGCAAGCCTATTAAAAAATGTGTCCATTTTTAAAATTGTGGTTTTTAAGCGTACTTTGTCCTAAAGAAAACAAAATGTTTTTAAGCGTACTTTGTCCTAAAGAAAACAAAATTAAGTTAAACCCGTTACTGTTATTATTTTAAGACAGCTGTTTAAATCCGTAGCTTTAAAAATTTATCACGTTCTTTTCAAAAGTTGTGAATAGGAAATTATAGTTCCTTAACTGATAATTGGTGCGGGGTTTCGTTACCGCCGCAGGTGTTCTGTGAAACTGCCCTGAAAGTGATTTTTGGACGTTGAAAAATATTTTTTTAAGTCAATATATGGTGCTTTTAATATAAAAATATTTTTATAGCGTCAAAGACATGCAGCGGTTACAGCGTAGTTACAAAATGTAGGTAAAAACTTACCAAAAAACTTATATTAAAATTTTTTCTCTAGCTTGACCGGTTTCAGAATTAAATACGAGCGTACGTGTTGGACAACCCTGTTTTCAAAATAATAGCTAATGTTTTAATTAATCCTCTAATTCCTCTTTTCTCAATTTAGATGAAGTAAAGAAGATTTGTGATACCGAGCTGAAGGGAATATTTTTTCACCCAATGTAATGATGGAGTAAGTAAATGTATTTATTATGCAAAGTGTTTCACACAGTACGGTCACTGTATTCCATTTGTGAAATAAGAGCATATCATGTGTTTGGTGGGGGTGCTCTTGGGGTAGAGCACTCGTTCACCAATGCGAGGATTCAACTCCTATAATATATTCCCCCTTTTAAATTATATTTTATATACGTAAGTACCGACGGTATTTTTGTTTATAAACAACTTATAATAAATAATTTTGACGAACGTTTTCGAGTAATTTAAAAAATACTTTCCCCCTTTTAAATTATATTTTATATACGTAAGTACCGACGGTATTTTTGTTTATAAACAACTTATAATAAATAATTTTGACGAACGTTTTCGAGTACTTTAAAAAATAGTTTCATCATTTCATAAAATTATTTAAATTAAAAAAAAGAATTTTATGGGAATTGAACTCGGAATTCTTGTATTGCTAAGCTTGTGCTCTATCACAAGACCAATTAAAACCAAATATGTGATGCGCTACTACAATCTTTACTAAATTACAGTATGGTTTAAATTAGAACTGGGCCGATACCGATACTCAGAATCGGTTATCGGCCGATACTGTCGATTTTTCGATACATGCGCATACTAACAAATTCAGATACAAGTATCTGAAATGCAGATACTCCGAAAAGGCGTTTTTAATAGTTTTAACTGTGTACCGACCACGTGTCGACTACTCGAAACGCGATCGCTGCGCTGGCGGGGGCATATATTTATTCCACCGGCCGTTGCATGTGTGTTAGGTGAGGTTAGTAGTGTCTTACAGCAAACTGCGCAACCACGTGGTTGATTCAGTTTAGTTTTTTGTGTAGAAACAACAAAACAAATTAATAGCAATAGAAAAGTGTATGAGAAGAAACTAAATTGTTAATTTACAGTATCTTGCAAATCTAAAACCTGAAATTCAAATTAAAACTGCAAAGTATCTGAAATTCAGATACAGGATCGTTTATCAGAAGTATCGGTATTGGCCCAGCCCTAGTTAAAATACTATGGCCCATACTTCATTAGAAACACCCTGCATACAATGTGATAAAAAATTAATAAAACATTTTCTGTTTATAGTTGTTACCTATTTTAATGATGCATCAACAGCTATCCATTCTTTAAGGTGTTTGCTTCAACTTTAAAACATTGTTTGGTTTTAGATAAACCTTTTCATTACAAAGAGCATCTTTTCAAGAAGAGTAACTTAGCAAAGACTGTATTAATATTATAAATAAATTTTTTTAGTAAACTTGTGAAAATATATCTTCCCTCCTTGAACCAAAATAATCCTGTGTTTTAAATACTTTCTTAATTTCTAAAAATTTTCTAAATTTTCAAAAACATTTTTATTTTTTAGATTTTTAAAAATAATTAGAATTTTCAAAATTCTTCAAATTTTTAAAGCTCTGAAATATTTAAAAAAATTTCAATATCTGAAGTCTTAAATACTTTCGTAATTATCAATATTTTGAACGTTTTTTAAATTTCCATAATTAATTAAAAAACCTTCAAAATTTGTAAAACTGAAATTTTCAAAAATATTCAATATTTTCTAATTTTTTTTTAATTTTCAAAAATAAAGGAAAATTTCGAAAATGTTCAAAAACTAAAAATTTCTAAACATGTTACAAATTTTTAAAAATGGTAAATTTTCAAAATTTCTGTAAATCTTTAATATTCACATATTTTAGAAATATTTTCAAAGTTTTTAGTATTTTTAAAAATTTATTAAATTTTAAAAAATTTGAAGAAAATGTTAGGAACAATTTATATTAAGTGATTAAACTGAGCATGTAGCTTTAAGATTTAAAGGGCGTATTTTTACTGTATAATTTTTATATGGAGCCGAAGTCTTTGTCGTTTGATAGTAGCCGACAATTAAAAAAAATGTGCAGTGCGGTGCCTTTGAATAGAAAATAAGAAAGGCGCGTTCGTATCATTGGATAGTCTCGGGTCTCCTACCTCCCCCACCATAACATGCAGACATGCGTGTTTTTCTAATCCATAGGAAGTCGAATTTCACGTCTTTTACCTAATATATTTATGAAAAATCTAGAATTAATAAATTTTTATATACGAGACGGTATTAATTTCTGGATAACAAAATTAAATTTTTTTAAATAAAAGTAGCAATTTTTCCCCTTCTTTGGGCGGTTTATTTTTAAAAACTAAATTTATTATTTTATTTTTAAAACTTGCGCTATATAATATTATTCTTCCCTTCACTTAACTCGAACACTTCATACGGTAATAAGCGTTGTTTTGACACTAATCGCCTAATATTTTAAAATTCAGAAGCTTAAAACTATTTATATATGTATGCATATAAAACCCCTAAAACCACAGTTTACAAATTTGTCCCTTATTGATCTTAACCTTAACGTCTGCACTTATATAAAACCCTCTAGAACATGTGCAGAGTTTCTACCTAAAAACCAACGAAATTTATTATGTGTTAAGTGTTATTTTGACACTAATGATTGTAAAATTTCAAGTCAGGTGTATAAAAACTGCAACCGCAAAGGGGCCCATATCGGTCTGCTTATCGCCAAATGCAGCTACAAAGAAACGTTTAACTTTACGATCGTGTTATTAGCTAACCACTCGAGTTTTTGCAGCTTTTTTGCCTGGAGTGCATGCAAATCATATTTTGGTTGAGTTGTGGTTAAATGTTTCAAAACCAATGGGAATTTTAAGCAAATTGCTTAATAAATCTAACACAAATGGAAAGTTTTGCAGAATTTTGAACAGCGAGTTTCAAACTAAAGCCAAATTTGATTTAAAACTTGAAATGAGTTTGTAGTTGACATCAAGTTTAACATAAAATTTTCTCCAAAATAACTTAATTTGTTAGCAGACCCTCATGACAACAGGGGTTACAACAAACGCCGCATTCGAAGGGTTTTGTTTTTATTTATCTAGTAAAATTCCAAAGCAGCAGATTTAATATCGCTCCACACGGCGAGGGATGCATGTAGCGAAATTAATGTCGACATAAATATAAATAGGGAGTACGCATTTAATTGCAGATAGCGACACGTCACTGGTGCTTAGACCGCTACTGCTGCTAGTCGTAAACCGTTTACACTGGCCGTAAACCAATGTGGATGAAACACTGACGCACCTGATACCAAAATCAACTGTAATCCCTGCTAAAATTCGTCAAGATAGAGAAATACGTGCGTAAAACATTCAAACACTTTTGTATCTACCAAATAATGAGGTTTTTATTTGCACACTTATGGAACTTGAAATGAAAGCCCGTTTTGACCACATACGCTTGAAAGTAGACTATGAATAGCATTAGCAATACGATCAATTTCAATAGTTTATTATTTTATTCATCTATAACCACAAACCGACGGGGTTCAACTCTGGCGACCTAGCGTGCCAGATTTTGGATGAGTTTAATTACATTTTCAAACGCGTTTACTAATGCCTGTCGTGTCCCAATAAATGGTTTTTCCATAAAAATTTCGAAGTATTTTAAATGCAAGAAAATGGTCCCGTGACGGTTGCCTGACAGATCTCTGTCATAATTTGCCTAATAAACATTTTAAAAATTCTCCTTCGACAGTATGAGTCAATAAGGCCACGGCGGTGGATATCTCCTTTGCTCTTCAAATTACAGAAAAAAGCTTTCAATATACAGGGTGTTTTTATTTAGAGAATTCCAGTTAAGACACGTTACAGTTAGAAATTTTTGGGCCGTTGCAAACCAAATTCAACTTTTAAATAACTGGATGATAGTGCATGGCCTTGACTAAGGATTAACAAAAAAAGTTGTTTAATCTGTGGAAATACCGCTTATGCAGATTTTATTAGGTCTGCAAATGTCAAATTTTCTAAAATAAACTTGGCAAGCCGCAACGAATTATGGCACATTTAAAAAAAGACCTTAAAAGGCGATTCCAATATGCGAAAATATATAGGGTGTCCTATTAAAACACACATTGCTTTGCCACTCTTACATGGATTCCATTGTGTAAGTGAAAATAATTTTAAAATGTGGCCTTGAACAGCAGACAACTTTTCCGCGAAAACTGTTTCTGTATTTTGAACCACAGCAGCCTTGTTGACTCGCCCTGTATAATATACAAATGAAAAATTGAACAGTAATTAAGTAAAACAATTTATTGCTCTATCAAACAAATGAAAAAACTGAATACACTATTTTACAACCACAACTACAGAAAACTACAGAGTGATTGAAAATAAAATTGATCGCGGGAGCCCATGAAAAATATGATCACTGTCTACACTGCACTTAATAAAACTACATTTGAACTGCGATTAACTGTATTATTAGTTCATGTTGCTTTACACAGTCTAATACGCTACACAAATATGTAATTTAAACCAAACTTCTATATTAAATTGATAGGTAACATTAAAATTACATACGTTTTACTTTTTACAGCAGCGTGAATGTCGCCATATGAAAAATTAGCAGCATATCAACAGGATACTTCTCGCGAAATTCTTCAATGCATGCTTCCATGGAATAATGCCATTCGCCATCTTCTAATTTAACACCATTGCGTAAATGAGATTCTAAAAGAAACTTTTTGTGCTCTTTAGTCAACATTTTATTGAAGACTTTAATTAATTAATAAATAAATTAATTAATTTTATACTTCAAAAAAATTTGACCATTCTATAATGTAAACAGTGATGTTAGACTGGTGTTTGCACTATATTCAATACCACGGCAATATTCTAGGCTAAAATGTCAAAATACTGTTGTTTGTGCGGCTTATCAGAAGGTGAAAACAAAGAGTTATCATCATTTGCTGTTCCGAAGATGAATTAACCTATTTTGCTTACCTATAATTGCTAATTATATAATCAGTAAATAAATGGTTTGTACTAAAATTATGCTTTGTACCAAGTTAAGTGTATGCAGGGACTGGAAGAACGCTTACATTTCGTAGTAGTTAGTAACGAGTTCTGTTATTCTACTGACTACTTCTGTTATGAATACAGTTTGCTTTTGCACTATAAAACCAGCTTATTGTAGCGACTTGTTTGTCCAATGTTGTTGGTTGTTGGTATTATTTGGATATTAGTATCATTATAGCTTTTTTCCAACTAAAAACCACTACAAAAATAACTACAATAAACTATATACGTTAAGCAAAAATTCAGCCACTTTTAATTTTGATCATATCGGCCAACTTGATCATATCGGCCGACGACGCCGTTAAATGTATAAAACACCGATAGTAGCCGAATCGTAACTTTTACGCAAGGACGACCGACGCCTTATACTTGTTCAGAACGCCCATTACTTAATCATATCGGCCACTTTCATTTTTGATCATATCGGCCAAAAGTAGTTTTGTTCATATCGGCCACTTTTAGTTTTGATCATATCGGCCAACTTGATCATATCGGCCAACGACGGCGTTAAACGTAAGAAACTCCGATAGTAGCCGAATCGTAACTTTTACGCAAGGACGACCGACGCCTTATACTTGTTCAGAACGCCCATTACTTAATCATATCGGCCACTTTCATTTTTGATCATATCGGCCAAAAGTAGTTTTGTTCATATCGGCCACTTTTAGTTTTGATCATATCGGCCAACTTGATCATATCGGCCAACGACGGCGTTAAACGTAAGAAACTCCGATAGTAGCCGAATCGTAACTTTTACGCAAGGACGACCGACGCCTTATACTTGTTCAGAACGCCCATTACTTAATCATATCGGCCACTTTCATTTTTGATCATATCGGCCAAAAGTAGTTTTGTTCATATCGGCCTTTTTTAGTTTTGATCATATCGGCCAACTTGATCATATCGGCCAACGACGGCGTTAAACGTAAGAAACTCCGATAGTAGCCGAATCGTAACTTTTACGCCCATTACTTAATCATATCGGCCACTTTCATTTTTGATCATATCGGCCAAAAGTAGTTTTGTTCATATCGGCCACTTTTAGTTTTGAT
The DNA here is from genome assembly GCA_958336395.1 of Ctenicera cuprea. Lineage (NCBI taxonomy): Eukaryota > Metazoa > Arthropoda > Insecta > Coleoptera > Elateridae > Ctenicera > Ctenicera cuprea. Next base: position 3,221,018 of record OY284495.1, read on the forward strand.
CATATCGGCCAACTTGATTATATCGGCCAACGACGGCGTTAAACGTAAGAAACTCCGATAGTAGCCGAATCGTAACTTTTACGCAAGGACGACCGACGCCTTGACGGCCATGCAATGAACAGAATTTGCAAAGAACAGAATGACCAACGAACAGAATACCCGAAGCCGAAGCCGATGACATGCGAACGTAAAGTAGCATTTAACAGAAATTGTATTTAACAGAATGGAATTAAACAGAATACTGGAAGAGGCCACTTTATTCGTGTTCTTTCGGTTTTAGTACTTTTTAGTTAGTTATTTTGATGAATTGTTGTGGTGATACCCACAAAAGACTAATTTTTGAAACGTCAACAAACAGCAGTCAAAAGGGTTAGGAATTTGAAGGTTAAGTACACAGAATATACCTTTGGTTAAGTAATCAAAATCTAATGTTTTAGCACAGAGATTAAATAGTAGCGTTCTACGGTAGAAAATGCATATTTAAAATAAAATAAAACTATAACGCTGTAGTTATTCTGTTGTACTGCGAAAAAGTGACACAGAAAATTTGTTGTGTTAATAAATAAATAAAAAGTTGTATCGCAGCATATATAACTGGTGTACAATTAGAAAAATTGACTTGGAAATCCAACGTTAATTTTTAACCCTGTACGCCAATCGTCCCTTCTGTATTTATCTTTTTAATATGAAGGTAATCTAATTAATTTCTTGCAAAAAAAACATTATCAATAAATCCGTATTTATTCACTTTTAAGGCTTTTGAAGTAAATTTTAATAGGAATTTTCAGTTTTATTTATGTGATTTAAATTTGATTTAAATTAAAAATAGTTTTTTTTTAAGATTTGAGCCCATTATCGTGCAAAAATCCACTTTAGGGTTTAGAATTAATGAAAATAGTCCACGATTGTCCGGTTATTTTTCGTAAAGATGCTTTTTTTCCAAGAAATTAATTACATTTAAAAAATAAATGCAACATTATTTATTTTTACATTGAAATGTTTTAAATTAACTTAACTGTAAAGGAAAAGTACACAAGAAAATAAATGTTATTTATTTTTTGAAAAAAACAAAAAAACTAAAACATTTAAATTTTTTGACAAAACTTCGTATTTAGAATCTTAAAGTAATTACAAACATCTTTTCCTTATGACAATTTTCCATATTGTGATAAATAAGGACATTTCAGGCCATTTTAAAATTTCAAATGACATTTTGGCGGAGTAGTTGTGACATGATAAATATTTTTGACAATTTTGTGGTTGTTAATCATGCTGAAACTAATGCTAAAACCCATTTAAAAAAAGACAAATGAATAAAAAAGTTGTCCATATGGTGCAGACTTTTTGGCGGTCACTGTATACATACTTAAATTTTAACAGGAATGTCCACAAAATGGATACTTATGATGAATTAAGGCAAGAACGCGATACAGATTTATTTATTTTGTCGCTACATGTACGAAAATTGTGGCGAAATTTACTTCGTATCTTAGTGTTAATTAATTGTTGTTATGAAGGAAAATATTCAAAGAAAATGTAGAGTTATAAGAATCATAATTTTATAGTAAAACATGCTGTTTTTAAAGAACATAAGAAGCGATATCGTAAAAAAACTGTTTTCAGAAACTTTAACCTCTCACACAGCGAAGCGCATAGCGTTAGTAACCTATTTTTATTAAATATTTAACTATTAAAAAAATAATAGATTATTAATAAAATAAAATTCTTGGTAATTGTTTCACAAATTGTGAAATTTTTAATAGTTAAATATTTATTAATAATGTTTCACCATGTGCCTACCACACAATCAATTTAAAAAAAAAACAATTATTTTTATTTATATATAATTTCAGGCAAACAATTTGTAGAGTGTGTTGCCTAAACAACAATTTTTTCGTAATATTTGGATGTTAATTGTATGGTTCAAACAGTTGAACTGTTTTTCTTTATGTTGGTTACACTGATACAAATCGAAATTTTCCGAATTTAAAATGGTTCTGATTATTGCAATTCTGTTCAATACACATTCTGCTCGGTTATTACGCGCAATCGTTTTCCGACTACGAATTCGCTTCGGGCGACTTCGGATTCTGTTTAAATATCATTCTGTTAAATGCAAGTTCTGTCAAATGCATACCCACCGACGCCTTATACTTGTTGAGAACGATTACTTAATCATATCGGCCACTTTTAATTTTGATCATATCGGCCAACTTGATCATATCGGCCAACGACGGCGTTAAACGTAAGAAACTCCGATAGTAGCCGAATCGTAACTTTTACGCAAGGACGACCGACGCCTTATACTTGTTCAGAATGCCCATTACTTAATCATATCGGCCACTTTCATTTTTGATCATATCGGCCAAAAGTAGTTTTGTTCATATCGGCCACTTTTAGTTTTGATCATATCGGCCAACTTGATTATATCGGCCAACGACGGCGTTAAACGTAAGAAACTCCGATAGTAGCCGAATCGTAACTTTTACGCAAGGACGACCGACGCCTTATACTTGTTCAGAATGCCCATTACTTAATCATATCGGCCACTTTCATTTTTGATCATATCGGCCAAAAGTAGTTTTGTTCATATCGGCCACTTTTAGTTTTGATCATATCGGCCAACTTGATTATATCGGCCAACGACGGCGTTAAACGTAAGAAACTCCGATAGTAGCCGAATCGTAACTTTTACGCAAGGACGACCGACGCCTTATACTTGTTCAGAATGCCCATTACTTAATCATATCGGCCACTTTCATTTTTGATCATATCGGCCAAAAGTAGTTTTGTTCATATCGGCCACTTTTAGTTTTGATCATATCGGCCAACTTGATTATATCGGCCAACGACGGCGTTAAACGTAAGAAACTCCGATAGTAGCCGAATCGTAACTTTTACGCAAGGACGACCGACGCCTTATACTTGTTCAGAACGCCCATTACTTAATCATATCGGCCACTTTCATTTTTGATCATATCGGCCAAAAGTAGTTTTGTTCATATCGGCCACTTTTAGTTTTGATCATATCGGCCAACTTGATCATATTTTTTTAATTAAGAATGAGTGACAGCACACGCAAAAATTGTCTGGAGCACAATATAAGAGGCGTCGAATAGAAAAAAATAGAGTAAAAAAAACTAATTGGGTCTTTAACTACATTTTTTTAAATCAATGCTCCATCATCGTCATCGAATGCTGATCCAATGAGTATTAATGAAGCTGAAGCCCAACCTCATTTGAACAACCACAGAATTTAGAACAAAATACAAATATTCCCATTGACGATGAAGCTGAAGCCCATGAGATCGTTGTGAGCAAAGATAAATCTATTTTAGATTTTGATGTTGCTGATTCGGGTACATGGCCTAATCTTTTGAATAACCGTTTAGTTGAAATAATTGTTACTAAAGGCGCTGTCCAAATTTGAGAAAACTTTCCCGCAGATAAGACGCGGGAAGAAAATTTACAACTACGCAATATACGCGAACCTTAGCAAACGGCGAAAAAGTAAATAGGGATTGGTTGGTTTATTCAAAAACATCAAATACTGCTTTTCGTATTTTTTGTAAAATGTTTGGTTCACTAACAAGTAAATTAATTTCTGGCTATTCAAATTGGAGACAGTTATCTGTAAATCTTTCTCGTCATGAACTTAGTATGGAGCATCTGAAAAGCGCTCAAAAATGGCATGAATTAAAATTACGTTTGGTTAGGGAATGTACTATCGACAAAGATCAACAGAGATATTTCGAAAATGGCGTCTATTATAAAGAGAATGATTTGTATTGTGCAATATTTAGCGGGTCAAAATTTAGCATTTAGAGGTGATTGTCATAAACTTTACGAACCCAATAATGGGAATTTCTTAAAATTAGTTGAAATGTTGGCAAAATTGGATCCGACTATACTCGAAAATGTAAATAACGTTCAAAAATGTAAACAATTAAATCAACATATGCCTCATTATTTAGGAAACCATTTTCAAAATGAATTAATCGGTTTGTTGTCAAAAAATATTCAACATGAAATTTTAAATTGCTTAAAAACAGCAAAATATTATTCCATAATTTTAGATGAAACTCCCGATGTTAGCATGTTGAGCAACTTACTTCTGTAATAAGATTTGTTCATTTCTCTTCAGATCAAGTCGAAATAAGAGAACATTTTTTAGGTTTTTTTCAAGTTATAAATACCACAGGCGAAGGGCTTTTTCAAGTTTTAACAGAACAAATATTACCAAAATTTCAAATAAATATTCAGGACACGAGGGGTCAGGGATATGACAATGGTGCAAATATGTCTGATAAACATATAGGTCTTCAAACTCAAATTCGAAATGTTAATGCCAGAGCAATGTGTGTGCCTTGTTCAGCTCACACATTAAATTTATCCGTTAATGACGCCGCTAAAATTTCATATGAAACTGTTTGTTTTTTTTCTATCGTTCAAGAATTGTATAATTTTTTTTTAACATCACCTTACCGGTGGGACATTTAAAAAAAAATTTACCCCACTTAACGTTAAAATCGGTTAGTGATACAAGATGGGAAAGTAGGATTAAAGCCATTCGCCCCTTAAGATTTCAGTTAAATGAAGTTTGTAAAAGTTTATATGATTTGACCAAAGGTAATTCAAGAGATATGAATACTAAACACATGGCACAATCATTACTAGATAAAATCAATAGGTACCTTCAAATTTATATGTTCGATTGTAATTTGGTATGATATGTTATCCAAAATTAATGTTATCAGTAATATTCTCCAAAATCCTAATTTAAATTTAAATGAATGCTTTAAAGGAATACAAAATTTAATATGTTATTTTACTGAAAAACGATCATACAATAATTTTGAGAACTTTATAAATGAATCTAAAGTAGCAGCTGAGAAGAACAATGTAGAGCAAGAATTTCCCTTAATTCGACAAAGAAAGACCAAGCGACAATTTTTATATGAAAGTACTGATGAAACTGTTTTGGATTCAAAACAACAATTTAAAATCAACTTTTATTTTCTAATTATGGACACCACAATTGAATCTTCACAAAGACGTTTTGAGGGGATCAATAGATGCAATGATTTATTTAGTTTTTTATGATTTAGATTCCGAAATAATTAGGAAATTATGCATGGATTTAGACATTGCGTTGCAAATTCATAACGAAAATACGACATGCAAAGATATTGACGGAATTGATTTGCATAATGAAATTATGTCTTATAAAGTTATAATTCCTAATACAGAGTCGCCTTTAAACATTTTAAATTATATTGTAAAAAATAACTTAAAATCATTGTTTCCAAACTTATTTATAGCATTAAGAATATTTTTGTCGTTGCCCATATCGGTAACATCGGGAGAAAGGAGTTTCTCAAAACTAAAAATAATTAAAAACTATTTAAGAACAACTATGAGGCAAGAACGGCTAGTAGATTTAGCTATTATTTCCATTGAGAATCAAATCTGTGAAACCATCGATCACAGTGAAATGATAAACGAGTTTGCATCTTTAAAAGCCAGACATGTTATCCTATAATTCCTTCTGTTTCAGTGTTACATTTGTATTTACATTATTTATTTAGTCTAAGTATTTGTGTTTTTTTTATAATACTTTGCAAGGAACAAATTATTTCATTTATAACGTATTGTTTATTTTGAATTTTATTATTATTTTGTCTTAATTAAACTTTTTTTAAATTATTGTATTCGTGTTTTATCTAATGTATTACGTAATATAACATGTTCAAGTTCAACATAGGGGCGGAAAAAATACTTTGCATGCAGGCGGGTGACCCCCCAGGAACGGGGCTGGGGAAGGAACCCAATTTCGGATTTCAATGAACTTTGAAATATGGGGGTATATCGGAAATTTAACAAAAAAAAAAACGGAAACCGGAAGCGGAAGTTGGAGATGTTTGTTGATAGCATTTTTTCGTTAACCAAACTTTATAAAAACAGAAAATGTAATTTGATTTCAGCAATCTGATATCAGACTTTAGGGCAAATTCAAGGCTTTTTTTTCAAACTCTATACGCTGGTGGTTAAAAAATGAGATAATAGAAAATAAATAAATAAAAAGGATGTCACCGCATTCACTTTTGTCTTTTTGTATAATTTTAAAATATTATGGAAAATTTAAAGTTTAATTATTTAGGAAACTACAATAATTTAACAACAATAATCGTTTTTTATTAAACCTATGCAACCACTGGAAGGCATATGGTATGCAAAACTCGTTCCACATTGCAAAATAAACCATAGGTACGTAAAATGCTTTTTTGGACCCCCATATTTTCTAAACCTAGTCCCAAATTGTCCCAGTAGCCAGTACAATTGCACTAACTGAATGCATGAAGTCATCTACATTTTGTAGGCAATCTTTAACTAAGCCGTTTATATTTTCCAATTTATGCTTTGCAACTTTCTGCTTTCCTAACACTTGAGTGTTGCGGTTTGGTGTTGAAAGGTACTTAAAATGTGCAATCCCAATCATATTTATTTGTAATGAATTAATTTATTCTAAAACTAACTACTCTTTACTTTTTACTATCCTATACTTTTTGTATTTATAGGGAAGTATTGGTGTCACGAAAAATTTCGAGTAGCAGATTTTGACGGAAATACATAAATTGGACCTCCTTCAGGAACCAAAGAAATGAGCGAAACATTTCGTACAGGTACAGGCGTTTGATTTTCTGGAAAAAAATTCCTTGGAATTTAAAAAACCCAAAAAACGGACAAATTCATCCACCAAAAGTTAATTATACACTGTGTCCATAAAGTAACCCCCCCCCCTAACTAACTTTTGAACGACTTAATATTTTACTACAAAATTTGGTGTGCTTTAATGGGAAATTAAATACTATTTTTTAGCTCATAATTAAATAATGTATCATTCAAAATGGCGGCTGGGCGCCATTTTGAAAATTTTTTTTAAACAGAAAGGGGGGTCGAGTGACACCTCATTTGAAAGGTCTTTTAGTTCTGCGTCTGATCCTAGAGTTTCAAAGAAAAATATTTAGCCATAACAAAGTGACAAACGTTTGAAGTAAAGAAGTCTATTAAAAAAAACTAAGAATTAAAGCAAAAACAAATGAAATTAAGTGTTCGAAATGTTCACCATTCACTTCGTGGCACATAAAAATTCTGTTATGACATTCCTGCCTTACATTTTCATAAGTTTCTGGAGTGTCATTTCTGTAAAAAAACGCATTACAGAAGTTTGCAGAAATATCACTCCAGAATCTTATGAAAATGTAAGGCAGGAATGTCATAACCGACTTTTTATGTGCCAAGAAGTGAATGGTGAACATTTCGAACACTTAATTTCATTTGTTTTTGCTTTAATTCTTAGTTTTTTTTTAATAGACTTCTTTACTTCAAACGTTTGTCATTTTGTTATGGCTAAATATTTCTCTTTGAAACTCTAGGATCAGACGCAGAACTAAAAGACCTTTCAAATGAGGTGCCACTCGACCCCCCTTTCTATTTAAAAAAAAAATTCAAAATGGCGCCCAGCCGCCATTTTGAATGATACATTATTTAATTATGAGCTAAAAAATGGTATTTAATTTCCCATTAAAGCACACCAAATTTTTTAGTAAAATATTAAGTCGTTCAAAAGTTAGTTAGGGGGGGGGGGTTACTTTATGGACACAGAGTATATGTATAAATTAAAAACTAAGCTGAGATATTTATTCTATTATTACTCATGAGCAATTTAGCCCAAACAAAAATTTTTTATTGGCCCCCGTTTCTTTGATTTTTAAAAATTCATAGAAGGTGTCACAAACAAGTTAGTAAACTGGGACACAAACCAAATTGTTAGCTGATCCATAGCTCTATAAGTCTACAAAAATAAAAAAAATCGTGTGGCTAGTTTTTAAGGAGTATGTTTTTGAAATAGTCAAAATTTTTATATTTTTGATAACATTTTTTTGATAGCTGGGACAGGAATCAAAATGTACCTCATCCTCAGTTCTACGTGTTTACAAAATTTAAAAATGAGCGAAACACTTCGCCTGGACTTTCCTATACTTATAAAATAACATTGTTTTATATTTTGCAACACTTTCGATATGAACCTGTCTAGACACGACTAGTTAAAGTAAATAGTTCTTATAAGTTGTAACATCTTGAAGCGGTTGAAGTAAGACCGACCGCTGCGCTGCAAGCATAAGGTTGGGTAAAATATTCGGACTGAATCAACGGAAACGGGGAAATTGATTTTTGAAAATATATTAATAACTCGAGAAGTATTATTTTTAGCAAGAAATTACTCTTATTAATTTGTATTTAGAATTTCAAAACCTTTCTGATTTTAAAGCCAAATTGCCACGTTTCCATTTAAAAAAAAATTATTTTTTACCGTGGCCGCTATATTAAAATTGGAAACTCAAGTTTTTTTCTTAAATACAATCGCGAAGAATTTGCCCTACAACTTTGCTCTTGGGTTTGCGAGTCTATCTATTAAAATAAAAAAGTTAGCCTACACTGAACATTAAACGACTAGTACAAGAATACAACTGCTGTAGAAAGTATGTGAAATTCTTCTAAGGACAAAAAGATTATTAAGGGGCAAAAAATTCGATTTTTTGATTTTTTGTAAAAAGATTCACCTAGAGCAAACAAAAGAAGAAATCAATTTTTTAATTTTGTATCGAAAATTTTGGGGGGGAGGGGGAACAGTAGCCCCCCTAAATATGAAATTATCAAAAAAATATTATGATATTCGGATTTTGCTATCAATGATGAGCTATATTGCTTTAACAGAAATATTTTATAGCCCCCCGTTAAATAAATAAAAGGGTACCAATTTTCAATTTTCAAAAATTCACAGAGGGCGTCACAGTGAAATTATAGCAATGAGCAAAAAACAAAATTGTAGCAGATGCCTATCTCTATCAGCTTAAAAAGTTTAAACAAAAACGTGTGGGCAGTTTTTGAAAATTTTTTTTTTTAAATTTCAAAAATTTTGGAGTGGTGCCATTACGATCGTTTTTCGATTTTCAAAATTAATGATATTTCATGGTATAGTACCCTTAAGGGGCTACCAAACAAGTTGTAGTTGATCCCAATCAAACAACTGGTTTTTGAGTAAATGGGCGTTAAAGTCGAAATTTTCAAAAATTCGTAGCGGCCGCCATGTTGAAGCTAGAGAGTTCGGTAAAAAAACGTTTGATTTGTTCTAAGGCTTTCTATAATTTCCACTATTCCAATTTTCAAAATTCCGTTTATGAAAAAAATGCTACCAAAAAAACATGTCTAACTTCCGCTTCCGGTTTCGGATTCTTTTTAAAAGCTTATTCTGTCTATGAATTTTTGATATACCTCCTCATTCCAAAGCACATCGAAATCGGTCCAGCCGTTCCGGAGATATGAGCGTTACCCACACACACACAGACACACCCACCCACACACAGACATTTTTTAAAAACCACTTTTTTAGGATCCTGGAAGCCCAAAACATGTATTTCCGTCAAAATCTCGATTTTGAAAATTTGCATGAAATCAATACTTCCCTATACTGAAAGTATAGGAAAGTAAAAAGGGAATTAGGGCCGTGGTTGTATTATGAATATTGGTAGGTAGCACTGTTTCTCTTGTTTAATAATTTGATGTCAATGGCAGTCATTGATAGACTTCAAAATAAAACTCGACAGTTGTGGACTGCTTTGTAAATGAAAGTAAGTAGTTATAATTTTATTTCATAACTTATAATCTGTCCATCTTGGAGGCCAGGTGTTAAACCAGTATCGGCTTATTTTACAATATGTTTCCTTGGTGGCATATAAACATTGGGGGCGGGGGCGAGCGGTGTCCAATCTTGTATAAAATTAAACTATTAATGTAACCCAATACTTCTGGGATTATTTGGGCCTTACACTAAGGTATGTTGGGTTTAGAACTGGCGATCGGGATAGGTGTTAGGAAACCACCTGTGTTTTGTGTGTTCTAATATTTAGAGCACTGTTGTGCCAGCCTAGTATAGCTAGCAAGCAATAAAACCACGAACTTAACTCTTAAACAATGTTTAATTTTCACTAACTATAAAAATTATAATATACAAAATGGGAGTTCTATTTCTAGCAAGTCCCGCGGAAGGCGTGTGGTTTTTGTTTTGTTTCTAATACGCGTGATTAGTGTGACGTAGGCGTGACGTAGACTGCTAGACAAGGACGCCGTTCAAAATCCAAACAAACTTGACAGCTTATGTACTTTTGCATTGCTGATTGTTAAAAGTGTTCTTGTGAAGCCTTTTTCTTATTACTAACGAATAGTAAGTAGAATAATGCATATACTGATGCTTAGAGATTTATACTTTTATAAAAATTTGCTTGATATGTGTTGTAACTTCAAGTTATGAGCGCATAAACAAATATAACCTCAAAATTGACTTTGTATTTTTAATAAATTTATTTTTTATTTTAGATAAAATTTGATTTTAAAAAGTTTCATGTGGCATATTTTATTATATTATATTATGAGTTGCTGGACATGTCCAATTTCAACAGCAATTTCTCCCCGTTTCAGCTGCTTGTTATTGTCTTTAAAAAACTCTGATAACATCGAGAACTTTAAAACATGTTTCTGGGCAATATTGGCTGTAAAATCAAAAGCAGTGTTAGATAGATTATTTTACTGACATATACCTACACGTAGAAATTGATGCTATTAGTTGTACTCCGAAAGTTTATGAAATTCTAAGTAAGTTTTGAGGTTATATTTGTTTAAATACTCATAACTTCCAAGTTTCAGTAAATTTTTGTATGAATACTTTTCTAAGCATCAGCGTATGTATTAACTATGTATTAATATACTTACTGATCGTTAATAATAAAATACAGGCTTTACAAAAATACATTTAAAAATCAGCAATGCTAACGTATACAAGCTGTCGCGTTTGTTTGGATTTTGAACGCTGTCTTTGTCTCACCCTTGTCTAACAGTCTACGTCACAACTAATCACGCGTATTCAGAATTGCCTTCCAACAATACCGTTTTACCCCACAACATTTATTACCTGCAATTTCAAACAATTTCATTGGTGACTACAACTAAGCTTCAGATAAATACCAGATATGTTCAAGTCTGCTTGCAAAGCAGCTTAGCGGGTTCACAAAGGAACACTTTACTACTTAAACCGTCCCGAGTGCATTTGCATGTATAACCAGAGGTATAAAATAGCACAAAATTACACAGATTGAAAGAAAAGAATGTAAAATCTGTAACCTCGGGAGGGCTACTTGTCCTAAAACTAAGATTATGCATAAAATAGTGTCCTATACTAAATACGAGCTTAAACATGGGTGCTTTATAATAAATATGAGGTTAAACTACCTGCTTATGATAATTTCCAACTGCGGTTATTCATAGGACTTAAGGCTTAAGGTTTAGGTGGACCTCTAGTTATGGTAATTGCCAAATGCATTTATTTGCCAGCCCATCTCTGGAATGTCACAATGGTGAGGGGAGGGTACCAACTTTCGTACAGGTACGGTTTAAATTTAACTCTAAACTTGTACGATTATTCAAGAAAACTTAAAACACATCCGGCTGGTTTAGGTCCGACGATCGGGGAGGCCAGGTGTCGGCGAAGTGTCTGCGCGCATGTTACAATAAATATCCAATTTCGTGTTCTGATAAGTCTTTATCTGGATTATAAATACGGAATGGGTGTGAATGCGGATAAAGCACCTTGCATAACGACACAATTTTTGTAAAACTCATTCGCTGCAAAAATCTGTCGGATTTTGATATGGGGATCGAGTAGGCTAGGTGCTAGGAGGTTATCAATAAACCCGTCTCTGAGATATAGTCGAGGATGTAGTAATATTATGGGGAAAAGGAAGGTGCACTGTCTTGCATAAAAATAAGGCTGCGATAGGTTTTAACGTCACTTTTTTCCTGGCTCTTCATGTAAGTCGATATGTGTGGCATTATTTTAGAAATATTTAAATGTGTGGTTAAATTCCAGCTTGACTTGGTTTGAAGTTTATATAATAATACAGGGTAAGACACACTTTCGGGATAGATTCAGAATCTGAAAACAATTAAAAATGTTTCAATACACTTCCGAGTCCGAAAACGCTTCCTTACGGGGTTACAGTCTCCTGAATATGTATAAGTCTAATCACATTTTTAACTTTACCTTACCTTTCTTAGGTATGGGGAAGTACTGATTACATAAAAATTTTGAAAACAGAACGGAAATACGCGTTTTGGGGCCTAAAGAACCCAAAAAAGTGGATTTAAAAGTATCGTGTAGCCAGTTTTTGAAAAAGTCCAAATTTTAAAATTTGTTTCGTTTCACAGTTTTAGTGGTTACAAAAGTTCTAGTAGCTTGTAACATTGTATATCCTTAGGGCGTTTCCAATCTCCAATTTCATCCTGATCTGATGACTCGTTTTTGAGTAAATGGGCGTTTAAACTCAAATTTTCAAAAGCTTATAGAAGGCGTCAGAGCGAAATTTACGAGTTGGACCACGAACCAAATTGTAACTTAGCTTCAACTCAATGAGCTTACGAAATTTAAAAACAAAATCGAGTGGCCAATTTTTTGCAGTGCGACTTTTAAAAATTTACTGGATTTTGGAAATTTTTTCACTCCATAGCTTTTAACTTTTCGACAATTTTTGGACTATTAGGACAAAATATTTCAACGTGATCTGCCAGCCTGTTTTTGAGTAATAAGGCGCTAATGTCAAAATTTTAAAAAATCGTAGCGGCCGCCATTTTGAAGCTAGAAAGTAAGGAAAAAAACTTTGGATTTGCTATAAAGTCTTTATCAGATTCCGTTTTCAATTTTATAAAGTTTGGTTTCGGAAACAATGCTACCAAAAAGACAGTGATGTGAGTCTCAGTATTTTACCAATCGATAAAATGGCAAATTGGGGGAGTAATGTATTGGTGATTTTGTTTTTCCCTAAATAACCATGGTGAAAATAAAAAAAAATTATAAAGCAAAAATTGGTAAATTTCTTGAAACTACATTAAGGAAAAATATTTTCACGATTATGTTTTGTTTCGTTTTCAAGATATAAATAACACAAACACACATTTTTTTTAACTGGATACCATATTTTATTTCAACATCACTAAAAAGATTTTTTTTTCAACGGTATATTGGTTAATATACATATACTTAACTTTTAATTTAAAAAAGATTAGTGAGCCATGGAAAACAGTTAGAATATCTAGTCCGATTGTTGTTGAACAGATTCTTCTTGGTCATCATAATTATCGTGATAATCGTTCCCTATTTTACTTTTCGGTGTCCCGATGTTACCAATCATACATATCGGGGTTCATCCAATGCGATGAGGTTCTTTCCATATTCGGAAACTAGTAAAATGCTTTATTTCTTTACAGAATGGCAGTTACTACGCTTAATTTTCCTTTTGGACAACGACTGTAATAATGCGTAAGTGATTTAGAGCATTTTGATGCTTGTACCTTAGTCGATTTTGAAACAAAAAATTAAAAACAAATGCTTGCATGCAATGGTAGTCTGGCAAAAGCAACATGGTAGCTTAGAAAATCTGAATTGCGGTGGGAAATGGAAGAAATACCTCGTGAATGGTAGACAAACTCTTTTCCAAAGCTTTGTACATAATTTTGTCAACTGTTTAGAACAGAGAATGTCAAACAGAAATCAGAGGATTAGCTAAAAAAATAAATGAGAGCCCATCCCTACTTATATTAGGTATAATGTTAAAAAAATCAAACGAAATTATTTAAATAATAATTTGCAGTTACTACGAAAATGCGCATCAAGAAACTTCAAGAAGTTTGCTCTTGTTCCAATGCTATCTATCGCAAATAACTAAGTAGTCAAAATAAAGTATACATTTTTTAAATATTTATTACATTAGCATATTCCATTTTAATTATTTCTAAAAATGAACAAAATCAAGACCGCAGTGGCGCACCCATGGGGGGGGGGGGGGGGGGGGGGGGGGGGTTCGAACACCCCCCCCCCCCCCGAATTTCTGGAATTTATCATATAAATGTTAACTTATTAACTTAAAAATCAAAAGCAAAATATATATAAATAAATAGAGCAATATATATATATATATATATATATATATATATATATATATATATATATATATATATATATATATATATATATATATATATATATATATATATATATATATAAAAATAACCCCCCCCCCCCCCCCGAAAAAAATTTCTGGGTGCGCCACTGTAAGACCCATCGCTTATACGGATTTAATTCTTGTGTTCACTAAAATAATCAGGATAAATTGTTTTTTCAAGTAATATTACATCTTTCATGACTTGTGGTAATTTTAAACAATTTACCGCATCATAAAACTGATAAAGTTTGGTAACTTCAAAATTTTCGTGCACGAATTTTTGTGCTTTGTTCCTACTAAGTTCAAACAGCGATGGAACTTCAGGTACTTTATTCAAAGCTTCCAAAACATGTTTGTATTCAAATTCAGACTTTGAAATTAGACTGATTAAATCTTGTCTCTTTTCAAGAGATAACGACGAAAATACTTTTGTATGATAATCTTCCTTTAAATTTATGCAACATCCAATTTGTTCTGTAAAATCATAGCAATTTAAATTTCCAGAATAAAGTAAAGCTTTGAATTCTTCGTTTACTCCATAACGTCGGTATGCACATTGCAAATCTTCAATTTTTATTTCAACCCCAAAACCCAGGAAAAGATAAATTAGGGATAATCTGTCGTTTGGCAATACATTTCGCTTGTCACACATGTACAATACATCGTGCACGAAGCCATCGCTGCAGAACTTATTATTATCATAATAGTTTATACATTCTTGTATTAGGAGGTATGCGATGGGAGACTTTAACATTAAATAAAGACATTCAAAATATTCAGAATTTGAAGTATACGTATGATGATGCCTTAAGTAATGTAACAAAATTGGATAACCATCCCAGTTCACGTTTAAAAGAGTTTCATGACTAATTCTAGACCAAATAAATTTAAATGTTGCTGCATTACGATTGTGCCTTGTATAATACAACAGTACATCTGTACCACGGCAATTCACATCTGCTCCTCTTTCTACAAGGCCAATGACAAGAGGAGATTCCATTTCAGTAGCATAACGTAAAGCAGTATCTCCACCACCTGTCTTCCAAAAAAAATCATCGTAATAGTTGAGCAAAAATTCAGCTACATCTTTATTACAATACTTAAGTGCCCTCGTAATAGGCGTCTCGCCGCGCCAATTTGTGACATTTGCATCAGCTCCATAGTAAAGTAACATAGACACCAATTCCAATTCGTCAAATTCTTCACTATATACATAGTAGTACTTCCCGATTATAGCATGTTCCAGTGGACTACGTTCCCAAGAGTCTGTCACATTAATATCACAGCCCGCTTTAATTAGGTGCTTTGCCATGGCATACCTATGTTGTCTAATGCTTCTAATTAATGGTGTTTGATCTGTGTCATCATCTCTAACGTTTAGATCAATGCCAGGTTGATGCAGTAAATCCAAGAACATTTCCATGCTAAAAAGGACAAAAAGAAAGGTTTGAATTCTAATTGGAAGCTGGGCATGCACAGAACATTCGACGAGTCGGATTATTGGTGAAATGTTCGGCCATTGTTTGGATAGGCCGAACATTCGCCGAATATTGTGCACTAAATGAAAACCGAATATTCGTTCTTAGGCTATAAGAGACTGATCGAATATTCAGTATTTGACCATTTACCAAAATAACTATTCGCTAAATTTATATTGGAAGCAAATGTAATCTAATATTACATACAGGGTTGAGCAAAATTACGAAACAATGCAAATATCTTTAATTTACGGCAACCTCTATTTTCACAAATTTTTTTACATGAAGGTCCCGATATACGGCGGATACAATGAAGGTATTGGCGGTTTAAAAAGACTTCCTATTTAGCCGGAAATGATATCAACTTTTTTATTTTAAATGGAACAACCTGTATATTTTTTGATATATCGAATTAATTAAAACTGCTGAATTTAACATCAGAAATAATTCAGTTAATAGAAACAGAACAATTTCAAATTTTGATTATGACTGGTTTTGCTCAGCGCCGTAGAACTCAGCAAGAAGTTTGCACTTTATTTAACAATTTGCAATATTTCTGTTAATTGAACCATTTCTGATGTTAAATTCAGCAGTTTTAAGTAATTTGGTTAATTATTTGATTACTGCAACCACGCTGCTCAATCTGTCGAACATCAAAACAACACAGCACGAACCAAGCATTTTTAACATTACATAACTTTTTCACATTCTTTTGTTTTCATGACCTGCTAGATAACAATTACGAAACATTATTGTTCAATATCTCTAGAATTATCAAAAATAAAGACATAAAACCTTATATCACTGAACTCGCAAAAGAGACTTCTATCGATATATGAAAAAAATATACAGGGTGTTTCATTTAAAATAAATAAGTTGAAATCATTTCCGGCTAAATCAGAAGTCCTTTTAAACCGCCGCCGATACTTTCATTGTATCCGCCGTATATCGGGACCTTCATGTAAAAAATTTTGTTAAAATCGCGGTTGCTGTATTAAAGGTATTTGCATTGTTCTGTACTTTTGCCCAACCCTGTATAATGACCCTTGTATCAATATCACACAAAAATAACAAAAGGATCTTTATATATGGTTGCATAAGCAAATACGTGCGCGCGCGTGGGTTGTTGGGCGCGCGCGCAATTTAAATACTTTTAGAACATTCTCATCAAGCAAAACATTCTAATTCCATTTTATATGTGCAAATTATGTTTTCGTTTGTAAGCATTTTTCTTGAGCGAACCAAACATAGTATAGCTGTAGTAGGTATGCTAAGATACTTGCATACTGTCTCTTCTAAAATGTTTAAAACTAATTTTGGCTTTATTTACATAAACAAAAGATAAATCAAAATTTTTAAAATTTGACTGTAGTTTAAACATTTTTTTCATTTCCACCATTGGATTTTGCAAAAAAAATTGAACTAACAAGACGCAAACAATTTTTTTGTAACTCTAATGTGAACAAAGTTGCGCATATACTGCATGGAAAATTGACCACACTGTACTTGCATGGCCAAGACACGAGATTTGCACGCCGTAATAGTAAGAAAGAAAAAACGCGGAAAAAACTCCTGAAGAAAAAAGTCAACTTGTAAAAAATAAGATCCGTTGTAAGGACTGTCTTCAAAGTGCAGTTCAAAGTCGCCTGATGTTTATTTATATTTCATAATAAAAGTACTAACAATTAAAGGCCGTAATACACTATTATAGTACTTTTAATATAAATAACCATTAGGCGACATTGAACTGCACTTTGAAGACAGTACTTACAACGGATTTTATTTTTTAAAAGTTGGCTTTTTCTCTTAGATTTCGTTGTAATACATTGTTGAAATTTTATTTCCGCAACAAAATGTTTTATTTATGTGACCTGTGATGCCCGAGGACCCATTCCACCAAAATTTTCCGGGGTTTGATTATAGGCTGCTTATCTAAATTTTTTTGCAGTTTATTGATTTAGAGTAACTTTATTATAAATACGTATTCGATGATTTTTACAATATTTACAATTAGTTATGACGGATTTAGAAATTAAAGTACGCACTTAAACGGTAATATTTTGTTTTGTATTAGTAAATTAGGTAGGCGGAAAAAAAGTCTCTGGAAAAAAGTCCCCGGAAAATAGTTTTTAGGAAAAAAAGTCTCCGGAAAATAGTCCCCGGAAAAGCTCCCTTGGAAAAAAGTATCCGAGAAAACGCCTCCAGGAAAAAAGTCACCAAAAATAGTGTTGGATATTGAAGCCCCGTATAAGAGTCGATTAAAATAAACGACTTTTAAAGATCACTTTTAAATATAATAATGTAGCGACTTTCGTCAACAGTATGTTTTTGTTTATTATTAAATTAAATGTACCAAATGCAGTAAAAATACGATTGAATTAACTTAAAAAATACAGTATTCCATTTCAAAAGTCAAAGATAGAACCGTTTATCAGTTAAACCGGAAGTCGGTAATTTTGCTTTTATGCCCAGAAACTGCATCAGTTTTTTTATTATATGTAATAATAATAATAATAATAATCTAGCAATTCAAGTAGCCCTGAATTTATCGGTATAATCAAAATATAAACTGCTTAATAAAATCACTGCCAACGATGAAAACTCTATAAAAATATGCAATTTCATCTTAACTAATTTTATTAAAAACATTTCTGTGTTTTCATGAGTTTTGCCTTTTTCTTAAGTTTTTTTACCCTAGAGACTTTTATTCCGGGCACTTCTTTTCTGTGACTTTTTTTGGAAACTTTTTTCCAAGTGACTTTTTTTACGGGCACTTATTTTCCTAGATTCAGTAAATTACCCCACCTCAAGAAATCTGTCCTCACTTATTTTCGCAGCACTTTAAAATTATAAAATAAAACATAACAAATAAAAAGTCAGCTCTAAAAGTTTTTAAGAAATAGCAAACGTATTTATTAAATAAAAACTCAAATATACATTATACATAATAAAATCGATGTTTTAAAATCAGAAGAACGAATAGTATGACCTATTGCTCTTAAAAAAATCTTGCATAGCACGAGTTTCGTTGGCATACTTTTTATCCAAGGATTTTATTCTGACGATTTCTTTCCACGTTTTTTTTGCAGAATTTTCGTTTTAAGGATTTATTCCAGGATTTTTTCCGGGCATTTTTTTTTCGTAGATTCCGTATTTATCAACCCACAAAATTTGAATTTTTAAAGTGGTTAACATTTAATTTAATGTCGTGCTTTGAATTCAGTGTATTCTTACATCTATAAAACATCAAAGCCGGTAAATTCCAGTTTCCCTAATCGAAACCGAAATTTGAAATAGTCTCAAACCGTAACCGAAAATCAAAACTATATTTTATTTTGGTGCACGTCCCTAGTTGTAGAGATTTGATCACACAAAAAAATAAGCTAAAAAAATTCAAACTTTTTGTGCGACAAACGCAGTATTTTATTCATAATTTTTACAAAATTATCTGGTCAAAGACGGCAATTTAAGAGAAAACAAAGAGTCATTAGGTTTTACTGTTTTACACTTATTATTAACCGGAACAAGAAACAATACAAAACAATCTAAAGTTAAAAATGTTTTTTCACTACTAGTAATATGGCGTAGCATTTTGACACATAATAGAATGCTGTGAAATTCAATTTCTCTACCTTTGCTCACTGACAGGTAACTAATTTTTCATTATTAACCACTGGTAAATAATGAACAAATTTATATTTTTTGACAATCCTGTGACAGTTTTAAAGAGAACGTTTTTACAGCACGATTTAATATAATGGAGAGATTCTATTTAATGGTATTTTATGAATAAAATAGTTGTTTTAATAAATTAATTTTATTTTAAAAACTTTGGTGTATTTGAATATACGTTTTTCGCGCCGTAATAAATGGCAACTCTGTCAATATCAATTTCGCCTATATAACAACCACACAAAGTAAAAAAGAGAAAATTGTTGATAATTTAAGTATTTTAGATGAAACCAGTTCTTAAAAACAATGTTTTTGTATACCAATGATGATTTAACAATTTTCAAACAACTGTCACGCCAACAAAACTAAAAACTGTCATTTGTTTTATAATTTGAAATAAACAGGGATTGAAGTTCAAATAGTCATTTTTCGACAATTATAAGGGTTTATAGGGGATAATTTTTAACCAAACGCCACCCATGTTGATAAATTGAATTACTGTAATGGCCGCCAAGACCAGTAATATTTGAGAACAGGTATACGCGCGTACACAAGTATTAACACGAGTATTGTTAATATGATAATATCACTGTTGTAAAATGAATATTGAAAGTTCTAAAAAAAATTTCCAATACAAATTGTTGTGTGTATGGATGCCATAGCCGAAAATCCGCGAATCCATCGCTTAGTTTTCATACCTTTCCCAAACCCAAAAGTGGTTTTGTTGAAAACAAAATAGGTGTTGTGGAAAGTGTTGACCGACGCAAGGCATGGGAATTAAAGTTATTAATGGGAAAACCAACAACACCAAGAATGTTAGTATGTTCCCTTCATTTTTTGAAGGAAGATTTTTATTTACCAGGTATGTTAGGTGCACAAGTACTGTTTATTTTATCCTCCATTTAAAAATTCATGAAATTTTTTGTGGATCTGTGGTTAGCGCACTCGTTTTTAAACATAATGCGAGTAATTTAATATAATTGTCACGGCGCTCCACACTTCCACATGTAAATATATGATTAGCATTAAGAACAGCTTTTCCTTCAGTAATACATCGAGAACTTGGGCTTGCTTCTAAATGCTCAAAGAGCGATTTTAAAGATAAAAATTTCATCTTCAATGATCCCGAAAAATAAGAATTTAGTAGTCAACCAGCTTAAATAAATTAAAAATGAATTCGGTCTATTAAAATGTTACTTTAGAAAATTGTTTAGTAATGCTATGTTAGGCAACATTAATTATTCGAGGACGGTGTTTTTTAACTAATAATTGCTTTAATATTTTATTTTATTTACGTGTGATGCTACAATTCGAAGAAATATTCCGATTTTATATAAAAACTTTAAACTATTCACGTGCAATTCGCGTATTACATCCAGGCCTACGTGTACATAAATGAAGTCATTACTGAACAACGCAGCCATTGTGACATCGATAGCAGCGCCACCAACGGTAGAAATTTATCCCTATATCACTAGTAGTGAAAAAAAAAAGTATATACGCCTCGGTAGAAAAGTCTTATAGCCCTCGGGCCTTACATCCCTCGGCGCTACGCGCCTCGTGATCTAACCTTAGCCCTCAGGCTATAACAGTAGACTTTTCTACCTTGGTGTATAATATACTATTACTTACTCATTTTTGCGAATAGCTTCAAGTATGGCTTGATTGTTGTCCATTGTTGTCTAGTTGTAGATGAATTTATGAGCAATTTACCGTTTGATATACCTGTAAAAACCTAACAATAAATTAGTTAATTATAAACAAAACCAAAACCGACACATACGCATTGCACTGCACATACAAGACTCTATTATTACCTTTTAGAAACACTTAAGTCAATGTAATATTTTGTCTCTTAGTTTAATTTATTGATGAATTAACCACTAACTGCTAGCACTAAGCACGTATACAAGAACACAAACCATCAGATGCAGTGCTGCCAGTTTAAAAATTTAAACTTCACTAGACGTAACCACGAGGAGTTGCCAGATACCATCTTACTGGTGAACTCAAAGATAATCCACCAGGCGGCGCACCAATAGATAGGGTCTATAACTATAAATGTAATAACTTTTAATGTTTTTAGGTTACGTAGAAAATACACAATGTATGAAAAAAAAATGGAAAAGGACAAATCACTTAAAATACTTCTAAAAGTTAACAGTTTCCCAAGTGTTTCTGCGTATAGAAGTGAAGTAGAAAGTACCAAAAGGTTGAGCATGGACGAAATCATAAAGGAATTCGCCATAAGAAATACGCGAATGCAAGTCGGTTTCTTAAAACTAAGGTTGTCAATAGACAATATTGGGTTTTTATGGCCCAAGATTATCAGCAACGAAAGTAAGGTAAACCTGCTGGGGTGTTATAGTTGTAGTAATGTTTCAAATTTAAATTTATAATAATAATCCTGATATGTGACTGGTAAACGTAGATATATCTTATTTTTGTTAATGTTAATGTTTCTGTAACGAAACTGGAGATGGGGGTGGGGGCTTGTTAAAAAAGTCTTCAGGGGGGCCCTACGGTTTGCGTTACGCCAATGAGCATCAGAGAAACAATTTCGTGAAGAAGTTGGCGAAGAATCGAAAGAAGAAGTCGAGGAAGTCTGTAAGAAACAATGTAACAAATGCGTGGTTTTTTGTTATAGTTTTTTGTATTTCTATAATATGCAGTCGGCAGCATTTACAAATTTGTTGAAAACTTATGAATACATATTAGATCTTAGTTGCACCGAAGTTTCCTGTGAGAGAGCCTTCCGTAAATTAAAAATTATCAAAAACAGATTAAGGTCGGATTTTGATTGCATTTTTGATAAGCTGAAAAAATCAGCAAATTTGTTTTTAAATATGTTAACCTATTAAAAAATAATTTTTTTTTGTTTATTTACATTTCATTCATTTTTGAGACATAACAATCTATGGAGAGATGCGGGCTCCTACCAGCCAAGTCCAACCTGGTCTTTCTAACTAAACTAACTGTTTCGTGATTGGTGCGCTTTACCTTTTAAACTCAAACAACCACGTTGAATTACAAGGAGAACAGAACTGATTGAGATGTAAGAGTTACACTTGACTATTTTAAAACTAAATTTGTTTTGGCCTTGGTTCATTAGAAAGGAAAGTTACTAATTTTATCATATTGACGCCCCATATATGGGGCGCCAAGTGTAAAGTGAAAACTTGCTGTGCATTTTACCGTATTTAAGACAATTTGTCCCAATATTTATTATGTATACACATTTAGCTAACTGCTTTCTATTTTAAAAAATCGTTGTAGATTTAAATAAATCCTTAGACATTTCGTTTAAATATTCCAACATTTAATAAAGCATTAGAGATTTAAATAAATTTTAAAACATTTACTTTAAATTTTCAACTATTTAGTAAATCTTTATGTATTTAGATAAATCTGCACATATTTGTTTTAAATCTTTCGATATGTAATAAATATTCGCAGATTTAAATAAATCTTTACCGATATAAATAAATCCTTACAGGTTTAAATTAATATTTCAACATTTAATTCTAAGCTGTCACATTTAATGTTAACTTGTCATATTTATTTGACCTTGGCAGACCCAGCCTACATAGAAGACCAAGACGAGGCGCCAAGTATAAGGTGAAAATTTGCTGAACATTTCACGGTATTTAAGGTAATTTGTCCCAATATTTATTATATAAACACACATTTAACTAAATGCTTCTATTTAATAAATCATTGTAGATTTAAATAAATCCTTAAACATTTAATTTAAATATTCCAACATTTAATAAAGCATTAGAGAAAAACATGTCGCTGTTTAATTCTAGCGTAATGTATCCTAATTTTCTTATGCAATCGTACAAAATTTTTATACCGTTGCAAAGAGAACTACCATCTCTAATAAATCACATAAGAAAAAAAATATGTTCCATTACAAAAAATCTTGACGTCACTAACTAAATAAGTTGACAAAAACACTTCTTAGACAACGAAATGTGTGTTTTAAACTAACTCGGTATGCGGGTTTAAGGCGTTTACTTTAGATTTACGTTCTTAATGGATTTATTTTATACTTTGCGCGCGCACTGCATACGATATTATATTATTTCCTTGAGCAGTCAGCCTTTGCCAAAGATCCGTCACTTTTGCTATTGAGAGGGACAATATTTCTTGATTTTCGCAGTAACCTTCCACAGCGAGTATTTAATGGTCTCTGTTGGTGCACTGAGAAAATAAACTGTTGGATGAAACTAAAACAGTTTCACTTAACAAAGTTTTAGTGTTGCCTATAATAGTATATTAAAAAACAAGTTTCATAAGACATGATTTTAGAGCACGCGGCCAAGTTAGAAAACGAGCCGCTTGCGGCGAGTTTTCTAATGGACAAGTGCGCTTAAATGTCGTATGAAACGTGTATTATATACTATTTCTTCTATTTTGGTCCAAAAAAGTTAAAAATTACCTTATTTTATATGAATTTTTAGAACTTACAAGTTGAAGGTTATGTTTATAACCAGGGGTGTGCGCTCCATGGAAGCAAGGGAAGCATTGCTTCCCTTTAAATTTTGTTAGAAAATAAAAATTTATTATAAAACAATGTAACGCTGCCACACAATTCACTAATCTCTATTAATGCAAACCGCCCACCCACAGCCTCACACTCATCTCTATCGAGTGTCGCATGTGCGTTGTGGTGAATTTTTGGAAGCAATACGAAAGTCTGCCTACTGCCTAAGCTTTTTGTATGAAGGGCGCAAGTGCAAAGCATGCTGCAGGTTGGTGACCTTGCCTATTTAGTCGCTGCCCCTTAGTGACCGAAGTAAGCAGTTTTTGAATTGCTTCTTAACAAAATTGTCCTCATGGCTATGGCTTCAACTTCGTCTTCTATGTCCGGGATAAATATCCAGGAGATACAGCCAAGTGTGTGTAATTGTGTTGTGTGTGATGTATCAAAAAAAGGATTTTCCACATACAATTTAACAACTAAAGTGAAAACGTGCACTAGATATTTTAATGTGGATATGTACGAACATAACGAATGGTTAACGGGTTGTGATATTTCAAATAAACTTTTTTGTTGGCCGTGTCTACTTTTCATAAATGAAAAAGGCGTTGGAATAAAAGTGGGTTTTCCGACTTGAATAATGTACATAAAGTTATAAAGAGGCATGCAATATCTCGGTCTCACTTGCAGGCGGTAATTAAGGAAAAATTATTTGGAAAGTCACGCATCGAGCATGTTATAGATAATCAGTTGGAAATAAGTCATCGTCAGCATAATGAACTGGTGAAAAAAAATCGTGTGATATTAAAAAGGTTAATTGATGCTGTTTGTTTTCTTGGAGAACGTGAACTTGCTTTTAGAGGTCATAATGAATCTAGTAGTTCCACAAATAGGGGAAATTTCGTGGATCTACTTACGTTCTTATCCAAATATGACGATCCTTTAAAATGCCATTTAGAACAACAGTCTAGCGTATTTCGCGAAACATCAAATCGCATTCAAAATGATTTAATTTCTGCTGTTGCTGCAGTTGTTTTGGTAAAAATTAAACAAGAAATAACAGAAGTACGCTATGTAAAAACCGATGGGAAAATTCAAGAACGGTTTTTAGGATTCCTCGACGTAACAGCGGATAGGACAGCAATATCTTTATGCAAAATCGTGTGTGATATTGTCGAAGATATTGAATGCGGTGCTAAACCCGTTGCCCAGAGTTATGATGGAGCGGCAGTTATGGCTGGAGAATTAGGGGGTCTTCAAACCAAAGTAAGGGAGTCTTTTCCAAGTGCCTTATTTGTACATTGTTTTGCTCATCGGTTCAATTTAGTTCTGTCGTAGTCAGTAGCACACATTAAGGAATGTAAAATCTTTTTTTCGACCCTTAGTGGAATGGCTGCTTTTTTCTCAATATCTTCAAAACGTACTCGAGCGTTAGATTTGATAGTACAAAAAAGATTGCCCAAAGTTGCTCCTACACGATGGAACTACAATGGAAGGCTTCTCTTAACGGTGTGTGAATATCGACATCCTTTAATTGAATTATTTGAAAATATTTTAGAAAACAGTTGTGATTGGGACACTAAGACCTTGAATAGTTCTAGAGGTTATTTAGATTGTTTAAAAAGAGACTTTAACTTTAATTTTTTGTTAAATATTTTTTCAGAGATATTTCCTTTTTGTGATAATTTATTTAATATATTACAAACTAAATCAAATGACATTGGATTCTGTGTTAAAAAAGTGGAGGAATTTAAAAACATTATAAATAAACAAAGAAATGAATTTGATAAATTATGGGAAAATACAGTTAACACCGAGGAACATCTACAACCCCAAAGAAAACGAATACGAACTGACAATGTTGGGGACCTTAAAACTTCATATCGAAGACTTTTGATTGAAATAATAGACCAGATTTCTGAACAATTAAATAATAGATTTGAAAATATTAATAATTTACAATTTCTCGAACTATGTAATTTTAGTGAATTTAAAAATAAACCTTTTCCGGAAAAAGCTTTTCAATCCTTAATTGACAGTTGTGAAAATAGTTTTGATATAGTTGCATTGCGGTCTGAACTTACCGTAATATATGCTACTGAAGAAGTAAATACAAAAAATAATGCTAGTGACTTACTGAACTTTTTAAACGAGTCAGGGTTAAATAAGGCGTATTTGGAAGTGATTAAATTGTGCGAGTTAGTGGTGATAATTCCCGCCACTAGTGCTTCAGTTGAACGCAGTTTTTCTGTACTAATACGCATTAAAAACTTTGTAAGAAATTCAACAGGCCAAGATAGACTTTCAAAACTATCAGTTTTATCTATAGAAAAAGATCTCGTTAAGGAAATGTCTGAACATCCACGATTTTACGACAACGTTATTACTGAATTTGCTAAAAAGGACAGGAGGATCGAATTACACTATAAATAAGTAAGTTTTTTAAATTTGCTTACCTTTCTTTAAATCCCACCGCACGCCCCTGTTTATAACGCGTGAAGGTTTTGTTTTCACATAGTCACCAACCTAACAAAATAAAGTTTCGAATTCTTTAAGGAGTTGCATTATGAAATCCAAATGAGTTTTATAAAGTAGTCAGTAAAGAACCAAAATAGAAAAGCAATAGTCTTGATGCATTAAAGGAACATGTAAAAATGTCAAATATATTTATTCGAGTCAACAACCGGAAGTGTTATATAAACGCACAAGTTGCTGATCTAATGAAATATTTGCACTGTTACTCCAAATCAGCAACATATTAAGAGATAATTGCATTTCATCCAAACGTTCGCGCATTTCTACCAACAATAACCTTCACTTTTATTTATATTTCTTCGACCAATGCATTTAGAAACATTCACACAACTAAAATGTTGATTGATTTAATTTTGTTCAACCAAGAGTCGATATTTAGAAACCATTGAACCATATTCGAATATGTTTATTTGTAGCCGTCTTCTGAGGAATCAAAATGCACATTAGCTAAAAAAGAGTAAGAAGCACAATTACATATTGCCACACCATTATTTAAATGCAAGAAATGATATCAAAAAAGTCATAAGACTTGTCCATGAAAAACAAAGCTCTTGTGGTAATTTAGTTATAGTTTATTTTTTTCCATATAGACAAGCCTTCACTTTTTTTGCTCATAAGATAGCATGGCGTGATTAAACAGTGTTTATTACTCTTTGTTTAGCTACTGTGCGTTTTGATACAACAGGAGAGATCTACAAATAAAAATATTTTAGTTTGGCAATAGGGAATATGACAGTGTTCATTAATTTTTTTCAGTTAATAAGCCCTGAGTAAAATAGGTTCGATTTTAGTATTATATTTATTATAATAATGATAATGTATTTTTGAGCAGAGCCTTCGGCTTTGTTCAATGTTCTTAATAGAACTAACCTCCCTGTTGCCAATATTCATCAGTAGTTATAATGCTTGATAAATGATGTACATGTTATGTACAACGTTTGAACTTGGTACATTAGATAACAGATGATTAAAGTTGGACTTGAAATATGAAACCAAGTTACATGGAAAAGTTGAAATGCAAAAGTAAACGATGAATAATTAGACAGCCAATGGAAGGTTACATTGCTACAAATACAGATTATAATTTGTCATATATTTACGTTGACAAAGATAATGATTAAATGTAATAATGATAAGTAATGAAGTGTTAATAATATATTAATAAATGCAATAACCTATAATACATTTACGCGGATGTAAAACCTGTAATGCATTGAACATACAACTGAAAACAAGCAGGTTGAATTGTATGTAGTATGGATAATAAATATATCGCTGAATAAACACCAAGATCATATGAGGGGTCTAAATGCAAAACCCGCCAAGTCCACTTTACAAAACAAATGAGTTATGCCCGGCATTCTGTTCTTTATGGTAAGCAGCATAAGGTAGCACACAGTTTGGGAGCAAAGTCCGCCTAGAGCAGTATGAAATAGGTACCCAAAACATGGTTATAAGTGCAAAACCCGCTATGTGGAAAATTTTTTAAATTCAAAACCCGCCATGTCCCTTGTGACCAATAACGATCGAGCATGCTGTCTGCGCTTCTGAGTGCCTTCACTTGTCAGTTCTGTTGTAAACCGGCTGCTACTAAGTCGTAGGTGTTAATTATTTGTTGCATTATTAAAAGTAATAATGGATGATATTGGTGTTTCAATAACAAAGACGGCTCCAGATTGCAGTCGTAAAAGAATAGTGCAAAATCATAAGCATAAGAGGAGCGTTGCAATGAGAAAACGGTAAGAACTGTAAGTAGACAGTAGCAAGGTTATTCGAATCATTAATTTCTTTAGGTATGCTGCTAAGGACTTGCCTGAAAAACCGAAGTGCGTTCACAGATGTGGCATACTAAAGTGCAACTTGTTGACAATGGCAGATTTGCACTTTATCCACAAAAACTTTTACGACATTCCGTCAAAAATTAAGCAAGATGCTTTTATTTTAAAGTGTTGTGAGGGCATGCCTCCAAAAAGAAGAAGATCGAGAGTCGAAGGAGATAATGCTAATACTACTTCCAGAAAACAATTAACAATAAACTACAAGATACCTAAAAAAGGAGGAGAATGGGTGAAAGTATGCAGAGAGGCCTTTATGCAAATTTTAAACGTAAAAAAGGACAGAATTCAGGGAGTGGTGAAGCGATTTGTGTTTGATGGCAAAACTCCTGTAGAAAATAGGGGAGGAGATCGCATCAAGGATACGAATAATCCAAAGAAGCAGGCGATGAGTAACTTTATCGAAAGCTTTAAGTGTGTGGAGTCCCACTACTGCAGAAGCCAAGTAAACAAAAGAACCTACCTTCCTTGTGATCTTAATATCAGAAAACTCTACAAGCTGTATAACAACACAGTAACTGATACCTTTAAGGTAAAAGAACATTACTTTCGTTTTTATTTTACACGAAATTATAACATTGGATTCGGAACTCCTATGACGGATGTATTGTCACGTACTTTTTGTCGCTGACAAGAAAATTTGTGAATACGCCACCGACTGCTAGCGGAAAAGGGGTGGGGTTCAAAATCAAATTTAGAGTTTGTTTTTTATAAATATGTGGGCGCCAAGTAGTTTGCTCAACCCTCATACGCATTCACTACCACTGGATCTCCGAAGCCTGAAAACTACTAACCGGCTCCTCAAAATAAAATAAGTACGTTGCTGTAACAATTTTGGGTTGACAAACTGGACAGTATTATGAATAAAACGCGGCAATGTTAGTATAGAGCAAAATATAATTTGTAGATATAAATATATATAAGTGATAATTAGGTACAACACATGCAAAAAAAATAACATATATAACAAACAAACAACATGTACATAGGTAAATATAAATATAGGAATGGTGGCCACCCTCTTATGCACAAATGGCAAATGCAGGTTGGGATATTTATGTGACATAAAACCAACAAAACTTGGAGCCAGACCTGCAATTAACCATTTACGGCGATAGTGCACATCTTTGGTAAAATTTATATATAAGTAATAACCAATAAGCAAGGCAACTGTGCTGAATATTGAACACTGTTAATTAATAATAACCATAAATAACATATAGTGCATTTACATAAAGTAAATATAAGTAATAACAAATAAGCGAGGTAACTTTGTTGAATATTGACCACCGTTATTAATAATGCTATAAATAACATAGAGTACATTTACATAAAGTAAATACTTGGCCAGTTTGTATTAATTTAGAAAAACTGGGTGGGAATTTATCCGACCACCAAAGATAGCCGTCACACAAATAGATAAGTATATCTGAGTGGTGACACCAATCACAAAAACAATTATACAAAATTTCCCACGAAGGGGTTACTTAACCACGGACAGGAGTAGCTTCCTTCAGGGGATCCCATTCGCCCATCTCATGCCTTCACAGTCCGTGCAGTTGAGCAATCTTTTGGCGGGCCCCGGTAGATTGATAAGCAATGAAGGATAAACCAAATTTCCATTCCACTTTCTACGGCCTTTCCTGCTACTAGCAAACGGTGGCGGCGTAAGTTTATCAAACGCGTGAATTATCTCAGCAGCTACTAACTTTAAAACCTTCCAATACTCGAAGACGGCTAGTTAGGACACTAATCACTAATTTACTAAGCCCCAACTAAATTTAACTTGCGTGAAAGATCCGTTTAAAACGATCAGTAATTCGAAAAATAACTTTATACTTTTCACAGCAAAATTCAATGTTAGCAGCTGCACCTCACGGCCAAGAATGAATCCTTTTACAATTTCTAAAAATTCTATGCTTTATTTCGCCTATCGCACGACCCAAACCTCTAAAAAGCGCACGGAAAAAGATAAGACATTTCTTACACTCCTGCCTTGAATTGAAATACCATCGACAAATAAATAAATTACACTACAATAAAATTTAAATAAGACATGCAATATTTTTGTGACAAATAGAAACAAATATTTGTCACAACTCCTCCCTTCCTACGAAAAAAAAAAGGAACTTTTTTTTTTAATTTACTCTCCGGGATCAAGTTTTATGTCTTGAACATGCCAAGAACCAAGAGAACGATTTCTATCCAAATCTACAAGTTCATAAACATTTGGTGAAATTTTCCTTTTAACTCGACACTTAATGAATTTGGGATTTAACTTAGATGCCACAAAATCGACTGCCTTAGATAACGTAAAATTTCGTTTCCATACTATCTGGCCAATATCTAACAATATGGGACGACGCCTTAAATTATATCGTTTAGCATTAACTTCATAAGCCTTTTCTAATCTATTTTTAACCTGAGGATATATGTCTTGAAGAGATTTTAAATGGTCCGTGAGCGGGACACGAGATGAAAAATCAAGAGGAAGATTATCATGGTCAGGAACATCTCTAATTACTCTCCCAGATAAGTGTATATGCCTACCAAAATTTAAGTAAACAGGGCTGAAACCTGTCACCTCATGTACAGCGGTACGTAAAGCAAATCCTATCTCCGGTAATTTTTTGTCCCATGCCCGATGATTTTTCGTAATGTATGAACGCAACATGGTTTTTATCACTCTATTTATTCGCTCACAGGGGTTAGCCTGAGGATGGTAGTTTGCGTTGAAGACAATTTTTGTTTGGTAAGATTTAGCTAATTTGCGAAAGCTTGAACCCGCGTATTGTCGGCCGTTGTCGCAGATTATTCTTTCCGGCACGCCGTACATAAAAAATACATCTTCTTCTATATGTTTGCAAACAGCGGCGCTTGTAGCAGATTTAAGTGGAAATAAAAGCACGTACTTAGTGAAACAGTCAGCCACTACTAAAATGAAACGATTTCTATTTGTAGACAGCGGAAGAGGTCCTATCAAGTCGGTACAAATGACTTCCCATGGGCGCGTGATAACACGTTTTACCATAATCCCCTGGGGCGACCGTTGCTCGGGTTTCTGAGCGTTACAAATGTCGCATCTTCGTATGTAACGAGCTATATCATCGTTCATACGGGGCCAATAATAGTACTTGCTTACCCTATTTCTAGTTTTAAAGTAACCTAGATGTCCAGCGGTAGCGACATCATGACTCTCCTGGAGTACAGCAGCCCTTAACGGTTTTGGAACCACGATTTTCCACTCCGATTCATCATACTCGTTAAAACTATTCCGATTCGCTAACTTATACACTCTGCCACTTGTAACTCGCCATTTTGGAAATTTATTCGGTCTTGCTTCTATTTGTAATTTCAACCGTGAGTACCAACTATCCTCATCCCCATCGTTCACCTCAATTAATGCTATCGCCCGCGATAAAGCATCAGGCACCTGATGACTACTACCCTTCCTGTGTTTAATTTTAAAATCGTACCCCTGCAGCCGTAAAGACCATCGAGCCAGACGACCAGATGGGTTTTGGAGTTTATGTAACCATAATAAAGAATAATGGTCGCTAATCACTTCAAATTGAGCCCCTTCAATATAAGGGCGGAACTTTTCGATCCCCCAAACAACCGCGAGACACTCTAATTCGGTTGTCGAATATTTTTGCTCTTGACTGGTTAGACTGCGACTTGCGTACGCTATGACGTGTTCTCCGTCTTCTGCTTCTTGAGTCAACACGCAACCAAGACCTACTTGAGAGGCATCGGTCTGTAATGTAAAAGGTCGCGAAAAGTCTGGACAGGCTAAAATTGGAGACGATATCAAGCATGATTTTACGTCTTGAAATGCGGCTTCCGCATCGCTATCCCAAACAAATTTAATATTCTTTCTCGTCAACCGGTTTAAAGGTGCAACCCGGGATGCAAAATTCTTGACAAAACGGCGGTACCAGGAAATGAGACCTATAAACCTCCGAACGTCTTTACTACATTTCGGGGTAGGATAATTGACCATACAAGTAATCTTTTCGGGGTCTGCCCTAAGCCCATTTTTATCAACAATATAGCCGAGATATCGTAATTCGGATTTAACGAACTCGCATTTGTCGGCATTGATGGTAAGACCAGCGTTTAATAATCTAATAAAGATCTTCTCTAGAATCTCCAAATGTAAAGTAAAATTTGGCGTGGCCACAATAATGTCATCTAGATAAACCGAAACGAAAGGTTCTAGATCGGGACCTAACACAGAATCTATCAAACGCTGGAACGTCGCGGGCGCATTATGTAGACCAAACGGCATTCTAGCAAACTGAAAAAGACCTTTACCCGGAACTACAAAAGCGGTCTTTTCTTTACTTGACTCCTCGAGTGCAACCTGCCAATACGCTGATTTTAAGTCAATCGAGGATAGCACACGGGCGTCCCTTAAGCGATCTAAAATATTAGAAATATATGGGAGGGGATACGCGTCCCGTTTAGTTACGCTATTTACTTTCCTGAAATCTAGGCACATTCTGTATTCTCCATTTGACTTTTTAACAACAACAATTGGGGAACTCCAAGGGGACTTCGACTTTTCAATTACTCCCAGATCTAACATTTTGTCAATTTCTTTATTAATAACATTTTGAATAAACGGGGAAACAGGATAATAGCGCTGCTTAATCGGATTATTATTTCCCGTATCTATTACATGTTGCACTCCCTTAGCATAACCCAATCCTGATCCCATTTTTCCCACGTACTTTCTGACCAGAGTGTCAAGAGCTTCTCGTTCTTCAACAGCCAATTCGTCCCTGATTTGTATCGCGGATACCTTTATCTCATCCCCAAATTTCCAAGTATTTTCACGGAAAGCGGATACAATATCCATATCGCGACAAAAATCTATTCCTAGAATAACTTCATCCACAATACTAGGTATAACTAAGGCTTTAATTAATTTGACCTTATGCCGTAGTTGTATAGGTAGTTGTGCTACACCTAACGCGTCACATGTTCGCCCATCCGCAACGGAAATAATGGGTTTATGACATTCCAACCTAACCCCCATCAATTTTAATTTTTCCCAACCAGGACCTCCAACCACAGTCTGGCTAGCACCCGAATCCAATAAACTTTTAAACGCTATACCGTATATGTTAATACCTAAATATGGTCGTGGATCTCCGTTTTTTGCACTAAACAAACTAGAAAGTTTGTCTACAGTAAACTGAATTTTAATAAAATCTAACCACGCAAGCCATGATGAATTTGCCGGCTGTTGCATTAAGATCGCCGTCCGGCATCCCGACGACCTTGGTTGGCGTTTCCCGAACACTTTAAACAAGAGTACTTTGTTGAGTTTGGTTGACCGCACCGGTAACAAAACTTTCCCTTTACAGGTCGCTGACAATTTCGAAAGTTGTGACCGGTTTCCGAACAATTCCAACATTTCTTATTTAGACTGACTGCTAATACGTCCTGTTTACTAACACGGTTGCTATCGCTTAATCTATCCCTATACTCGTCACTATCTAAGGGGCAAGCTAAATCAGGCTCCAATAAATTGATTCTATTAATGGTGGGTAAACGAAATCCGGAAGCTAATTCTCTCGTGGTTTCCAGTTTTTTACATAGCAGTAGCAGTTCCTGCACCGTATTATAGTTTTGCAACCCAACACCACTAATATAGTAGGGTGCAATATTTCTCCGAAAAACGGA
Source organism: Ctenicera cuprea (assembly GCA_958336395.1). Lineage (NCBI taxonomy): Eukaryota > Metazoa > Arthropoda > Insecta > Coleoptera > Elateridae > Ctenicera > Ctenicera cuprea. The sequence goes on from OY284495.1 coordinate 3,254,829, forward strand.
TAACTTTTGCTGTTCAGTAGGAGGCTGAGGAAGTCTAGCAAAAAGGTTGACCATACACGCAAAGTAATTCCCTACCTTTTCCCTAGGTCCCTGTACACGGTTACGAATTTCGCTCCACAATTCTGTTTCATAATCCACGGGTAAGTACTCGTCTCTGAGACGTTTAACAAAATTCATCCATGAGGTTACTTCTGTTCGAATAGACCTATACCAAATTAACGCGCTACCTTGAAGTAAGTCTATAATTGAATTATGTAAGTCTACCTCCGAAACATTTCTAGCTACCCTATACTCTTCTACCCGTTCAATAAATGCAGTAACGCTCAGCCCTTTATTGTCTCCACTGAATACAATTCCCCATTTATGTACCGGTACAAACTTAGTACTAACCGCAACCGAATTCGACAACGCGGCGTTCAACGGACCAGGATTAGCTAACGTGGTCGGAGCTGTACGCGTACGGCTATCAAAATTGAAATTTTTCTTATCTACTGCATTTTCAATTTCCCCTAAATTTTCTAGTAATTGATCGATGCTACTCAAGACTGTTTTATACTCGTCCGTATCTGGTATGGTTAACCTATTCAGTCTACCGTAAAGATGATGTAATTTCGCATCAATAGCTTTAGCGTCGTTAGTTTCTAGACCTCCCTTAAAATTGTTAACAAACTCAGCTAACTCAGAACTTTTCCTAGTACAAGTTTCAAGTTCAGTAGTAATATCGGGTTTAAAAGACTCAGCGACAATTAATTCACCAAACAATTCTTTGCTAAGTAATTCCTTTAACTTCTTACGCATAGTTACAACTGTCTCAGTAGCCGTATTTTTTACTCCACGAGCCAATAACTCATATTGAAGCTCATCCCTATTTAATCGATATGGATCCATTACGCACAAGAACCCACAAAATCAGAAAAAAAAACAAATCTAACTTAATTGCCCTATAGAACTACTCATCCAATTTAACATGCCTTATCGCTAATGAAATCACTAATATAAAAAAAACGCAAGCAGAAAAACGTACTAACTAAATCTACCTAACAATACCGCATACCAAAATCTATTAAGATAAACTAGGCCCCACGTTGGGCGCCAAAATTTGTCACGTACTTTTTGTCGCTGACAAGAAAATTTGTGAATACGCCACCGACTGCTAGCGGAAAAGGGGTGGGGTTCAAAATCAAATTTAGAGTTTGTTTTTTATAAATATGTGGGCGCCAAGTAGTTTGCTCAACCCTCATACGCATTCACTACCACTGGATCTCCGAAGCCTGAAAACTACTAACCGGCTCCTCAAAATAAAATAAGTACGTTGCTGTAACAATTTTGGGTTGACAAACTGGACAGTATTATGAATAAAACGCGGCAATGTTAGTATAGAGCAAAATATAATTTGTAGATATAAATATATATAAGTGATAATTAGGTACAACACATGCAAAAAAAATAACATATATAACAAACAAACAACATGTACATAGGTAAATATAAATATAGGAATGGTGGCCACCCTCTTATGCACAAATGGCAAATGCAGGTTGGGATATTTATGTGACATAAAACCAACAAAACTTGGAGCCAGACCTGCAATTAACCATTTACGGCGATAGTGCACATCTTTGGTAAAATTTATATATAAGTAATAACCAATAAGCAAGGCAACTGTGCTGAATATTGAACACTGTTAATTAATAATAACCATAAATAACATATAGTGCATTTACATAAAGTAAATATAAGTAATAACAAATAAGCGAGGTAACTTTGTTGAATATTGACCACCGTTATTAATAATGCTATAAATAACATAGAGTACATTTACATAAAGTAAATACTTGGCCAGTTTGTATTAATTTAGAAAAACTGGGTGGGAATTTATCCGACCACCAAAGATAGCCGTCACACAAATAGATAAGTATATCTGAGTGGTGACACCAATCACAAAAACAATTATACAAAATTTCCCACGAAGGGGTTACTTAACCACGGACAGGAGTAGCTTCCTTCAGGGGATCCCATTCGCCCATCTCATGCCTTCACAGTCCGTGCAGTTGAGCAATCTTTTGGCGGGCCCCGGTAGATTGATAAGCAATGAAGGATAAACCAAATTTCCATTCCACTTTCTACGGCCTTTCCTGCTACTAGCAAACGGTGGCGGCGTAAGTTTATCAAACGCGTGAATTATCTCAGCAGCTACTAACTTTAAAACCTTCCAATACTCGAAGACGGCTAGTTAGGACACTAATCACTAATTTACTAAGCCCCAACTAAATTTAACTTGCGTGAAAGATCCGTTTAAAACGATCAGTAATTCGAAAAATAACTTTATACTTTTCACAGCAAAATTCAATGTTAGCAGCTGCACCTCACGGCCAAGAATGAATCCTTTTACAATTTCTAAAAATTCTATGCTTTATTTCGCCTATCGCACGACCCAAACCTCTAAAAAGCGCACGGAAAAAGATAAGACATTTCTTACACTCCTGCCTTGAATTGAAATACCATCGACAAATAAATAAATTACACTACAATAAAATTTAAATAAGACATGCAATATTTTTGTGACAAATAGAAACAAATATTTGTCACAGTATGTTCTACTTGCTTAAGGCACAAAGAAGAGCTCAAACAGGAAAAAGATCTAGAGAAACAACAACAAATGAAGACTTTACAAAAAGTACACAAACTTAAGGCAAAAGCCTTTTACGCGATTCTTAAAGAAAGCAAGACTGGCAGAGAAGTTTTCTCAATGGACTGCCAAAAAAATTTAGCCCTTCCAAAACTTACAGACCAGGCGGCCTATTTTAGCCAGCAGTATAATTTATACAACTTCACTGTTGTAACTGGTATCTCCAACACAGAGCTTAAAAGAACTACAGTAACTGCTTATGTATGGACTGACCTTGATTTACCCAAAAATTCAAGTGTTATAGCTTCGGCGTTATTTCACAAATTAACCACGCATAAGTTCTCTGAAACCATTAAAGAAATTTTTATCTTTGCTGATGGATGCCCCGGGCAAAATAAAAATATTACTATGATAGGTATGCTAGCAAGCTATCTTCAAAGAAAAGCTCCAAAGAATATTCAGCTTATTCAAGTCATATTTCCCATCGTAGGACACAGCTTTATGCCCCCAGATCGAGTTTTTGGTATTACAGAAAAGAAAATTAAAACCACACCATGTATTACGGATCCAGAGCAATACCACACCATAATAGCAGAAAACGCAACTATTCTTAAATTAGCAGAAGACTGGGAGGCCTATGACTGGAAGAAAGCAGTGTCAGAAAATATCAAAGCACCAGGAGCTTGGCATTTCCAATTTCAACCATGCAAGCGCTTTAAAATTATTAAAAAAAAGGGTAAACAATAATAATATTATTGAAGTACAAGGAGAAGTTTCTTACAATAGTGAATCTGGGGTTCCTAAAGGGATTTTAAAAAAGGGTAAAAAAATTTCTTTAATTAACCCTGACATTATCGAATCTGGTAAAATAAGCGACAAAAAGAAAGCTGCAAGTGTCTCCAAATTGTTACAAGAACATTACGGACAGCAGTGGCAGTGTGATCCAACGCTGAAATTTTATAAAAACGCTGTAAATTTCTCTTTGAACACCGATGAAAGTGCTCCAGAGTTACTCACAAACGAATTGTGCACAGAATTGCCTGCAGACAACGAAGAAGGTGGAATTTAAACATTTAAGTTTTTTGGTTCAATTTTGATGTTAGTTTTGACACTTAATTAATAATTGTTTAATATAATACTTAGATATTTTCTGTTAAAATAATAAAAATACTTGAAACAGTCTCTTTCTTTTGGATTAGCAACATAATTTTATGCAAAACCCGCCAAGTCCAAACTTAAAAGTGTCTTTTTATAATAACCCTTGCACTAATATTTATTTGGCTGACCTCTGTTGCTAGAAAATAATAATGTTAAGGCAATCACAGAAATTCTACCATAAAATATGCCTGCAGTACTCTGTAGACGTTTTTGGTCTTTACTGTAAAATGACTTAGAGTGGACATGGCGGATTTTGCATTTAGACCCCTCATATATACTCAGATTTATTTGAAAAACTGTGCAGTGGGAATACTAGTATAAAAATTCACATATTTGCATCATAAATTCCTGTTAGACAAAAGAAAACATAACGTGCAGATTAATAAAGCTACGATTTTTCAAACATTAACATGATATAATGAAAAAAGTAAACAGTTCATGTGTTATGAGGCTCAACTTCTTACACAAAAAAAATTACAGCAGAATGTAGTTTTTGGCTCATTTAGTATTTATTCAAAAAGAACAGCAAATAGTTTCCCATCTGCCATATGTGCAGAGTAAGGTTCAAACACTTAAAATTATTTGTTTCTGTCACCTCATAAGAGTGATAATGAACAATAAATTAAACTGTATGGTATTCTTTTAATGTGAAATATACACATAAACACTTTTGTGCACTAAAAATACTAGAAATCTTACCAAATATAGGCAAAACTCGTATAAATTTATTACAACCATATAATTTGGGAGGTACACACTTTAACCAATGACGTTGCAAAACAAGTATGCGCCCTAATATTATTCCTCAAATTATAGAACTCTTTCCAAATCATGATAACCCAAATGCATTCACTGAAAACATCTGGTTTCGGCAAGATGGTGCGCCTCCCCACTATGGACTTGCAGTGCGCAATTATTTAAGCGACATTTTTCATCGGCGTTGGATCGGGAGAAGAGGAACCGTGGAGTGGCCCGCTCGGTCACCAGATTTGTCTCCTTCAGATTTTTTTTTGTGGGGCCATTTAAAAAGTCGCGTTTATTTAAATAGACCTGACAATTTAAAAGATTTGAAAAATCGTATTCGTGCTGAAATGGCTGCTATTTCTCGCAATTCTTTGCGCGACTCTTTAGACAATTTTAAAAAGCGCATTCATTATTGCCAAGAAGTAAATGGGCAACAATTTGAACATCTCTTCTCTTAACTACTGTTAATTAATAATGCTGGTGTTTTCATTTTTATTTAAGAAATGTTGTTTGTTGTCCTATTAATTTTAATTACTGTTTGTGCTTTGTTTATTTATGACGTTTTGTTAATGCAAGGGTTACTAGATTTGAGTAAATGTGCAGTGACGAATTAATCAAGTACACCAGCTCGAAGTAGGTCGCTCCATCTCCTTCTGCGGAACTGCTGTGCGATGAAAAAAAAGGTTCTTTTCAGAACCACGATGTTGTTTAAAAACAGAATTTTCCTGAAAAAAAAGTTAGTCCCAAACGATGTAAATATGCGTCAAATGGTTTTTTAATTTTTCTGCATTATTTTCTTATGTAACCCTATACATGTTTAATATTTCTGAAAAGAGGAAAAAATAAGCTTTCTATTGATGTATCACACAGCCTAGGAGGCTATTTAAAAAATTTAAGATGGCGGCCGCGCTTAAAAACTACATGCAAAAAAAAAACAATCTATTTCAAAATATGCATATCTCAAACCGTTTAACCAGGGGAACTTTGGTCCCATACATAATAGCGACCCTTATAGTACATAATTAAAATTAATATAGCAATAGAATATAAATATATACAAATACGGTGTTGATTCAGATTTAAGACTTAGCCATTTATAATTTTTTCGGCATTAAAAACTGCCCGTAATGCTCGATTTTCTTTGTTAAATATTAGAACTATTATTTATAAAAATGAGAAAATAGGTTTTCTCATTTTTACACAACAAAACAATCATCTCTTTACTATTCTGCTCTAAAATAATTAAGAAAGCCAATATTTGCACAGTTTAATTTTACATGGTAAAGTCCAAATCAACATCGTTTGTAAATGTAACTTTCACCTTTATGTGGTCTATAATACTCTCCTCCACTAACACTATCGTTGGTTTTCAGTGTAAGCTTTTAATCCTCACATGCCTTTTGGTGGAAACAGAGCTGCTAACGCAGTTATTTGAACTGCATTTCTACTGTTTAATAACAAAACATGCATTTATGCATAATGGTCAGTGTTTTTTAGTGGTCAATTGTTACCATCATTTAAGTCCATTGTTAAATTGCTGACTAGCTCTTCGTTTGTTGTACCTAGTGCAGATGCAGACTTGGTCCGTTGCAGCTTTTCGAAGAACTTTCCCACCCGTTATATGTATGGAAGCTGGAAAGATTTTTTTAAATCATTTTCAATCTGCAACAAATTTATTTGTTGGTACAATACAAGTTTAAGGAGGTATCAGAAAAGCAAGCGTATTAAGCATAATTTTATTTGTTTAAACGAAGAAAATTGGTAGCATTGACAATGCAAGTCATGTTAGTTTACACCAACACACCACTTCGATGACCACCGTAATTAAAATGGCGTTGATGATTCATTGAACAAAAAACGGTTACTAAGTCAGTTAATGCGCAAGCGCAAGCCCCTATTTAATAAACGAATATGCTACGCTAATATCATTTATTATGTTGATTTAAAACAGCAAGTTTTTGAATCGAGTATTCGAATTTCCAATGCGTCTAACTAACATTTTTAGCGTTTTGAACCAATGTACATAAAAAGTTTCAGTTAAAAATACGGAATCTGTATGTGCAAACCCCACCGAACTTTATGTAAAAATTCAAGTGTGTTTAAGCAATAACGAATATTATTTTAGCGTACGAATTTAACGGTACCTTCAGTCAACTTTAATGTGCAAATATTTTCAAGCAATGAAAATAAGTTAATAATTTTTCTATTTTGCTTCAATCATTTCCAAACGTTTAGGGTAAACAGTTTTATCTTTAATCAACTCAACTTTGTTTGATTGAATGTTTAAAATTTCAAGTAGCACAAATTTTCATTTAACCATTTCTCTTTTCTCGGTGCATAGACAGACCTTTTTTAAAAAATATTTTTTACTTTCCTAGTATAGGGAAGGAATGAACCCAATTTCGAATTTCAATGAACTTTGAAATATGGGGGTATATCGGAAATTTAACAAAAAAAAAAATCGGAAACCGGAAACGGAAGTTGGACATGTTTTTTGATAGCATTTTTTCGTTAACCAAACTTTATAAAAACAGAAAATGTAATCTGATTTCAGCAATCTGATATCAGACTTTAGGGCAAATTCAAGGCTTTTTTTCAAACTCTATACGCTGGTGGTTAAAAAATGAGATAATAGAAAATAAATAAATAAAAAGGATGTCGCCACATTCACTTTTGTCTTTTTGTATAATTTTAAAATATTATGGAAAATTTAAAGTTTAATTATTTAGGAAACTACAATAATTTAACAACAATAATCGTTTTTTATTAAACCTATGCAACCACTGGAAGGCATATGGTATGCAAAACTCGTTCCACACTGCAAAATAAACCATAGGTACGTAAAATGCTTTTTTGGACCCCCATATTTTCTAAACCTAGTCCCAAATTGTCCCAGTAGCCAGTACAATTACACTAACTGAATGCATGAAGTCATCTAGATTTTGTAGGCAATCTTTAATTAAGTCGTTTATATTTTCCAATTTATGCTTTGTAACTTTCTGCTTTCCTAACACTTGAGTGTTGCGGTTTGGTGTTGAAAGGTACTTAAATGTGCCTGCCATCCCAATCATATTTATTTGTAATGAATTAATTTATTCTAAAACTAACTACTCTTTACTTTTTACTATCCTATACTTTTTGTATTTATAGGGAAGTATTGGTGTCGCGAAAAATTTCGGGTAGCAGATTTTGACGGAAATGCATAAATTGGACCTCCTTCAAGAACCAAAGAAATGAGCGAAACATTTCGTACAGGTACAGGCGTTTGACTTTCTGGAAAAAAAATCCTTGGAATTAAAAAAACCCAAAAAACGGACAAATTCGTCCACCAAAAATTAATTATATATGTATAAATTAAAAACTAAGCTGAGATATTTATTCTACTATTACTCATGGGCAATTTAGCCCAAACAAAAATTTTGTATTGGCCCCCGTTTCTTTGATTTTTAAAAATTCATAGAAGGTGTCACAAACAAGTTAGTAAACTGGGACACAAATCAAATTGTTAGCTGATCCATAGCTCTATGAGTCTACAAAAATAATGTGGCTAGTTTTTAAGGAGTGTGTTTTTGAAATAGTCAAAATTTTTATATTTTTGATAACATTTTTTTGATAGCTGGGACAGGAATCAAAATGTACCTCATCCTCAGTTCTACCTGTTTACAAAATTTAAAAAATATCGTGTAGCCGGTTTTTGAGCTACATTTTTCAGAAAATTCCGAAACTTTGAAAAACTATTTTACTTTATAGGTTTCACTTTTCGAAAATGTTTGTGCACAGTAACATTGTGTCTCTATAGGGCTATCACGATCTAATATTTTAATGCGATCTGTCAACCTGTTTTTGAGTAAGTCGAAGTTGTCACAGAATCGTAGCGGCCGCCTTTTTATAGCTAGTGACCTTGAGAATAAGGATGAAATAGAATAAGAAAAAATGTAATTAGGGCCGTGGTTGCATTATGAATATTGGTAGGTAGCACTGTTTCTCTTGTTTAATAATTTGATGTCAATGGCAGTCATTGATAGACTTCAAAATAAAACTCGACATTTGTGGACTGCTTTGTAAATGAAAGTAAGTAATTATAATTTTATTTTTTAACTTATAATCTGGCGATCTTGGAGGCCAGGTGTTCAACCAGTATCGGCTTATTTTACAATATGTTTCCTTGGGGGCATATAAACATTGGGGGCGGGGGCGAGGGGTGTCCAATCTTGTATAAAATTAAACTATTAATGTAACCCAATACTTCTGGGATTATTTGGGCCTTACACTAAAGTATGTTGGGTTTAGATCTGGCGATCGGGACAGGTGTTAGGAAACCACCTGTGTTTTGTGTGTTCTAATATTTAGAGCACTGTTGTGCCAGCGTAGTATAGCTAGCAAGCAATAAAACCACGAACTTAACTCTTAAACAATGTTTAATTTTCACTAACTATAAAAATTATAATCTACAAAATTGGAGTTCTATTTCTAGCAAGTCCCCCGGAAGGCGCGTGTAACTTGTTTTGTTTCTAATTCAGAATTGCCTTCCAACAGGGCCGTTTTACCTCACATTTATTACCTGCAATTTCAAACAATTTCATTGGTGGCTACAACTAAGCTTCAGAAAAATACCAGACATGTTCAAGTCTGCTTGCAAAGCAGCTTAGCGGGTTCACAAAGGAACACTTTACTGCTTAAACCGTCCCGAGTGCATTTGCATGTATAACCACAGGTATAAAATAGCCCAAAATTACACAGATTGAAAGAAAAGAATGTAACATCTGTAACCTCGGGAGGGCTACTTGTCCTAAATCTAAGATTATGCATAAAATAGTGTTCTATACTAAATACGAGCTTAAACATGGGTGCCTTATATTAAATACGAGGTTAAACTACCTGCTTATGATAATTTCCAACTGCGGTTATTCATACCACTTAAGGCTTAAGGTTTAGGTAGACGTCTAGGTATGGTAATTGCCAAATGCATTTATTTGCCAGCCTATCTCTGGAATATCACAATGGTGAGGCGAGGGTACCAACTTTCGTACAGGTACGGTTTAAATTTAACTCTAAACTTGTACGATTATTCAAGAAAACTTAAAACACATCCGGCTGGTTTAGGTCTGACGATCGGGGAGGCCGGGTGTCGGCGAAGTGTCTGCGGGCATGTTACAATATATATCCAAATTCGTGTTCTGATAAGTCTTTATCTGGATTATAAATACGGAATGGGTGTGAATGTGGATAAAGCACCTTGCATAACGACACAATTTTTGTAAAACTCATTCGCTGCAAAAATGTGTCGGATTTTGATATGGCGATCGAGTAGGCTAGGTGCTAGGAGGTTATTAATAAACCCGTCTCTGAGATACAGTCGAGGATATAGTAATATTATGGGGCAGAAGAGGGTGCACCGTCTTGCATAAAAATAAGGCTGTGATAGGTTTTAACGTCACTTTTTTCCTGGCTCTTCATGTAAGTCGATATTTGTGGCATTATTTTAGGAATATTTAAATGTATGATTAAATTCCAGCTTGACTTGGTTTGAAGTTTATATAATAATACAGGGTAAGACACACTTTCGTGATAGATTCAGAATCTGAAAACAATTAAAAATATTTTAATACACTTCCGAGTCCGAAAACGATTCCTTACGGAATACTCCTGAATATGTATAAGTCTAATCACATTTTTAATTTTACCTTACCTTCCTTAGGTATGGGGAAGTACTGATTACATAAAAATTTTGAAAACATAGATTTCAACGGAAATACGCGTTTTGGGGCCTAAGGAACCCAAAAAAGTGAAATTTAAAAATATCGTGTAGCCAGTATTTGAAAAAGTCCAAATTTTAATATTTGTTTCGTTTCGCAGCTTTAGTAGTTACAAAAGTTCTAGTAGCTTGTAACATTGTGTATCCTTAGGGCGTTTCCAATATCCAATTTCATCCTGATCTGATGACTCGTTTTTGAGTAAATGGGCGTTTAAACTCAAATTTTCAAAAGCTTATAGAAGGCGTCAGAGCGAAATTTACGAGCTGGACCACGAACCAAATTGTAACTTAGCTTCAACTCAATAAGCTTACGAAATTTAAAAACAAAATCGTGTGGCCAATTTTTTGGAGTGTGACTTTTTTTAAATTTACTGAATTTTGTAAATTTTTTCACTCCATAGCTTTTAACTTTTCGACAATTTTTGGACCATTAGGACAAAATATTTCAAAGTGATCTGCCAACCTGTTTTGGAGTAATAAGACGCTAAAGTCAACATTTACAAAAATCGTAGCGGCCGCCATTTTGAAGCTAGAAAGTAAGGAAAAAAACTTTGGATTTGCTATAAAGTCTTGATCATATTCCGTTTTCAATTTTATAAAGTTTGGTTTCGGAAAAAATGCTACCAAAAAGACAGTGATGTGAGTCTCAGTATTTTACCAATCGTTAAATTGGCAAATTGGGGGAGTAATGTATTGGTGATTTTGTTTTTCCCTAAATAACCATGGTGAAAATAGAAAAAAATTATAAAGCAAAAATTGGTAAATTTGTTGAAACTACATTAAGGAAAAATATATTCAGGATTATGTTTTGTTTCGTTTTCAAGATATAAATAACACAAACACACATTTTTTTTAACTGGATACCATATTTTATTTCAACATCACTAAAAAGATTTTTTTTTCAACGGTATATTGGTTAATATACATATACTTAACTTTTAATTTAAAAAAGATTAGTGAGCCATGGAAACCAGTAAGAATATCTAGTCCGATTGTTGTTGAACAGATTCTTCTTAATCATCATCATTATCGTGATAATCGTTCCCTATTTTACTTTTTGGTGTCCCGATGTTCCCAATCATACGTATCGGGGTTCATCCAATGCGATGGGGTTCTTTCCCTATTCGGAAACTAGTAAAATGCTTTATTTCTTTACAGAATGGCAGTTACTACGCTTAATTTTCCTTTTGGACACCGACTGTAATAATGCGCAAGTGATTGCGAGCATTTTGATGCTTGTACCTTAGTCGATTTTGAAACAAAAAATTAAAAACAAATGCTTGCATGCAATGGTAGTCTGGCAAAAGCAACATGGTCGCTTAGAAAATCTGAATTGAGGTGGGAAATGGAAGAAATACCTCGTGAATGGTAGACAAACTCTTTTCCAAAGCTTTGTACATCATTTTGTCAACTGTTTAGAACAGAGAATGTCAAACAGAAATCAGAGGATTAGCTAAAAAAAGAAATGAGAGCCCATCCCTACTTATATTAGGTATAATGTTAAAAAAATCAAACGAAATTATTTAAATAATAATTTGCAGTTACTACGAAGTTGCGCATTAAGAAACCTCAAGAAGTTTGCTCTTGTTCCAAGTAGTCAAAATAAAGTATACGTTTTTAAAATATTTATTACATTAGCATATTACACTTTAATTATTTTTAAAAATGAACAAAATCAAGACCCAGTGGCGCACCCGTGGGGGGGGGGGGGGGGGGGGGAACCCCCTCCCTTCCCCGAATTTCTGGAATTTATCATATAAATGTTAACTTATTAACTTAAAAATCAAAAGTTAATATATATAAATAAATAGAGCAATATATATATAAAAATAAACCCCCCCCCCTCCCGAAAAAAATTTCTGGGTGCGCCACTGTAAGACCCATCGCTTATACGGATTTAATTCTTGTGTTCACTAAAATAATCAGGATAAATTGTTTTTTCAAGTAATATTACATCTTTCATGACTTGTGGTAATTTTAAACAATTTACCGCATCATAAAACTGATAAAGTTTGGTAACTTCAAAATTTTCGTGCACGAATTTTTGTGCTTTGTTCCTACTAAGTTCAAACAGCGATGGAACTTCAGGTACTTTATTCAAAGCTTCCAAAACATGTTTGTATTCAAATTCAGACTTTGAAATTAGACTGATTAAATCTTGTCTCTTTTCAAGAGATAACGACGAAAATACTTTTGTATGATAATCTTCCTTTAAATTTATGCAACATCCAATTTGTTCTGTAAAATCATAGCAATTTAAATTTCCAGCATAAAGTAAAGCTTTGAATTCTTCGTTTAATCCATAACGTCGGTATGCACATTGCAAATCTTCAATTTTTATTTCAACCCCAAAACCCAGGAAAAGATAAATTAGACCTAATCTGTCGTTTGGCAGTACATTTCGCATTAGAAACATGTGCAATACATCGTCCACGACGCGGTAGTACTTACTATTATCATAATAGTTTATACAATCTTGTATAAGGAGGTATGCGATGGAAGACTCTAACATTAAATAAAGACATTCCAAATATTCAGAATTTGAAGTATACGTATGATACCACTTTAAGTATTTTACCAAAATTGGATAACCATCCCAGTGCACGTTTAAAAGAGTTTCATGACTAATTCTAGACCAAATAAATTTAAATGTTGCTGCATTACGATTGTAATTTGTATAATTCAGTAAACAACGGCCACGTGTATCACGCCAATTCACATCTGCTCCTCTTTCTACAAGATCAATCAAAAGAGGAGATTCCATTTCAATAGCATAACGTAAAACAGTTTCTCCATCATCTGTTTTCCAAAAACATTCATCGTAATAGTTGAGCAAAAATTCAGCTACATCTTTATTACGATACTCAAATGCCCTCGTAATAGGCGCCTTGCCGACACAATTTGTGACATTTGCATCAGCTCCATAGTAAAGTAACGTAGACACCAATTCCAATTCGGGTAATTCTTCACCGTATACATAGTACTTCGCGATTATAGCATGTTCCAGTGGACTACGTTCCCAAGAGTCTGTCAAATTAACATCACAGCCCGCTTTAATTAGGTGCTTTGCCATGGCAGAATTACGTTGTCTAATGCTTCTAATTAATGGTGTTACATCTGTGTCATCATCTCTAACGTTTAGATCAATGCCAGGTTGATGCACTGAATCCAAGAACATTTCCATGCTAAAAAGGATAAAAAGAAAGGTTTGAATTCTAATTGGAAGCTGGGCATCCACAGAACATTCGACGAGTCGGATAATTGGCCAAATGTTCGGCCATTGTTTGGATAGGCCGAACATTCGCCGAATATTGTGCACTAAATGAAAACCGAATATTCGTTCTTAGGCTGTAAGAGACTGATCGAATATTCAGTATTCGACCAGCGACCAAAATAACTATTCGCTAAATTTCTATTGGAAGCAAATGTAATCTAATATTACATACAGGGTTGGGCAAAATTACGAAACAATGCAAATATCTTTAAAACGGCAACTTCTATTTTGACAAATTTTTTTACATGCAGGTCCCGATATACGGCGATACAATGAAAAGTATCGGCGGTTTAAAAAGACTTCCGATTTAGCAGGAAATGATATCACCTTTTTTATTTTAAATGGAACACCCTGTATATTTTTTGCTATATCGAATTAATTGAAACTGCTGAATTTAACATCAGAAATAATTCAGTTAATAGAAAGATAACGATTTCAAATTTTGATTATGATTAGTTTTGCTGAGCGTCGTGGAACTCGGCAAGAAGTTTGTACTTAATTTAACAATTTGCAATATTTCTGTTAATTGAACCATTTCTGATGTTAAATTCAGCAGTTTTAATTAATTTTGGTTAATTAATTGATTACTGCAACCACACTGCCCAATCAGTCGAACATCAAAACAACACAACACAAACCAAGCATATTTAACAACATTACATAACTCTTTCACATTCTTTTGTTTTCATGACCTGCTAGATAACAATTACGAAATATTATTGTTCAATATCGCTAGAATTATTGAAAATAAAGGCATGAAACCGTATTAGCACTGAACTCGCAAAAAAGACTTCTATCGATATATCAAAAAATATACAGGGTGTTTCATTTAAAATAAAAAAGTTGATATCATTTACGGCTAAATCGGAAGTCCTTTTAAACCGCCGATACTTTCATTGTATCCGCCGTATATCGGGACCTTCATGTAAAAATTTTTGTTAAAATCGCGGTTGCTGTATTAAAGGTATTTGCATTGTTCTGTACTTTTGCCCAACCCTGTATAATGACCCTTGTATCAATATCACACAAAAATAACAAAAAGATCTTTATATATGGTTGCATAAGCAAGTACGTGCACGCGCGTGGGTTGTTGTGCGCGCGCGCATCTTAAATCCTTTTAGAACATTCTCATCAAGCAAAACATTGTAATTCCATTTTACCTGCTCAAATTATGTTTTCGTTTGTAAGCATTTTTCTTGAGCGAACCAAACATAGTATAGCTGTAGTAGGTATGCTAAGATACTTGCATACTGTCTCTTCTAAAATGTTTAAAACTAATTTTGGCTTTATTTACATAAACAAAAGATAAAACAAAATTATTAAAATTTGACTTTTTGACTGTAGTTTAAACATTTTTTTTTATTTCCACCATTGAATTTGATAAAAAAATGACGCAAACAATTTTTTTGTAACTCTAATGTGAACAAAGTTGCGCATATACTGCATGGAAATTTGACCACTCTGTACTTGCATAGCCGTGCCTGAAGCACAGCACAGCGTAAGACACGAGATTTGCACGCCGCAATGTGTACACGTTGTAATAGTAAGAGGGAAAAAACGCGAAAAAAGCCCACTTTTAAAAAATAAGAGCCGTTGTAAGTACTGTTTTCAAAGTGCAGTTCAAAGTAGCCTACTTTTTATTTATATTTCATATTAAAAGTACTAACAATTAAAGGCCGTAATACACTATTATAGTACTTTTAATATAAATAACCATTAGGCGACATTGAACTGCACTTTGAAAACAGTACTTACAACGGCTCTTATTTTTTAAAAGTTGGCTTTTTTCCTCGGCTGTTTTTCTTAGATTTCGTTGTTATACATTGTTGAAATTTTATTTGCGCAACAACATTTTCCGGCGTTTGATATAGGCTGCTTATCTAAGTACCTTTATTATAAATACGTATTCGATGATTTTTACAACATTTACAATTAGTTATGACGGATTTAGAAATTAAAGTATGCACTTAAACGGTAAACGGTAATATTTTGTTTAGTAAATTAGGTAGGCGGAAAAAAGTCCCCGGAAAAAAGTTTTCAGGAAAAAAAGTCTCCGGAAAAAAGTCCGCCGGAAAATAATCCCCGGAAAAAACTCCCTTGGAAAAAAGTATCCGGGAAAAAGCCTCCAGGAAAAAAGTCGCCAAAAATAGTGTTGGATATTGAAGTCCCGTATAAGAGTCGGTTAAAATAAACGACTTTACCTGATTTTCATATACGATAGCCCTTTAAACAAAGATCACTTTTAAATATAATAATGTAGCGACTTTTTTTGTTTATTATTAAATTAAATGTACAAAATGCAGTAAAAATACGATTGAATTAACTTAAAAAATACAGTGTTCCATTTCAAAAGTCAAAGATAGAACCGTTTTTCAGTTAAACCGGAAGTCGGTAATTTTGCTTTTGTGCCCAGAAACTGCATCAGTTTTTTTTTATTATTTGTAATAATAATAATAATAATCTAGCAATTCAAGTAGCCCTGAATTTACAGGTATAATCAAAATATAAGCTGTTTAATAAACTCACTGCCAACAATGAAAACTATAAAAATATGCAATTTCATCTCAACTTATTTTATTAAAAACATTTCTGTTTTCATGAGCTTTGCCTTTTTTTAAGTTTTTTCCCCTAGAGACTTTTATTCCGGACACTTTTTTGCGTGACTTTTTTTACAGGGACTTTTTTTTCTAGATTCAGTAAATTACCCCACCTCAAGAAATCTGTCCTAACTTATTTTCGCAGCACTTTAAAATTATAAAATAAAACATAACAAATAAGTCAGCTCTAAAAGTTTTTAAGAAATGGCAAACATATTTATTAAATAAAAACTCAAATATACATTATACATAATAAAATCGATGTTTTAAAATCAGAAGAATCGAATAGTATGTCGAATTGCTCTTAAAAAAATCTTACAAACCACGAGTTTCGTTGGCATACTTTTTATCCAAGGATTTTATTCCAGGATTTTTTTTCGAGCATTTTTTTTTTGTAGATTCGGTTTTCAACCCACAAAATTTGAATTTTCAATGTATTACTACATCTATAAAACCTCAAAGCCGGTAAATTCCAGTTACCCTAATCGAAACCGAAATTTGAAATAGCATCAAACCGTAACCGAAAATCAAAACTATATTTTATTTTGGTGCACGTTCCTAGTTGTAGAGATTTGATCACACAACGGCAATTTAAGAAAAAATAAAGAGTCATTAGATTTTACTGTTTTACACTTATTATTAACCGGAACAAGAAACAATACAAACAATCTAAAGTTGAAAATGTTTAATGAGTATCTGTATATAAAATACTAAATTACTTTAACAATATCTATTTATTTTAACCTTATACGTATTTCGGCATGCCATTGTCAAAGGTTATATGAAAAAATAAACAGTTAGTGTTGTTATAGCAGTAGAACTTTGTGACTTATCTTGGTAATCGTCTGCAGATGACTTGATTTCTTATTCCAAAATGTCCAGTAGAGGAGAATTTAAGAGATCAATTTGCTCATTCATTAACGGTATTTTTATACCTAATATCAAAATTTCTAATTGTCTGGCCTATATAAACCGAATTACAATGCGAACAATTTAATTTGTAAGTGCCTGATTTTAGCAAATCGTCTGTTTTTGATTTTGAATTAAACAAAATGTTTACTTACTCATTTTTGCAAATAGCATCATGTAGGGCTTGATTATTGTCCATTCTTGTCTAGTTGTAGATAAATTTATGAGCAATTTACCGTTTGATATACCTGTAAAAACCTAACCAATAAATTAGTTAATTATAAACAAAACCAAAACCGACACATACGCATTGCACTGCACATACAAGACTGTCTATTATTACCTTTTATGAAACACTTAATTCAATGTAATATTTTGTCTCTTAGTTTAATTTATTGATGAATTAACCACTAACTACTAGCACTAAGCACGTATACAAGAAATCTAAGGATCGAACGAAATCAGCTTAAGTAATGTACAGATGCAGTGCTGCCAGTTCAAAAATTTAAACTTCACCAGACGCAACCACGAGGAGCTGTCAGGTACCATCTTACTGCTGAACTCAAAGATAATCCACTAGGCGGCGCACCAATAGATAGGGTCTATAACTATAAGTGTAATAACTTTTAATGTTTTTAGGTTACGTAGAAAATACACAAAACAAGGAATGGAACTAAACAAGAAAATGTATGGAAAAAAATGGAAAAAGACAAATCACTTAAAATACTGCTAAAAGTTAACAGTTTCCCAAGTGTTTCTGCGTATAGAAGTAGAAGTGAAGTAGAAAATACTAAAAGGTTTAGCATGGACGAAATCATAAAGGAATTCGCCATAAGAAATACGCTAATGCAAGTCGTTTTCTTAAAACGAAGGTTGTCAATAGACAATATTGTGTTTTTATGCCCAAGATTATCAGCAATGAAAGTAAGGTAAACCTGCTGGGGTGTTATAGTTGTAGTAATTTTTAAAATTTAAATTTAAAATAATAATCCTGACATGTGACTGGTAAACGTAGATATGTCTTATTTTTAATGTTCCTGTAACAAAACTGGAGATGGGAGTGGGGGCTTGTTAAAAAAGTCTGCAGGGGGCCCTACGGTTTGCGTTACGCCACTGAGCATCAGAGAAAGAATTTCGTGAAGAAGTTGGCGAAGAATCGGAAGAAGAAGTCGAGGAAGTCTGTAAGAAACAATGTAACAAATGCGTGGCTTCTTAGAGTTTTTTGCATTTCTATAATATGCAGTCAGCAGCATTTACAAATTTGTTTATAACTTATAAATACTTATTAGATCTTAGTTGCACCGAAGTTTCCTGTGAGAGAGCCTTCCGTAAATTAAAACTTATCAAAAACAGATTAAGGACGGATTTTGATTGCATTTTAGATAAGCTGAAAAAATCAACAAATTTGTTTTTAAATATGTTAACCTATTAAAAATAAATTTTCTTTTTGTTTATTTACATTTCATTCATTTTTGAGACATAACAATTTATGGAGAGACGCGGGCTCCCACCAGCCAAGTCCCACCAGGTCTTTCTAACTAAAGGTCGATTCTCAAGGTCGATTCTCAAGGTCGATTCTCACTTGTGTGCAAGGCTTGGGGTCGGCAAGCGCTCGGCACGGTCCAGGCAAGATTTCTTTTTCATTAAGGTCGATTCTCACTATTCGTGCAAGGCGCGGGCTCGGCAAGCGCTCGGCGTGTGCAAGGATTTTATGGAGTATTCACACTGTGGCAGGTTACCAGCGGGTTTCAGTCGTGCTCAGCTTGTTGGACAGACACTGTGACAAAGATGTTTTCAACTATCACATTAATAAAAATTGCGCTAATATTGGACGAGCGGGAAGAAGAAAAGGTAAAAAGACCTCAAAAAAGAAAAAGACGTTACTGGGTACATCAAATCTCCAATGTTTACCCACAATTTTGCTTTGTGAAGCGCATCCGAATATTTTTTGTGGGAAAAATCGTACAACTCTTCGTTTTCCCCACATACTCTATCAGCATTTCATCTTTCTCCGAGGTAAATGTCGACCTCTTCTGATGCTTCATCGTGAAAGAATGACCAATTGGCTGTGGCTTGCTCGCCGCTTGTATTCATACTTCACGAGTCTTGTCTAACGTGCTCGGCTTGGGCCATACAAAATATTCTTCCAGAGAAAGCACGCGGGCTTGGCTCGGCTCTTGGCGGGACCGGGCCCGACCAGTGTGAATGCACATCGTTAAAACGCATAAGAGTAATGAAAAAGAAATCTTGCCTGTACCGTGCCGAGCGCTTGCCGACCCCAGGCCTTGCACACAAGTGAGAATCGACTCGTATGCGTTTTAACGATGTTCATTCACAGTGGTCGGGCCCGGTCCCGCCAAGAGCCAAGCCAAGCCCGCGTGCTTTCTCTGGAAGAATATTTTGCATGGCCCAGGCCGAGCACGTTAAACAAGACTCGTGAAGTGTGAATGCAAGCTGCGGGCAAGCCACAGCCAATTGGTCATTCTTTCATGATAAAGCGTCAGAAGAGGTCGACATTTACCTCGGAGAAAGACGAAATGCTGATAGAGTATGTGCGGGAAAACGAAGAGTTGTACGATTTTTCGGTACATTCGGTAATATTTAAAGAACTTCGTTTCGTCGTCAATAAGTTCCTTATAGAGTGTCGAAAATTCTCCTTCTTTATTAGGCGTTTTTAGCATTTGATGTACCCAGTAACGTCTTTTTCTTTTTTGAGGTCTTTTTACCTTTTCTTCTTCCTCGTCCAATATTAGCGCAATTTTTATTAATGTGATAGTTGAAAACATCTTTGTAACACGGTCTGTCCAACAAGCTGAGCACGACTGAAACCCGCTGGTAACCTGCCACAGTGTGAATACTCCACAAAATCCTTGCCCACGCCGAGCGCTTGCCGAGCCCGCGCCTTGCACGAATAGTGAGAATCGACCTTTAAGCTAAACTAACTGTTTCGTCATTGGTGCATTTTACCTTTTAAACTCAAACAACGACGTTGAATTACAAGGACAACAGAACTGATTGAGATGTAAGAGTTAGACTTTGCTGTTTTTAAAACTAAATGTATTTTGAACTTTGGTTGCGGTTTTAAAATATTTTATGTACAACTCATCTATAGGTTGTTTTTAATATGGTGAGCGAGCTAGCAGATAACAGCTAAACTAAAGATGAGTTAGAGTCCACTTTTGTTTTCGGTTGCCGAATCACTAACCGACTGACTTGTAAACATTGTTGCTGATTGGTGCACTTTGTCCTTTCCTAAATTTATTTTGGCCTTGGTTCATTAGAAAGGAAAGTTATTAATTTTACAGCGGCGGAACAAACACCCCCGCATTGCGGGGGGGCCCAGACAGTTAGGGACCAACGCGCCTAGGGAACCATAACAAAAATAAAAAATAATTTAAGCTTTTTTTGTAAGTTTCAGTTTACTTTGTTAAAGTCCGAATTTAACAATTAATAATAGAACCAATGTTAATTTTTTCAACTAACTTTTTTAGCTAAAGAATTAACAATGGTTTTATCATTAAATTTTTTGCATTTCTCAAGATTTACAAATGTTTTCCCCTGGATTTAAATGTTTATATAATTCGCTAGTTATTTATGAGACGTTAAATAGCTCGTGATAAAAAACGACGGTATAAAACGCACACGTAAGTCGCTAGTACAACTAGGTGGTCACCACGATGGCATTCGGTATCGACAATAAGGTACAACTTTGTTTCCATCCTCAAAGTTCTCAATAATATTATTTTAACGAGCAGAAAAAGAGACGAAATAGACGAAGCTACAGCTATCCGAAAAAAAATGGAACAATTTGAATTTATTTTTATGTTAACATTTCAGTGTGAAATTTTTGGAAAGTATTCACTTGTGTTCAAAAACTTTACAAAAAAGGGATGCTAGCTTAGACTCGGCCAAGGGACAATTAAAAAATTATTAGTTAAAAAAAAAAGGTTTAAGCGACGGCATTATCAAAATTAGAGACAATGTTGAACCTTGCACATTATTTATTTATTGAAAATAGGTGTCTTGCATACAATTTACCGGATGTAAGCAGTGCAGTGTTACTGTTTTTAACTTTACCGGTGAGTGTATCTTCGGCCGAACGTTCGTTTTCAAAACGTAAACTAATGAAAACCTATTTATACAACAGCGCTTTCAGACCTATCTCTAATAAGTATAGATCATGAATGTATAAAAAACTTAGATATAGACTATTATTAATAACTTTGCGACAAAAACCTCTCGACGAACACGCCGCTTCTTATGATATTTTTTACGTTCATATTTTGGGCCTGGGGGCCCATACTGCGGGGGGGGGGGGGGGGGCTAACGCTTTTTGTTCCGCCACTGATTTTATCATATCTATCTTCATTGTGCTTTATTACGATAGTAAAATAAATGAATACAGATAAGTTAAAATGTGATAAAAATGAAAATGTAAGAATAATTTAGGCTTAAATGTTTTTGGTATTCCGCAAGATTTTATACACAGACTAAACCATATGATCGTATAACCAGGAAAACATCAATGGATATGGGTAAGAATGTACGAGTATATCTAATATACAAAATGTATGTATGGGGCGCCAAGTGCAAAGTGAAAATTTACTGTGCATTTCACGGTATTTAACCCTTTCAATACCACGGGGATATATATGTCCCAAGAATTAACTTTTCGTTACCATAACAAAAATATGCATTTAAAATATACAGGGACGGGACAGCGTGGTATTTGAAGCATTATTTTTACTAGTTTAGCCAATAGATGTCATGTTGTGTCATGCAGGTCGTCCATATTCCTTTAGTTGTTACCAGATGTTTGTGGGTGTGCCACGCAACGTGTAGTTTCTGTTTTATATGCACCAGTTTCCTAGCAAAACCAACTAAACTACACCGGTAAGGTAAGCTATATAGTGTTTTTTTATTAAAAGTTGTTGAAATTTACGTTTTTACTAATAAAATCTTCATTGGGATCTCTGGGTCCCAACGGTATTTCTTAGTGGGTTTATTTTATCCCAATGGTATTTCTTACTGTGTTTGTTTTTTCCCAATGGTATTGTAACTTAAAAGAAATACTATTTTGTTTCAGAATAAATAGGCCACTATCGAGTAAAGAGCTAGAAGAATTGGCTGAAAATGTTTCTGACATAGAATGTGATTGCAAAAAATGCGATCTTCCTTTATGTATTACATGCTTCACACCTTATCATACTTAGTTTACCTTTACATTACCTATGTATTATCAGTGTTTTATTACAAAATGTTTTTGCAAATAAGATTTATTTTTCTTACCTCCTTTACTTCCCTTCTACCATCGCCATCTACTAAACCTCGTAAAAATTGTACACCAGTGAGAAATATATCTCCTACCAACTAATACCATTGGGACATATACGCCTCACTAGCTAATACCATTGGGACATATATGTCCCACTAACTAATACCATTGGGACATATACGTCCCAGGAAATTTTTCAGTAACCTTCAGCATTTTAGTTTTCAAATTTTGTATATGACTTACCTAAAGGCATACCATAATGCCCAAACAGTCAGTTTTTCTCTAACTGAAAAGCAAAAAATTGGTATTGAAAGGGTTAAGGCAAATTGTCACAATATTTATTACATACACTGTGTCTATAATGTAACCCCCCCCCCTCCCAACTAACTTTTGAACGACTTAATATTTTACCACAAAATTTGGTGTGCTGTAATGGGAAATTAAATACTATTTTTTAGCACATAATTAAATTTGCATCATCAAAACGGCGACTGGGCGCATTCATGAATTGTTTTATATGGAAAAGGGGGTCGAGTGACACCTCATTTGAAAGGTCTTTTAGTTCTGCGCTTGATTCTAGAGTTTCAAAGAAAAATATTCAGCCATAATAAAATGACAAATGTTTGAAGATAAAGAAGTTTATTTAAAAAAAACTAAGAATTTAAAGAAATTAAATTAAGTGTTCGAAATGTTCACCATTCACTTCTTGGCACATAAAAAGTCGGTTATGAAATTCCTGCCTTACATTTTCATAAGTTTCTGGAGTGATATTTCTGCAAACTTCTGTAATGCGTTGGTTGCTCCAGTTCTTCAATTTTTTCTGGACGTGTTCTGTAAAATTTCGATTTCAGATATCCCCGTAGAAAAAAATCTAAGGGGCTTAAATACTAATAATACAGGGTGAGACACACTTTCGGGATAGATTCAGAATCTGAAAACAATTAAAAAAGTTTGAATACACTTGAGTCCGAAAACGCTTCCTTACGGAGTTACAGTCTCCTGAATATGTATAAGTCTAATCACATTTTTTACTTTCCCATACCTTCCTTCTGTATGGGGAAGTACTGAATACATAAAAATTTTGGAAATATAGATTTCACCGCAAATACGCGTTTTGGGGCCTAAGGAACCCAAAAAAGTGGATTTAAAAAATCGTGTAGCCAGTTTTTGCAGAGTATGTTTTTGAAAAAATCCAAATTTTGATATTTGTTTCGTTTCACAGCTTTAGTACTTACAAAAGTTCTAGTAGCTTGTAACATTGTGTATCCTTAGGGCGTTTCCAATGTCCAATTTCATCCTGATCTGATGATTCGTTTTTGAGTAAATGGGCGTTTAAACTCAAATTTTTAAAAGCTTATAGATAGAAGGCGTCAAAGCGAAATTTACGAGCTGGAACACGAACCAAATTGTAACTTAGCTTCAGCTCTATGAGCTTACGAAATTTAAAAACAAAATCGTGTGGTCAGCTTTTGAAAACGATTTTTTAAAAATTTACTGGATTTTGTAAATTTTTCCAGTTCATAGCTTTTAACTTTTCGAAAATGTTTGTGCACCGTAACATTGTGTCTCTATAGTGCTATTAGAATAAAATATTTCAACGTGATCTGTCAACCTATTTTTGAGTAATAAGGCGCTAAAGTCAAAATTTTAAAAATCGTAGCGGCCGCCATTTTGAAGCTAGAAAGTAACGAAAAAACTATGTCAGATTCCGTTTTCAATTTTATAAAGTTTGGTTTCGGAAAAAATGCTACCAAAAAAACATGTCTGACTTCCGCTTCTAGTTTCGGATATTTTTTAAAGCTTATTTTCTCGGTGAATTTTTGACATATCCCGAGATTCCAAAGCTCGAAATCCGACCAT
This sequence comes from Ctenicera cuprea, assembly GCA_958336395.1. NCBI lineage: Eukaryota > Metazoa > Arthropoda > Insecta > Coleoptera > Elateridae > Ctenicera > Ctenicera cuprea. The sequence goes on from OY284495.1 coordinate 3,279,030, forward strand.
TCGTTCTGCACCACATATACATACTGCAATGATATGCTTGATCTTGTGACTACTAGAATACAATTCCTAAACTGTCTGCAATTCACGCAATTAAATTCAAACTTGCTATGAGACTCTTCTAATTTTCTCAGGGTCGTTATTAGCTTGTAAATAAGTTATTTAAATTAATTTTAAATAGAAATAAACACACACAACGATATCAACTTTACAAAATAAGTTTTTATTTATTAAATGAATTTCAAAATGTGGTTTCCGAAATATTAAATGAGTTTTTATTAATTACTATCGTCCTTTTTTATTAAAATTAGAACACTTATCTTAGCGTCTTCTTATTAGCACATTCCTCGCTCTAGCAAAACACTGAGTGTCCAACCTCTATTTCGTTCTGCTGGCCTCTCGAGCAACAAATAATAATCGCCCTTAATCCAAATCTTCTTCTGATCTGTTTTATATTATTTTCAATTTGCTTTTACCATCATCACAAACGAAGAAACTTCCTCGATCGCCTTTTACTTGTAATACTTCTGTACTTTTTACAATTCGTAGATAATCACTTATATTTTCTTCTTTTATATTGAAAATCGGTTTACATTACGTTTTGAACTCGTTCTTTCTGTTTTCATCCAGAGGATATCAAATTCTCTGTCTTTTTGTTCAAAGACGAGCCGTAACTAATTAAAACAAATTCTCTCTTTTCTTTATCTTTTGTCTTCCTCCTTTGATCCCCATTTTTTAAAACAAACACATAAATCTCATGTCCAAGAGTATCCTTTTATATGTTTGTCACAATGACACTGACATCCTAACTGACATTAGTCGACGCACAAATCAAGTAACTCTAAAACTTCTTATAAACTAAACCTTTTTAACAATTCTGAATTAAATTATAATTACAATTAACATAAATAGTATTCGTATCAATCTGTTGTGTTTGTCTTTTCTTTCAGTAAAAGCAAACCATATGAAAAATAACAATTATTAGAATTTATAACAGGAATTCTAGCAAAAATATGCAACCCTGAGTTTATAAGTTAGAATATTAAAATCTTACAAGTCTTCATAATTCTCCAAATGTAAATTGAACTGCAGCAAGTATTCCAAAAATTGCCTTCCAACAACCACAATACCCCAGTCAAATCAAACACCTCTAAATATCATAGCATTTTATACATACGCACATACCCACCAATCTAGACAGATATTTTTTGAAAAACACATTTTTGGGTTCCTGGGGGCAAAACGCATGTTGCCGTCAAAATCTCGAGTTTTCATGATTTTGATGAAATCTGAAATACTGAAAGTATAGGAAAGTAAAAACTTGCTAACGTAAAATATTGTTTTTTTTTCCAAGTGACACCGCTGCCTATTTTAACAGGTACACTACAGGGATCTCCGAAACGGTAAGAGATGCAAAGTAGGTTAAATGAAATAAAATATGGAAAATTGGGGGAGCAATCTATTGGTGATTTTGTGTTTCCCTAAATAACCATGGCTTACAAAATACGAGCAAAAACTGCTGAAGTGGAATTTCTTTTAATTGAAATATTTCTGTTCTAGTGAAAATAGAAAAAAATTATAAAGCAAAAATTGGTAAATTTCTTGAAACTACATTAAGGAAAAATATTTTCACGATTATGTTTTGTTTCGGTTTAAAGATATAACACAAACACGCATTTTTTCTTTAACTGGATACCATATTTTATTTTAACATCACTTAAAAGATTTGTTTTTATTTTTTTCAACGGTGTATTGGTTGATATACATATACTTAATTTTTAATTAGATTGGAATGGAGGAGACTTGGAGAGTCTTACATCCGACGATGGATGGAATAGGTACGTGATGATGATGAATTTTTAATTTAAAGAAGATTAGTGAGCCATGCAAAACAGTAAGAATATCTAGTCCGATTTTTGTTGAACAGACTCTTCTTTGTCATCATCATTATCGTGCTGATCGTTCCCTATTTTACTTTTCGGTGTCCCGATGTTCCCAATCATACATATCGAGATTCATCCAATCCGATGGGTTCTTTCGATATTTGACTAGTAAAATGCTTTATTTTCTTACAGAATGGCAGTTACTACGCTTAATTTTCCTTAGTCGATTTTGAAACAAAAAATTAAAAATAATTACTTGCATGCAATGGTAGTCAAAAGCAACATGATAGCTTAGAAAATCTGAATTGAGGTGGGAAATGGAAGAAATACCTCGTGAATGGTAGACAAACCCCTTTCCAAAGCTTTGTACATCATTTTGTCAACTGTTTAAAACAGAGAATGTCAAACAGAAATCAGAGGATTAGTTAAAAAAGTAAGAAGTGCTTTTATTTATTTATTACCACGGTAATATTCTAGGCAAAAATGCCAAAATATTGTTGTTTGCGCGGCTTATCAGAAGGCGAAAACAAAGAGTATCATCATTTCCTGTTCCAAAGGTGAATTTACCAAATTTGCTTACCTATAATTGCTAATTATATAATCAGTAAATAAATGGTTTGTGTATTAAAATTATGCTTTGTACCAAGTTAAGTTTATGCAGTGACTGGAAGAACGCTTACATTTCGTAGTAGTAAGTAACGAGTTCTATTATTCTACTGACTACTTCTGTTATAAATACAGTTTTCTTCTGCACTATAAAACCACCACAAAAATAACTACAATAAACTATAAACATTACGTAAAAATGCAGAATAAATGTTTCACTTACTTGCATATTTCATTAATAAAAGTAAAAAACGAAAGTAACTTATTAACCTAACCTTAGTAAATAAGTGTTGTGTACAGGATAGGTGTCAAAAATGGTCAAGTAGTAATATAAATAATTATCAAACCGCCCAAACTTGAAATATACCTTAAATTTGAAGTTTTAAGAGCGCCATCTATGGGCATTTGTTATAGAGTCCCGAGATTATCAAACTTTTAGGATGAATTTTTATATAGACAAATAGTAGGAGCTGCAACACCATACTCTTCCTTACATCACTATGTAGATGTAAGGCATAACACAGATTAGGCAAGTTTTATTGTTGTACCGCCACCAAGTTTGTTTTCGATCTCTGTATTTTCTGCGACAATTACAAAAACATATGCCACTGCCTTTTAAACAATTTTATTTCAATAAAATCGAATTTAATTTAAATTCTTTATAAATATAAAAAAGTTGAGTATTAATTATTATTTCTCAATAAGTCTTTAAATCTACTTAAGCCATTTGAAAAACACAATGAACATAAATAATAAGTACAAAAATTAAATATGGAACAAAAATAATTGCTTAATAAAATTACATAGGATAGAAAGTCAATTCAGTATGTGTTCTCGCAAATAACAGATTTAGTTGGGAATCTAAACCTACATTTTCAACTCGTAATATGCGGGCTGTATTGCTATTAGGTTCCTTGCGTACAATAGCCAAACCGTACACCCTCATTAAATGCTCCTCTCTATCTTCTGATCTTCCGCCGATTGTAGCTATTTTTACGTGGCATATTACATTGATATGTATGTGTTTGACGATCGCATATTTTCCTGAAGGCGTGAGCACCTGTAAATAAAAATAAAATAATCTTGGAGAAATCGGAACGTTTTTTAAAAATTATCAAATTTGTGACACATTTTTGTCTGTTTATTTTGTAAATATGCTTACCTTTTCCATCTTTTCCTCTTGTTGAGGCAAATCGGCTCTGAAGACTTGAGCTTCACCTAGATGTTGGTCTCCAGCCATGATGGAAAACTTCATTCCTGTATGAACTGCTCTTGGTTCCAAACCAAGTCCATCTGGATGGTTGTCGGACCATAAATAATTGTTTGGTTCCATCAAGGAGTCGGGAGCAAAAGTTAACCTCTTGGCATATCCCATTCCAATACTGCAGAGTTTTAGCGAGCGACCATTGAAGAGATGTTCCTTCCTATCGTTTGGTCGGACTCTGTAGGAAAATCCAGGAATGACCCTAGGATCAACATATGTGCCTGAAAATAGAAATAAATTAAATTGATTATGTTTGGATGGAAAGAGTAATACCAATATGAATAAATGGATAAATGGATGATGAAGAATAGAATGATTGAGGCTAATGGATGACTTTATTGAACAATGAATAGAAGCTTGAGTAGTTGATGAATAGAAAAATGAAATATTGTACAAAAACACCAAATGAATAGTGGATGGGTGAATAGAAATGATGATGGATAGAATAATGTATAAAAATACCAAACATAAATGAGCGAAGACGAATTTTCGATGCTGGTAGATGAATTGGTATGACTAAGAGATAAAAGGAAGAATGTAATGTAATAATTTATAAAAATACTTGCCTACTACAGGAATTTCATATGGCTCAAGTCCAGTCATGGTATATTTGGTAGGAATATCACAAATATCTTCGCCACGCACAGTAACTCTCCTATTCGTTGCTTTTATTCCTGGAGTTAAATAATATCTATGGCTTTTGAAAGTAACATTAATAACCTTAGTAACTTGTGCCGTAGATACTCCTTTTCGCTTGATGCTAATTACAACGCCCGTAATAGGCATTGGTTTGGCAACTCCGGTTTCATAAAATTCCACTTTTCCCGTGAAATTGATCTTTGCTTTCTTTTTAACGCCATCCTTTGTTGCCTCGCTACTAATTTCAACCTGTGGACCCTGAAAGAAATAACAACATCATAGAAATGGATCTTTCAAAACTATCTTTCCTTACACTTTACAACTTACGACTGTTGAAGGGGAAGGGTGATGTGATTATGCGAATACGAATCTGCGATCCTGGTGAATTGAAATGGGACCTATCTAGCAGCAATCAATGAAGCAATGGAACGCACAAATCCGCGCGAAAACAAATAACAATGTGAGTATAACTGATAACTTACCTCAATTTTTAAAATTTCCAAAGTGCCTTGTGCTTCGTGATTGGCATCGAACACGGTAAATTTATCACCATCTGAAACTAACTCCAATTCAAAAGCAAAACCTTCAGGCCTATTGTCGCTCCAGAAGTAGTTTTCATTGTTGTTAAGGCAATTTTTATCGGCTTCGAATGTAAAACGGCGTGCATATCCTCTACCAATGCTTTTTAATGTTAAGGCTTTTCCTTCGAATAAATAAGGCGCGGTGCGTGATTCACAGTCGACTCCTGGGAGAGGCAAAACTTTATATTTAAAACCAGGGCAAACCCTTTTATCAACAAACACTCCAACCACTGGCATCTGATGGGATCTTAGTCCATAGATGGTGTAGCAGGCTGGTAAGTCGCCCAAAGTTGATGCGTTCAACGTGAAGGATGATGGTTCTTTTGCGACTTCTTCGATGTTTGCTTCTTCTATGTGTTCCTGTAATGTATAAAAAATGTGTTATCAAGTTGTAGGGCCTTAGAGTGCTATAATTGCCGAATTATGTTTGGGGGTGTGGTCAGATGTTTCTATCATCTTAATAGAATCATCAGTAAAGTTGGTCGAAATGTTGGTTAAGTACGTTGTGGTGTCCAATTCGCGATCCTTCAGAGGGGACATATTCAGAACAAGTATCAGCAATTTGTAGTAAGAAACAAGTTGGTTTGGAAAACATCGCGAATAACATCCACCAAGCCAAAACATTGTTATTACCGAAACAGTTTTGGCAAAGATTTCCCAAGTTAAGTTGGTGTTGCGCATGAAAGTACCTTCAGTAAACAAGTGTAGGTCAGGTGCAAATATCATACACCACCAAGTTGGCTCCAATCATGATTTAAGCTTTCGTCCGTTTGTAATCCTTTTGTAAGTGCAGAAGCTACAGAATAATTCAAATTGTGGTCATTGTTGTAGCGTCAACAAACCAAAAGTCAAGAAATTTCGTGAGGAGCTGCAGAGTTCAAACATGCATTCAGAATTCATCTATTCAACTTACTTGCAATGCCTCGAAAGGCTCATGTTCAAATCCGCCATCACTGCAAGTTTTAGCAGGTGGGGGAGAGACGCAACGTCCTTTGGTGACCATTGTTGCCTATAATAATAAAGAATGTTGTTTAAGCACTAAGTTCAAAAAAATGAAAACTGCGTGCTAGTGCAACAATGAAAATGCGATCGCTCGCCAAGAATTAATTCTTCCTAATGGCGCAAAATTTTAAAGTTACTACTATAATAGGAAACCTAATTAAAAAAAAAAAAAAAAAACTAGTCCATTATTTGAGAAAAACAAAATTTCATCATTGTCAAGGAAGTTTTTCAAAAATGTTTTTTATCGTAAAATTAATGAGCTTGTGATAAATATAGAATATGTTTATAATCTTTCACCCACGATTAATAATATAAGGTTATCACTTATCAGAATATATAATTGACGTAAATAATCAGCAACAAGCGTAGTGATTTTAACGTTAGGTTTTGACACAAATTTTTATACAATAAAATTGATCACAAATAATTGCATCACTATGCAAATCAAAATAAAATAACCGGGATCAAAATGTCAAATCTACGTGGGGGTCTCAAACAAATGTTTACGCTGTTTCAATTCATATTATTATATCAACAGACGCTTGCAAAACAGCTACAAATTTTTCCATCAACATTTGTAAGTATGACCCGTGAAATGTCCCAATACTCACTTGGGGCAACGGTGTGAAGGGATCTTCAAATTCAACAGCATCTTCGAAAAGAGATACGGATGAAGATGATGGTACGCGTCTGTTCTGCCAGACTCGCTGCATAGCTGCCAATTTTACTTCTTCTTGTGCTGTATTGGCCAACATTTTTCTGCAAAACAAAAGTATCATACATTACTCTGACACATTATTTTCTATTTACAATTTCTTGTCTGCAGCGTACAATGTGAATGTTCTAGAATTTCTTGAAGGTCGAGGTTGCAAATATGTTTTGGCATCTTCATATCTAATAGAATAGACACAAGGCAAAAATGTTTGTAGCTGCTTCAGTTTATACTTTTGGGCTTTTACGTTGCCATTAGTTGTTTTTTTTCCCAGATAGGTTCAACTAACCAAACGAAACCTTGGTCAATTTTGATACCGTCACATTTTATGCGAGCATAAAAATAAAAAGAACAGATAGATAACGTACTAAATTGAGAAGAGTACAACAGTAAATAGGAAGAGATAATATCAAGTAGTCTAAATTGACCGGTGCCGTTATCTCTTCTTACGTATTTACATATCGTGGAAGTTGCGAAACGATCCGTTGCCATGGGGGGTCTCAAATAGGCAATTGTGCTATTTTGATAAGAAGTGAAGCAATAATAAATTAGAAGCAAATAAATTATTGTGAAAAATATCTCGGAAAAATAAATTAGTAAGTAGTACCAAATGACGTAAGCATTTGTATCAATCGTATATTTTACCGTAAACAATTTTAGGCTATCAATTAATAATTTAGCGGTTATCGACTTCTGTAAGTATTTTTAGCCGTCTGGGGCTGTGCACCAGTGCTAATTTATCAAACGGGGTTTTAACTAGGATCAAGGCAAGATCAACCGGTAGTATGGACAGTAGAAAATATTACCTTAATGATTACTGCTCTACTCCTAAAAATGATGCTTCTAACCATGCTTTGCAATGTATTTATTGGGTTGAATTTTTACATAATTCATCTTAACATTCCCCATCAATAGTATCCTACACATAATTTAATATATAAAACCCACCCACTCGAAGCCGGCTGGATTATCTAAAGAAAAGGAATTTCTTGACAAAAGTGTGGGATTACCCCAAACGTGGTCACCATACCACAAAATAACTCAATGACATGCATACTTTCTGTTGTTGAATATCAAAGAATGGAAAATGGTAGACTCCCGAAAAAAGCAATGGAATGGCAACCAAGAGAAAGAAGAAAGAGAGGACGTTCAAGAAGAGGTTGGAAGAAAATTTTTAACTTCGAAAGACCCAGATAGAGGTTAAAAAATGAAAAGAAGAAGCAGAATTAATTAGGAAGATGCATGCAATGCCTTGCGAAACGTCTGTTTATATGGGTTCCAAAACGACAAATCGTCGCAAGTTCGACTTCTTGCAGGAGTTAATAAGAAACAATAAGGGGGTGTAGCTTCCGGAATAAAAGGAGATTCAGTGTTTGTCCACGTGAAGGGGCTATAAGAGTCTTTCGGACTCGGCGACAAAGTCGTACTAAGCCCATCTTCAGTCGAGAAAAGATGTTAAGGGTGGGTAAGAGCAAGGAATTTGAATAAAGGTGGATGTCCATGGATAGTATTAACCTAGTGGCCCAGGAAAACCATGTAAAAACCTGAGCAGAACGGCCGACCGGGCCGGGCGATTTAATGTACCGCGGAGGCAGTTCTCTCGGTTTCTTGCAGAAAAAGTAAAATTCAGTGTTTGTTCACATCCACTTGACGGGGCTATAAGAGTCTTTCGGACTCCGCAACAAAGTCCTATTAAGCCCCTCTTCAGCCGAGAAACAATGTTAAGGGTGTGTAAGAGCTAGGAATTAGAAGAAAAAATAATTTCCATTAATAGTACCGTCTCAGTATTCACCTAGTGGCCCAGGAAAACCACGGAAAAACCTGAGCAGAACGGCCGACCGGGCCGGGCGATTTAATGTACCGCGGAGGCAGTTCTCTCGGTTTCTTGCAGAAAAAGTAAAATTCAGTGTTTGTTCACATCCAAGTGACGGGGCTATAAGAGTCTTTCGGACTCCGCAACAAAGTCCTATTAAGCCCCTCTTCAGCCGAGAAACAATGTTAAGGGTGTGTAAGAGCTAGGAATTAGAAGAAAAAATAATTTCCATTAATAGTACCGTCTCAGTATTCACCTAGTGGCCCAGGAAAACCACGGAACAACCTGAGCAGAACGGCCGACCGGGCCGGGCGATTTAATGTACCGCGGAGGCAGTTCTCTCGGTTTCTTGCAGAAAAAGTAAAATTCAGTGTTTGTTCACATCCACGTGACGGGGCTATAAGAGTCTTTCGGACTCCGCAACAAAGTCCTATTAAGCCCCTCTTCAGCCGAGAAACAATGTTAAGGGTGTGTAAGAGCTAGGAATTAGAAGAAAAAATAATTTCCATTAATAGTACCGTCTCAGTATTCACCTAGTGGCCCAGGAAAACCACGGAAAAACCTGAGCAGAACGGCCGACCGGGCCGGGCGATTTGATGTACCGCGGAGGCAGTTCTCTCGGTTTCTTGCAGAAAAAGTAAAATTCAGTGTTTGTTCACATCCACGTGACGGGGCTATAAGAGTCTTTCGGACTCCGCAACAAAGTCCTATTAAGCCCCTCTTCAGCCGAGAAACAATGTTAAGGGTGTGTAAGAGCTAGGAATTAGAAGAAAAAATAATTTCCATTAATAGTACCGTCTCAGTATTCACCTAGTGGCCCAGGAAAACCACGGAAAAACCTGAGCGGAACGGCCGGCCGGGCCGGACGATCAAATGTACCGCGGAGCCACTTCTCTCGGTATCTTGCGGAAAGGGGAAAATCAGTAATAACATCTTGCGGAAATAAGGAAAATTCAGTGTTTGTTTACACTCACGTCAAGGTTCTATAGGAGCCTTTCGGACCCCGCAACAAAGTCCTACTAAGCCCCTCTTTAGCCGAGAAAGAATGTTAAGGGTGTGTAAGAGCAAGGAATTTGAACAAAAAAGAATTTCCATTAATAGTACCGTCCCAGTATTCACCTAGTGGCCCAGGAAAACCACGAAAAAACCTGAGCAGAACGGCCGGCCAGGCCGGAAGATCGAATGTACCGCGGTATCTTGCGGAAAGAAAAAAAATCAATAATAACATAATAACAGATTCGAACAGGGACAACCCTATATGTCATATTTTCCTTGTACCGAATGCAAATGCTGCTAGGCTTTAAAGATTAGAAATACTCCGAATCGAAATCAGATAAAACCAAAATCACAAACTCAATTTACCCAATATTATCTATTATCGTTCATACATAATTAATATAAACCTTGAGCTTTTTGCTCTACACATTCTATAGCTATAAATATATCAATGATTTTTGCTTCCACTTGAAGATCGGCAGACAAGGCAATAGTAATTATTTGTATTCTATTAATCTGTCTGAGTATCACTTTCGTCAGCAATTATTTTTATGGGATTTTAACTAAGTCATCAATGATAGATTTTGCACTTCAGTAAAGTGGCACGTATTACAAATTGATCTAGTTGATAACCATAATGAATATTGGTGTAAAAAAAACTAACGGGCAAAGTGACACGTGGAATGAAGAGGTGTTGAACTTGCGACCGTTTATATTTAATTTATCCCTACGTCACTAATCTTAAAATTGTAAATAGTGACTCAAGTTATATTCATTCAGCGATAGCAAGCACACGGTGTATTGTTAATGTTATATAGATGAACTTTTGGCCTCAGTTCGTGTAAGGTTACGTTTTTCGACTATACTTCCTTTTTATTGGCGTTTGAGCATTGGTTACGCTTAGTTTGTGACTCGACCTGTTGTGGGTTTTGCTTGGACTACAAATTCAACTTCTGCTCCCCCCCCCTTCCCGCAAAATTTCTGGAATAACTCAAAATCACCGAGATATATTTATTTGAAGCGCAATTTATAGCGTGCACATTTTTGGCAGCGTTTGTATTTCGCTAAAATATTTGGCACCAGTTCGTAACTCGTGTTTGTTTTGTACATATGAAAATAGTAGAAGTAATGAGCAAAAAAGTAATATGAGTAGAAATCGAAATATCCCGTTGGGATTTTCTAACTGCGGGTTGCTTAACGGTGCTAAAAATAAACATCCAATTGACTGTTTGAATAATTATTTAGTGTCTGATTTCTAATAATACATTTGAAGGTTGCGTAAAGGCGTACCGTTAAAAAATATCTAATGCTGAATGCAATTAGGTGTCATTAAACGTTTTAACCATGGTAACGTCTTCAGTATAATGATCTGTTAAAATGTATCAAGAAGCGCGATAATATTAATTAATATTATCACAAATTTGCATGTTTACCAGGTCTAATGTTCTGGATATTTGAACGTGCGGTGTTCAGGGAATTACGGAATTTTTTGCAATGTTGCGTTTTCTGAATTTCAATTGCATGTCTGAAATTATGGCGACGTAATTAAAATCCTACCACAATAATTTTTTTTAATTTCAAGGTACTGTTACAGACTTTTTAATTCTACAATGCCAAATTGTAGCTTTCAAATTGCAATGCAATGCAAGGATCAGGAAATAAAAAAAAATGCAACTTTTACAAAAAAGTTTACGATAGAATTCAGACGGCACCCAATTTTGATTTCCCCCTACCCCTAGTAGATACAGGCTGGCATGTTTCCAATCCAAAAATAATAAGATTAATAATACCTTTTCTTAAAGCTTCAATTTCTTCTCCAATTTCAAATAAAAAATAAATAAATGGTTACGGTTTATAGGCGACTCAACAGCTAAGGTTATATCGCTTCTGTTCAACAGTTCGAGCAATTTGCTTTTTGTCCAATTACTAGGTCATATTTTTAATCTTGAAACGGGGAATGGGATGTTCTTCCCCGGAGTTATCGATTAAACAATAACTACTTAAAGTATCACGTTCCAACTGAATGTATAAACTACATTCAGTGGAACGCAGATTCCTTCAAAAACTAGTTATGGTAATACGGGTAATTAAAAATTCTAAAGGAATTCTTACGGTAATTTTCAAAGCGAATTAGTTGAAAGGTTTGTCAATATGCATTTTTTGTGTCGGAAAATTCTAGAAATTTTGTGCTTGTGTTTTTTTTTCCACAATTGCAAAAATATGGAATATAAATATAAACATTCCCAGAAATAAATAAAACGTAATTATTTCAATTATTAAACAATCCTTATGTGAAACTAATTTATACCATTCTAGGTATACATTTTCTTTTAAATTTGCATGGTATTTGATAAAATTGTAGACTTCAAGAAAAATCAATTATCTAGGTTGGGGGAGGGGGGGGGGGTCCTCCACAAAGTTATCGGCCTAAATAAAAACAAGTTTCCCTACAAACTGGATTCGTAGTAAATTCCGAACTAAAGTGAAGTACAGACACAGACAGCGAAGGTGAATGACACAAGGGAGAAAGACGCAGCCAGACCCTTTTATTGATTGCACTAGCTAGTAGGGAAGAAAATGACATCCAGTAACTAAAAAGAGAGAGAGACGTAGTGTTTACAAGTACGTTGTGTGGGTTCGAAGGGACCCTTACAAGTCAAATTTTACCTGGAGAGAGGTACAAATTCTTGTTCCAAAGAATAGGCTGGGCTGGGTTTGGGCTTTATTGCCTGATCGTACAAAACTGGTATAAACTCGAAAATGTTTTAGAATTTATCATAAATAAATAAATTAAGTCACAATCAGCATAGCAAAAACCAATAAAATCTTGAAAATTGTTCCAAATATTTTTATTTTTAATAGAAATTTAAAAAAAATACGAAATATTGGCTGTTTAAATACGTAAAATTTGTTAAAAAATAAAAAATTGTATTGTAAAAGTTTAAAATTTTAAAAATCAAGAAAATTATAAGAACCTTACCTCAACAATATTCTTAAAAACTTCGCGCAAAAAAATTTAAACAATCAGCAAAACACAACTGCTCTCTAGTAAAGTCAAGGCGAAACTGTTCGTTAGGAAATGCAGACCCTATTTTTAAACGAACCCAGTGCACTAACGAAACCGATATACAGTGACGCACTTGTACACATGGACTCTAGTCTGTTTAGGATTGGCCTGACCTGGGGATACGCCAGACGTAGCCCCTTGCTTCGCGGTCACGCATTCGCAGCGTGATCCCTCCCAACTATCAATATTGACTTGTACGATTAGGATTACTATCCGTTACCGCTGAGAGCCCTTATCGTACGCCGTTGGCGACATTTTTGTGTTTTGACAGAATCGATCTGTTTTGTCTCTAAAAATTTGTCCGTATAAACATCATTGTCTGGCCCAGTTTGTTTATAGGATTACTAATTTCCGTTTTAACAGAAATTAACGGGAACTGTGAACGATAGGTGATACGTGTGATAGTAAATTCTGACGGTTTATGTAAATATTTTTTTGTGAATGAGGGGCCAAACAGGTGTAATCTTACATAAGCAAATATGTAATAAAAATACGGGTTAAATACCGTGGCAATTAAGTTCGAAAGTATAGCAGATTAAAGAAATTCCTGAAAAAACATAATATGGGGTTGTAGCAGTCACATTAGGAAAAAACATAAATTTCCGCCATAAACATATACATGCTCGAAGGACCAAGAAGCTATTATAGATACTAACAAATCTTCTTGAATATATTTATTTGATAAGAAGGTAATTTGTCTTGCAATGTGCTACTCTTCTTAGTCTTACAGTTTTAACTACTACCTGATAAATATTGAGTAAGACATTGGGTTTGGCACCCCTAAGGAGGGTCCCGTGGCTACAATGTTGCCAAGTGTTAATTTCTGCTATGTTGCCACTTTAAAGTGTGACGAAAATAATCAGTTGTAAACTGACGGTTACTGCTTGGGAAGTGTGCTGTATTTGCCAAATGTTGTTTTTTTGGTAAAGTTAGGCTTTAGTATTGATTGTACTAGGGGTTCAAACCGACTTACTTAAACATAGCGGTGAAATATATTAATTACTTTCACTCACCGAAGTCTTTGCCGGTACAGCCAGGTCGAGTTCTCGAAAAACCCCGTGCAGGTCTAGTCTAACTACCTAATTACGGTGCTGTCAGACGCATCAAACATTCATCATTCAGAATATTACCAGTATTAACATGAAAAGAAAAGCAAAAACATACATTACTGCATTAGCATAGCATAATCAAAATATGTTACAGGGGCGGCATTTCCCCCTGTGGAAATTCCACGTAGCATCTTGTAGTCAATCCTTTGAATATACACTACAGTATCATCTTCAGTGCAATAATTAAACATACCAAAAAATCTGTAAGAGAAGGATAGGACGCTTATACGCACACCGGATAGATAAATGTCAATGTAAAAACCAGTCGGGGGCCCGCCAACCCCGAAAGTACGGGTAAGCCACAAGGAATCGATGAGTCCATATTAACCAGGTCGAGGGACCTCAGTAATTAAGCCTAATTAAGAGATCCTCAGCTCAGCATACAAGAACTTGTCTTTACGAGTTAAATAAAGTATCTGCAACAACAGACAACATCTACAATACAACATCAATCAGTGGTGCCACAACACTACTATTTTACACGCAGGTACCTTATTAAAAAATTGAGCATAACCACAAAATTTGGATTTGTATACTGGCAATACATTTTTAACTTCACACAATGCACCTGTAATCTTACCACGCTGACTTAAGACTGACCTGTATCTCTCATATTTTGTCAACCGCCCCTCTTTATTGCCCTTAAGGGTGTTTTTATACATTCCAGGCGGCTGCACAACGCTAACACACCCTAATAATTCAAGCTTAGCATTGTAACCTTTCACACATTCTTCAGTATAAGCAACGTTATTTATTCAACATAGTACAATCAAGTTAATACAACGAGGTGTAAACAGTGCAATATAAGAAAGTAATTCGCTTCTTCAATAAAACGTACATCTAATCTTCACGATGTCTCTTACTTACCTTTTATTCTCCCTGTTTACAGCACCAGAGCGTTTATTAGTTCATGTTTCTGATAGATACCATATAATTTTGGATATTTTTCCGTGGGTGTTTTTTCCGCTTACCGCAGTCGATATAGAGGCAACAGCTGTCCTTCTCAGTAATTGCAGAATATTTTCAAAATTTCCTGATGTGGGGTATCACTACTAGCATCTTGTAGACGACGCATTTCGTCTTTATTAGTACTGTTCAGTCAGGTATAGTTCCTATTTGTAAATGCAAGCATCGTAAGCACTTAAGGCAAGCCAAGAATAAAACGGCGATAGATGTCCCTAGAGACATTTATACTATAAAGTATTTGTATTCGTACACAGAGGGCCACCTGGCTGTTTGATACCAGCTTAGCTGTTTCACTTCAATTTTTCGTGGATTCCAGCTTTGCAACATTAATTCCCTCACCGTACTTTATATAGATGTCTCTAGGGACATCTAGTACTGTTTATTTTCTAAAGGTATTTTTGTGTTTGATTTTTATGGAAAGGGGGCTTATTTCTTCTAAGCCATTCCTACCTATAACTAGAACTGGTTGGCTTATCAACAAGCATGAAGTTATATGGAGCGTTGTCCATTACTACAACATACTTACCATAAGTTGCATTCAGCGCTGGAAGCAGTTGCCGTTACGCCCATATCTTAAAATTTTCACCTATGACAACCTGCTTGCGAAATGGTATCAAACGTTTCTAGCCCCTTTTAATTTTACGTGGATTGTCTTTCAAATCTTTATTATGAACCCACTACCGCACCTGGCTACCCGTTTCTTCCAAAACAATAAAATTAATTTTATCACTTGAATTTAGAAATTGCAAGTATTTTCTTAAAAAAATCCGACGATTGTGCAACTGTAAAAAAGGGCGGGGGTCGTTTCCGTGCTATGTGCTTAGAGGCCGGTGTGATTGCTGATACCTGCTTTGCAAGTTCCGATCACATCTTTGCCGGTTTGTTGCTTTGCAACTATTCCTCGCCGCACATCATAGGGGGCGTTACTTGTAAAATTCCCCTTTAATGTTAAACTGTAAAAGAGTTACGGATAGGTACCAGCTTACATTGTTTGGTTGCTTGTAGGGACTTTAACATTATAGGGAATTTTCAATATATTCTTACCGCCGAGATTAGTATTTTTGATTCTAATAATAAGATTAAATGGCTTTTCATCTTCAAAAACATTTTTATCGTTAATTTCATAAACCTTAGCTGTGCTTTATCGCTATTATTATCGTATATCAACGACCCTGATTTTATTTGCCCCCTCATAATATGTTTACTACTAAAATTGTCTGTTCGATGATATGATAGTAAATAATCTAAGTATTAAAAGAGAAAGTTAAAAATACTGCAGTTATAAATGTTCTCAATTTTTCCGCTGCGTAAGTCGACTTTTATTTGATAATTATGGTAATAAACACTGGAAAGTTAGTGAAGTTTCAAATAATTGTGTGTTTATGTCTGCATTATTGTTTTCGTATCATAAATAAACTATAAATATTTTGTTATAGCAACATTTGGCCGGAACAACATTAACTTCTAGTACTAATGAGGCATTTATAAAATTTTCCTGTAGTTGGAATTTAAAAAAGAGCATTTTATTTGCTTATTTCTGATTAATTAAATTGCAGTGGCGGTTCGTAAGGGAGGCCACACTGTCTTCAGATATGCGAGTCCTAGGGGGGCAACTTTGTTTTCAAAACAAGACCGCGGCTATGTATTTAGCGAGATAAAACAACAAAAAAACCAACAGATGAGATAAAAGTGCCATAACAAGGGGAGACGGAAACAAAGGAAGTTTTATATTTTAATATTTATTAATGCCGACGTATTTGCCGCTTTGTCTGCGTTCTTGTCACAATTTATCGTATAAACAAACGTTCTCCCGGGAAGGTAAGGTCGCTAATCGATCACGAAAATGGTTTGGTTTTACCTGTACAATAAGGGATTGTGGTGTCTTTGTCTGCGGCAGGCGTTAAAAGTTTAAAATATTTAAGTGGGAAGGTAAGAAAAAACATAATTTTAAAACAACTCAACATTGCACCCTCACTAAATTTTTATTATACCCGGTGAGAAACTATTAATGCGTGTGTTGGTATTTATTTGCGAATAGGATGTGCAATGTGTCGTGATTGTTTTAAATGTAAGATGGAGAGGCGGGTGATGGTGGTGTCACAACTTGTTAGTCGGAAGGGGAAAATAAGAGTGCGTGGTCGAGGCAAGAAAGTACAGGGCAGGTTATAATAAAGGTTTAGTGCGAGTGCGATGGTGAGTTGTCCACCCCCAATTGTAATTTGCCTCCTTCCGTTTTTACAAAAAAAAAACATTATAATACATAATTGTATATGAAATATATGTATAGTCTAGTGACCCCCAGTTTTCTTATCTTAACGACGCCCTAGGATGGAAACGGTGACTATTTTCCCAAAAACGTTTTATTTTAATATCGACTCCTTTTCGGTGTACCAGCGACGTTATCTTTATAGTTATCGCAATGCTTATGTGATCGTATAAACAAACGTTCCCCTGGAAATGAAGGTCGTGAACCAATCACGAATTCAAACGCATGTTGGAAATTGGTCAGTAACACTGTTATAGTAATTATGTTTAAACGCATTGATTTAGTATTTCCTTCTTTTCGGTGTACGTATGATGGTATTTTGTACAGAAGCTTAAAACCGGGCCCTGCATGTGCTGTTAAAACTACTCTTATTTATAGTTATTATGAGCAAATTGTTAGAAAATAAATAAATAATTCCATTGGAGTACTATCAAAAAAAGTTTAAGAATATTCAAAGTTTCAAAAAATTACGCCAAAATTATGTTTGCTCAACATTACAAATAATGCTGCTAGAAAAAAACACGAGCTTCAAGTTAAAAATTTTCAATTATGTACAAAAACTTGTTTAGCCTCCAAGGTAGCCAGACTTTATTTCTGGATATTTATACGAGCTTATTTGCACATCAAATGTACACATGCAAACTAAGTTGTTGAAAGATGAATTAGAACAGGATATTAAGCTTATGCATGAACAGCGCGTGTAGTTTGTTTTGAATTTATTATCATACTGTTTTTTAGATCTCTTCGAAAGTATTTCGCAATTCTTAAGTGTTGTGATTTAAATAAACATTTTTTTATAATAGATTTGGACAAAACTGTAACATTGATGTTTGAAAATTATCAGCGTGATAATTGTACTTATGCGTGTAATAACCTGACCTGATTTTTCCCAATTTCAAGCACCGGGGATTTGGCTTATCAATTATAGAATATGAGGTTACGTGTATTTTATACTTACAACACTGAAAATCGAAAAAATAAATTTTCTCTTGACATTGTAAATTAATTTTCGAGTGAGTACAATAAAAGTCGAAGACTCTTTCGAATCACACGAATTTATAGGCCACATTGTAAACTTAACGCTGAAGAGGGTTTTTAAAATGATCAAACACCAGGGCACAAAATTATTATAATAATCAATTAGATAGACACCATTTGATTTAAAAGACTAGGACAGCACCCAGCAATGAATCATATCCGTCCCCCCTCCAGGTGGTGAAACCCTTCGGGACGCCATGATCGAGGTACGCTCGATCAACGCGCCTACCCACAATACAAGAAAGAGAACAGGCTACCAGTCCTGACATCAGACTGCTAGCCCTAAGCAGGGGGAGGGAGACTACCTAAATCTCTACTGATTCTGCCCGAGCTGAAACGCAGCTCACCCGTCGAACCGCACCAAGACGGCCCTAACCTGCACTTAGGCTATACCACTGCCACCACGAATCCTACTCCGTGACCAAGAACGGAGGGTGTGAATCCCCCGCCGGCTCGGCATTGGTCCCCGTGGTACCAGTCAAAGAAAGTCACTGGTTGGACTTATCGGAGCAAGCGCATGTCAAGCAGCGCTGTCCCTCCCAGTTGGGACCTCGCAGGTCCCAGCACTGGTGAGCTACGCACCACCCAGACTGGTAGGTAACCGGCCTGATCATACTGGCCGGCACCTTAACAGCGTCGGGTGTACATAAGTGCGAACCCTATGGGTCGACTCTTAGATAGTGGGCGTGAGCAGGCAAAGTGCGCCTCACCCCTAGTGTCCCAGTCCCCAGTGCCAGCTGCACACCGCTCCATCGTTGGAAAGCTCCATCAATTGCCGGAACGACTATTATCCGGTCAAGGAGCGGGGTTTCCAAACTTCTGCGATCGTACTACCAGCTGCACACCACTCCATCGTTGCAAAGCACCATCACTTGCCGGGACCCATACCCCTACGTACGAGTTTATCGGTCAAGGAGCGGGATTTCAACTTCAGCGATTGTACCTGAGGCGTCAGGACCTATACTGAGGGCTGGCTGCGAGCGACACCCCTAGGGCCCAGGTCCCTTTGCAGCAGCGCCACTCCATCCTGGAAAGCACCATCACCTGCCGGAACGACTATTATTCGGTTAGGGAGCGGGGTTTCCATTCTTGAGGGCGCTACCGCTCAGGTGTTAGTTAGATAGACAGTTACATTTCTCTAAAATAAAACAAACATTGCAGCAGCTCTTCGTACTTTTCTTATTAAGATCGTTATTTTTGTACCAAAGCAACGCCAATATAAAAAGGACTAACTTGCATATACTTGACGAAACCGTCTTCAAGTGACTTGAAACAATTTCTTAACATTATCATTGTTCTTAAGGACTTTGTATTTGACCTATTTTTAGAACATGTCTGATATACGAGGCTTATCATCAAAATAACCCATTGAGTACGGAAGTGATTTGCAATAATATTATAGACCGATGAACGGCGCGCGATATGTATGGGTCTAAAAACTAATTTCCATTTTTAACTTTCAAGTATTAACAACTTCAAATTAATCTAACTGAAAAGATAGCATCAACACTTCAAGTGTATAAGTAGTTATAATCATAAATGACAAATGTTACATGGTATCTATTAAAAGAATAATTTTTTTATGTACTGGCAGTAAAAAAATTCTGTGACCGAATTCCCATACGTGTTTGGATCCGTGATCGGTTTACGACCTTCTTTTTCGTGGGGGAACGTTTGTTTATACGATAACAAACATTGTAATCAGGACTTAAACAACGTTTCGCAAAACATTGCAGCTTGCATCTTTACAGTGAATAGAGCACTGAATTCAAATTCGAGAAGAGGAGGTATTTTAAACCCCTTTGGGCCAGTCGACCAGAACGGGGGAGTTCTGGTTGGCTGTCACCGTTGGGCGAAGACGGATCCAGTGGAGCGTGATCGTGAGATCGATGATGCTTACGAGTCCTTAGAGGATAAACTACTGGAGTCTAAAACCATCCTCTCTGTTTATGTTGTTAGGTTGTTTCTCAATTTCAATTGCTTCTTGTATGATACGATGGAAGTATTGAGGTACTCGAGCATTGTCAAAGTCCATCTAATGCTCAGTTAAACCAGTATGTTCAGCAACCGCAGATTTTGTGATGCGTCTGTGTTTGCAATCACCTTTGTGCTCTCGCAATTTTAACTTAACAGAACGACCAGTTTGTCCGATGTAGCTTGAGCCACAAGAGCAAGGGATGTTGTAGATCCCGGCTGTTTTTGAGTTTGATATTTGATCCTTTGCGGATCTGAAACCGTATTCCAGAAGCATGGGGGAACGTTTGTTTGTACGATAACATAAACATTATGATAAAAACGTATACAAAACTGTAGAATGAAGTAGGCCGGCGTTAATCAATATTTAAATATAATCAGCATAACGTTTTTCATGTACATAATCGTAATAAGTTTAGATTTATCAATTCTCACGATACGTAACGGCAATTGCAACCCGGTTTCGTGTTTATGTTGTAGCTCATCAGAGGATGATTTTAAATGTGTATGAAATTCACCTTATAAGCTACAATAGACTTTTTACAGATTCCAAGGCGCGAGCATTTTATTTCTGATCAGATTATTAAACGTCTTGTGGCAAATCAAGGAAGAGGTATGGCGTTTCCATGAAATTTATAAGGTTAATGATTTACCTTCAACCTTAGCAATTTTTTTAAGGACCTCTAGAAATGCAGCATTGCATTCTCTAAAAGCAAGCTTTCTGACTGACCTTCACTCATAATCTTGAGGATTTCTTACGTATTATTTATTGATTCAGCTACACACTCAAGTTTGGTATCTTTTGTCACCTTTTTTACATTACTTCAAGGGAAGTTTTTCTAGGGCCTTGACCGCAAAGCTTAAATTACCAAGATTTTAATCGCCGTCATGAAGTTACGACGAAGTACCCGAACATTTTATTTATGCGTGATAGATACGACCTAGCAAATTTACAAGTCATTGAAAAGAGAATTTAACACAAAATATAGTTTAATGTTTATAATATGAAGAGGAAATGGAAAAAAATTTCCGGTTCAAAAGTATTGACTTTACAAAAGATCAATAGATAATTCCAGAATATTGTTGTTTATTAAATATATCAAGTTATACAATTTACAGCATGGTATCTGTTCATTTTTTACGGATTTGGCTAAATTCCAATATAAGTAATTATGGATTAAAATAGCAGGTAGCACCATTTATTCCAGTAATAACCGGTTTATAATTTATACCAAAAAAAGAAGAAATGTTTACAAAATAGTAGGCAATTTACTCCAATTAACAATTACCAAACTCAGACGACACAAATCTATTACCTTGACCATGTAATTTTATTAGAAAATTATTGTTATGCGCATACGTAATCAAGGTCAATCAGTCAACTTCTCTATTGTATTATTAAATGTTGTTAAAAGTAAAGAACGGTTCTTTCCTTTGCGTAACAACATGCGCCACAGTTAGTTTAGCCAATAATATTTTAACTTTGAATTTGTCTGGTGTTCCAAAAATAAAATATTGATTGTTAGCAGCTTGCATGTCTTTAAGATAACATGTAAATTTAGTTCAATGTAACAAGAAATAAAAAATTGAAAATCTAATCGTATTAGTCCCGTAAACTCAACTTTTTTTTTATATTGCAATTTACGTTTGCATAATTTCTTTTTTGTTTTTTTGTTAATAATTTATTTTAATTTTTACTTTACCGAATTTTATTTACCTAATTTTATATTCAATTCTGCCATTAATCTGATAAATACGCAGCTACTCGACTAACTTAACATTGCCTACGGTTTTATAGAGGGTGTCAATTTGAAAACGTACAATGTGTTTGTTAGGGTTAGATTTTAGTAAATAATTTTTATACTGTAATTTTTAAATGTAAAATTTGCTTTAAATAAAATACACATAATATTCCACTCTAATTGAGAATTTGGGTCAAGACGGCTTTGGCTAGAGGGCGAGGGGAACACGCCTCAATTAAGAGTCGCGTACACGTCTGCTTGAACTGGGGTAGGTCGTTTTTGCATGCGGGGTTGGTTTGCTCTGCATAAAAACTGTGCGATTTACCTGTGAAATTATCTAGTGCACTAGTGGTTAATTGGTAGATGATCAGTATAATATTCTGGTAGCTGTAGCTACAGTGATCTGTGTTGTTTGGAAGGCGAGAGCTCTCGAGTTTTGGCCAGGTGTACTTCAACCGAGGGCTGGCGAAAGGAATTGTTAATCAAGGCCTAAAAATCTTGGATCCTGTGGCATGATACGCGCTATGCAATTCTCGCGATGTCACGATGACATGGGCGGTCGGCTTTCTACCCCTATTGACGCTTTCGGGGGTGCAGCAGTGCAAACTGGTTAACAGGTATTAACTTTAACAAGAAAGTTTAATTGTACAATGGCAAACAATGTGGAAGTAATTATCATTGAGATGTAGCCAATCAAAGTGTAATGAGATGTCCGAGGTACTGGTAATCAACCAACCTTGTGGGCAATCGGGTAAAAAAATGTTTGCTACTATTGAATAGCATTTTTTGAGCTTTTAAATGAGGTTTCTTAAAGTGGGTGTTACCATTTGAAATGTTTTTGTTGGGGTAGCTAAAGCCCAAGGCATTTTTTTACGTAGAAAGTGTTTTGAACAACAACAACGTCAAAGTGTACTCACTATTTTGCTGGTGTTTGTAAATAATTTTAATGTTTTCGGTTAACTCAAAAACTTAACAATAAAAAATATTGTTAAAAGTGTTAGTTCTGTATCTTCTTTTAATAATCAAATTAAAGTATTTATAGCATAGCTTTTATTATTTTTTCTAGCTGGACACTATCACTAGTAATCACATCCGCAAAACAGGATTAGTACAAGATAAGGTTCTAGTAATAACCGGTATATAATTTATATGTTTGTATAACAACTAATTAACATGCATAGCTGTGTTAATATAATGCGTATGCATTTAATAATCAATAAGTTTATAAAAACTAAGACGACGTAAATTATTCGCCTCGATATGTAATCAAAACCACAATCATCACTTCGTTGGTATGTAATGAAGGCCCAAACAATTACTTGGCTATTGTGTTATACAGGGTGGCCCAACACTTAAAATTAGGCTTGATTTATTTCTAGAAATAAAAGAGTTACAAAAAAAATGTTTGTTTGAAAGGGAAACTGTGCAGTACATTTGGTTCTCTTATTTCCCATTGTTAATTTTATACTTGAAGATTTTTTGCATATTTTAAGCTTTTTTATAGGGTGATAAATAATGTATGTTGCAATTTAAAAAAATTCAAAATGGCAGCGCTGCACAGGTATTTAGTTTTTGGACCACAATTGAACGTTAGGCTCTTTTCGATCCTGAAAACGAACTGAAAATGCAACCCTTTTATACCTTTTTTTGACCGTCGTCGCATGCCAAATAGCAAACATTAGGCGTCGTCACTTAGCAGAATAACAACATTTGCAAGAAAATCACCTCTTTAATTTCTTCTAAATTGGGTGCTATAGCAGCTGCTGGCAACGCTCCCAATTTAGAACGCAATGGTTGTAACAAAAACGCTATCAGACAGGGTGATCTTAATGTTTTCCTTCGGAAGAAGAGAAATCATCGTTGCTTAGCGAACAAACATTTATAGCTGTAGTAAGTTGTCTGTTGCTTAGTGATATAAAAAGCTAACAGTCCTTTATATTTGGTGTTAATTTTAGTATCAACTCATTTTTTTACTTGGTTATTGTTGAATGTGTTTTAAAAACCGGTGGACGATAATTTTGTTACTATTTATGCTAGGCTCAAACACGCCAGTAATCCAGTACTCGATCATGTGACGGTTGTCCATAAATACGCTAAGCATGTACCGTATGCAGTTTGTACCTTGTATATTCAGAATTTTGTTTGAAACTAACGTTAACGTTGCCCCCCACCAATTGAATGCTTCTGAAAAATGAATATTTGAATATAGGGGCTTTGCCAATCTGTTTAATACAAAGTCAGTGACAATTTTGTAAGATTATGCGTTACACAATGAAAAACAGAAATTTAAAAATTCAAAAGCAATGCGCATCAAGGTCTTTTATATCAGTTTTAACTTTCCCATGCGTACGCTATATGGAAGTATTAATTTCATGAAAATGTTTAAAATCTAGATTTTAACGGAAATGCACGTTTTGTGGTTTTTAAAAATGTCTATCTGTGGGTGTGGGAGTGTGTGTGTGTGGGTGACGCCTCTGAAGGCGAAAGTACTGCACCGATTTTGCTGAAATTTTGAATGAAGAGGTGTGCCGAAAATTGTAGTTTTAGGTAAGTTTTTCGATAAAAATCTGAAACCGGAAACGAAAGTTAGACATGTTTTTTTGATAGCATGTTTTCGTCTTCTATAACTTTAGAAATAAACTATGTTATTATACCACGCTATATAAAACTTATAATACATAATTTCACCACGTATTAAGAAGCGCGAGTGAGCTGACGAACACGCGTAACCCATAATTAGTATCACGAATGATGATAAATTGATAACCTTGGACTTATTTAATAAACCAAACAGTATGCATGTTTGTGAATGAATATGTGCAAGCCTAGAGTTCCAAGTAGTTAATTTTTTAACTGGTGTTTACGTAGTAACTATCATTGCAAATAAAAAAATGAGCGAAACACTTCGCCTGGACTTTCCTATACTTATAAAATAACATTGTTTTATATTTTCCAACACTTTCGATATACACCTGTCTAGACACGACTAGTTAAAGTAAATGGTTCTTATAAGTTGTAACATCTTGAAGCGGTTGAAGAAAGACCGACCCTTGCGCTGCAAGCATAAGGTTGGGTAAAATATTCGGACTGAATCAACGGAAGCGCGGAAATTGATATTTGAAAATATATTAATAACTCGAGAAGTATTATTTTTAGCAAGAAATTACTCTTATTAATTTGTATTTAGAATTTCAAAACCTTTCTGATTTTAAAGCCAAAATGACACGTTTCCATTTAAAAAAAAAGTTATTTTTTACCGTGGCCGCCATATTAAAATTGGAAACTCAAGTTTTTTTCTTAAATACAATCGAGAAGAATTTGCCCTACAACTTTGCTCTTGGGTTTGCGAGTCTATCTATTAAAATAAAAAAGTTAGCCTACACTGAACATTAAACGACTAGTACAAGAATACAACTGCTGTAGAAAGTATGTGAAATTCTTTTTCGAGGACAAAAAGATTATTAAGGGGCAAAAAATTCGATTTTTTGATTTTTTGCAAAAAGATTCTCCTAGAGCAAACAAAACAAAAAACCAGATTTTTAATTTTTTATCGAAAAAATTTGGGGAGAGGGAGAACAGTAGCCCTCCTAAATATGAAATTATCGAAAAAATATTATTATATTCGGATTTTGCTATCAATGGTGAGCTATTTCACATTAACAGAAATATTTTATTGCCCCTTGTTAAATGAATAAAAGGGTACCAATTTTCAATTTTCAATTTTCAAAAATGCATAGAGGGCGTCACAGTGAAATTATAGCAATGCGCAAAAAAAACAAATTGTAGAAGATTCCCAGCTCTATCAGTTTAAAAAGTTTAAACAAAAACGTGTGGGCAGTTTTTGAGAAATATTTTTTTGAAAAATTCCAAAATTTTGGAGTGATGTCATTGCGATCATTTTTATATTTTCAAAATTAATTATATTTCATGGTATAGTACCCTTGAAGGGCTACCAAACAAGATGTAGTTGATTCCAATCAGATAACTGGTTTTTGAGTAAATGGACGTTAAAGTCGAAATGTTCAAAAATTCGTAGCGGCCGCCATTTTAAAGCTAGAGAGTTCGGTAAAAAATTGTTTGATTTGTCCTAAGGCCTTCTTTAATCTCCACTATTAAAATTTCCAAAATTCAGTTTCTGAAAAAAAAGCTACCAAAAAACATGTCTAACTTCCGCTTCCGGTTTCGGTTTTTTTTAAAAGCTTATTTTGTCGGTGAATTTTTGATATACCCCCTCATTCCAAAGCACATCAAAATCGGTCCAGCCGTTCCGGAGATATGGAGCGTAACCCACCCACCACCCACAGACAGACATTTTTTTAAAATTACTTTTTTGGGGTCCATGGACCCCCCCCCCCCCCAACTATTTCCGTTAAAATCTCAACTTTGAAATTTTGCATGAAATCAATACTTCCCTATACTGAAAGTATAGGAAAGTAAAAATATATTTTCCAATAAATAAATACAAATTAAAGCTTAATTGGAATAGCGGAAATTTTGCGGAAACTCAAAATTTTGCAACTGTTTGGTTTTGGTTTGTCTTATGACTGATCCCTTATAAATATTTACAATTATGGCCTATTAGTGCCAGGTTGGAGCCGCGTTATCGATACTGCTACTGCCGACGTTTCATCCACGGTTGGACGGGACATCTTCAGGGCTGTGGACGTTTATTTGCATTTTAGAATTTAGTAGATAAAAATTTGTAAGACGACAAAAGTTAAGCAATCCCCCATAAATATTATTACGGCATTTTGGTTTCAACCCCGAACCCAAGATGCCATTGTAAACAGACGCTAAAGCCTACATATTGTGTAGATACGTAGTTACAGGTATTACGAAAATATACGCTAGCTTTCATGTAAAAATCGCCTTCCGTTTCTATTATTTGTTTTAAGGTAAAACTACTCCACTCTCGCAGCGTTAATATTAAAGATGTTGAATCTGTTATAGTTTATTGATCATATTTCAGCACATTTTTTTAATTTCCAAAATAGGACAACTATGGGGTAGTATTTTATTTTACATATTTCTGTGTCGGTTCTAAAGGAATACATGGGACAGTAATAATTATTATTTTTATAAACCTGCAATTGTTTGTTCCTCTGCTACTGACAGTGCCCTCTCATAATTCTTGACTGAACTGTCGAGCTGTGGTTTCTAGTACACTGTAAGACCGCTGAATTGGTTCGAGTTTAAAAATTCTCTCAATATAATCAACGCGCGTTGTCTGTTGAATACATTGTTGCATATGAAGTGACTTCACCAACTTGGACCATTTTTTTTTTAAATGAAAGGTCTCTATCTACAGATGGAACATGAAACATTTTTATTCTACGTCGCTTTTTTCATAATAATTATTTTAATTTATAAGGTCGGCTAGACGCGCGTCACTTGGGGCGCCATCTACAATAACGTCGCGTGTCATTATTGGAACTAATGCATCACGTGACTTGACATTTCGCCGGTTCTGTCAACGCTGTCTGTCAGTGCATTGTGTGCTGGGGTAACACTAGTGACTTCACTATTGAGCAGTGAGTAGGATAACAAATGAATATAAGTTTTGCTTCCTAATAATTCGCTACCCCCACTGCAGCGGGTCGTCAATTTTTGCAAGGGACCGCTCACTAACCGCTGGTGCTTGAAAACAAATTTTTTGATGTAATTGAAACCTGCTAAGTTTAAATCTGCACTTTTGGCGTAAAGTTTAGGCTGCGTAAAAAATCAACCATTAATACCTGTTCACCAATCGCTGTGGCAAATAATATATTAATATACAGGGTGTCCAAAATAAGCGCTTCATGCATGGGGATCTCGTAAACAGTAAGTTATTAATAATCGGTTAAAAGAGGAGTTTAAGTATTGCGTAATGTTGAATACAGACTGATAAAACTAGAATTTTCAGTGCATAATTTGGTTATTAGCAACGATGGTTCAAATCGGTTTTGACATTTTTGCGACACCTTTTCACACATATTCGGAATACCACAGATAAGGTTAACACTACAGATATACGGTAAATATGTGAGCTATCGGCAGCTTGTTTTATATGATTAATAATCTGCAAAAAGATGGCGCTACAATGACAATTTATAATTAAGTCACAGATGACTGTAATTGAGCAGATTACTTAGCACATATTCAAACCAAAAGTTAAGACAGCCATCTGCCATGCTTAATTGTCAAATCGCAATTTTTCGTAAATAATTAATATTGAAGCCAGTTCTACTTAAATTATATTCATGATGTGACAGATGCACTCAAATTCCCGATAAAACAGTTTCCAACACATTTCAACAGTAATAAACAAATAGCTATAGCAGCGCCCTAAAATTGGTCTGGTGCGTTGTAGCCAAACTAACGCTAATTTCGTCTCCAAATATGAGCGGACATTTTGTATAAAGGGTCGTATATCTGTAGTGTTAACCTTATCTGTGGGAATACGAAATTAAAGTTTCGAGATATTAACATTAACTTCGCATTTATCAATACGCGTCAAGGGTGACACGTCATTCTTGAATAAAACTCTTTTCTCTGATATAAGGTTTGAAGAATGGCGAGAGCTTAGAGGTTAGGCGCTTGGCCTGTAACGCTAAAGGTCTGGGGTTCGATTCCCCGCCGAAGTCATGCAGCAATAAAAATTTAAACCGCAACACGCCACTCACATTCCCCAATCCGGTGTAGGTCTTAACGCCTGAAACAAACCATCTTTGGTATTTAGTCGTTCGGATTCGACGTTAAATTGTAGGTCACCCGTAGTCCACTTCAGCGCTACGTTCGCCGTTCCTTACTTTCAGGGGTAAAATAACACTGTTTCTTTGTTAAATGGTATAAAAATTCAATTATGAGGGATGAAGCTGACAATTTATCAGAATAAATCCTGAACGGGTTGTCTTACGGCAAGTTTATCGAGATATTCGTAATAACCACGAAAAAAACTGTTTATATATTAACTGACTTTGTGTATCTTGTTTGATAGACCTTTGCATTTTTTGAAACACCCAAAAATATACACCTATGTATTAGGCTCTTTATTAGTACATATACATAATCAGAATTCTTTCAGTAAATCAACGATCTGATAATACACCATTTGCACAACATTCGAAGCCCACAAGAAATCCAAATGATTGAAGCGTTCGTAGGGTATCAAATAACTGTACACCACATTGGGCAGGTCCATTTCTAACTTTTTTACATCCTGAAACAAAAATGAAAGTTCAACGAGAACTGAATTAGGTTCTATGTTTACTCACCCGTACAGAAACGAGCCAATCATTTTTGGCGTAGATAAGTACCACTGGCGCTGAAACCTGCCCCAGTTTATAGCTTGGAGGTGATGGTGACCCATATTTCCATAGATTCATGAGCAGACCATAATCGTAGTATCTAAAAGAACCTACAATTAGAAATATTAAACAGTGGGGCAAAAATTGATTTATGTCGTTAAAGATTGGTTTGATGACAGGCAAAACTTGAAGTATTAACATTGCAACCAATAGACCTTGCCTACTTACCTGAATCTACTTCTTGGGCATAGTGTAAAATTTGTTTTGTTGAGGCCCCTGCTGGTGATGCACTTAATATTGCAGGCAGCGCTGTCTGGAAAGTTTTGTTGATTTAATTGTAGCTAGACATATTTAAATACAGAGCCTTCATTAATTACTGATACCCACGTGACCACAAAATATAGGCAACCCAACTTACACTGTTGGTAAGCCTTTTATCAAAAAATACTCAAGCCGTTTGTTAACTTATCAAGACTTACTTGTTTACATACATAACCTCACTTTGAGTGTTGACAGTGACACTTACAGGGAATTTTTAGTTACCACAAGTACCAATCCTGAACTGACTTCAACATCTAAATCTAAAACTCCCTAAGTCATTGCAGACCAAAGGTCACGTGGGTATCAGTAATTAACGAAGGCTCTGTACTTTATTTATAAGTAAATACTCCTAAACTTGCTGTTGTGCAAGGAATATTCTTCTCCGCCTTTTATAACAGGGTTTTTTCGCCTTAAGCTTTCTTTGTTGCAAACTAATTTCAATATTGTATCGTACATGTTCAAAAGGGGTTTGTTCTGAAATATTATCTACTAGAAGGCAGCAGTCCAAACACGGTGGCTGAATAATAATACGAGTCTTTAAGTTGCGTGACTGACATTACATACTGCCGTCTGTTGAATCGTTATGGATAAATATACCAAATTCTCATTATTTCAAACATTAGAAATCAGAATTTTACATTATTAATATTTTGACAATAACGTTTAACATTTTGCTAAATATTATCTGCTGTTGTATAATAAATAAAACTGCGTTTATCTCTACTGACATCTAGGGAATGATATAGCTTGCTATGACCACTGCACTGATCCCTTTTTTCATGGTTACACTAGTTACCGGAATACCAATATTGTAACCAGCAGAAAAGTATTCCTTACCCTATTCATCTCCGATGAATCATAACCAGCTATCAGAAACAATACATTTGTGCAGACTTCTTGCACAGGTGCTTCTGCACTACACAAAGTTTGTCCTGCTAGCGTCATCATTTCACTACTTGGTAGAAACTCGTTTGCACCGATCAGGCTAAGTAGCCACTACAACAGAAAATATTTAGCATTTTAACCACAAGTTATTGTGCTGTTACCATTGCTAGTTAAACCTACATTAACTCCGCTTTCGAATCTTGCAATAACTTGCAAAAATGGATTGCTTAAATGCGACATAAAAGCGACGGGCGCAAGGGCTATCATTAGTCGTATTTTCTTGTTAAAAGTTGGCCGTTCCGATGCCATCACGAAAAAACTAGTTGTACCTTGAGAGTGGCCAATATAATAAATGTCGGGCTGGCCTGTTTCTTCTGTTATGTAGTTTATTTTCGCGGGCAGGTCGTATAGTCCTATCTCGTGCCAACTGTAAACAGAATTGAAAATTATGAACATCATCAACGACGTTATGTTAAAACTTTTGGGATTTAAAATATCCGTTGATAGACACATTTTTCTCCTGACTACTTTCAGCCCACTACAACGACATTAAAACAATAGCATGAGAGGCGTTCAAACTATATGATCTTCTCATTTACTGAATCGATATGATACATGATAGAGAAATGGAGTTCATATTTTACAATCTAAGTTGCAGGCTTCCGCGGCCGTTGTTAATAACATCTAGGCTTCCGGGTTGGAGCCGCGTCATCGGTGCTTGAACTGCCGACGTTTCGTCCTTGGTTGCACGGGACATCTTCAGAGCTGTGGCCGCTTTGGGATCTGGAATACAACTGGCAGGCACCGGGTTTATAAGGGACGGGTGGGTAACAATGTGTGACTGCTGGGTCTGTGATTGGCTGTCAGGCTGTAGCGGTTGAGCGCCACAGGTGTAGTTCCAGAGAGTCGTGGTCGTGTGAGCTGGTGCCGCGGCACCAGCTCACAGACCAAAACCTACGAGGGGACGGCATGCCGTCTCCTCGACATCTTAACAGGGTGGTATCGGTGGCAGCTGGCTGATTAATCCTGACACCAGCGTTAGCACGGGAACAGTGATTTCCGAACCGTTGGAAGGAGACTCGGGTGTGTACGGACCCAAACTGGAGCCCGTTCTTCGCCTCTGTAAGCGTGTCCTACGTTTATGCTGACCGAGCACGGTTGTTGGTTGTCTCCGAACATGGAGCGAAACTTTCGTTCTCAGTCGGGGTAGTAACGGGTGTATAGGGGTTTGTTTGTCCATGATGGTCCTACACCTTCTTTGGTAGTAGACTGATCGGGTTCGCTGGCGCAAACAGGAAATGGGAAAGGGCAAGAGATTTTTTTTATGCAAAAAGATTATCGTGTGTGAAGGGGTTATTTACGGGGTGAGGCTAGGCTTCGTATTAGACGCGGAACTTATTCCGACTAGGACCGTAAACTTGCACTCGTTTTGACAGCAGTTTTTTGACCGTTTTAGAGGTATGCTCCGTTCGATCTTGAAAACCAACTGACACGACGCCCTTTCCAAAATTCATTTTTTATATACGTACCCCTTTCAAACGCCGTCACGTAAAACAAACAAACATTTCCAGACGTGGTGATTTCAATATTTTGAAAACTGAAGTCGCTGTTGGTTAGCGAGGTATAAGACAGGCAGAACTGTATATTTGCTAATATTGTATTAAATAATTTTTATTTGGTCATGCTGGAATCATGCGAGGTCGAGGCCATAGAATTGGTAGATCGCGTCAAATTAAATGGAAGAATTATTTGAAAATTACGGCTATAAAATTTTAAACTAACCTTTACCTAAACTGCCAAAAATCCGACCAACTGGGGCTTAACCGCTTGTGTTTCCTTGAATGGGTGGTTCCTCTGGCGTTTCCCAACCATACGTCATATCCTTCGTCGGCCAATATGAAAGCTAAACCTTTTTCGGGTCCCGTTACTACCCAGTTTTCTGCGGAACCCAACAGACCGTGCATTAGCAACACCGCAGGTTTGTCTGTTTCATTTGCATTGTTTAGTCCATGTGGTATCCTCTGCATGTCCAAAAGGTATCCATCTTCAGTTTCGATGTTGATGTGCTCTTCTACTGGGTATCCATTTTGGGTTATTATGTCCACCTAAAATGAGAATGTGGCAAGGCAAATTTGACTTGTACGGAAGTGTTCCGGATACTAATAACTCGGGAGAAATTGATACTTACAACGACAAATTTTGGATCAAGCAATGCCGAAACAACTGTGTCTGTAAGAAGGTTGATCCATATCAGATTTATTATCAATAAAGGCTTCTTTTGATTAAACATTTCCTCCAAAAATGGCATCTAAAACATTAACAAAATATTTAAAAAGACTTGTTTATATAAAACAATCTGTTTACAAAATTCGGTGCAATTTTTATCGAAGCCTGGCTTGTTCTGCATGGTTAAGCCAAACATTTAACTGGTTACGCATAGTTGGAATCAGTCAAGTACAATATCAATGTCAGTTTAAGATTATCCAACGTAATATGCTTATGCATACCTTGTTTTAATAACACCGTACACAAAACTTATTCCCTAAAATTTTTAATTCCTCTCAATTTTTTAATACACAG
Organism: Ctenicera cuprea; assembly: GCA_958336395.1. Lineage (NCBI taxonomy): Eukaryota > Metazoa > Arthropoda > Insecta > Coleoptera > Elateridae > Ctenicera > Ctenicera cuprea. Next base: position 3,311,757 of record OY284495.1, read on the forward strand.
CTTCTGGTTGACGGGCAATCAGCGTACTGTGGTATTCAATGACGGCACATCGTTTTAATAACAAAAGGGAAGGTCACTTTCCTAATGGTGTATAAAGTCCACAAAAACCCAAATCCTGGTGGTCACTACGTGGAAATTATAAATTTCGTAGATGAATTACGGAAGTATTTTATTTAACAATAATAACCCGTTAAGGTATAAAAATTATTGTAGCAGTGGGTAATTATGTTTAAATATAAACAATTCTGTTTTACATTTAATTTTTGCTAATCATGAAAAGGACGCAGATACGTAAAAGGTATAATTGTGAATATAATGATAAAAAAATCTATATTGTTTTGAACTGACAGTTTTTTTAAATTTTTAATTAATTTTCTATTACATCAAATTATTGTAAATACGAGGATCGTTCGAAATGTACGTGGCCTAACAAAGAAAACGCAAGTTTTTTAGCCAAAAAATCATTTGATGTTTCAATATAGCACTTTCTTTTTCGCCAAATGAGGCCGTTTCTTTTTTATTTTGTCGCTCAATTGCTGCAACAAATTGGCAAAATACTCGCCATTCATTGTTTTCCCTTTTCCAAGTAGTGGACGAAGATAATTGAGAATCCCAAAAGACAGTTGCCATAACCTTTCCTGCTGACAAAACCGTTTTTGCCTTCTTCGATGGCAGAGAACCTTTGTGTGTCCATTGTTTAGACTTTTCCTTGGTTTCGGAAAGTTTAATAGTAGACGCAGGTTTCATCGACGATTATGAAACGGCGCAGAAAGTCCTACGGATTGCGGCGAAACCGTACCAAAAAGTCGCGCAAAACAATCAAACGATTCAGTTTTTGCTCCGGTGTGAGCAAACGCGGCACCCAACGCGCGCGGTATTTTTTTCATTTCCAATTCTTCAGTTAAAATTATGTGCACACTGTCATTTGAGATGGCCACTATGTCTTATATCTCGCGCACTTTTACTCAACGGTGACCGAATACGATACGGAGAACTTTTTCAATCATATCCGGGGTAGTAGCGGTTTTTGGGCGTCCACTGCGGGGTTCGTCCTTTGTGCTCACACGACCACGCTTAAAATCGGCAATCCATTGAAAACGAAGTAGCGGACTTCAAAAATGTCGAATCCAACTCTGCTTTGATTTCGGTTGGTGTTAAGCCTTTCAAATGAAAGTACTTTATCACTGCTCACAAATCAGTTTTTTCCATTATTTACTCTAGACGGTCACTTTGGCGCACTGTCAAACACAAACTAATTGACAGATCGCTTTATACTGTCATATGTAACCTAAGAAAAGATGATTCTGAAATGGGTAATGCAAATTCCGCCGAATTAGCGCCATCTCTGTGTTAGGCCACGTACATTACGAACGATCCTCGTACTTTCCTACGTTATATATTTCTCACAGAAATTATTAATTATTATATCTTGTTTAAAGGCTGCCTGAACAGTTTATATTTTCATTAATACATGATCATCCTCTGTCATTAAATAGCAGTAATTTCCCTTTCTATTAATTTACGATCATGGAAAAATAAACAAATTGAACAATAATACGTACTTTTGTTACAATTTAATTACCTAAATGGTTATAAAATTTAATAATATGGTGGAAATGTTTTTTACTTACAGTAAGTGCAACGTAAATAGTATGTACTTACTTCTCTGTTCACCTGTAAAGTTTCAATGACATCTCATTATTTGTTGTTTTTAAACATTTGTTTGACGTCAGAATTACTTAATGTTCATATAGAAATTAATAATTATATTCTGATCCATTCTACTAGTGGTTCTGAGAAATTATACCACTTTTATAGTAACTGTTTACAAATCAGGTAAAAATGCATGCTTGCTATGAATGCAACTTTCTGTGGTCGTAACCATGGCGATAACAACTTTGTTTAAATAGTAGTGATTTGGTCGTTGTTCAATATTCGCTGTAGAATAAATAGACTATTATTAAATAGTAATTTTGCTTGGGGTTGTATCGGTTGGAAATTCTTTAATTAAATTCTTTCTCGAGTACAATTATAATTATAGTAAATTAATAGTTTGACTTGTTTTAGTATAAGTGTTCAAAGCCAAGTTTAGTATACTGTAGTATTAGCTGCAATAAGCTTTAACATCTAACCTTGTGTTTTACAAAAATCATCATATACGCAATCAGAACCTAACACACACAATGTTAAGAAGAGTGAAGAAAACTCCCATTGCGATCAATATACAGGGTTGGGCAATGCAAATATGAAATATCTTTAACACGTCAACCGCGATTTTGATAAAATTTTCTACATGCAGGTTCCCATATACAGCGCATACAATGAAAGTATCGGCAATTCAAAAGAACTTCCGGTTTAGCCGGAAATGATATCAACTTTTTTATTTTAAATAGAACACCCTGTATATTTTTTGATATTTCGATAGAACTATTTTTTGCAAGTTCAGTGATATAAAGTTTAATGCCTTTATTTTCAATAATTCTAGAGATATTGAAGAATAATGTTTCGTAATTGTTATCTAGCAGCTCATGGAAACAAAAGAATGCGAGAAGCCTAAACAGTTATATAATGTTGTCAAAATATGCTTGGTTCGTGTTGTCTTGTTTTGATGTTCGATAGATTGAGCAGTCTGGTTGCAGTAATCAATTAATTAACCAAAATTAATTAAAACTGCTGAATTTAACATCAGAAATGGTTCAATTAACAGAAAGATTGCAAATTGTTAAATAAAGTACAAACTACTTGCTGAGGTCACCAAAACCAACCATAATTAAAATTTAAATTCGTTCTCTTTCTGTTAATTGAACCATTTCTGATGTTAAATTCAGCAGTTTTAATTAATTTAGGTTAATTAATTAATTACTAAAACCACACACTCTTAAAAATGACTGTGTCGTTGTAACTAAATTTTAGCTGCAGCAACTAAAACTCATAGTTAAAATAGGGACAACTGATTTTTTACTTCCCTCAAGTAATACAAATTGTTTACTTACTTTAAGCTCTTGCAATGTTCTGTTCTAGTTATCACTACTGACGTAAATTTGTTGTTGTAACTAAAACCTGTTAGTTTCTAGAACCGAATAAATAGCAACAAAAATACTACTTGGCATTACTAAAGGTGCTCACTTATAAAGTCAGTTGTAGCCACTTCATATATTAGTAAACCTAACTAATGATAATTGAGATGATTACAAATGATTCTTTAAAAAAATATTTATTTAAAAATAAGGTTTAACATACAAACATCCTTATACCTACATGAAGAAATACACACTACAATGAAATTTAACAAAAAAAAACACTATATTTCCTTTCAAACTCCATCAGCATTATTTTTAAATCTTAACTTTAGGTTAGCACCAAAATCATTTTTGTGATAATTATTAACATGAGCTCGAAAGGAATGAAGTGTACTAAAATTTCTATCACATTCATTTTGTCTACAACGATATGTGCTGCTAGCGTCTTCAAATTTATGTGTAATTCTTAAATGGAGAATTAAAGTTTTTAAAGAGTTAAATTGGTTTCCGCATTCTGCACAATTCATTTTAGACCTTAATGTAGATTAGATAATTATAACAAAAACAAACAAATGTTGAACTGGAACACGTTAGAACAAAAATATTGAAGAAATAGTGTGGAACAAATGTAAGTCTATGGCTTCAACTGGAGAACGAGAGTTGTCAGAACGGTGACAGATGATGATGATGATTTTGATATTGCAGAAATATCAAATGAAGGACTTGCTTCTTCGGATGACGGGCCCGCAATTACAATTGGAGTACTCCAAGTTCTTGTAGTTTTCCAAGAATCTAATTCTTATACCAATTTTTGGTACAAGTTCCTTTATATGGTCTTCTGTCAATTTTGTAAAAGCGCCGAAAGCTACGGAATTTTCTGAAAATAAGTTGTATATTGAAACATTAAATTAAAGTAGGAGATTGGAACAACTTTACATACATATTATAAGTAGGTACTTATACAAACTTATAAAGCACCCTTTTAGAAATTCGTTTTTAATTTTACCTCCACCCCAAACTTAGTAATTGGCTATTTTACTTAAAACACCGCATCTCAGCGACTTCAACTAGAATATCATAATTTTCAGAAAAAAAAAATTAAATATCTAATAACACGCGCTCCAAACCAGTTTTGGGAAGAGAATATTTTACTCTACTCAAAAAACTATAACGTCAGCTACCATCTATTACTAAACACATTCACATAAAAAAAGAATATCGTACGTATTTTTAACGAAGTAAATGTCTGCCCCAAATATTTATGCATAAGATTCATTTTCCGGAAATATAAATTTTCCTGGTCACTCGCAGAAAAAACCTTCTGGCAGGTCTATTTTTATATTATATTGCACACATTTTGACATATTGTATAAATTTTTTCCGCCATACTTAAATAAACTATGACGTCATCGCAATTTCTTTTAAATGGCAACCCCCAATTTTTTTGACTTACATTATTTGGATATAGGGTGCAATTCTAAAAAGCCAAGTTTTCATATTAAACGACCACACTGTATACTTTCACACACTACAAACTTTAGTGAATCCCTCGGTACAGAATGATTCTGCTGATATTTAAAAAAATTTAAGCTCACCATTAAAATTTGGTATAAGTTCCTCTAGGTTCCATTCCGTTAAAATGTTTTCAACTAATGGCAGTTGACTTTCCGAAGCATCAATTCTTTACGTTTTGTAAATAATATTTAAGATTGTGAAATAACAAAAAAAAACGCTGCAATTACACCAAACACACAAGCCAAGCCTAAGCTACGCACCACAGTAACTGTGAATAACCGGCGACCGACGCCAGTGGCCAGACATGTGCCACGTAATTATTTCGTGTTCTGTTATCGTACAGTGGGATTCGCCGAAACACATACTGTTCAACAATAAACATTTTACAGATTCATAGGCGCCCAATACATGGGGTCTGGTACTCATGACAATCTATGCATGGGGGGCCCTCGCACTTACGTTACGCAATAAACATTTGCCATTAAAATTTAAATAAACTTTATATAAATATTCATCTTTTTACAAACTCTTGAAACTGATCCTCATAAAGCAAAAGCAAGGTAAGGTGCCACTGCAGATATTTATTTAAGTACTGATTGTGCTGGATCATTCTAGATAGGGCGATAGGTTTAAAATATAATAACACTTACCTACCAGAGAAAACACTAGCACTGTACGCACATAAATGATCACTGCACTGTTGTATATTGTAGTGTTGGCAGTAGGCGCAGGCACTCCCAAATAATTAGATACAAATACAAAAACTATCGCTGTTATTTCACGCAACTAAATTTTTAGTGTTTGTTGCGAATTTTGTTGTAGTCGCAACTAAAACATTTGTAGTTCCAGTAAGATTGTAATTGTTGCCATTCAATTGAGTGTAACTAAACTTACTATGTTATTCCAACTTTTTCATGTTCTAAAGGAAACCTAGTTTTGCGTTATTATAACTAATAATTGCTGACCAAGTGTTGCATATTGTTATAACAATTTCAGCTGACTCTAGAGACTAATTTTAGGTTATTACAATTAAGTCATTTTTAAGAGTGCACTGCTCAATCTATCGTACATCAAAACAACACAACACGAACCAAGCATATTTTTGACAACATTATATATAACTGTTCTCACATTCTTTTGTTTTCATGAGCTGCTAGATAACAATTCTTTTCTTTCTTTCTTTAACCTTTCACCTCTTATACCCGAAGGTGTCGAGGACTTTCACTCCGGGTAGGCTGTTTGCTTGTGTAATAGGAGGTAGTGGGGCCTTGGGCCTTTAGACCGCTACGCTCCTGAAGCTTATGCCACGCTTCATGCACATTCATTCAATGTCACTCACACACGTGTTTAATTGTATTTTTTATGTTGTTTATGAGTTTGTTACTTATCCTGGTCAATCAGTAATCAAGGTAAACGCCGTTAATTGTAACCCAACGTCGAATGGTTGCCGAGCTCGATACCGATCCACAGAATTACAGAAAAATTTTCTGCTTCTTCCGGGATTCGAACCGAGGACTCACGCAGTGTGAGCCAGATCCTCTTACCACTGGACCACTCGGACGGTTTTGCTACATAACAATTACGAAACATTATTCTTCAATATCTCTAGAATTATTGAAAATAAAAAGATAAAACCTTATATCACTGAACTCGAAAAAAAAAGTTCTATCGATATATCAAAAAATAAAAATAAAAGAGTTGATATCATTTTGGCTAAACCGGAAGTCCTTTTAAAGCGCCCATACCTTCATTGTATCCGCCGTCTGTCGGAACCTTTATGTAAAAAACTTTGTCAAAATCGCGGTTGCCGTATTAAAAATATTTGCATTGCTCCGTACCTCTTCCCAACCCTGTATTACCGAGCTATTGCCATAATGACAAGTTATTGCCGTAGTTGCAGAGTAATTTTCCAAAATTGCCGAAATGTACTACCACGAGTTGTTTTTCTCATTTTACATAAAATTTTAGCTGATAAGCGTAAAAATCGTTTTTATTCACAATCAAGTAGTAATATGTCACTTTCCGGCTTTTAAAAAGTCATACATTGTGTATACCTAACCGGAAAAGTCTTTTCCGGCTAGCTGGAAACGACTTTTCCGGCTACATAAACGTCACTTTTCAACAGCTTAAATGTTAGTGTCATTTTGAGTAGTCCAATTGTAATAAAACTATCCACAACAAAGATAATGTTTTGTTTAATAAAAACCTAAACAATAACTTATTAAATTACTAAAACTACTCGTTTTTGTCATCCTTAGGATAATTATTATTAACATTAATCGTCACATTCGAATTTTCATGACTATTGACTGTTAGAGTTAGACTATGTTTAAGTTGCTCAAGATTATATTGTTGTGTTTACTTTGTATTTAACACTATCAGACATAATAAGCGTTAAAATGATAATAGTTATATCAAAGCATTTAATTTGAAAACTGCACTGACAGAATAAATAAAAATGTTGACATGTTACCTAGCAACATTTCCGAAACAGATCTGTTTGTTAAAGTAGACTAATCAAATTATAACATTAAAGGGGAATTACACTCTTAACGCCCTCTATGATGTGCGGCGAGGAAAAGTTGCAAAGCAACAAACCGGCAAAGTTGTGATCGGAACCTGCTAAGCAGGTGTCCACGATCACACCGGCCTCTAAGCACAAAACACAGAAACGCCCGTGTGGCAAGAAATATGAAAGAAGAGATTTGGTTTCAATTATGGCTAGAATAGACCACTACATGTTTCGTTCTTATTTGAACTCATCAGGTGGACATAATTCTAACCATAATTGAAACCAAAAGCAAACAAGCAGATATATGCTAGAAAGTATAACATTAAAGGGGAATTAATTACACTCTTACCGCCCTCTATGATGTGCGGCGAGGAAAAGTTGCAAAGCAACAAACCGGCAAAGTTGTGATCGGAACCTGCTAAGCAGGTATCTGCGATCACACCGGCCTGTAAGCACAAAACACAGAAACGCCCGTGTGGCAAGAAATAAGAAAGAAGAAATTTGGTTTCAATTATGGTTAGAATTATGTCCACCTGATGAGTTCAAATAAGAACAAAACATGAAGTGGTCTATTCTAGCGATAATTGAAACCAAATCTCTACTTTCTTATTTCTTGCCACACGGGCGTTTCTGTGTTTTGTGCTTAGAGGCCGGTGATCGCAGATACCTGCTTAGCAGGTTCCGATCACAACATGCCGGTTTGTTGCTTTGCAACTTTTCCTCGCCGCACATCATAGAGGGCGTTACTAGTGTAATTCCCCTTTAATGTTATACTTTCTGGCATATATCTGCTTGTTTGCTTTTGGTTTCAATTATGGTTAGAATTATGTCCACCTGATGAGTTCAAATAAGAACGAAACATGTAGTGGTCTATTCTAGCCATAATGGAAACCAAATTTCTTTCTTATTTCTTGCCACACGGGCGATTCTGTGTTTTGGGCTTAGAGGCCGGTGATCGCAGATACCTGCTTAGCAGGTTCCGATCACAACTTTGCCGGTTTGTTGCTTTGCAACTTTTCCTCGCCGCACATCATAGAGGGCGTTACTAGTGTAATTCCCCTTTAATGTTATACTTTCTGGCATATATCTGCTTGTTTGCTTTTGGTTTCAATTATGGTTAGAATTATGTCCACCTGATGAGTTCAAATAAGAACGAAACATGTAGTGGTCTATTCTAGCCATAATGGAAACCAAATTTCTTTCTTATTTCTTGCCACAGGGCGATTCTGTGTTTTGGGCTTAGAGGCCGGTGATCGCAGATACCTGCTTAGCAGGTTCCGATCACAACTTTGCCGGTTTGTTGCTTTGCAACTTTTCCTCGCCGCACATCATAGAGGGCGTTACTAGTGTAATTCCCCTTTAATGTTATACTTTCTGGCATATATCTGCTTGTTTGCTTTTGGTTTCAATTATGGTTAGAATTATGTCCACCTGATGAGTTCAAATAAGAACGAAACATGTAGTGGTCTATTCTAGCCATAATGGAAACCAAATTTCTTTCTTATTTCTTGCCACAGGGCGATTCTGTGTTTTGGGCTTAGAGGCCGGTGATCGCAGATACCTGCTTAGCAGGTTCCGATCACAACTTTGCCGGTTTGTTGCTTTGCAACTTTTCCTCGCCGCACATCATAGAGGGCGTTACTAGTGTAATTCCCCTTTAATGTTATACTTTCTGGCATATATCTGCTTGTTTGCTTTTGGTTTCAATTATGGTTAGAATTATGTCCACCTGATGAGTTCAAATAAGAACGAAACATGTAGTGGTCTATTCTAGCCATAATGGAAACCAAATTTCTTTCTTATTTCTTGCCACAGGGCGATTCTGTGTTTTGGGCTTAGAGGCCGGTGATCGCAGATACCTGCTTAGCAGGTTCCGATCACAACTTTGCCGGTTTGTTGCTTTGCAACTTTTCCTCGCCGCACATCATAGAGGGCGTTACTAGTGTAATTCCCCTTTAATGTTATACTTTCTGGCATATATCTGCTTGTTTGCTTTTGGTTTCAATTATGGTTAGAATTATGTCCACCTGATGAGTTCAAATAAGAACGAAACATGTAGTGGTCTATTCTAGCCATAATGGAAACCAAATTTCTTTCTTATTTCTTGCCACAGGGCGATTCTGTGTTTTGGGCTTAGAGGCCGGTGATCGCAGATACCTGCTTAGCAGGTTCCGATCACAACTTTGCCGGTTTGATGCTTTGCAACTTTTCCTCGCCGCACATCATAGAGGGCGTTACTAGTGTAATTCCCCTTTAATGTTATACTTTCTGGCATGTATCTGCTTGTTTGCTTTTGGTTTCAATTATGGTTAAAATTATGTCCACCTGATGAGTTCAAATAAGAACGAAACATGTAGTGGTCTATTCTAACCATAATTGAAACCAAATCTCTTATTTCTTAATCAAATTATCATAAAACTGTCAATAAACATTAATGGAAATTATGTTTAAAACTCAATAATTAATTAATAACTGATTGGGAATAAAATAGTATACAAACCTTGGTGAAAAGTTTTCCTGTCTCGAGTATTAGTTGGCGCTTCGCGCCTTGGTCAACTACCATATCTTTCGACAGGAATGAAACACTTTCCACCTCGGTATGTAATATACTATTGCAATCTTTCTATCCAACAGTATTTATTTCATTTTTTTTTAATTTTCTTGATTTTTTGTCACTGCCAGTAGAATTTGCTCTTCTTTTATTTAACCTATATTCTTCAGGTGTTAATGGTTAGCCGTCAGTAATTGTCCCGTAGACTACATCCGCAGATACAATAATAATCTTCATTTTATTAAGCTTTCGTGAAAAAAGTTGTCGTTTTCACCTGTCGATGCGCTGCAGAATTTTAGTTGGTGTTTTTATATCTTCTCCAGAACTGCCTCTTTATATATTTCATCCTGTTGAATGCTTGTACAACATCGATGTTGTTTCTGGTCTGATAACAACAAAAATATTTGCTCCTAATTCAGATCCTAATTTTGCTGAAATTAAATGTGTGAAATGCAAATTTTCAAAAATAATTCGACATCAATATTATTAAACATTTTTATTGTATTCTTCCAAAAGTGTAAAAACATTTTCATATACTAACTTAACCACATCAATGGCAGTCACAAAGTCATAGTGATTAAACAGTGGATGTGGAACCTTGTAATTGTACACGCAGTTAGGTAACTCCCTGTATAGACGTTCTACGTCCTAAAATCATACCAATCATAACAAATATTTGCGCACATACATAGCTTAGCCGTAGTACCTTTGGATTGACTAACCAGTCGCCTTCCCCATAGAACAGAGCAACCGGCGAAACAACTTTACTCAAATTATAAGAAGGTGGTATAATAGACCCATATTTTCTAAGGTTCTCTCTTCTACCAAAATTAAACTGACGAAATTCACCTGAAAATTCAAACCTAAGAGTGGTGATCTATTATTAAAAAAGAAAAGAAATAGTAAGCAATGAAAAAACCGTTCCAATTGTTCCCGTAAAAGATTTTTATCGTAAGAAATATTGTATAACGATTCTTACCAGAATTTACATTTTGAGCGTAGTGTGTGACTTGGCGTGCTGAAGAAGAAAGATTCCCAATAATTACGGATAGGATAGTCTGCAACAGTATAACGTTTTTTTTAGTCAGAAGAGCATACAGGGCTGGACAAAAGTACAGAACAATGCAAATATCTTTAATACGGCAACCCCGATTTTGACAAAATTTTCTACATGAAGGTTCCAATATACGGCGGATACAATGAAGGTATTATTGTTTAATATCTCTAGAATTATTAAAAATAAAGGCATGAAATCGTATATCACAGAAATCCCAAAAAAGAGTTCTATCGATATATCAAAAAATATACAGGGTGTTCCATTTAAAATAAAAAAATTGATATCATTTTCAGCTAAACCGGAAGCCTTTTTAAACCGCCGATACTTTCATTGTATCCGCCGGCGGTATATCGGAACCTTCATGTAGAAAATTTTGTCAAAATCGGGGTAGCCGTATTAAAGATATTTGCATTGTTCCGTACTTTTGCCTTGTATAGCTGAAGATATAGGTGTACCTTTTACCTTGTTTAATTGGGGAGGATCATATCCTCCTGTGAGATAAAATATGTTTGCACAGAGATCTTGAAAAAATCCTTTTATGGGGCACAATATTTTACTAGCTAAAGAAATTAGCCATGACAGAGGTTGTGGCGGAAACTCATATATTCCTAATAGTTTGGACAATGGCTTAAACAATTACTACTTGATTTAAATGTATTCGAGTGCAAAGTATACCTACCGTCAGAATGGGCTCGTATGGTGCAAACAATTTAATGATTGGGCTGGAAACATGGGCCATGTATACTGCAGGAGCTAACGATATCATAAGATTTATGTTTTTGTTATATTCCGGCTTTACTGAAGCTAAAACGTAAAAAACTGTTGCTCCTTGTGATATTCCTATGAAGGATAACTTTTCTTGTTTCGTAACATTTTTTATTAAATTAATTATTGCAGGTAAATCGTAAACGCCAATTTCGTGCCAACTGAAAAAAATTACTCGGCTTACTCAAAACAGTCATTATAACTTATTGTCAAAATTAGTAAGAATTCATAATATTTCACAATGTGTAAGAGTATCGATTTAACTATACCTGAAGGATATAATTAGAATAACAAGGGTTGTTCGTGCACATCGCCACGTATGCACTTTATTGATTAACACTTAAACGTGTTTGCGAGACCTACTTGGGTTTCTATATAAATGAATACCAAATTAGTTGACAGATCCATCTCATTCAACTCTCTTGCACAGCTACGAGTTGCCACCCTAGTTTATATTCATAATGGGTTCTGAGTATAACCTGCTGTTATATATGTAACCGTATTTAAATCTAATCAATCATGTATCAATTTGAGACATATATATTACTGTTGTTTTTTGGAGACTTGTGTTCATTGGCGCATAGTCACGAACTACGAATTATGGTTTATTTTATACAAACACAACCTGACAATAAGTGAGCATAATTCAATGATATCTTACCTAAACTCCCAGAATTGTGGATTAACATCTGGATTCAATAGAAGATGTTTTCGTGAATATGGCGTGCCTCTACAGTTTCCCAACCATACATCGTAGTTTCTATCCGCTAGAAGAAAAGGGAGTCCTCTTTCAGGTCCCATCATCATAAAATCTCGAGCACTTCCAAATAAACCGTGCATAAGCAGCACTACAGGTTTTGAGTCTTTGTTCGAGTTAGATTTACCATGTGGAATTCTGAATACGTCGAGGAGATAATTATCCTCCGTAATTAGATTTGTAAATATTTCTAGTGGATATCCATACGCCTTTGCCATTTCTGTCTATAAGAAATTACCAAACATCACGTTTTGATATATTATAGTATTCTTTAAAAGGGATAGGAATGCATAAAGGATACAGCATGCCTTTGAAAAAAAATCGAAGTTTATTCAGCGGCAACAACGCAACATTTGATATCTTTATACTATCAGGCGCAGCGGCATTCGATTTAATACCAGTAAAGCGCTTGGGGGCCAAACAAACTCAAATTGTTGCTGGTTACCCCACAAGCTAGCGCGATAACGAACACAGCAACCGGAATTGTTCTATATATTGACTTTATCACGTAATAGGGAGTCGCATCGAAATAGTCGTTGCCACTTACCTTCAGGTGGTGAATCAAAATGGAAGGTTCTGCACTGTAACGGTCTTGTTCGCACCACGATTTACATGAGACTCTTCCTTTCCTAGATGCCGGATACTCGCAACCACAAAATATAGGAAAGTCTGAGGACATTTAGGGGGGGGGGACAACACAGTGACAACGACATGCGACTTTAAACAAGTAAATAAGTAGTTCGCGGGTTGTCTTAGGTCCGAACAACCAGAGAGCGCAGATTGTAGGTCGTCCTTCGCGATATGGGCGTAGGTTTTAACTTAGTTATTCACAAAGACGGAGATAAGGTTTTCGTCGACGATGTCGGCAGCGTTTTCGCCAAAAGTACCACTAGTCAGATTTCGCATAGGCTGCTGCTTCTTACTGGGGATGGCAGCAGCTCTAGGGTTGGCACTGAAGTATAAACGAGGGAGCCCATTTCTTTAACCGGGTTTCGGAAAACCCGTTTAGACTGATAAAAATTTCAAGTGCAGCCAGGGTATCTAATTCGATACCTTCAAAGTGGGCCATGTCGCAAATGTACAGGCTTCTGGGTCGGGGGTGCGAGCGGTCGTTGCTACCGGTTGTGGAGGATAAACTGCTTGAATGGGAAGAGGGGTCGTTTTGGGGGATATAATTTGTTTTGTCTAAGACATTGATTACGGATTGGCAGGGGGAGAGATTGATTGAACACTCGGAGAGTTAATAGATCTGTCGGAGTAGTGACGTGAATGGGGAGGATGTAGTGGTAGTTGAAGAGAGGCCGAGAGATTCTGTCTCTGATACCGAGGCTTTTCCAAAGAAAGATCGGTAGGATTCTCTTCTGCTTCTTCATAATAATCTAATTTAATACGATCTTTGTACTGCTCTTTTCGCCGCTGATATTTGACACTGTCACAATAAGTTTGAACAGGCCGGCGAAGTATCGATTAATGTACAGTCCTTCGTACTTAACTTCCTGAACCATGGCTAGAAGCTGCATTTGGGACTAGGGAATTACTTTGGATTTACTGGCTGCCTGCTCCATCTCATCATTATAGTTAACTATATGGGCATGTTTTTGGAGGCCAGCGAAGCTATGAACTCCCGGTTACAATGACTACATTTGTAATCGTTAAGGGTCTGGGGAGCACCCTTACAGAACCTTCTCTGATATTGTTTCAGGTTCATCCTGTTTCCATATGATCCGCCGCAGTGGCAGTTAAAAGTCTCGTCATCGTCGTCGATGGGCGAGTTAAAGGGCATCGTGCGAAAATAAGAATCTCACGCTACTTCACTAAAAAATGGGCGTAACGGGTGGCTGGTACTTTCCCAGACTTTTTACGTTTGAATATTCTCGCGTCAAGAAATGATTGAATGAGGCGTTAGTTAAGTACGGCGCGCTCTCCGACTACGTCAAGGCGATAGGTAACCTCAGATTTAAAAAAGGTTATAACAACTTTATTTATAGAGCTATCAGAAATATGCAAAGAATGAAAAATATTTGTGTGGATGACGCCTCTAAGAGCGAATGTACTAGTACGATTTTGAGGAAATTTTAAATCAAGAGGTATATCGGAAATTTTAGTTCTAGTTAAGCTCTTCAAAATTTTCGTTTAATATCTGTCGGTTCCTATAGTGCTTTCACTACTAAATCAATAATAACTGTTAGAGTAAAACTTACTATTGGTAGTTCAGCTTCTGAGCTGGCATCCCCTTTAACTAATTTTATTGCGCACCACAGGACTTTCCATTGGATGATCAAGCAAACCATAAATTTCATATTCCAAGTCTGCGTTGTGGTTTAATACTTGATATAATAATAACGATACTAAATTCCTTAATTCAGTACTGCACGGTTAATAAAGCTGTCAGCAGTTTAAAAGATATTAATATAATGATAAGTATTCAACAATTTATATGCAAATATATTAATAATTTAAATAAAATTATAAAAAATTCCAAAAAATAACAATAATTGATACTAACCATAGCAATTTATTAAAACAATATAATTTTGATAATTACAAAAATTATTGTTACCGTCGTGTAGTAGGAATAAAAATTACCTCCTAAATTCCCTAATTTTTTCACAACAAATTACAAATTCTAATTATTCAAAACTACTTACCAACAATATCTATTTACGAGGACTGATCTTAAATACAAACGGCGCGGCGTGAGTAATTGTAGTTTACTAAACTGCACTTCATTATTCATCAGCAAATAAACGTTCTTCGAATTTCCATGCTCCTATATACTTATAACGTCGCGGAAAATAACGTATGCTAATTATTTTTAGATACAAATTTGCACATACAACATTTGCCACAACACAACAATAAAATTGTTGATTAAATCCTTGTTTAAATGAAATTTCCGTAGTTACGAACTATTGTCTGACGACATGGGACATAATAACAAGCAAATCGATGTAATAAATATTATAAAATTGGTAGTTTTTTGTGAGGTAATTATCGATTTATAATTATTGTGTTTTGCATTTATAAATACAACACTTGCGAAATATGGATTCTTGTGCGTAATGTTTAATTAGGCTCGTTACCTTCAATTACTTGTACATTTTGTATTATGTGCAGCAGAGATTACAGTAAATATTTTCTAAACAATTTTATTAAATATCATGATATCAACAAAAGAACTCTTATGAAATACTTATAATTATTTTAATTTAAATTTTTTTGAAATTATTTAGAAATTTTAATAATTTTTTAATAAAAATTAAAAAAAAAATTATGTGGACATTATTGAAAAATTTGTAAATTTAGAAATTTTTTGTGCGAAATGTTGAAAGTTTTTGAAAACTAAAAACATTAAAAATTTTGGAAATTATTTACATTTACAAAATTTTCAGAATTAAAACAAAATTTTAAATGTTTTCAGTTTTCAGTAATTTTCATAATTTTTTTCAAAACTAAGACTATTATTAAAAGTTCAAAGTAATTTCAAAATTATAATAATTATTAAAAATTTTAAAAATTTACAAATGTTTAAGTTTTTACTAGACTTAAAATATTTTGAAAATTAGACAATGTTAAAAAAATTTGACGAAAAGTTTTTGAAAATTTAAAGATTTTGTGGTTTTAGTAATTGCATTAATTATAAAAAAAATTATTTCGTTTAAATTAAAATCGATTTCATAATTGTGATAAGATGATAAAAATGATAGTCGAAAAATCGTTGGTGGGGGGACACTGGGGGGGCCGTAGAAAGATTGGGCTTGCGTAGATCGGCTACTCTACATGTATAGAATACGAATCTAAGGTTCTTTTTCGAGCAAGTCTATTTTGAAGTGAATCATCCCCCACCTAGGCACCCCCATTTTTATGTATTATAATATTTTGTTTTCTAGTTGCAACAATGTTTATCGATTGACATCTGAACTCAAAAATTTCACGTTCTTCTTTAACTTTTGGGTGATAGCCGTTTCTTGGCGTTTAATCAATTAAACTGTTCAGCTAAACGACCAAACGGAAACCTCTCAGTGATGTTTTCTCAATGGAAAGTTATTGCTATTGTCAATTAACATGCTCATACCGATTTTGAAGCCGAACTTTATAAATATTTAAAAAAATCGATGGTCGGGGTGGGGGTGAGGAAGATCGCGTTTGTGCAAATAGGCTAATCGACATGCGTAGAATACGAATCTAAGCTTCTTTTTCGAGCGCGTCTATTTTGAAATAGAGCACCCCTCCCCTATCTCTCATTGTCTTGACGAACCAACCTCATTTTCTTGCTGTTTTGTCCGACTGCAAGTACCAATCGTTTAGCAAAATTTGGGTTTTCTGCGTAAAGGCATCTGGAATGGAAAGTGGATACAGACAGACTGACAGAAACGTGCGCTTTATCGGTCCCCAAGGCCGTAAAACGTGCTTATTAGTCAGAATGTTTAGGTTAAAAATGTTTGGTATAGAGGTACCTTTTCTTTTAGGCATAACTCGTAACAGTAAGCCCAAAGCAAAAAAAAACTTCGCTGAATGAACGTTTTGCTTCAAATCCTAAATGACGATCACAATACCTTTCTCTAACGGGGAGATAAAAATTAGACTGTATTTAAAAAAAGTGTAATATAAAAAACTAAATCCAATTTTGTTAAACTGTTACTGATTTTTGGCTTATACCGTGTTATTGTTTGTGAACCGAAACAAGGGGTTCACTTCGGCTTACGCTGATTGGACGTTTTTTTTTTTTTTTTTAATTTAGTTAACTGGTTCAGCACCCTTGGTGCTATTCACAGTAGCGTTTTGATACAAAATGCATAACATTAAAACGACGAGGTCGGCGAAGGCCCCTCAGTAGCTACATTTTTAAGTAATCGTTAACATATTATTGCTTAGATTATTATACTACTTAAGAATAAAAGACAATCACTGTATTAATCGCTGTCCTCGGTTAACGGATAAATGTCCTGGGGTAGTTTTCTTTTAAGTCTTCTATGGATATTCCTTTGCCCCAGTTCGTAGTGTAGAGCATTAGGGCAGTTGTTTATACTGCGCAAAAACTTTTTGGTGGTTTTCTTGACGTATTCCGTGATGAAGGGGATACCCAGTTCATTATGTATTTGTTGATTACGAATGAACCACTGTGCATTGACTGCTAAGCGCAACACTTTATTTTGATATGTTTGAATTTTTTGGAAATTAGTTTTACTGGTGTTACTCCATATTTCTGATGCGTACATTAAGGTCGGTCTCAGCAAAGATTTATATATTAATAATGAACACTGCACTCGTAAGGACGTTTTTCGGTTGATTAATGGATATAACATTGACAATCGCGCGTAGCACTGATTTAATTTATTATTTATATGTACACTCCACTTTAGTTTAGTGTCAAATAGCAACCCTAGGTATCTTATCGCACTATCTTTGGCATTCCATAAGATCTGCTGATCGTTGATGATGATATTGCGCGGGTTAGGGAGTTTACGTAACGTGAACACTTTTGTTTCGCACTTGCTTGGATTAATTGTAATATTCCATTTTTTATACCAATTGCATAATTTGTCCACATTTCCTTGGAGTGATGTCACTGCTAGGTTAAGGTCATAGTTTTGGGTAATAATAGCTGTGTCATCAGCGTATAACCCGATAGCACAGTTGACTGCATCTTCAATGTCATAAATAAAGATGTTAAATAGTATGGGTCCTAAGATCGACCCCTGGGGCACTCCCGCTTTTATGGCTCTTGAGCTTGAGTAGGTCGCGTTAATTCTGACTTGGAAAGTTCGGTGTTGCAAAAACGATGCTATTGTTGCAATTAAGTAGGGTGGAATCTTGTTTAGCCGTATTAATTTATATAGAAGTCCCTCAATCCAAACTCTGTCAAACGCTTGGGCGATGTCAATAAATGCTACGGCGGTGTACTGTTTTCTTTCAAAACCGTTCTCAATTATTTCTGTTAATCTCTTCAACTGGTGGATAGCAGAATGTTTGGCTCTAAATCCGAATTGTGACGTTGGTAGTATGTTGTTATCTACTAATATTTTATTAAGTCGACAGTGAATGATCTTTTCTAGTAGTTTAGACATTGTGCAGAGAAGGCTGATTTGTCTATAACTAGTAATACTCTTTACTTCTTTATCAGGTTTTTTAAAAACTAAGATGTGCGCATGTTTCCATATTTTAGGAAAATATCCCAAGCGTAGGCTGCTGTTATAGATTGTTGCTAGAAAGGCAAGAGCTTTTCTCGTCAGATGTTTCAATATTACATTAGGAATGGCGTCATGACCCGGGGATTTCTTAATTGGAAGGTTTTTGATTAACTTGTATATTTCTGATGGTGAGGTGGGAGAAATTTCGTTCAATCCTTCGGGTATTTCATTTCTAACTTCTTCTGCGACACTTTCGTTATTGGAGCTTCCTTCATCCAGCGGTGGAGTTGTGAAGACTAGCTGGTAATAGTCGGCAAATGCGTTTGCTTTTTCTAGATCGGTATTGTAGGTAACTTGTCGATCCGATATAGGAGGAATAATTTCTGGTTTGTGAAGAATTCTCTTGGTGGTTAACCATAAGTTAGGGTCATTTGGTTGAATTTCATTTATGTATTTTTGGTACGATTTTATTCTGAAGTTTTCCAATTCCCATTTAATCTGGCGTATTAGGCGGTTCAGTTGTACCCTTAAGGTTGGGTTCCTAGTTGCTTGCCACTGGCGACGTATTCTGTGTTTCTCTGTAATCAGATCGGAAATGAAGCGTGGAGTCTGATTACATACGTTGTTATTGTTGCCGTAGTGTTTAGGTAATGTTGACTGTTGAACTGCTTGCTTAATGGAATTGGTGTAATCTTCGATGGCTTTATTAACATCGTGCATGGTTTCTATTTTCCCTGGGTGCATCAGTAAATTGTTCAAATTAATGTGAAAGGTTTCCCAGCATATCTTACCATTAATTAATCGTGGTATGGGTTTGGTATATTCTAGAGTTTCATAAAAGGATAGTAGTATTGGGCAATGGTCTGAGTCTAGTTCAGCTGTTGCGGTTTGAAATATTGGGAGGGTGAAGTTTTTGCAGATTGCAATGTCTAATATATCTGATTGGTGATCTGCCCTATATGGGTAGTGCGTATGTTCCATAGGTGCTGATATTAGGAGGTTATGTGTTGTGCTCAGTTGTAGAAGTTTATTTCCATTCGGGTTATTAGTACGGCAGCCCCACGACGAATTCTTACAATTTAGGTCTCCTATTACCAGGGTAGGTAAATTTTCTGAAAACAGGGTGAATATGTCTTCCTCTTCGAGGTTTCTATTCGGTTGTTTGTAGCAGCTTGTGACTATTATCCAGTTGTCATTTATTGTCTTAATTTTAATAGAGTTAGCTTCTAGGTTAATTAGATTGGGTTGAGGTAATTGGTGATGTTCAATTCGTCGCTTAACAAGAATTGCTGTTCCACCTGATGCTATTGTCGCTTTTCTGTCTGATCTATAAATGTTAAATCCTGGAATTTTAAAGCTTTCATTTGGAATAAGGTGTGTTTCTGTTATGCACGCGATGTCCACATTATGTCTCCCTAGAAAATCAATTAATAGTGATCTCTGGGACTTCACCCCATCGGCATTCCAGTTAAGGATTGTTATATTTCGAAATGTTATGGGTTTACGTGAGTCCATCTTGCAGCATTTTTGACAGTAGAGGTAGCAAGAGGTTTTTAATCTCAGATAAGTGTGGTTTGATTAAATCGATTAAGGTTTTTAAAAGTGTTGTGATAAATCCTTCGGATGATTCCGTTTGTTGCGTGTTTAGTATTTTCTGGGATTCACTGGAAGCTGCTGCGTAGGTTGAGTTGGGTATACGTAACCTAGGAAAAGCTGATTGATAATTATGAGGGTGTTGATAGCCGGGTTGAGAGAGGGGTTTGCTTTGTTTATCATTGCGTTGTTTTTGATTTATTTGTTGATAAGCTGCGCAGCCCCTAAAGTTGGCTGGGTGGTTTTCTAAGCAATTAACGCACTGAGGGGAGTCATTACGTTTCTTAGGGCAGTCATAATAGAGGTGGTTGCCGGTACATTTGATACATCTAGGTTCTAAATGACAGTAGTTTTTTGAATGACCAAATCTTTGGCATCTGTGACATTGGGTTATATCATTTGTTTTCCTTCTGGGTTCTACTGTGACTATGCAATATCCTATTTTAGTAATGTTGAAAATATTTTCGGCACTTTTGTTCTTATTTAATTCGACAGAACAAACTGGAATTGGTAATCTGTTCTTATTATATAGTCTGGAGACTTTAATAATTGGAAGTTGTGCGTTTTTTAATTCTGATTCAATTTCTGATTCTGCAATGGACGAGGGAATATTTTTTATTATTACTGACAATTGATTTGGATTTGGTATTTTGAAAGTGTGATATTTAATATCGTGAGTGTTATAATATTCTGTAAGAATTCTGTAATCGTCTGTTGAGGATAAGTTTATGCGCAAAAATTGGCCTTTGCATATTGTTGTGAAATCGTTTTTGGTTATAGCTTTAATATCTTTTAAAATTTCTTGATAATTTTTAGAATCGTGCAAATAAATAGCTGGGATTTTGGTTTTGTTATTTTGTTTTATCTTATCTGTGTCCGTATCCACTTGTTGTTCGTGAG
The DNA here is from genome assembly GCA_958336395.1 of Ctenicera cuprea. Classification (NCBI taxonomy): domain Eukaryota; kingdom Metazoa; phylum Arthropoda; class Insecta; order Coleoptera; family Elateridae; genus Ctenicera; species Ctenicera cuprea. The sequence goes on from OY284495.1 coordinate 3,332,558, forward strand.
GAATTTGACCTTGAGTGCTGGTTTGTGTTGTATTCTCTGAATCCTGGCTGATTGCGTGGTATTTATTTGCCTGAATAAGTGCATTGTTATCGAATAAATATCTTTTTCTTACATCTGTTGGAGGTGATAATACGTCGCTGTCGCGCTTGTTCGATTGATTTGTTTCCAATGTAAGATCAATTTTGAAATGGCTACCTCTGTATATTAAAGTAGGATTCCGTAAGGGCGTTGTTGTTTTAATGGTATTGTCGGGGGGAAGCTGTTGAGATTGTGATTGCGAGTAATCGCCATGATTTATAATTGTGACATTAGGTTCGATATGCAAGCTGTTTGGTTGATGCATATTATTTTAGTTGTACTGTTTATCAATTGTCTATAAAGTAACCCGGGGGCGCGCACTTGTTCGGTAACTGCGGGTTCCGAGCCCGCAGTTGGATTAATGATTAATAGTTACTTACTTTGTTAATGATCACTGTCAATTATTATGTACTGAGCGAAAAGGCAGCATTCACAGAGGAACTTAGCGTTATCCAAAATACACAACCGATCGTTGCGAGGTTCGGCTCGACACTTGATTGGACGTTTGTAAAGCCATACCAAACTACAGAGCCTTCATTAATTACTGATACCCACGTGACCACAAAATATAGGCAACCCAACTTACACTGTTGGTAAGCCTTTTATCCAAAAATTCCCAAACCGTTTGTTAACTTATCAAGGATTGCTTGTTTACATACATAACCTCCCTTTGAGCGTTGACAGTGACACTTACACGGAATTTTTTAGTTACCGCGAGTACCAATCCTGAACTGACTTCAACATCTAAATCTAAAACTACCTAAGTCACGTGGGTATCAGTAATTAACGAAGGTTCTGTACTAAAACAGCTTACTTATGTAAACTTTGAGTATCTTTCATGGTACATAATTCAAAATTAGTTGTTTCAAATATATTTACCAAGTAACACAAAATTAACATAATTCTTACTACTCCATGCGAATAACTCGTTGGATTTGAGTCGTGCATTCAAAGAAGTTGTAAAATTACAAAAAGTTTCAGTGGACTACAATAAGTAAATACACTCCCTTTTATAATATACCGGTACTAAGAATTGTTTTTATGAAATACTTTAATTAAGGAAATCATCGGCGTTTTTACTCAGAAAACAGTTGATATTTCCGCCTTATCTTTTACAGATTTAAATTGTTTTTGGTTGATTAAAGGTTATCAATGTTTCACCATTGTTATATAAACAAGATTGCAATTTAGGTTCAGACCATCTGCACGATGGCTGCTAAATTAGTTTTTGTTCTTGGTTGTATTGTTGTAGGCGTTTTTGGTGAGTTTTATCACTCTCAAGTTTTTTTGTGGCTTTACATTTATATGATATCTTTGTTTTCCACTCGTTTCGGTTTTATTATACATACGTTACTCTAGTTCCAAAAGTTGCTGATAAATCTCTTCAGTGCACTGTTTCGGTTTTAGGTATACCTACAACTCAGTCCCTAGCAGAAGTCGATTCGTTCTTAAATTGGCGCATAGTGGGTGGTTCCAAAGCGCCAGAAGGTGGTTTTCCTTACCAGGCATCTATAAGAGGATCCAATGGAAAACATAGCTGTGGAGGTACTATCATTAGTACTACGACCATCCTGACCGTAGCGCATTGCGTACACAAGTAAGTTTTCTGCCAAAAATCGGAATTCATATAAACGGTTTTACCACGGTAAGATAAACTCTTTTAACTGCTTGCAAATAAATAATTGTGTTTCCACATTTTTTTACTACTCCTTTTTTCATTTTAGACAATCGCCATCGATGCTTACCGTTGTGGTTGGATCAAACCGATTAAATAGCGGCGGTTCCAGACATGGAGTTAGTACTGTAATGTTGGGTTCGTAGTTGGAAATGAAACGCTATTTTGGAGGAGAAAGTTTTAATGAAGTTTTCACTTTACAAATAATTTTGATGAATTGTTTTATATTATGTAAATAGCAACCAAGTCGCTAAGTTACCAAAATACGATTGCTGCTACATTAGTACCCCCCCCCCCCAACTTTGCAGAAGAAAAAAACTACGCAGCAAACGTGAAGCGCATGCTATCTTAGCTACAAAAACTTCTGATCTTTTCAAAAACAATACAAGTAACGTAACTAATTGAACATCATAGAAAATAGAATAAAATTAGTTTGAAGTTGCTTCTAGATTTTTCCAGGTGCGTGTTTAATTCTTGAGATTTCAAGGGCAGCGCAGAAAAGGCCAGTTCACTAAAAAAAACAGAACAAAAAGGGAAAAAAATGTGCATAAACAAAAAGTTGAGTCTTGTTGCAAAATGCCTTTACATGAAACCTTGTGCCCCAAATAATCTAATTGACTAACCCCAAAAACACATTTATCAACGTTCAACAAAAGTCCGTATTTAGTCAAACGTTCAAAAACCATTTTTACATGACGCAAATGTTCTGACGCGGTTAAAAATTAATATATCGTCGAGGTAAAAATAAATGTAATACATCCCTGTAAGAATCTTCTGGACGAATCTGGACCAGGAAGAAGGAGCGTTTCTTAAGCCAAAATTAAGTCTTGTCCATATCATCTGGATGCAAAGGAATTTGGAAGTAAGCTTTCTGAAGGGAATTGGATAGGTATCCGGAACTGTCATAGCTGCTGCCTGTAATCGCCACAGACACGATAGCTGCCATCAGGTTTTACTCCAAGGACTGTCTGCCTGCTCGATGATTCCAGCACGTAACAGTTCATGCAGATGCTTTTCTAAAAACAGTAATTGCGTTGGGTTAAGTCTTCGACACTTTGCACTAATTGGCGGACCGTTAGTTTTTATTCGATGCACTACATTATGTTTAATAGGGGTGTTCATGTGATAAAGATTGTAAAGAGAGTGAGTTAGAAGAAATTTTTTGAGCATTAACATATACTTCTACCGTAGAAGGCGATTGGTAGTTGTTAAGTTCAGAAGAAAGAAGATTGGAAAGTTGATTAGGATGTATTATTAGTTGTGATTTGTTTGAGAGAGATGATTGAGAGATTGGTTGGATGTTTGATTGTGATGAAGTGGGTTGGAGTGATGGTTGTGATTTGTTTGTTGAACAGGTGAATTACCACCAGTTTGTGGAAGAATGGATGATTCACGAATGTCTGAGTCGAACATTATAGATCGATTATCATAAACTCGCTGTCATTAAATTATGCATGTTGTGTGGTTGTGAAAGAAAGCATTTGGTAACAAGCTGTAGTGTTAATCGACGTCATTAGTATTAAATTCGGGAAAGTCAATACAAACACAATTAAAAGCCATAGTTAATAAACGTTACTTATCTTGTAATTCAGTGGGGTTTTGAAGATCCTAGGTCTGTGGCGATGTGGCAGCTGAATGTTGCGGTTTTGCGGAAGTTTTGAAATTCTGAATTCTGCTTGGAAATCTCAGGAAGGTCAACGTCGAGAGGGGTGCGTGTTCAAATCTTGTCGGAGGGGTCACCAATAATGTAATGTTGGGTTCGTAGTTGGAAATGAAACGCTATTTTGGAGGAGAAAGTTTTAATGAAGTTTTCACTTTACAAATAATTTTGATGAATTGTTTTATATTATGTAAATAGCAACCAAGTCGCTAAGTTACCAAAATACGATTGCTGCTACAGTACCATCAAAACACACGAGAGATACAATTCCGTTACTTTAAAAAATGATATAGCCATTTTAAAACTCTCTTCTCCCATCGTTTTCACTGGCATAGTTCAACCTATTGCACTGGGAACGTCATACGTAAAGTGACCATACGTCCCGTTTTCAACGGGACAGTACCGTTTTTTAAACCATTGTCCCTTGTCCCCGAGAAATCACTCGGGACGCAAAAATGTCCCGTTATGCAAAATTAAGCTATACTGTCCGTATTCATTTGTTTGCAAATTGAAATGAAGGCCAATAATGTTTTCATACAGATAACCAAACTATATGATTGCCAGTTCGGTAGTAAGCGTAAGTCTGTGGGGCGCCAAGTGTAAAGTGAAAATTTGCTGTGCATTTCAAGGTATTTAAGGCAATTGGTCCCAATATTTATTGTATATACACACATTTAGCTAAATGCTTTTTATTTTAATAAATCGTTGTAGATTTAAATAAATCCTTAAACATTTGGTGTAAAGATTCCAATATTTAATGAAGCATTAGAGATTTAATTAAATCTTAAAACATTTACTTTAAATTTTCAATTATTAAGTAAATCTTTATGTATTTATATAAATCTGCACATATTTGTTTTAAATCTTTCAATATTTAATAAATATTCGCAGATTTAAATAAATTTTTACCGATATAAATAAATCTTTACAGATTTAAATAAATGTTTCAACATTTAATTTTAAGCTGTTACATTTAATGTTAACCTGTCATATTTATTTGACCTTGGTTAGCCCAGCCGACAGGCAGGGTCATGATGGGAGCGTTCAACGTTTAAACTAAACAGACTGAAAATTACATTCTCAAGGGACTGTTGAGGAAATTTTATTGTATGAATAATAAATTATGCAATGTTTATGTTGTTAAATATGTTGTTATTAATGATTGAACCAACATTAATTGTATAAAAATTCTTGAAATACGGAAAACGTGTTCATAATTGTTGAACGTTACCACCAGTTTAAAGGGTCTTAGTCTTCTATGTAGGTTGGGTCTACCAAGGTCCAATAAATATGACAAGTTAACATTAAATATGACAGGTTAAAATTAAATGTTGAAATATTTATTTAAATCTGCGTAAATTTATTAAATATTAAAAGATTTAAAACAAATATGTGCAGATTTATCTAAATACATAAAGATTTACTAAATAGTTTAAAGGAAATGTTTTAAGATTTATTTAAATCTCTAATGCTTTTTTAAATATTGGAATATTTAAACCAAATGTTTAAGGATTTATTTAAATCTACAACGATTTATTAAAATAAAAAGCATTTAGCTAAATGTGTGTATATACAGTGTGTAAATTAAGTAACGCATAAATTGATTTACTCAGCTATTAGCAATTTTTGAGAAAAATGCTGGGACAGGTCAATTTTTATTTTCATTTTGGTACATTTTTGAGTAAAACTATTTTTTTGTAAACTTTAAAATGGCGGCCGTGCGCCATCTTGGAAAACAATTTTAAATAGAAAGGGGGGTCTTGAGACGGCTCATTTTAAAGCTATTACTGAGGAGAGTACAGGTGCAAAATTTTCAAATATTTTATCCACCCAAAACAAAATGGCGACCTGTCAAAACTTTACTTGTTTACTTGTTGGAACAAAATTAGAAGTTTAATGTAATAATGAATAACAATTTAACCGATTTATTATTGTTCTTTTGGTCCCCGTCTGCCTATCCACCTCCCTGGAATAGGTTAAATTGTTATTCATTATTACATTAAACTTCTAATTTTGTTCCAACAAGTAAACAAGTAAAGTTTTGACAGGCCGCCATTTTGTTTTGGGTGGATAAAAATATTTGAAAATTTGCACCTGTACTCTCCTCAGTAATAGCTTTAAAATGAGCCGTCTCAAGACCCCCCTTTCTATTTATAATTGTTTTCCAAGATAGCGCACGGCCGCCATTTTAAAGTTTACAAAAAAATAGTTTTACTCAAAAATGTGCCAAAATGAAAATAAAAATTGAGCTGTCCCAGCATTTTTCTCAAAAATTGCTAATAGCTGAGTAAATGAATTTATGCGTTACTTAATTTACACACTGTATAATAAATATTGGAACAAATTGCCTTAAATACTGTGAAATGCACAGCAAATTTTCACTTTACACTTGGCGCCCCATATAAGTCGACGCTGGAATCTGCTAAGATTGCATTTGGCATTTCACAGTAACACACTCATCTAAAAGCAATGTTAATAACTAAAGGCATTATAAATCAGCTTTGTCACGAGTTTTATACTTATTTGAAATGAGTTTAAAATATTGATATTTATTTTATATTTGTTTTTCTTTTTTGTTTGTTTGAATGTATAAGTATAACATTAATAAACCAATAAACTTAATGTGTTCTTTAATATTTTATTGACAATAAAACCAATAAAGTGTGTTTCGTACAATATTTTGTGTTTTTATCGATTTTTATTTAATTTTTATTAATTTTTAAAACACGTCCCGTTATTAAAAGAAAAATAAATGGTCAGTTTAGTCATACGTCGCGTCGGTGCCAATATCGATGTCCTTTTGCCATAGTGATTCAGGAAGCCAATTAGTTGTTAATGGTGCTGTCATGGCAATTGTGTCCTGGGGACAACCTTGTGCTATTTAATTATAAATGTGTTTGTCGAATGGCAACCTATTTGTTTTCTTGTGCAAGCTTTAGGTGCATGTCCATAGTTTTCACAACTACAGCATTGAAATTTTCTTGGCAAGCATCATTTTATAATTTATGTTTAACGGTTGAAAATTTTAGCCAGCAAGAGATGGCTGCAGAGTTTTCTTGACAAACATAATATTTCTTTTGGTAATAATGAAATTGATGACTTGGAATGGGTCTCGGATGTAATAGAAAACTTTCAGCCAGAAGATTGTATCAATGTAGCACAAACAGGTTTGTTGTTTGCACAGATCTGAACAGTGTTTATTGTTATAACGTAGTGATTTTGCATTAACAAACTGTTTGTACAATTAATTTTGGTACACGCTTACCGATAAAGCCTAAATACAAGAATATCTGGTCGTTCGAAAATTAACAGCAGGTTGGTTCTAGGTTAAAAAAAACTTGATTTGTTTGTTGTCTGATACTGGCATTTTTCGATACACGCGCATGCTAACAAATTCAGATACAAGTATCTGATATTCGGATACTCCGAAAAAGCGCTTTTAATAGTTTTAAATGTGTACCGACCACGTGTCGACTACTCGAAACGCGATCGCTGCGTTGGCGGGGGCCTATCTTTATTCTACCGGTCGTTGCATGTGTGTTAGGTTAGGTTAGTAGTGTCTTACAGCAAACCGCGCAACCACGTGGTTGATTTAGTTTATTTTTTTGTGTAGAAACAACGAAACAAATTAATAGCTATACAAAAGTGTAAAACTAGATTGTTAACTTTCAGTATGCAAGTCTAAAACCTGTAATTCAAATTAAAACTGCAAAGTATCTGAAATTCAGATACAGTATCGTGTATCGGAAGTATCGGTATCTGAAACAAGGTATCGGCCCAGCCCTAATTAAAATACTATGGCCCGTACTTCATTGGAAACACTCTGCATACAATGTGATAAAATATTAATAAAACATTTTCTGTTTACAGTTGTTACCTATTTTAATGTTGTATCAACAGATATCTATTCTTTAAGGTGTTTGCTTCAACTTTAAAACATTGTTTGGTTTTAGGTAAACCGTTGCATTACAAAGAGCATCTATTCACGAAGAGTAACTTTAGCAAAGACTGTATTAATATTATAAATAATTTTTTTAGTAAACTTGTGAAAATATATCTTCCCTCCTTGAACCAAAATAATCCTGTAAGCGTTTTGAATACTTTCATAATTTCCAAAAATTTTCTAAATTTGCAAAAACTTTTTTATTTTTTAAATTTTTAAAAATAATTAGAATTTCAAAATTTTTCAAATTTTTAAAGGTCTGAAATATTTAAAAATTTTCAATATTATCTGAATGTTTGAATACTTTAGTAATTATCAATATTTTCAACTTTTATAAAATTTCCATAATTAATTAATTTCATAAATCTTCGAAATTTGTAAAACTGTAATTTTCATAAATTTTAGAAATATTTTCATCATTTTTAGTATTTTCAAAAAATTATTGAATTTTAAAAAATTTGAACAAAATGTTAGGAACGATTTATGATAAGTTAAATGCTCAGCTTATTCATAGAATTATGTGGTAATATAAATACACTGTTCATTGTACTCTTAAAATGAAATAGGTTACATAATTGGTTTTGACTACGAATGTCACATTATTAAGGGAACATATTTTTGCTTTTATTAGGATTCTTGTGCATTCCAAATCCAAACTTTGTGAAACAAAGACGTTTCCAGTGAATGAGAATTTTATTTTCAACTACACACTTCTTAAGAAAAAATAAAAATTTAGCAACAATTTTTAAAAAGTTTCTGCTGTAAAATCTATTAGCGATTTTTTTTTAAGAATTTTTCCATAAATTGTCAAAATTTTCGAAGTATTTTAAATGCAAGAAAATGCGAGGAAGGTCCCGTGACCGTTGCCTGACAGATCTCTTTCATAATTTGCCTAATAAACATTTAAAATTCTCCTGAACAGTATGAGTCAATAAGGCCACGACGTTGGCTATCTCCTTTACTCTTTAAAATACAGAAAAAAACTTACAATATACAGGGTGTTCTATATAGAAAATTCCAATTTAGGCACGTTATAGTTAGAAATTTTTGAACCGTTGCAAACCAAATTCAACTTTAAAATAACTGGATGATAGTGCATGGCCTTGACTAAGGATTAACAAAAAAAGTTGTTTATTCTGTGGAAATACCGCTCATGCAGATTTTATTAGGTCTGCAAATGTCAAATTTTCTAAAATAAACTTGGCAAGCCGCAACAAAATATGGCACATTTAAAAAAAGACAGTAAAAGGCCATTCCAATATGCGAAAATATATAGGGTGTCCTATTAAAACAAACATTGCTTTTGTTTGCGGTTATAAGAAACACAAGTTGCACTAAACACTACTGTGCCACCTACCTTTGTGAGAATGTCAGTTCTATGCCAATTCAACTAATTCTACAATTTACGGGGGCCTCTTTAACTCTGGTGTCTTCTGATATCAGGTTCGCAGGTTGAAAAAGTCTGCCTTTTCTAGCACTAACAAGATCACGGGGAAAAAACACCTTTTGTTCACTGATGGTTATTTATAACAACAACTTTTTGTTTTTTTTACCGAAAAAATGGCACACTTCCTTAGGTAAGACACGTGTGCCAGTGCAACTCAAAAAAATCATTAAATAAAACGTTGAATACGGAACAGCTTTGCCACTCTTACATGGATTCCATTGTGTAAGTGAAAATAACTTTAAAAATGTGGCCTTGAACCCCAGACAACTTTTACATGAAAATTGTTTCTGTATTTTAAACCACAGCAGCCTTGTTGACTCGCCTTGTATAATATACAAATGAAAAATTGAACAGTAATTAAGTAATACAATTTATTGCTCTATCAGACAAATGAAAAAAACTGAATACACTATTTTACAACCACAACTACAGGGAACTACAGAGTGATTGAAAATAAAATTGATCGCGGGAGCCCATGAAAAATTGATCACTGTTTACACTGCACTTAATAAAACTACATTTGAACTGCAATTAACTGTATTATTAGTTCATGTGACTTTAACACGGTCTAATACGCTACACAAATGTGTAATTTATACGAAATTTCTATATTAAATTGATAGGTAACATTAAAATTACATACGTTTTACAGCAGCGTGAATGTCGCCATATAAAAAATTAGCAGCATATCAACAGGATACTTCTCGCGAAATTCTTCAATGCATGCTTCTATGGAATAATGCCATTCGCCATCTTCTAATTTAACACCATTGCGTAAATGAGATTCTAAATAGATATTTATGATACAAGTGTGTGAAGTAGGACTTTTACGCAAGAATTGCGAAGTTTAAGGCACGAGCCGAAGGCGAGTGCTTTAATCGCAATGAGTGCGTAAAAGTCTTTCACACATGAGTGTCATACAATATTTTATCTACGAACCGATAGGCAAAGGCTGCAAAAGTGCACTTCGTACTTATCTGTCAAATAAAACTAACGAGAAATGACGTTACGAATACAGCGCCCAATAAACAAAGTGGCCTTTTACGATTGTTTTTTGTCGATAGAAATCGTTTAATAATGAAAGTCCCATTTAATTTACATTGGTCTTTTGCACACGATTTTGATACTTTTACGCACAATTTCATTAATGTAACACTTCACGTACAATAATTGACATATTAATGTCATCATTTTAAAACGGGAGTAGATAAAGAAACTTTTTGTGCTCTTTAGTCAACATTTTATTGAAGACTAATAAATAAATAAATTAATTTTATACTTCAAAACAATTTGACAATTCTATAATGTAAACAGTGATGTAGGTAATGAAGACTGGTGTTTGCACTCTATTCAATACCACGGCAATATTCTAGGCTAAAATGCCAAAATACTGGCTTATCAGAAGGCGAAAACAAAAGATTTATCATTATTTGCCGTTCCCAAGGTGAATTAACCTATTTTGCTTACCTATAATTGCTAATTATATAATCAGTAAATAAATGGTTTGTGTATTAAAATTGTGCTTTGTACCAAGTTAAGTTTATGCAGTGACTGGAAGAACGCTTACATTTCGTAGTAGTAAGTAACGAGTTATATTATTCTACTGACTACTTCTGTTATGAATACAGTTTGCTTTTGCACTATAAAATCAGCTTATTGTGGCGACTTGTTTGTCCAACGTTGTTGGTTGTTGGTATTATTTGGATTTTAGTATCATTATAGCTTTTTTCCAACTAAAAACCACCACAAAAATAACTACAATAAACTATAAACATCACGTAAAAATGCAGCATAGATGTTTCACTTACTTGCATATTTCATTAAAAAAAGTAAAAACGAAAGTAACTTATTAATCTAACCTTAGCAAATAAGTGTTGTATACAGGATAGGTGCCAAAAATGGTCAAGTAGTGATAGAAATAATTATCAAACCGCGCCAAATTTGATAAATACCTTAAATTTAAAGCTTTAAGAGCGCCATCTATCAAGACGTTTGCTCTTGTTCCGATGCTATCTAATCGCAAATAACTAAGTAGTCAAATTAAAGTATACATTTTTAAAATGTTTATTACATTAGCATATTACACTTTAATTATTTCTAAAAATGTACAAAATCAAGACCTATCGCTTACCTATACAGATTTAATTGTGATGTGATACTTAATTAGCATAAATTGGTTTTTCAAGTAATATTACATCTTTCATGACTTGTGGTAATTTTAAACAATTTACCGCATCATAAAACTGATAAAGTTTGGTAACTTCAAAATTTTCGTGCACGAATTTTTGTGCTTTATTCCTACTAAGTTCAAGCAGCGATGGAAATTCAGGTACTTTATTCAAAGCTTCCAAAATTTGTTCGTCTTCAGAATCGTCTTCAGAATCAGAATTTGGAAGTTGACTGATTAAATGTTGCTTCTTTTCAAGAGATAACGACGAAAATACTTTTGTATAATAATCTTCCTGTAATTTTATGCAACATCCAATTTGTTCTGTAAAATCATAGTAATTTAAATTTCCAGCATAAAGTAAAGCTTTGAATTCTTCGTTGAATCCATAAAGTTCGTATGCACATTGCAAATCTTCAATTTTTATTTCAACCCCAAAACCCAGGAAAAGATAAATTAGAGCTAATCTGTCGTTTGGTGGTACATTTCTCCTTAGAAACATGTACAATACATCGTGCACGAATGTATAGCTGCGGTACCAGTTTATACAATCTTGTATAAGGAGGTATGCGATGGGAGACTCTAACATTAAATAAAGACATTCAAAATATTCAGAATTTGAAGTATACGTATAACAATTTAAGTAATGTAACAAAATTGGATAAACGTCCGTGTTTAAAAGAATTTCATGACTAATTCTAGACCAAATAAATTTAAATGTTGCTGTTTTACGATTGTGCCTTGTATAATACAGTATATCTGTACTACGGCAATTCACATCTGCTCCTCTTTCTACAAGGTCAATCAGAAGAGGAGATTCCTGTTCAATAGCATAACGTAAAACCAGCTCTCCACCACGTGTTTTCAAAAAAAATCATCGCAATAGTTGAGCAAAAATTCAGCTACATCTTTATTACGACAACCAAATGCCCTCGTAATAGGCGCCTCGCTGTTATAATTTGTGACATTTGGATCAGCTCCATAGTAAAGTAACATAGACACCAATTCCAATTCGTCAAATTCTTTATAGTATACACCGTACTTCGCGATTATAGCATATTCCAGTGGACTACGTTTGTCTGAGTCTGTCAAATTAACATCACAGCCTGCTTTAACAGGGTTCCCACTGACCCTGGATAACCTGGAAGTCATGGAAAAGTCAGGGAATTAAAATTTCAACCTGGAAGTCATGGATTTCATGCAAAATTTGGCAAAAGTCTTGATTTTTCTCTTATTTTACAGTAAAAATCTGATTTTCTTGCAGTAGTGTTAACATAATTTTAAAAAAATTAAAAAATTTCCGGTTGAATTTTTAAAACTGCGGCTATTAAAACTTTTACTGCTAAAGGTTTTTAAAAGATCATTGAGGTACTTTTTTTATCCTTGTTAAATTCCAAGGAACGTAATATGGCTTATGATTGGGTGCAAGTGAGACCGCCGTATACTGTCTTGTGAATTGATTAAAAAAAAACGCATATACGTGACTATTTTTGCATTGGCGCACTGCGTGTGTTTTTGAAATCTTTCAGTTTGATTTGACATTCAGACGAATCATGGTTTGTTGTAGCTAGCAGGTTATGTTTTGATTTTAGTTCGGTGTTTACAGTTTGTTAGTTGAACAGTATTTTGTTAATTTGCAAAGTGAGTACAATAATTACATACAAAAATGCGGAGGAGTGTAATTATTCTTGATTTAGGCGAGACCGATATGGCTAAACCAACCCATTTTAAATCAGACTGGCTGGATGCAACTTTAAATCCTCAGTTTGCAGATATAGTACTACTGCCAGTACTTGACGAGAAAGCTCCCTACTTCAGTGAAACTTTACATACTGATTTAAAGAAAAAATCACATTTAGTCATTTGCTTTGACGAGCCGTTGAATAAAATCGCACAAAAGGTCAAATGGATGTAGTTGTGCGGTTTTTTAATGAGCATCAAAATCAAGTTGAAACAAGATATTTAACATCTGTATTTATAGATGGCAGACTAACTGCAGAAAATATTTTAAAACACTTTCTAGTACCTAGGTATTTCTGAAATCCCTTTAAAAAAGTTGGACAAATCTCCAGGGATGGCAAAATGTGAATTTAAAATTTTACAAATTATTAAAGAATAAAACGTCAGAAGAATGAATGTTCATTAATTGATTTTGGTACTTAAGGAATAATAAATAAAGATTGGATGATTTTTATTTTGGACTGTTAAATAATGATGATTATAAAGATCTTTGGGAAGTTATAAAAATATTCAAAGAATTATCAACGATAATGTAGTACAGTGTGGGCGAGCCCAAAATATAATAAACGATTATTTAGCTATTAAAAATTAATAGTTTATTAATAAAATAAAACTCTTGGTAATTCTTTCACAATTTGTTGGTTTCTATTTACTCGACTAGAGTTTCAACCATCTCGGTTATCTTCAAGAGTTTACAAATAAAACTAAAACCAAAACCTAAACATGTACAATACTACCCATTTCTGGAATTCTGTCGCCGTCGCCCTGATTTTAAGTGTTAACACATGTGTTTCTATGCTTTGTTGACTGTAGGTCAAGGAGGGGTGAATTACTTAAATCGGTGTGATGCAATATATATATATAGGACAAACAGGCCGCAGTTTTAATACAAGAATTAAAAAACACATTAGATCAATTAAATACAATCATAAATCAACCGACATTTCCCAACATTGTATTGCAAACAATCATTTTTTCAAACACACAGATACAAAAATTTTACACGTTGAAAACAGGGGCAACCGTTTAAATAAATTGGAAAATTTAGAAATTAAAAAGGCAATAAATAATAATAAAAATATAGTTAACGACCACACTGATTTAGGTAATTCACTTCTCCTTGACCTACAGTCAACAAAGCATAGAAACACATGTGTTAACACTTAAAATCAGGGCGGCGGCGACAGAATTCCAGAAATTTCGTACATCTTTAGGTTTTAGTTTTAGTTTTATTTGTAAACTCCTGACGATAACAGCTATGGTTGCAACTTAAGTCGAGAAAATAAAAACCAACAAATTGTGAAACAATTACCAAGAGTTTTATTTTAATAATAAACTATTAATTTTTAATAGTTGAATATTTATTAATAATATTTCACCATGTGCCTACCACACAATGAATTCAAAATAATAATAAACGATACTATTCTATTATATTACAAGCAAGGTAGTAGGAAATACAAAGAGATATTAGAAAAAGATAAGCAAGAAGAAAATATGGAAAATCTCAGTGCTCAAAAAAGAAAAATACAAACGGAAATAAAAGAGTTACATGAAGAGAAAAGAAAAATTGATGTAACATTTAGTACAGAAGTAAAAGATATTGAGAAAAAATTGCAGTGCTGAAGAAGAATTTGTAACAAAGTAATATTATAATTTTTCGCTATGTTAAAAATATTGTTGTTCCTCAGTTTTTGGTAATTTCCATTAACATTATTTTAATTTGTTGTTTCATGTATGTGTTGTACGTATGTATTTTTTTCATTAAAAAATGTTCCAAGTGTTCTCTAATTTTATTGATTTTTTTTTGTCGAGAGTCATGGGTAAGTATGATGTTTGGTCATGGATATCCTGGAAAAGTCATGGATTCTAATTCTTGATAGTGAGTGGGAACCCTGTTTAATTAGGTGCTTTGCCATGGCAGAATTAAGTTCTTCAATGCTTCTAACTAATGGTGTTTCATCTGTGCGACGGATACGTCTAACGTTTAGATCAATGCCAGGTTGATGCAGTAAATCCAAGAACATTTCCATGCTAAAAAGGATTAAAAAAAAAGGTTTGAATTCTAACTGGAAGCTGGGAATGTACAGAACATTCGATGAGTCGGATAATTAGCCAAATGTTCGGCCATTGTTTGGATAGGCCGAACATTCGCCTAAATTCATTAAATGAAAACCGAATATTCGTTCATAGGCTGTAAGAGACTGATCGAATATTCAGTATTCGACCATTGACCAAAATAAATCTTCGCTAAATTTCTATTGGAAGCAAATGTAATCTAATATTACATACAGGGTTGGGCAAAATTACGAAACAATGCAAATATCTTTAATACGGCAACCTCGATTTTGACAAAATTTTTTACATGAAGGTCCCGATATACGGCGGATACAATGAAGGTATCGGCGGTTTAAAAAGACTTCCGATTTAGCCGGAAATGATATCACCTTTTTTATTTTAAATGGAACACCCTGTATATGTTTTCATATAACGATAGAACTTTTTTTGAAAGCCCATACTACACTATTATAGTACTTTTAATATAAATTATAAATAACCATCAGGCGACTTTGAACTGCACTTTGAAGACAGCACTTACAACGGATCTTGTTTTTTAAAAGTTGGCTTTTTTCCTCGTCTCTTTTTCTTAGATTTCGTTGTAATACATTGTTGAAATTTTATTTCCGCAACAAAATGTTTTATTTATGTGACCTGTGATGCGCGAGGACTCATTCTACCAACATTTTCCGGGGTTTGATATAGGCTGCTTATCTTTTTTTTGCTGTTTATTGATTTAGAGTACCTTTATTATAAATACGTATTTGATGATTTTTACAACATGCAGCATTTAAAATTAGTTATGATGGATTTAGAAATTAAAGTATGCACTTAAACGGTAAACGGTAAGAACGGATAGAACCCTTTTTCAGTTAAACCGGAAGTCGGTAATTTACCTTTTGTGCCCGGAAACTGCATCAGTTTTTTTTATTATTTGTAATAATAATAGTAATAATAATCTAGCAATTCAAGTAGCCCTGAATTTACCGGTATAATCAAAATATAAGCTGTCTAATAAACTCACTGCCGACGATGAAAACTCTATAAAAAAATGCAATTTCATCTTAACTTATTTTATTAAAAACATTTCTGTGTTATCATGAGTTTTGCCTTTTTTTTTAAGTTTTTCTGTTTTTTTCCCTAGAGACTTTTATTCCGGGAACTTCTTTTCTGTGACTTTCTTTCCGGAGACTTTTTTCCAGGAGACTTTCTTTTCGGGGGACTTTTTTCCGTGACTTTTTTTACGGAACTTTTTTTCCTAGATTCAGTAAATTACCCCACTTCAAGAAATCTGTCCTAACATATTTTCGCAGCACTTTAAAATTATAAAACAAAACATAACCATAGTCAGCTCTAAAAGTTTTTAAGAAATGGCAAACGTATTTATTAAATAAAAACTCAAATATACATTATACATAATAAAATCGATGTTTTAAAATCAGAAGAATCGAATTGTATGTCCAATTGCTCTTAAAAAATCTTGCACACCACGAGTTTCGTTGGCCTATTTTATTTCGTTGTACTATTTATCCAAGAATTTTATTCCGAGGATTCTTTTCGTAGATTCGGTATTTTACAACCCACAAAATTTGAATTTTTAAAGTGGTTAACATTTAATTTAATGTGGTGCTTTGAATTCAATGTATTCTTACATCTATAAAACCTCAAAGCCGGTAAATTCACGTTACCCTAATCGAAACCGAAATTTGAAATAGCATCAAACCGTAACCGAATACCGAAATACAAAACTACATTTTATTTTGGTGCACGTTCCTAGTTGTAGAGATTTAATCACACAAAAAAATAAGCTAAAAAATTCAAACTTTTTGTGCGACAAACGCAGTAAGTTATTCAAAATTTTTTCAAAATTATCTGGTCAAAGACGGCAATTTAAGAGAAAACAAAGAGTCATTAGATTTTACTGTTTTACACTTATTATTAACCGGAACAAGAAACAATACAAAACAATCTAAAGTTAAAAATGTTTACTTACTCATTTTCTGTAATAGCATCGTGTAGGGCTTGATTATTGTCCATTCTTGTCTAGTTGCAGATGAATTTACGAGCAATTTACCGTTTGATATACCTGTAAAAACCCAACAATAAATTAGTTAATTATAAACAAAACCAAAACCGACACATACGCATTGAACTGCATATACAAGACTGGCTTTTATTACCTTTTATGAAACACTTAATTCAAAGTAATATTTTGTCTCTTAGTTTAATTTATTGATGCATTAACCATTAACTGCTAGCAGTAAGCACGTGTACAAGAAGTCTAACGGTCGAAATCAGCTTAAGTACTGTTCAGGTACAGTGCAGCCAGTAACCACGAGGAGTTGCCCGATACCATCTTACTGCTGAACTCAAAGATAATCCACCAGGCGGCGCACCAACAGATAGGGTCTATAACTATAAATGTAATAACTTTTAATGTTTTTAGGTTACGTAGAAAATACACAAAACAAGGAATGGAACTAAACAAGAAAATGTATGGAAAAAATGGAAAAGGACAAATCACTTAAAATACTGCTAAAAGTTAACAGTTTCCCAAGTCTTATTTTTGTTAATGTTAATGTTACTGTAACAAAACTGGAGATGGGGTGGGGGCTTGTTAAAAAAGTCTGCAGGGGAGCTCTACGGTTTGCGTTACGCCACTGAGCATCAGAGAAACAATTTTTATCAATAGAAACAATAATTATCGATTTATAATTATTGTGTTTTGCATTTATAAATACAACACTTGCGAAATATGGATTCTTGTGCGTAATATTTAATTAGGCTCGTTACCTACAATTACTTGTAGATTTTGTATTATGTGCAGCAGAGATTACAGTAAATATTTTCTAAACAATTTTATTAAATATCATGATATCAACAAAAGAACTCTTATGAAATACTTATAATTATTTTAGTTTTAGGAAAAACTCAGAAAAAAGCTGTCGGGCAACCGCTACGGGACCTTCCACGCGTCTATTGAAATTTTTAGAATATTTTGAAACTTTTCACTATTTTATGGAAATTTATAAAACTTCTAAAATTTTCGAAATATTTGAAATATATTTTATACCATGTATTTATACCAGTATTAAAATTTTTGATATAAAAAATTTTGAAATTTGGGAACTAAATATTTTGATTTAAATTTTTTTGAAATTATTTAGAAATTTTAATAATTTTTGTAATAACAATTTTTCTAAAGAAATAATAAAAGTAATTTTGCGAAATTTTGAAAATTTTAGAAAACCAAAAGCATTAAAAATTTTGGAAATTGTTAGAAAACTTAAAAGTTTAAAAGTTTTCAACATTTAGAAAATTTTCAGAATTAAAACAAAATTTTGAATTTTTTCAGTTTTTAGTAGTTTTCATAACTTTTTCAAAATTTATAAAACGTCAAAAAAAATTCAAAATTCTAAAATTTATTAAAAATTTTGAAAATTTACAAATGTTTAAGTTTTTGCTAAACTTAAAAAATTTTGAAAATTAGGGAATGTTAAAAAATTTTTAAAATTAAAGATTTTGTGTTTTTAGTAATTGCATTTATTATAAAAAAATTATTACGTTAAAACTAAAAACGATTTTATAATTGTGATAAAAATGATAGTCCTAAAAGCGTTGGTGAGGGTACACTGGGGGGTGGTAGGAAGATCGGGCTTGCGTAGATCGGCTATTCTGCATGTGTATCTAAGGTTCTTTTCCGAGCACGTCTATTTTGAAGTAGAGCACCCCACCTAGGCACCCCCATTTTTTATGTATTATAATATTTTGTTTTATAGTTGCAACAATGTTTATCGATTGACATCTGAAAATCAAAAATTTCTCGTTCTTCTTTAACTTTTGGGCGATAGCCGTTTCTTGGCGTTTAATCAATTAAACTGTTCAGCTAAACGACCAAACGAAAACCTCCCAGTGATGTTTTCTCAATGGAAAGTTATTGCTATTGTCAATTAACATGCTCATACCGATTTTGAAGCCGAACTTAACAAATATTAAAAAAATCGATGGTCGGGGCAGGGGGGAGGAAGATCGCGTTTGTGCAAATAGGCTAATCGACATGCGTAGAATACGAATCAAAGGTTCTTTTTCGAGCGCGTCTATTTCGAAATAGAGCAGCCCTCCCCTATCTCCCATTTTTTTGACGAACCAACCTCATTTTCTTGCTGTTTTAACCGACTGCAAGTACCAATTGTTTAGCAAAATTTGGGTTTTCTGCGTTAAGGCGTCTGGGATGGAAAGTGCATACAGACAGACTGACAAACACACGCGCTTTATCGGTCCCCAAGGCCGTAAAACCTGCTTATTAGTCACAATGTTTAGGTTAAAAATGTTTTACATAGAAGTACCTTTCCTTTTAGGCATAACTCGCAACAGTAAGCCCAAAGCAAAAAAAACTTCGCTGAATGAACGTTTTGCTTCAAATCCTAAATGACGATCACAATACCTTTCTCTAGCGGGGTGATAAAAAAGAGACTGTAATTAAAAAAACTAAATCCAATTTTGTTAAACTGTTACTGATTTTTGGCTTATACCGTGTTATTGTTTGTGAACCGAAACAAGGGGTTCACTTCGGCTTACGCTGATTGGACGTTTGTAAAGCCATACCAAACTACAGAGCCTTCATTAATTACTGATACCCACGTGACCACAAAATATAGGCAACCCAACTTACACTGTTGGTAAGCCTTTTATCCAAAAATTCCCAAGCCGTTTGTTAACTTATCAAGGCTTGTTTGTTTACATACATAACCTCACTTTGAGCGTTGACAGTGACACTTACACGGAATTTGTTAGTTACCGCGAGTACCAATCCTGAACTGACTTCAAAACCTAAATCTAAAACTACCTAAGTCACGTGGGTATCAGTAATTAACGAAGGCTCTGTATTAAAACAGCTTATTTATGTAAAGTTTGAGTATCTTTCATGGTACATAATTGAAAATTAGTTGTTTCAAATATATTTACCAAGTAACACAAAATTAACATAATTCTTACTACTCCATGCGAATAACTCGTTGGATTTGAGTCATGCATTCAAAGAAGTTGTAAAATTACAAAAAGTTTCAGTGGACTACAATAAGTAAATACACTCCCTTTTATAGTATACCGGTACTAAGAATTGTTTTTATGAAATACTTTAATTAAGGAAATCATCGGCGTTTTTACTCAGAAAACAGTTGTTTGATATTTCCGCCTTATCTTTTA
The DNA here is from genome assembly GCA_958336395.1 of Ctenicera cuprea. Taxonomy (NCBI): domain Eukaryota; kingdom Metazoa; phylum Arthropoda; class Insecta; order Coleoptera; family Elateridae; genus Ctenicera; species Ctenicera cuprea. The sequence goes on from OY284495.1 coordinate 3,352,531, forward strand.
CAGATTTAAATTGTTTTTGGTTGATTAAAGGTTATCAATGTTTCACCATTGTTATATAAACAAGATTGCAATTTAGGTTCAGACCATCTGCACGATGGCTGCTAAATCAGTTTTTGTTCTTGGTTGTATTGCTGTAGGCGTTTTTGGTGAGTCTTATCAGTCTCAAGTTTTTTGTGGTTTTACATTTATATGATATCTTTGTTTTCCACTGTATTATACATACGTTACTCTAGTTCCAAAAATTGCTGATAAATCTTTTTAGTGCACTGTTTCGGTTTTAGGTATACCTGCAACTCAGTCCCTAGCAGAAGTCGATTCGTTCTTAAATTGGCGCATAGTGGGTGGTTCCAAAGCGCCAGAAGGTGGTTTTCCTTACCAGGCATCTATAAGAGGATCCAATGGAAAACATAGCTGTGGAGGTACTATCATTAGTACTACGACCATCCTGACTGCAGCGCATTGGGTACACAAGTAAGTTTTCTGCCAAAAATCGGAATTAATATAAACGGTTTTACCACAGTTTACCAACAAAACTAGAAACGGGTAGATAAACTCTTTTAACTGCTTGCAAATAAATAATATTCTGTTTCCACATTTTTTACTACTCCTTTTTTCATTTTAGACAATCGCCATCGATGCTTACCGTTGTGGTTGGATCAAACCGATTAAATAACGGCGGTTCCAGACATGGAGTTAGTACCATCAAACCGCACGAGAGATACAATTCCGTTACCTTAAAAAATGATATAGCCATTTTAAAACTTTCTTCTCCCATCGTTTTCACTGGCATAGTTCAACCAATTGCACTGGGAACTTCATACGTCGGTGCCAATATTGATGTCCTTTTGAGCGGCTGGGGTTCAACCACTTATCCTGGATCTCAACCAAACGACCTGCAGTATATCATATTGAAAACCATAAGTGTTTCAGACTGTAATCAGCGGCTTGGAAGAATAGATGATTCCCAAATCTGCACTCTCACGAAAAACGGCGAAGGAGCTTGCCATGGTGATTCAGGAAGCCCATTAGTTGTTAATGGTGCTGTCATGGGAATTGTGTCCTGGGGACAACCTTGTGCTATTGGTTACCCAGATGTTTACACTAGAGTGTCCCATTATGTTGGCTGGATTAATATAAATTCGTAAAACTGAGTATTTGTTGCAGACTATTTTGTTGTTGTTGTATAAGTACCTAATTAGTCATTATTAAACGTTTAACAGATTATAATTTCGTTACTGTAATATAATAATAATGTATGTTCTGGAAAACTGAAACTAATAGTGATGTCGTAAATAGAGAAATTTGTAGATTCTGCTTCTATGAATTTTTTTATTATCTATGTACAGGCTACCTGTTCCTTTATACAGAGCCTTCAATAATTACTAAAAATATAGGCAATCCAACTTACACTGTTGGTAAGCCTTTTATTCAAAAATTCCCAAGCCGTTTGTGAACTTATCAAGGCTTGCTTGTTTACATACAAAACCTCACTTTGAGTGTTGACAGTGACACTTACAGGGAATTTATAGTAACCACGAGTACCAATCCTAAATTGACTTCAAGATCTAAATCTAAAACTCCCTTCACTGCGGACCAAAGGTCACGTGGGTATCAGTAATTAACGAAGGCTGTGTATGACTTAGTAGTAAAAACGTGCTTTCTGATACCAGTCATACCTGACCATGAACGAATTCTCTATTAGCTAGTTATTTATAGAAGTTGCATACTGTGTGGGTATCTCTAAATTTTTAGAAAAAGGCTGTTTATGTGCTCTTTGCAGTTGTTGGCAATCTGGAAGGAGAAAGGTTCCTTGACGAACAATCGCCCAAATCTGAAGAAAGGTGGCTGCTTCGCACATTTCATATATGTATTTCTGGTCTAAATTTATTTCTGATAAATTACTCACTATGTCAATGTACTGGGCAGACGCATGTTTGGAAAAACATGGGGACTAAAACCAAAGATGGTTCATTGGTACTACATCGCGGTAGTTAGACCCATGACAGCCTATGGCACCCTATTGTGGTGGCCGAACGTCGAACATAAAACAGCCATAACCAAACTAACCAGGATACACAGACTGGCCTGTTTGTGCATATGTGGAGTCATGAAAAGCACTCCAACTGCATCTATGGAAGCTCTTCTAGGACTAATCCCTCTAGATATTTATCCAAAGGGGGAGGCCTGGATTGGCGCACATAGAATGAAATCCACTGGTAACTGGGACACCAACCATGAACGGTGTGGACACAAACGAATACAGCAGGCAGTCAAAGGCCAACCTATTCTAAAAATGGGCTCCGACTACACCCTTCCCCAATACTCGTTTGATAAACCATTTAGCGTGAGATACTCTCGCAATGACTGGGCCCAAGAAACGTCACCCTTCCTTTCAAAAGGGCTAGTTTGGTACACAGACGGATTTCGCACATCAGAAGGCACAGGGGCAGGAATACATGGCGTAAGACCAAAAGAGAACATCAGTGTACCTCTAGGCACAGAAGCCACTGTATTCCAAGCTGAAATATTTGCCAAAATGCAATGTGTTCAGGAAAATGCAAAACGTGGGTACACTAAACAACACATAAGCATCCCGTCAGATAGCCAACCAGCCTTAAAAGCACTTGATTCACCTCGAACTAGTTCCAAACTAACGAGGGAATGTTTAAACCACCTGACACTTCTATCAGAGAGGAACACAGTTCAACTCATCTGGGTGCCAGAGCACACAGGTGTAGAGGGAAACGAAAAGACGGACGCCCTCGCGAAAACTGGTGCATCTACCCCATTTATAGGACGGGAGCCTGTATTCGGTATACCCAAAAAAAGCATCCGAACAGCAATAGAAAAGTGGACCGTCACACAACACATTTCTCGCTGGGAGGATACACAGGGACAAACGCTGGGAAAGGCAATAATTAGGACACCTTCCTCCAGACTAACAACTGATGTACTCCACTTAGGACGAACTGAGATCAGAAGGTTGGTGGGACTTGTTACAGGACACTGCCACCTGAAAAAACACCTCCAAAAAATAGGTGTACACAGAGGAAACACACTCTGTATACTATGTGAAGAAGAGGAGGAAGCAGCCTCACACATAATCTTTGACTGTCCAGCGCTCTACCGCAAGAGACAGCAGCTTTTCGGGGGAGCTCCGCCTGAACCAACGTTTACATACGAGCACCTTATAAGACACATCCTGCAACTCGTTGAGGACACAGGTCTACTTTAAAAAGGATCAGGGGTGCACAAAAGACCACAGAGTCGAAGTGCAAATTGGGCTCGTTAACCTGACTATAACCCTGCTTAAAATCAATCAATCAATCAATCAATGTCAATGTACTTAACTACAGGGAGCTATTTACATCTGACCAACAACTTCCCAATTGGCGCCGAATATTGTTTGGCTCCATCGATATGCTGGAAAAAGTGACGTAAAGAATGCTCGTTGAAATGGAAGAACTCATTGTAACAAGTAAAGGTTTAACAATTGTATAACTCGCCAGAAAATCTGAAACCATCTAAAGCCGACATGGCCAGTTGGTGAATTTTGTAGAAAACCAAAAATAATGATCATTTTTTTCTACGTAAATTTACTCTCTAGCTACAACACTTTGTTGCACTTTACCATGAATAAATGTGGATGCAAATCAACTGCGGTTTTCCCATAACTGCATTTGATTTGAGATCTGTTGTGAAGGCATATCTAGATCGTACTGGAAGAAAATTAAAACATAAACAATTAAAAGTTGATAATAAAGCGTTTGTTTTTAATTTATACGTTATCAGACTTGCATCGGTAGGCTTTAGTTTTAAACAATGATATCTGTGCCAAATTCTGGTAGCATAAGCACTTATGTCTGTTGATAATCTGGCACGTCACTGTTGCGATGTTATTTTCAAGCATGAGGTTAAAAAAGGGTTGTAAGATTAACACTATCTTCGTTTTGCAAAAACAACTACTGTTTGAAAAAAAAAACACTTGAAATCTAAAGTGACGCATTCTGTAATATAAATGAATAAAGCAATAATTAAAAACAGAAAATTTTTTATTTGGAACTAGCTGAACTCGTGGGCCACGCCCCACGCAAGCATTTGTTTCTCTATTTTTCTCTTCGAAAAGCCATTCAAAAACGAAAACATACGAAATCTCATATAAAAATACCATACAAAATCATTTTTTTGATTTTCCGAATTTTCCGACTTTTCCGGTGCATTTTCCCAAAATTTTCTTTCATACAAACCTTGTCCTAACAATTACGAACACAACAAAAAAAATGAGGCAAATCGGTCGAGCCATTCTCAAGTGATGATGTACCAAACATGCGGCATTTGATTTTTATTTATATAGATGAAGATGATTTTGTAGAACATAAACGTCCAAGCATTGTCTTTAATCAAACAGCAGCAGCTTTCCTCGAGACATTGCTAACAGTCATCCATTCTTTGATGTACCTTTACTGCCCTGTTAAAGGATTGGAGCTTTAAAGGCGAGAATGGACAAATTAACAAACGTAGTAATGTTCTAAGAAACTCCGCCTTAGCCGGTTCCAAGCCCGGTTTTCAAAGAAGGAGGCGAGTAGTAACAACCTCGTTAAAAAAAACTGAGTTCGACTGGCTGCGGCTGATAGCACCCAAGGAGAGCTCTTGCCTAGGGCGACAGGTAAAGACAGGTCAACAACCTCGAGGGCAGAAGAAGACAAATAGTCTCAATGTTCCAACATTTTGACCAACAACAGGGCAACAGCAATACTGGCCGAGGTTAGTACCGGGGACGTCGAGGACATTAAAAGGAAGGTCCTGCCGTCGACCTTCTTTTTAATGTCCTCGACGTCCCCGGTACTAACCTCGGCCAGTATTGCTGTTGCCCTGTTGTTGGTCAAAATGTTGGAACATTGAGACTATTTGTCTTCTTCTGCCCTCGAGGTTGTTGACCTGTCTTTACCTGTTGCCCTAGGCAAGAGCTCTCCTACCACGGAGGCCGACGGAAATACCGGGGAGCAAGAGAGCAGTACTGGGGGAGAATAGGGCACCAGGAACGCAGAAGCCAGAGTCATCGATATCAACGGGGTTGGGAAGACCGAAGCCGTTGGCGCAGCTTCCCGTTCAACATAAAGAATTATTTTGTTTTGAAGTACGCAACATCATACAAAAACTGCATTCATGTATTTCATTTGTCATGTTACATTGAGCCAGGTTTCTTATTTTATAATTTAGCCAAAGAGAGATCCATTCAAGACCGCATTTGAATTTAGTATTTATAAGGATTCGCATTTCATGACATATTGTTTGCCATTCAGTCACTCCCGTGACCAGACAATATTTGAAGAATGGTTAACGAGTGTTGCACTTCCATACATGAAAACATGTTAAAGTAAAGTAAAGTCGGTGGCACTACGCTCCAATGAGGAGTTTTGGCCTGCAATGCGGTGGGTCAGGGCCACCGTACCGTCGCTTCCGATACCCAGCCGTCTCGCACTCTTATATGAAGTACGGGGTGGTGTGGTAAGCACCACCCCTTAGACGGCTGCCTTACTTCCCTCACCCCTCGAGGGGTTTGGTTCCCAATTTTTAAGAAACGACTGGGTAGGCCGCCCGCCTGACATCCTGTCTCAGATTTGAACCCAAGACCTACCGCGTAGCAGCCAAGTGCCCTAACCATTCGACCACTCTGGCGCCGTTAACGTTTGTAAAAAATGTATTTGCTTTATATAAAAAAAAATGAACAACAGTATCTGAAAAGTTCTCCCTTCACCCTGTTTGACTATAACCTGAAATGAGATTTATATTTAAGTAATTCTAAAAATAGCACACGAAGCATTCAAGGAAGTAGGTACTTCAAATAGTGCTTATCATGTTAAATTAAATATATCAAAACACTCAATATAGGTGCACTCAATCACTTATAACAAATAACATGTAATAATAATGCTTAGCTGTTTTTGCTGCAGAGGCGCGATCTAAGCAGAATCTGGCTGTGGTTAGGATAACGACGTCACAGTTTTTTTCGAAGGTAAACAGATACTCGTACATATGTATATAAAAATAACGAAAAAATAGCAATTTTCAGAACGTTATAAGAATAATTACTCAATTTCCCCTAATGTACCTTATACTTAGACGATCACAACAAAAACAGTAAATTCCCACCAATCAGCACACCAAGCTAATTTTCGACGAAGCGGAATTTCTTAAGGACCGAGTAGTCAGGTATGCGCTATCAGAAATAGATAGCGTTCTCTGACGAGGTCTAGTCCAACACCTGCTGAAGAGCCGGTTTTCCCGTTTCGCTATTAATACGCGGGCAGGTGGGGCTAAGATTTCCTGGGCGACCTTTCCTCTGCAAACTGACCCTTTACCGATTCGTCGACTTACATCTACACCCCTAATAGGGTGTTTTATGTTGAAGGTATTTTCTTCATTCACAGTTCCTACCTCCAATACCATTTTCAGCGATAGTTAATAATCTTGCATACGCTGTGCAAACGTCTCGGAGCATATGTCCAAGAGGGACGTATGTTTATTCTGTAAAACCATCGCACAGTAGTCCATTCTGAAGATGGCGGGTAAAATTATAACGAACTTTTTTTGCGTGTTAAAATTATTTTGGATCATTTCAGTCAACTTTTGATTTTAACACAAATTAGTCCGGTGGCTTCTTCTCCCTCTATTCTACTCTACAATTAAACGCGCACTGCGAGATTTAGTTAGAGTAGGAGTAGTTTCCTCTCCAGGCCATTTTCACTATAAAACGATCTCCGCACTCAGAAAGTGAAGAATTCTTCCCCCGAACTTCACATAGCTCACTAGCTCTCCCGCTCCGGTCTTGTTGCAACTTCGTTTGTAATAATTCCGGAGAACCGGTCAAGGCCTTTGAATTTTGAAATATTTTCACTTATCCTCCCTACCTGGTCATATTGCAAAGTGTAACAAGTTAGTAATATTTCCTAAGAAACCCGTCAAATAGTTTTGAAAGCTAGTTGGAACCAGCCGTCCTGCCCATAATGTATTTTTTATTATACCTGCATCATAATCCTTGTAAAACAAACCAAAAAGTGTGCGTAAACGCAACATTAAAACACCCCGGTGTTTTAAAGTTGCTGAGCAACAATGACGTCGCACGTGCTTTAAAGGCTTGCTTAAACACTTGTATTATAATATACTATTACTGCTAATTTGAATATTGTAGCAATCGAAGTTTGTTGGTTGTAAAATGTAGAAATAAGAATCATGCGATTGTTTAAAACAATGCTTAGGGCGTTATCTTAAGATAATCAACTGTAGATGACTGGAACAGGTTACTATTACAGGTTACTGATATATGTTAAAATACTCGAAAAACCAAATTATCAATGAACTATCGCATCACTTTTCTGTGGATTTTTTGAATATTAATTCTAACATTCACATTGTTCAGCTTGTTTAAGTTTTCTAAACAATTAAAACCTTACACTAACGTTTTATCTTTGAGCAGGTATTGAAATTTATTTTTCATTTGATGTGAACAATTCGACAATTTTGAATAAAATGATAAAGAAATTTGACGCAAATCACTATATCACTACTAGAAGATAAAAACAATTCAGACATCCATCGTAACTTCAAGGCGATTAGCAATCAGCAAATACGTATGTAATAAATGCGATGTACTACTTGAAATTTGATGTTATCCTAATGTAATACATGTGTATATGACTCGTAAAAATGACGATTCAAAAACTAACTAAATAACTGTTGTCAATATTGCAATTTACTTTCGGCTTAGACCGCGTCGTCATTTGGGAACTACACCCATCATAATCAAGTAAGGATCGACCTGTAGCTTGTCTGCCTTTACAAGCATTTGCTCTAAAAGTTTGAACAATATTTGTTCGTAGGCCCTGCCTGCCTAAACAGGGCCGTGTGTTTAGATTATTTAAACTTCAAAATTCTGGGGTGCAAACCAGCTGGAGAGGGTGCGTATCCTCATCATATTTCATTGAGATCTTCTGGTTCTCACAAGTGTGGTGGTTCCATTGTTTATCGAGAATGGGTTATTACAGCAGCTCATTATATAGCACGATATATTGATGGGTAACTGATACAACACATGTTATATAATATAATTCATATATAAAAACATTAATGCATTTCAGAACGTCGCCATACGATCCTACAGTTGTTGCTGGAAGTAATTCGCTAAGTCAAGGTGGAGACCCACACAAAGTACTTGAAGTACATTCCCATAAAGATTACGATGTCTGGAACTTTCAAAATGATAAAGGTTGAGCCAATTACCTTCAATGAGAAAGTTGGTCTCATTGTCGCGGAAACCAAATATGTTGGAGGTGACGAACCATGCATTCTTAGCGGTTGGAGTAGAACTTCCTTTCCAGGCAGCACTCCCGATAAACTGCAAGACCTCAACTTGAAAACCACTACCGTTGAACAATGTAAAGCTGCACATTCCATCCCTATAATTGCCAATGAAATTTGCACCTTGATTATAAGAGCAGAAGGAGCATGTCATGGTGATTCTGGTGGCCCACGCATAAGAAACGTTAACGGTAAAAAGAGATTGATTGGAGTTGTATCCTGGGGTGAACCTTGTACTCAAGGTTATCCAGATGTATACGCTAGAGTCTCGTCTTTCGTTTCATGGTTCAACGAACAGTGCGGCAACTGCCTTAATAACTGAAATGTCGACATCATTCTTGATATTGCAAATGGAATAAAAATAAATAAAAACATACATAAAATATAAATGTTACGTATTTTAATGTTTTCGTTTGTACCTTTACCTTCTTACATATAGCATGCTATCATTTTCAATATTCAATTATGCAGTAGTTTAATAACTTAGCAAACATGTGCGGCATAAGCTCCTGAATGTTTTTTTTTAGTTTTAAGAAAAATCACGAGGCTGTGCGTGAGCACAACTCTATAATTCGCGTCGCACCTCGTTATTACCCGGGCTTATGCGGCCGAAAACTTTTGGCGTTGTACACTTGTACAGTTACTACCACACCAAACCGTTCCATACCATCAATACTTTGACCGCCTCGGCCTTCAATATGTTAGATGTTGTTGAATATGTTGCATCATCATCATAATCATCATCAAAAGAAAGAAAGCAATTGCGGCGATGGCTATGTCCAAAAAAAGTCTCACGTAAACAGGAAAAGTGGAAAAAAAGCACGTGGCTGTCATTGTTTTTTGTAGGTTTGCAAATGCTTCGACGTGGAAGCCATTTCCGTCGATATGGAGACCAATAAGGATTAGATGTTTATAAATGTCTCACATAAACAATAAAAAGAACATACAAATCCAAAAACGTAAAGAAATGGACCTAAAGTTCAACAACGTGTACCGACTCACTGGGAAAAAGTAGGTCCTTACATTGGAAAACAAACTATTAATATATAAAAGTATAATTCGTCCCATCTGGTTGCGAACTATAAGGATGCGCCAGCAGATCGACTATCGACGTAATACAACGGTTCCAATCCAAAACACTTGGACAGGTATACAGTGCCTCATGGTTCGTGTCAAACTTAACATTTCACAACGACTTCAACATCCCGTATGTGACAAAAGTAATTAAAGGAAAAGCAGTTGAGCATCATAATACCTTAGAAAGACATCCGAATGCAACAGTCAACCCATTATCGGAAGAACCTGAACTGAGAAGATTAACAAGAAAGTGGCCAATAGATAGACTTAAACTAAATTAGAAGTGACACCAATGGGTGTCTTCATCTCATGTCAGTAATTAACAACATAAAATTAGTTCATAGAATTATTGTAAAAACCCTGATTGCTAATGAAGTTGTTAAAATAATAAAGCACGAAATCCAACTAAACCACAACCTTGTGTGTATGTCTATACAAATTTAACTCATCTAGGAAAATGCTTTACAAAAAATTACTGGAAAGATAATTATAAATCTACACGAGTGTGTCTGTAGATTAGCATTGCAATTGTACCGAACAATAGAGTTTTACAATCTCAAGTGGTTAGTCCTAGAAAATGGTATATAAGCTCGAATCAATTTACTGAAAAACATATTAAGTCACAATGGCTAAGTGCTTGTTAGTATTGTGTCTGCTTGTAGCCAGCGCTGTTGGTAAGTAAATAGCAAGCCAATCCGCTATTGGTTATTTATTTAATTATACGTCTTTGAAATATATATTTAAAAAACTAGGCGATAAAAAAGACTAAGCTTCCTGTTTGGCGCCGGGTTAACGGTACCGTTAGAGCTGTTGAATAGCTTTGTCGGCAGTAGACGTACCGACCTCGCGGCTCCTATCCGGAAAGCAAGCTCTTTCCTATTCAATAATGTATTGAATTGTTCAAACCCGCACATGAAAAACATGTGTTAAGATTTAAATTTTAATAGATTTTTAAAACGATCAATCGGTTTCATATCAACATTTGTTGTACAATTGCTGTCCTTTGATTTTTGTTCTACTTGTTGACAACCTGCTAATTTACCTTCACAGCTGCAACTTATAGACAGCCCAAAATCGACCCCAATAGTAATTGGAGGGTTGTAGGAGGTAAACCAGCTGAAGATGGTGCCCATCCTCATCAAATATCACTGAGGTCATATGGTTCTCACAGCTGTGGTGGCTCCATTGTTGATCCAGAATGGGTTATCACGGCAGCTCATTGTATAGTAGGGTATGTATTCAACGTCCACTCAAACAACGCATGTTATACTTGATATAGTAACAAATTCCACTAATACATTTCAGAGCGTCGCCATCCCGTCTTACAGTTGTTGCTGGAAGTAATTCACTAAGCCAAGGTGGAGACTCATACAAAGTACTTGAAGTACATTCCCATAAAGATTACGATTCCTGGAACATTCAAAACGACGTTGGTATTCTAAAGGTTGAACCAATTACCTTCAATGAGAAGGTTGGCCCAATTGCCGCTGAAACCGAAGATGTAGGAGGTGATGAACCATGCATTCTTAGCGGTTGGGGAACAACTTCCTACCCAGGCAGCATTCCCGATAAACTACAAGACCTTAACTTGAAAACCACTACAGTTGAACAATGTAAAGCTGCACATTCTACTCCTGTAATTGCCAGTGAAATTTGCACCTTGACTATAAGAGGAGAAGGAGCATGTCATGGTGATTCTGGTGGCCCACTCATAAGAAACGTTAACGGCCAAAACAGGTTGATTGGAGCGGTATCCTGGGGTCGTCCATGTGCTCAAGGTTATCCAGATGTATTCTCCAGGATATCATCTTTCGTCCCATGGTTCAATGAACAGTGCGACGGCTGCCTTAATAACTAAAATTGCAATGTAATTCTTGAAATGTCAAACTAATTAAAATTAAATAAATATATAAAAATAACTTATATAATTTACTTTTTTTCTTCGTACGTAGCGAAATGAATTAAGTTGAGCAAATTATACTTAATTTATTATTGATAAGCCAAGTATGTGAAATTTTGAGACGGTGCGAGATAAACGTTATCGCAATTATTCTTACATGTGTGTGTATGTGTTGTGTACAAGTCGTCCACCCCCAAATGTGACATCTCCACTCTACGAAAAACGTATCAAAGCTCATATCTGAGCCAATTAATTTATTCAATGTTATAGTAAGTTTTCAGATGTATTCGAATATAAACTGCATAAATAAAGTGAAGGAAGGCCAAGGCACTTTGAACTAACTTTGAATGGGTACAAATTTTATTCTGGGGCCGGATAATAAACACGCAAATCCACAGATTTCTCTTACTTACATTGGAGTTCATCGCAAGAATTGAATCTAAAAAGCAGTGATCGTCTCAAAAGCTTAACCTAAAATAAATCTGGGTATTTATATCCTATGGGAATTAATACGAATGATCTGTGATCTTCTCCAAAACTTTCAGCACGGGCGGTTTCAGTTCATCTACAAATATTTACTTTTACTCATATACGTAACTCAGTAGTATTTTAAACTAAATACAAAAAGAAATTGAGTCAACTACTGTCATTCACAAAAAATTAATAAATGTTTTCTAGTTATCTCCTTAAGATTAAAATACAGTAATGGCCTTTGTTAATCATACATATCTCACTTTGATAACCACATTCTTCAAAAAAATCGTAATGTTATCAGCAGTTGTGAAGCTAGAAGGACGTAATTCGTTTGACTTAAAATTTGGTTCTAGTACATCTTGTATTCTCTCCAAAACGTACCGCACTGCATTTTTCGTTAGGCGGTATTTGGCCTTTGTGAATTCAAGGTCTGAGAATGCTTCAAGGAGCGTACATTTCGTGGAAGAGCTAAATTTAATTTACTTGATCAAGTTTTTCGATATTTGCATAAATATGCACCGTAAGAAAAGTGACATTTCTTAATTAAAATTTTAAAGACACATAGCCGTTGTTTAAAATGTCTATTAAAATTTTGCTAATTTGACATAAAACGCTAAACTGGTGTTGCATAGCTTTTTTAATAGACATCTACTAATTAATCGATTAGCGCTAATCATGACAGGTGCATATCTGCCATTATGATTTATGGTTACAGATAATCTTGAAATAACAAGCGTTCCACTGCGATAGCAGCAAATACTAATAGCATAAAAACTTTAAAAAAGTATGTTAACGCAATACATAATGCGATAGTAAAACACAAAAGAGTTTTTGTGCAAACCAATGTAAACCAACTACTTTTCCACAATACAACATCCGTTCAAAAAAAATTGGGCTTTGAAGTCATTCTGTCGATCCTACCCAGTATAGCATATGCTACATCGGCCAGGGCCGGTTTTCCGACTAGGTCTCATAGGCCCGAGCCTAGGGCGCCCAAATTTAGCAAAAACCATTTTCTGTAAATATTAATGAATGCCAAAATATTTACGGTAAACTAAACTTTTCGTTTTAATACAAAACCTGGACACGTTGTGTATCACAATAATAGCCAATTTGATGCGTCAAACTGTGTATATTGCTAAAAAAAAGAAATTTTCCGGAGGAGAACCCCCGGACGGGCTCCAAACCATTGTTATAGAGGCGCAAAAGGTGGCTGTGCCTAGGGGCGAATTACACCTGACACGGCAGTGACATCAAAACCAACTTGTCTATTATTTTGAACTCATGTTACCATTATGCTGTAGAGCTGTAGCTTTTTTGCAAATATTGGTTAATTGGTTTTCAAAATACCAGTTTTTGCCATTAAATACTAGTTTATGAATTCATCATCATCAAAACAGCAATTTTATTGATATTATTTTTTTTAAACCAACATATTTTAGATCTACCAAACGAAAAATCACAAGCAAAATTAGGAACACTAAAACATTTACAAAGCAGCTCATCCTTTGCAGGTTTTGTATTGGGTTTCGTTCCTTAATTTAAAATTGAATTAATTTCAAAATCGATAGAGGGTGTTCTAATAGAAAAATTAAAAGCTTGGGAAAAGAACAAATTATAGCCCGTGTTACACTTAATCAGCAAAATAAATTAAAAAAACAAATTTTCTGGCCGATGACAAAATTTTATTTTTAATTTTCGAACTTTTGTAGACAGTTTCTACGGTTTCGAAAATACTTTAAACAGGAACGCCCAACGCCGTGTTTCGGTTCGGTATAACTCGCCGCGGCCAAGTCCCCGCGGCCGTGTCGCCGCCGCTGATTCACCGCGAAGCCAGGCTCGCCGCGGGCCGACTCACCGCGAGATACTGTAATTCTACGAACTCGATATATTTTTTTAACGTATTTTCAAAAAATGGTTGAATTGCACCGAAACTTCTGATTTTCGCCTCATGTAGTATACAGGTTACATTTTTTTAACACATTTAGACTTTTTTCGAATTTGCCTCATAATTTTGTAAAATAGGCATTACTTAAATAATTTAAAACGTAATTTTTAGAATTCCTTGGTTGTACGATAAATTTGGATTTACTAAGAATATTTGCAGGCTTTAACATGTAAATAATTAACAGTTATCCGCTTTACCTGCTTTAAATTCATAGAAATTGCCATTACCTTTGTTCAACAAATGGCCAAGTTTGGATAATTCCCAACTTTCTTCTTTGTACATCTTTACCCGCATCAAACCCTACTTACACAAAAATAAATCTTTGGTTATCCCCGGTTTTTGGAAGGTTAAGTTCGCTTAGAAAATGAAAGGTCAAATATCGTGTCGGCGTGGAAAAGAAAAGTTTCACTGTAACGGTTTTATTTATTCGTTTGATAAAACTTCTGTAAAGAAATTCTCCTCTTGATAAGCATATAACTTTTCTTTAAGTAATCCAAACTTTTTACTTGCCATGCATAATGAATCCTTAGCTAATAAGGGTTTGTTACCGATGCGCATTAAATGTTTTGTTCACATAACCTTTAATTAAAAACGAAAACGCTTCAGCAGATTATAAGGCCCGGGCCTTATTTTCTGTAGAGACCCTTAAATATTCCTACTGATTTTTTCTTACAGACGATGTATAAAAAGTATAGAGGTATTCGAGCAAACTGGGATGAAGAGATATGTTAGATGAAGCATTAGCTCTCATTAAAAAAAGAAAATCTCAACGGTACGTTCAAAACAATTGTGGAATTCGCAGGAAAACTATCCGAAATCATATTAAAACGGGAAGCACACAGCGGAAATCAGACAGAAAAACAATTTTGACCAAAGAGCAAGAGACTGATTTGGAAATTAAAATTATTAGCTTTGCAGAAAGCTTTGTTGAAAACTGCGGACAATTCTTTCTCAGGGGTATTGCCAATACTAGAATTAGCTAAAAATAAGTGTTCCAACAGACGAAAGGCTATAAATTACAAAGCTGTAGAAGTTAAAAGGGCTGTATTTTCAGTTGATGCACCACAATCTACACAAACAGTTTCAGAATCATTTCTTCCGCTCAACCAAGTTCTAAATCATCTGTGTGGTGTGGTTTGCTATACGGATTATGTTGCTGACATGCGAAGGTATATTAACTGTAGTTATTAGGTCCTTTTTTGCCTTCTTTTGATTTTTTGTTACCAAGGAATAGGTTTTGTTCGTTTATTTTAATAAGTTTAGTTATTAATGATGTGGGCCTTAATACCTGTCTTACCAGGTTATAAGGCCCAATGTAATGTTTTTTATGTTGTGTTTTAACAACGTTGTCGTTACTTTTTTTCGTTTACATATTTTTTTTATAAAGCCCAAAGGCCGATTTAGTTAGTTGATAATACTAAAATTTTTAGTGTCTTAAAAAATATATATTCTTCCTTAGGTGGGCCTTATTACCCCCATTTACCTCATTTCTGAATATTATTACACAAGTGTTTGTTAGAATTGTTCAAGATCTGATGATTTCGAGAAATCACTTATAAATGTAAGTAATAATCGCAGTCATAGCCAAAACAATACTTTATTTTATCAGACATACTTGAATATTGTACACCATCAGATTAGCACTATCGGAATAAATAATAGGGTTTCATTGAATACAATGTAAGATCAAGGGGAACAGATTATTTTATCGTTTCATTAATTAGTTTAGTTTTTTTTTGAAAATGGTATATAAGCTCGAATCAATTCTTTTGAAAGCATATTAAGCCACAATGGTTAAGTGTTTGGTAGTATTGTGTCTGCTTGTAGCCAGCGCTCTTGGTAAGTAATAGCAATAATAATTTCAACCCAACCTTATAAGTATCTACATTTAAAAAATAAAAACAATTGCAGTTTTAATTTTTCGTGGCCGCACATGAAAAAGACTTAAAGTGTTGGCTTTTTTCCGTTTCAAGATACGATTCAACGATTTAAAACCATAATAATTGTTTATTCATGACATTGTTTTTGGTTGCTCATCATCGTCACCATTTATTTATTGTACTTATTGACATAACCTGCTAATTTACTCTCACAGCTGCAACTCATAGACAGTCCAGAATCGACCCCAATGATAAATGGAGGGTTGTTGGAGGAAAACCAGCTGAAGATGGTGCCCACCCTCATCAAATTTCATTGAGATATTTTGGCTCTCACAGCTGTGGTGGTTCCATTGTTGATCCACAATGGGTTATCACAGCAGCTCATTGTATAGTAGGGTATGTATCAATAGTCAACGCAAACATCACGTGTAAATTTGCGTAAATTATGAAAACTACTTTCACCCATACCTTTCAGATCGTCGCCATCTAGTCTTACAGTCGTTGCTGGAACAAATTCGCTAAGCCAAGGTGGGGACACATACAAAGTACTTGAAGTACATTCCCATAAAGATTATGATTCCTGGAACATTCAAAACGACGTTGGTATTCTAAAGGTTGAACCAATTACCTTCAATGAGAAGGTTGGCCCAATTGCCGCTGAAACCGAAGATGTCGGAGGTGACGAACCATGCATTCTCAGCGGTTGGGGAAGAACTTCCTACCCAGGCAGCATTCCCGATAAACTACAAGACCTCAACTTGAAAACCACCACTGTTGAACAATGCAACGCCGCACATTCAACCCCTGTAATTGCCAGTGAAATTTGCACCTTGACTGTAAGAGGAGAAGGAGCATGTCATGGTGATTCTGGTGGCCCTCTCATAAGAAACGTTAACGGCCAAAACAGGTTGATTGGAGCGGTATCCTGGGGTAATCCATGTGCTCAAGGTTACCCAGATGTATTCTCCAGGATATCATCTTTCGTTCCATGGTTCAATGAACAGTGCGACGGCTGCCTTAATAACTAACATTGCAATGTAATTCTTGAAGTGACAAACTGATTAAAATTAAATAATATAAATAAAAAAATAACTTATATATTTTCGTACCAATACCTTTCTCCAAATTCGATGCTTTCATTTTCAATATTTAATTATCCGTCCATCCATGAATTCTAGGATTACTACAATTACAACCACGAAGATTTGCATTTTTATCGAGAATGCAGATTCTGCAATAGTAGATTGTGCAGTTCCTGAACCATACATGCCTTATGTTACTTATGCTATATTCCTACTTGACTATCTGGTAAAACAACGAAATTCAAGCGCCTCCTCAGTGGGAAAAAATAAAAGTTTTATAAAACATCCCCCAAATCTGCGCATTCGGCAACCAGAAGGGCCTGTCGAGGGCTAAGTCTTTCAACCGCCATAATGTAAAGAAATTTTTTGAAAATTTAGAAAATGTTTTGAAACGATCGGATCCTTTTGGTGATGGTACAAGAGCGTTTAATTTAAACGAAACAGGCACGACTACTGTGCAAAAGTCGGCGAAAATTGTAGCGGAAAACGGCACAAAACATGTCAACAAATGTACAAGTGCAGAACGTGGTACTTTGGTGACCTCGCTGCATTATAAATGCAACAGGCAACACCATACCACCCGCGATGGTGTTTCCACGAGTTAATTTTACAAGCCACATTATAAATAGAGCTCTCCGGGTTGATGAATTTGTTCATGTAATGAAACAAAACTCCCTATTAATATCGGTACTGCCAGTAGGGCGCCCTATGACGTCATATTCCCACCAAAATCCACTTTCAAATCAATGTTGCAAATTAAATTATATTTCTAATTAATTAATTAACAAATTATATTCACTAACACGGTTAGTATAACCTTTGATTATATACCTTTATAGATATTAGATACGCAACCAATGTAATTCGTTTACGCTTAAGTTGAAGACGACTACGCTAAGGGGCGCTGTGCGCCATGCGTCTAGTTTATAACAAAGTTCTACGTCGCATACCTGCTACTGTTGGAAACTTACGTCATTTAGCATTCTTTGGGTAGGTACTTTAATCCTAAGCATTCCTAAGTAACTACTTATTTACTCACGAACTTAAAAGCTGTAACCGACACAAGTTGAAAGTTTATGCTTTTACACATAACAATTAGAAAATTTAAGGTATGTTTATAAATGTAGAAACATATCTTCAGTTCGTTTAGAGCAATCTTTCCCTGCAGTAGTAATTTTTAATAAAAATGTTTTCGTTTCCAGTGAAAAATGAAGAAAGATGTGAGCAGTGGGTATTAAACGCAGGTATGTGTTACTTTTGATTTGATCAATGGTATAATTATATTTGACAAATAAAAAATTCTTAAAACTAAATTTACTTCCCAATAACTAATTATTAAGCGAATTTTCCTCAATTAATCCACTTTTTTGGGAATTTTAAAGTAAAACTTACGCCACCGTCCCGCAGTTTTACTAAATAGAATCGTAAAAATGAATTAAAATTGCGATAACTCATCGTTAGTGGGATTATCGCCGGAAAAGTTAAAAAAAAAGCCATCTGTGAGCAACATTTTTACGAAAAAAATTTTATAAACGCAACTAAACACAGATTAGTTCATGACGCTGTTCCTTTGATATGTGCATCATCAACTGATATTTCAAGCCCGGCAGTCATCAATTGTCATGCGTCAACTTCATATTTACAGTTATATTTAGAAACTACAACCACCAATCGACCAACGATCTTAGATGAACAAAATTGGCTTCCGGTTGCAAAGCAGGGAAGAACATATTCTCCTACAACCACATGGATGCTCACTTCCAAACTCGAAAACACCAAACCTTCGAAGCTAATAAAAAACCAGGAACAAATCAATTTTGCAATTGGTTCGCCCACTAAAATTCGAGGACCTTCGCCTTGACGTTCCAAACAACTCCTACGCTTAAGTAGAAAACACATCAGGATCATGGTAGGTCTTCTGGTTGTCCATGGCACCTTAACACCATGGGAGTGTTAAACGACCCATGTGCAGGTTCTGTGGAGAAAAAGAGAAATCTTCCCTCCATCTTCTCACTCATTGCGCCAGACTAATGGTACTGAGGCACCGACACCTCGGTATCCTATTTCCGAAGCCGAAGGAATTACAGGATATCTCCATTAGCGGGGTACTAGCCTTTGGCTTAAGTACAGGTTTGCATGAGGAGAATACCTAAACTAACGGTAAATGTACAAATAGGCCTGCGCGCTACGGCGTTCCGCACCGCCGTGCCGTAAAAAGAAGAAGAAGAAAAAGAAGATGAATACTTCAACAATATTTAAACCTTATACGTATTTCTATATGTCGAAATACGTATAAGGTTATAATCAATAAATATTGTTGAAGTAATTAAGTATTTTATTAATACATCGCTGATTAAAATAGTTTCCAAAATATGAAAGATTAAATATTGTTGAAGTATAGAAAAGTCCGGGTGAAGTGCTTCGCCCGTTATTAGCAAGTAAAACCGTAAAGAAACGCTTACTTCTAGCAAAAGGAAAAAATAAAATTCACAGAAGCTTCATTAAGGTAAGTATTTGACAGTTACCTTCTAGTAGATGATTTCAGAGTTACGTATTTGTTGTTGAACTAATAATTTGGAACATTAACGTTGATTCTAGTTGTTATTTCCTAGCATCATTATTAACTAGGCATAATTGCTCATTATACTTATAACGTAAAAAAGTGAGAGAATACTTAAAATAGTAAGGCACTGAGTAAATGGTTATTTATACCCACAGCCTCGCAGATCTGTAGCAATCATAATAACATGTCTCAAGATTTTGGAGATTTGCAAAGGAATTTAATGAAAGATTTAGTTAAATGAATACATCTATTTATATGCAAATATTCTCCAGTGTATTTAATAATAATGATAATAAAAAAGCTTAATTATACAGTGTGTGTCCGTAAATATATCCGCGTGATTTCTAAAATAAATTAACTACGGACAAGAATTTTGTTCAATAAACCCAATCGATTTTGCGCCTTAACCATCAAAAGTAGTTATTTGGTTGCGTAATTTGATTGCCTCTGTAGAAGCATTAATGCGATAGTAATTATTTATATAATTTCATAATTACACTTTCAGTGGCAAACAGCCATCAATACCTACGTAACAAATTTTATGGTGGCCATGCAATTGATGCAATTAGCATTATGGTCGATAATTTCAAAATTCAAAACATATAGGTCGACCTAGTACTCGAAGTTTAAGCTAATAAATCAAAAACAATTAATAAAGTATTTAAAGTATTGTGTAATTACTGGTATGTCCCAGAAGAGGTAACCGTGATTCTTAGAAATGCACTAAAAGGAAGGTTGCACGCAAGAACTAGTTGCAGCTGCAGCCCTCTTTTCTTATGGTAAAATATTTGGTGTTGACAATTTTTATTGCATTTTGAACACCTGCATAAAAGAGCGGAATTTTTACGTAAAAGCTTTTTGCAGATAAAAACAAGCAATAAACTTCAAGAGGGTTGTTTATTAAATACTGCCCGCCCTTTATTGAATAATTGGCGATGACAGGGTTTTTATTTATGACAGCTTTTAAGTTAACATGCATGTGAATTTCCCTATACAATATACCGGGTGTCCCAGAAGTTACTGACCCATTTTAATTGCAAATATCTCCGAATTTAGAGGCGATAGAGAGATGCGGTTTTCACTGAACAATTTCTTTTTAAAAAAAGTTTTTTTCGGTATAAATCCAGTATAAATGTTTATTCAGTAAAGTCTTATATGGGGTGTTTTAAAAAAACGGTCTTTTTCAATTGCAAATATCGTCGATTTTTTTAATGGAACACCCTGTATATTTTGATACTATCTGAAAGGTGAACTCTTCCTCTTTCCGAAAATGTATAATTTGTTACAGTTGAATTGAAAAATGAGTGAGTTATTTGGTTTTTAAGAATGGTCGTTCATTAGGTACAGATTTCTGATCCATGTTGATCCTTAATAAGTTTCGACATTTGAAATCCGATAACTACCTATTTGTAGAAAATAACAAGACAAAATTGAAAGAATAATACCTAATTTTAATAAAAATTAACATTCTAAATTAGCTACATTAATAAAAATCTTTAAGATGTTCCAAGTGTTGTCCATTTTGGTCTATACATTTTTGCAACCTGAACAAGAAATTGTCAAAAGATTTTCGCAACATTTCCGGGGTAATTTCTTAAAATGTTCGGACAATGTTACATCGCAGTTGTTCCAGAGTCTCTGGGATAGGATTATAACATCTATCTTTGATAAAAAAAAGTCTAGAATCGTCAGATCTGGTGAGTGGGCAGGCCACTCAATTGGTCCGGCTCTCCCAATCCACCTATCTCCAAATGTTTCTGCAACAGAATTTCTAGCCACAAGTGAATAGTGTGGCGGCGCACCATCCTGCTGAAAGTAAACAGAGTTTATGACGGCATCTTGTTCCAGTTGTGGGTATACGTAATTTTCTAACATGTCTGTGTAGACATTACCAGTAATTCTCAGTTCTTGGAAGAAGTACGGTTTTTTTCTAAATACCGCACGAAATCTTCTTTTAGTATCAACAATCGATTCATACTTAGCATACGATAACACAGTTTTTGATTTTTCAATTAAAGTAAATCGGACCATTATTGAAAAAAAATTAACAACAGCCGTTTAAGAATTATTCAAATCAGAATTAATTACTTTGACAGTTCGTTGTGTCAGTTCACTGACATTATAAAAATTTCAAAGCTTGCTTTAACATTAACACCCGTAAATGCCTATCGTTAAAAACCAAATAACTCACTCATTTTTCAATTCAACTGCAACAAATTATACATTTTCGGAAAGAGGAAGAGTTCACCTTTCAGATAGTATCAAAATATACAGGGTGTTCCATTAAAAAAATTGACGATATTTGCAATTGAAAATGACCGTTTTTTTAAAACACCCTATATAAGACTTTACTGAATAAACATTTATACCGATAAAATTATTTTTTTTTTAAGAAATTGTTCAGTGAAAACCGCATCTCTTTATCGCCTCTTAGTTCGGAGATATTTGCAGTTAAAATAGGTCAGTAACTTCTGGGACACCCGGTATTATATCTCATGCTGGTTTTACGAGTTTCGAATTGCTTCACGATGCAATATACTTTGGGTACATGTGATGTAGATTGTAAATTTTTACGTATGCCTATCGCTACACGTCATATTTTCTTGATGTCAGATTTATTTCCTTATTGCTTTCTTTAGTTTGTGAGAGCTGCGTATTTTCAAGTATGAAAGCCGTTTGCGTTTGTAATTCAATTGTTCATTACTGTTTTATTTTATAATCATTTCTACCCGCACATAGCTGAAGGAATTTTCTTATTTGTATGTAATATTGTATAATATTTTAAACTATTTTTGTACGTGCAAGGAACCCAAAAAAAGTGGTTTTTTTTTAATGTATGTCTGTGGGTGACGCTTCTACAGGCGAAAGTACTAGACCGATTTTGATGAAATTTAAAGCAAGAGGTATATCGAAAACTGTAGTTCCAGTTAAGCTTTTTAAAAAAATCCGAAACCGGAAACGGAAGTTGGCCCTGTTTTTTGGTAACGTCTTTTTTCCAAACTAAGTTATGAAAATTTGAGCACGGAATCTGATAGTACATCTTAAGGCAAATCAAAAACTTTTCCGGCATTTACGTGATTTTAACTCCGCCTATCAATTAGCTATAGTTAAAAAATATATTTTTTATTCTTTGCATATTTTGGTTAAGTTCCCAAATAGAGATATTAGGACGCCTCTGTCTTACCTATGCTTATTGCCTATTGCAGGGTGATACCAGTTTATTAAATTATCAACTTTCAGTATTATAAGTTTACGTCTAACGACAGTTTCCCTTGTTTTGAATATATTTAGAACATCAGCTACCCTGGCTAGGTTTTCTGCAGTTTCCATAGTCTGTACAGGTAAATACTGAGGGTAGATAATTGTAAGTCAGCTGCAGCTGCAATTGTTTTGAGAAAATGATATTGAA
The DNA here is from genome assembly GCA_958336395.1 of Ctenicera cuprea. Lineage (NCBI taxonomy): Eukaryota > Metazoa > Arthropoda > Insecta > Coleoptera > Elateridae > Ctenicera > Ctenicera cuprea. Next base: position 3,375,222 of record OY284495.1, read on the forward strand.
CTGTTTCAATAAATGTATTAAACCTCTTCTGTGGTGTATTTATCAAATTATTTTTATAGATTCCAGCATCCAGGTAAGTTTCCTTTCAATTAAAAAAACTGGTGCCAAAATTGTAAAATCATTATGAAAATCTGTGGAATCTCGGCAAAAACTTTATCGGTAAAAACACCTCTAAAAATATTCATCCCTTAGGCCTTAACACAAATTCACTGCTAAAATCATTATTGTAAATGATTCACACATAGAAAATGTTGGCAAAGACTTAGCGGGCTCCTGTAACCTGTTAGGGGTAAGCGGATTAGTAGTAAGTAGGTAGTAAACATCTTTAATTTTTATGTTGACCCGGACAGACCTTTTAACAGAATAACCAATCGACCAGCATATTTTTATTTAAGAGTGTTGTTTATAACTTGCTTGGTTGACTGCTTTCTAAATCTTTCAGTACAAACAGCGCCAACTGTCGCTCTCGTCTACTACTATTTCAAGAAATGTAATAATTCGTAAACGTTGCGGGTCTATAAGGGTATAGTCAATGGTATAACAGATATGCAGTATATTTGTGAAATACATAAGGTTTCTGTATATTTAAGAAATAGTGAAGAACCCCATTTTTCACTTTACAACAAAAAATGCCGATTATAAAAAAACTCTTGCTGCATAACAAATTAAAACTATCACAAACTGGAATTCGTGGCTTCATACAAAAAAATAAGGAAGCTCATGAAAAAGTAACAAAAAGCACCACACCGATGTTTGCCTGGTCAATGGTAAAATAAATCACTATTGGAACTGTTAACAGTAGGTTGATAAATCGCCATTGATGCACAATGGATGCGTTTATAAACTGATAAAAATAAAATTAAGGAAACCATTACGCCATTATTGCGAGCTTTATTAAAAAACCGGGCGAGTTTTATTGGGTGGGGCAAAATTGCAACAATCCTGTTCACGAAGTTATTGGTAGGTTGATAAACAAACCATCATAAATAGGCGCACAATCAAGTTGACAAACCACTGAGAAAATAAGATTAATGAAACTATTGCGCAATTATTGCAAGGAAAACAATAGCCAACCCTAAAACAAAACCTTGAAAGATGGAACATTAAAATACTTGGTGCAGCAATAGTAAATTGAAACTAGCGACGCACTTTTTTTTTTTAATAATAGATTAACCAGATATACATTGCTATACATGGTTTTGATATTAATTACAATTTGGTAACTTTATTATCTTAGCTTTGAAGCAAACTAATAGTGTCTCCTCGAAGTTTAATTGTTATACTGTCTTAAATGTTGTCTATTACATCTTGGGGGAGTTTCCTTTTAAGTCGAGTGTGAATATTACGGCGACCGAGCTGTAGATTCACTGCACTTTCACAGATTTATATTATCGAAGAACTTTTTGGTTAATCTTTAGATGAATGACTTTATTGGTTCAATTCCGAGTTCATTGTGGATTTGGGTGTTGGTGACAAACCACGGAGCATTGACTGCTATTCTAAGTACCTTGTTCTGGAATACCTGGATTTTTTTGATGTTGGTGTCCAAGGCTGAGCTCCATACAGGACAGGCGTACGTGATAAGAGATCTTAATAAGGCTTTATACAAGAGTAGCGTACATTCCGTTCGTAGAGGGAATTTTCTGTTGACTAGAGGGATAAGTTGAGTTAGTCTTGCATATCCTTCATTTAGTTTCTTGTTTATGTGCGCACTCCACGTGAGACGTGTGTCCAGTAACATGCCCAGGTACTTAACGCTTTGAGTTTTGTCGATCCAGGGTATGTTTTCTCCGTTTATTGTTATGTTTGGTACGTTTGGTACGCTTTAGTGTGAAAATTTTATTAACACATTTTGAAGAGTTAATTGTTAGTCCCCGTTTTGTGAACCATTTTGCTATGATGTTCAGGGCGCTTTGGAGTTGTTCGGCGGCTTCTGTGAGGTTGTTATGTTGGACGATGATTGCTGTATCATCGGCGAATGTTGCTATCTCACATATTGTTTGATGTGGGATGTCGTGAGTGTAGATGTTGTAGAGTATGGGTCCAAGTACACTTCCCTGCGAGACTCCTGCCCAAGCGAGAGACGCACTTGAACATATACCACAAAAAATATATGCATTATGTGGAAGAAACAAATACAGCCCAAATGTGTGCCTGTTATTCGCTTCTTTTAATAAAACACCAGAAAATTACTAGTTTATTTATAACGTGTGGTTACATTAAATGCAACAATAAAACACGAATACATGTGTTTGGTTAATGGTTACTCTTTTAACTAATTGCCAAATAAACCCCGAAATTTTTCTTTGTCAGCTTTATCTTTGGTCTTTATCAATTCATCAATCAGATCCAATTCTTTCTTTACTGCGTTCTTTAAAGAACTGTCAAGTTCCATAACTCGATTGAAGTCATTTTTTGCTTCTACAGGATTCCAAGCTCCAACATGAGCCTTGGCTCTTCTGTAAATAGCTTTTACGTTATCTGTAAAAGAAATTTTTTTAATTCATTAAATAACCATGTCGCATTTCCTTTCACTTTTTTTCTAAAGAATCACGAAGCCGTGCGAGCACGACTCTATGATCCCCCCCCCCCTTACCCGGGCTCAGCGGACTTGCGCTATACACCGGTCTAACATGCCCCACCCCTGAGAGACATGCAACCCAACATACATACCACACACACCGTCCATCGACACGGCGGATTTACCTTATTCAGAAAAATTTCCGACGCGCAGTGGATTTGAACCCACTGCCGTTGGAAGTCAAAACTAGTTCTAGAGGTTGGGACCACTAGACCACCCGCTGGCCCAATCCTCTCACAACTAAACAATCAGGCTAAGTTATGATAGAAGAACATTATACGGAGAGGGTCAACAAGGCCGTGGTTATTAAACTATTGGAAAAATTATCAGAACTTTAAATTTTTTTTTATACTGAAATATAAAAATTTGAAAAATTTTTAATTACAAGTTACAAAATTTTGAAGATTTTCAATTTTCAAAATCATACAAATTTTGAAACTCTTTTAACATTTAAGAAATATCGAAAATAAATACTGAAACTGGCAATTTTGAAATTTTTGGAATATTTTCGATACAAAAATTTTGAAAATATTTTTTTTGAAAAATTAAAATTTTTTTTTTTAATTTCAAAATTTATGAAAATTTGGGGTGCAAATTTATAAAATGTTTAAAGAAATCACGTATATAGTAATGTTGTTGTTGTCTTAAAAAAATATAGAATACTAACCAGGATCTGTTTTGAGGACAGTAGTGCAGTGTTCGATGACAGCATAAAAATCCCCTTCACTAAGTTTGCATTGTGAAAAGTTCAACAGAAGTGGTAGTTTCAGTTTATTTAATTCCAGCCATTCTTCGCACTGTGGTTTCTCTCTAAAAGAAATTACACCAAATTTTAAACAATTAAAAATAAACCCTCCCATGAACAAAGTGCAGAGTTAAAGAACGAGGAAAGATCTCAAAGATTCATCGCATGTTAATTTTATTTCATTAAATATTTTCCTATTATTAACGACTTACTTTAAAATCAGCCTCTCCAAAATTCCAATTGCCTCTGCATACGACTCGGATGCAGATTGATATTTTTTTTCTTTAAAAACCAAGTTTCCCTTCTCTTTCAGTTCCTGTACCCGTTTTAATTGCTCTTCCTCATTCATTTGCCACGTTTCTTTTTGATATTCTTCAGGTTGTTCTACTTTTAGTAATTCTGTAACAAATTCGACATTTTTAGTTCTTTTATTATTCTCGAATAGTAGTTTTTTTTATATTTTTACAAAAAAAATTAAAAATTGCTTGGAATTTAAGAAAATTTAAACATAGGTTTGGATAAAAATATTTGATCTTCCATTTCCAGCTAAAAGAGGCGAAATTAGACTACCATGAATAAACCATCATTTTGGAATAAATAAATTAAAATTAATTATTTTATTTATAATATTCGGAGGGGAAACTGAATATAGGTGGCGCTGCAATGAATCTACTATGGCGGCTATAAAGAGGTGAAACCGCAACAAAAGGAGTTTGGTCCGCCCAAAACTAGGCATGGTGCAGACTTAGGGAGGGGTGTTATATTTCAATACGGACGCGCTCCAAAAAGGAGTCAGATTTGTATTCTACGCATGTCAAATAGTCGATCTGCGCATGCGCGATCTTTCTACCAACCCCCGGCCACCCCCACCATCGATTTTTCGTTTTTTCAAAAAATTAGGAATTTCGACTTCAAAATCGCTATAGACGTGTTAAATGGCTATAGAAACGACCTCATATTAAGAAAAAAAAATAAGGGAGGTGGAGAGAGGTGCTCTACTTCAATCTAGACGCGCTCAGAAAAAGAGCTCAATTTGTATTCTACGCATGTTAAATAGTCTTACCAATCTGCAATCTTACCACAACTCCCCGGTCGCCCCCATTTTTTCTTTTTCATAAATTTATGAATTTTGTAAACTTGTTATAAACAAAAAAAAAGTATTATTTGCGAAATTTGAAATCATATAAAAATTACAACAACAAAAACCGGTACCAGTAGTAACCAATTTCCAAAAACAATAAGTACTAATAGTAGCAATTAGAAATAAGTAAATTTGCATAAAATAAGAGACGAACAAAGTCTGCGCCCCATAATAAACATCATAGGTGTAAGTACGATAAATAATTTACCCATGGTAAATTCCAAGTCACTGGGATTCTTCAAAAGAATGTTCAAGTCTTCATGCCCAACACCCTCCTGCTGCAAAGTCATGGCACAACAATGGCTTTTACGTTCTTCTGGTGGAATGTGAGCTTCTCTTAACGTTTTAGAAACAAACGGATATTGGGCCACTAACTGGAAGAAAAATTTACATTCCATTAATATGAAGCATCCAGATTTACAAGCAATAATGGAAATTTGTGTGGCTTTTTTGTTTGTGTATACAAAACTTGGTAAGCCCCCCTTTTTTCAACAAACTTCGAGTTATAAAGTTAAACTTGGGGGACGTTTAATCATAAAAATGCATTATATTATGTATTGATCACTAACCTAGCAAAGCAAAAAGGACAGTGCGTACAAAAAGACCTTTCGGCAGGACAGGAACCAACCCTACTGGGTGGTACAAAACCTTTCGTCTTTCGAACTCATGATTAACAGGCTACTTACAATCTTGTCAACAGTGAACTGGGCAACTTCATCGATGGCCATTTTTTGCAGAATAGCTTCCCATACTTCCATCTTGAACTTCTTCCCCAATACTAGCTCCAGTGGTTTTCCAGCACCCATTTTCTTGGAATCATCAAGAAGTGTTTTTTCTGCATCGCACAGGCGGGTTTGAAAATGAAAAAATACCTAGAAATTACGTTTAATTTCTATTTTAAAGGATAAAAGAAATGTCATGACAGAAAAACAAGTTATTCGCCACTAAATAAAAAATAATAAAACTGATCAAATGTCAACCACAGAAAAGATTAAAAACTGTTGCATACCTTAGTGCCATCTTTAAATGATGCCGCTTTTGTTCCAGCATATAATATTTTCTTTACAATACTCGAGTTTTCTGCCATCACACATGAAACGATTCACGTGCGTAAATTCCTCATACTGCGACCAATGAAATTGTAGGATGTTTACGCACGCGAGTTGTGAAAGAGCTGTGAGCCACGCATAGACAATCGTTTCGGCTACATTCGGGTCGCAATTCGCGGAAAACTTTCAACTATTTGAAAATTTTATTACGTACACAGTAGCCTGCTACTGTTTATGCGATCCTGAAATAATTTTAGCAATAAATGCAAAGCCGCCAGGCGCTGCAAGTGTGGGATGTCTCAAGAAAAACACACCCGAATGTAACCGAACTGCGTGGCTCAGAGCATGTTATTCTACTCTTTTATTCAAGTACAAACAGCCGCAGTTGCCAACTTGTCTAGCGTAAATACTGATCGTATGCGATGTTGCCGGAGTTTATCATCATACAGGGTATGCCAAATGAATTGAAACTGGCTGCTATAACGTCTTGATTATTAATTTTATCAAGAATATCTTCATACGCAAACATTTATAAAAAAGAATATGACACATTTAAAAAAACTGAAGTATGGACTTCGAGTGGACTTTCCCATACTAGATATTAATACTTACCATATTTGCAAACATGTAAATTTTATAATTATAACGTTGTACATTTCACCGACTGTTAGATTTCTAAGAAAGCAAGCTATAGAGGCAATCCTCCATTCCATAATCCAAATTCATAAAAAGTGCACAGTGAAATTACAAGCAACCCTACGATGTCGCATGCCGTATAAGAATAGTAAGAACAGAACCGCCTGCCTTACCTTAAAAATCAATATAAATTGTTTATTAAAAGAGTTGCCAAAAATATGCAAAAAACGAAAAATATGTTTTTTAACTAAAGCCAATTGGTTCGCGTAGTTAAAATTGCGAAACTGCCGGAAAATGCGTTGTTGATATTAAAGAGTATTTTTTTTAATTTTTAAAATAGTTGAAAATTCTTGCTGATTCTAATAAAAAACTTCAAATAGTCTATCAAAGCGATAAAAGGTTATAATGATCGGCGTTTGCGTTTTTGAATAAATAATTATTCAAGTTTTTCAAAACTTTCTCTTACGGTTTCGGATTTTTTTTAAAGCTCAATTTTTGATATACTTTCACATTTCCAAGCTCATTAAAATTGGACCATTCGCTTAGGAGTTATGGTGCGCACACACCCACCAACCCACCCAAATCTTACATTTTTTAAATCCTTTCTTGGGTTCTTGTAGGTCAAAAACGTATATTTCCGTCAATAAAATTTTTAATTTGCAAATTTTCATTAAATCAAAACTTGCCTACACTAAAGGTAAAAAAGGAACGTATGATACCATGTACCATCCACGACAAACTAAATATCTTAAAAACACCGTAAAGTAACGAAGGAACCTCTTCCAATAATTATTTTCTGAAAACTTTTCATTTGAGAGAGAACATTTTATGGCTAGCTATCTTTATTGGCCATATAGCTATGTAAACAAACTAGATAAAACCTACAAAGCCCCCTGCTATGGAGGCTTTTGCGTGGTTTCTGCCTAAGCAGTGTAGCTGAAAAACAAAGCAAGTTATTATATGTTAATACATATTTATTTAACGGCGGTCTATTTTATTTCACTTGCAGTTTTTTTTTTATCATATTTATGTGTTTGTTTATATATATATATTTATATTTCTACGGCAAGGTGTTACGAATTCCGCGAACCAAAACGTGTATTTCCGTCAATAACAATTTCAAATTTTGCAAATTTTCATGAAATTAATACTAGCCTTCACTGAAAGTATAAGAAAGTAAAAAACGGAACGTATAGTACGGTACCATGTACCATCCACGATAAACTAAATATTTTGATAAACCCGTAAAGTATTAAAAAAACGTTCTTTAATAATTATTTCCTAAAAAAATTTTATTTGAGGCGAACATTTTATGGCTAGCTATCTTTATTTGCCATACAGCTATGTAAACAAACGAGATATAACCTACAAAATCCCCTCCTATGTGGACTTTTGTTTGGATGTTGCCTAAGAAGTGTAACTGAAAAACAAAGCACGTTACTATATGTTAATACATATTTATTTAACAACGGTCTTTTCTTTGAGAGAGAACGTTTTATAGCTAGCTATCTTTATTTGCCATATAGCAAATATGAATTTATTTAAATATTCATTTAGATATTTTTTGGTACCTACTATTTTTCCTCCGATATTGCTTTCCATTATCTCATATTGTCATATTAATTCTAAAAAAAATTAAAGTTTCCTGAATAATAACCAATATTTTCCTTCAATTTTCCTGTACTCCAACAAATGACTAATAGTGATAATCCTTATCAGATGTAACTCGCAACTGTCTAAAAAAGTGTTGCCCCTAAGAGCCACGTTCAAGTACCAAAATCCACGCGAGATAGGATAATCTTATCAGCATGTGATAATTTCAATAAACAGAATTTCGTAGGTTATCAAACAATAGACAAATTATTAGGTAGTTGTTGGTGCTTCGTATATTACAGTCGTTGAAATTTTCGTCTTCCGCAAAATGGACGACAAAACCGAAACTGACGCTGGTACCGTTTCAGCAGAAGATGCCTTTAGATTCTTCAAAAGCTCCAAGTAAGTCCATACCGGTTAATAACAACGAAAAAATGTTTAATTCATTGTCACTTTATGTATTAAAGATTGTAATGTAAATCGTCCATACTTTAAATAAAATTAGATTTGCAATACGATCCGAATACTCCTGACATGCTCGGCTGTGTTGGGTTTCTGACTTGTTACGGAATTCGTGGATATAAGAATACAAATGCAATTATGAGGCTAAAATTTGGGTAAGCTTTTCCTGTTAACAAAGCTTAAAAAAAATATTTTTGCGGAAAATGGCACTGAAGAACGCCAAAGAATAAAGAAGTAAAATACGTCAGCACTAAAAATTAAGTGGGGGAGAGGAAAAATATTTAATATTACTGCATCTGAAAGTTATACTTAGAACAGTGTTCTGCTATTACTGACAAACAATTCAGTTTAAACACATTTTTTCCTTAAAATTAATTCAACAAAGATGTGTTACAGTTATCAGAAAAAAATCATTTTTTTTTATTTGTTACATCTTTTTAATAAAATTTATTAGCTGCACCTTCATTATTATTGCAGATCTTTATCTTATCAGAGAAAAGAAATAAACTAAAAATGATAATATTTATCTAAATCCCAAATTAATATTATTGCGATAAAGGGGCTTTTATTTAATAAAATACAGGTAGAAAACTAATAAAATTTTTTTAATAAATTATTGCA